>JAMPIT010000343.1:9232500-9832500 GCA_026261815.1 Monarcha castaneiventris obscurior
ATCTCTGTTTACCCAGTGTAACTAATGGTAAGGGATTTCAGCTTCCCAATTATGATATTGCATTGACCTAATTGGGTTTCTGGAGGGCTTCAGGGAATTCCAGCCTTAAAGACTTTGTTCCCACTAAATTAAGAAAGATGTGGAAGTGTGGCCGTTTTCAGAAAGGGACAAACGAACCTACAGAGGAATAAATTCTGGAATAAACTGGGCTGGAAAAACACAAACCCCGTGCCTTGAACTGTGAAGTCCTCGCAGCAGCCGGGCTGGGATGAATAAATCAGGAGCCGGGAGCAGGGACAGGAGAGCTCCAAGGGCTGCGGCAGTGCCGGGGCTGCCACTGACCTCCCGCCCAATTACAGCCTCATTGGCAAAGCAAACAAGGAATTATTGGGAATTATTGCCTCTTTAGTCGGGCTTTTCTTCTCCCGCCCCGGCCCCTGGTTCTCATTCTGGTTTTTTCTCCCCTTTTCCTGTTAGGCGCAAAAAAACCCCAAACCAACAAACCCAACAATAAAACAAAACCAACCAAAAAAAACCCTCAACCCCCAAAAAAACCCCAACCCCCAAACAACCCCATCTGCAAACACCTGATATTCATCTGAGTCCTGCAGTTGTACAGTCTTGTTAAATTGTTACCACCTTTTCCACGAGCAGTTTTGGCAATTAACCTCGTGGTCATACACTTCAAAGGGAACAACTGTTGAGTTTAACCTCCTTGAGCTACCACGGATTCCTTTATGATTTTTCTTCAAACACTTTCATCCCCAACAAAAAATGCAGACTGATAAGATTGGTGTTTATTTTTCCATTTTGTCAGTTTATTAGGATGACAAATACCTCGACCAGTCCCCACTAGTTTGTGCTCTTCCAAGTCTGTGCAGAAGGAAGCTCTCCTATTAATTCACATTTCTAAGGCAAGGTCTCTGCTTGCTGGAATCCATGGATTTGATACATCTGACCCCTCCTTGCCCCTGTTTGCAAATCTCTCATATATTTCTCACAATGCCTCAAAGCTCCAAAAACAGAACATACAAGTAGCGTTAATGCTGAGGACATGAGATGCCATTACAAATATATATTTTCTATATATTTCTTTTGTAAAACCCCACCATTACTGAGAGACAGGACTGCTTTGCACATGAAAAGGGCTAAGAAGATCCCTCCCCCCTCAATTAGAACAGCAGTTAACAGGATCGGGATCTGCGTTAGTACAAACCATGTTAACTTTTCCTTCTGTCTAAACTTCTGCTTACAACATATATTCATTTCCCAGACCGTGCAGCTGCTCCTTAAGCAACTGGATAGCAAATGATAGGGAAGTACCAAAGCAAATACTACAGGAGTGTGATCAGGTTACTTGGAATGTTGCTTCCCCCTGCATTTACATTATGGTATTATAGCACATTTTTTCCTCCAAAGTAATCACAAAAATGTAAAATGGGTTATTCTTAAGAGAAGCTTTCAAGAGAGAGCCAAAGAATCCCAAAAAAAGTGTCTGAGTGACCTTTTGGTAGGGAGTGAGCACAGCCAGCCGTGCCGGTGGCCAGGGGAAGCATCACTTTTCTCTGGCTGCAAACTGCCTTGGGTGGGAGAGGGAACAAAATCCCTCTCCAGGAAAAGAATGGAACAAAAGTTTCGGATCTGTCTCGCAGTGCAAGAAGGGGAAGCATTTGGGCAAGCATATGGCATGTGTTTCAGGTTGTGAGGGAGGCAAAAAAAAAAAAAAAAAAAAAAATAACGATGTTCCGTGCAATTCAGACCAAACAGAAAACTTATTCTGACTATTCTCATTTGTCAGAGGCTTTTCAAAACTAAGCAGATCTCTCCATGGCTCTGATGTCAAAGGAGGAAGGAACCGATGGATATCAAGTTTACATTTTTAGGTTCTCTTTTAACTGTTCCCACTTTTAATTTTAATGTGGTTGTCAACAAAATGAGAAACTCCTTCACTCAGAGAAAAAGGAAAAAAAAAAAGGAGAAATTAGCACATTAAATGATACATGGGTCTGGTGCTATGTTGCACAGTTCAGTGAACCCCTGCACAGATCAGCAAGATGGCTGGAAATGTCTCTTTCCGTCTGTTTTTCATCTCGGAAGGCTGTGTACTCAGCAGAGTGTGAAGAGAGCCTCTCTCCCCTCCGACCGCTCCTGCTCACCCCCCCAAAGCCCCTGCAGCAGAGAGCAGGAACTGGAGCAAATGCTTTTGTGAATTAAGAGATCTTGTGAGCGTAAATTTGGTCAGGCTGCTCCTTTCTGCAGGCCAGCCCCGGCTGCTGCCCCAGGATGTGAACTGTCAGTTCGCATAGCTGGTGATGAGTTGCAGAACCATCAGTAAAGGTGAAGACGGCAGAAGCAAGAAAGATTCAAGACTGGTGGAAATCATTTCACAAGGAAAATTTCAGCCATCAGTGGGAGGAAGCTTTGAAAAATGCTGCCATTTCCGAGTCAGAACGAAGGAAAAATTAAATTACTGCCGGTGAGGCGAGCCAAAGTCGCATCTTACCCTAGGGAGAGGTTTGATAATGGTAAACATTTGACAGCTGGCCTGAAGTTGTTATCTTGTTCTAACAGTTGTTATAGTCTGAGTGAACATTTCTGATAAGAGAACAGAAAGAAAAACACTAACCCATTTTTAATTTCTTGCTCTCTGTATTTTAAGCTGCAGTGCCCAAAGCCAAACAGGTTTAAAGCCGTTTGCCACCATCACTCTGATTAAAGCCTCAGTTTTTACGCCGAGCACTGGACCAGGGTTGGGAGTGAGCGACATCACTGGGTACAGCAATACCTCAGGAATAATTTAAAATAACTTCAACCCACTCCCTCTCAATATTCCTTAAATATCCCTCCTCTGTTTCACCACGAGCAATTACAAGAATTAACCCTGAATTAGAGTGAAATTGCAAAAATTAATCAGTTTAAGTATTTAACTTCAAGATCTACCACAAAATCTTGTTTCGCTATTACTTTACTTCAAGCTGTTGATGTACAACCACAAAACTTTAATTCCTTTATTATTCTTTACTAAAGATTACTTATTCAGACACATTAGAAAGGCAGCAACCTCGGTTCCACCTGAGTGGAGCAATAATGAAAGAAAACCAGTTCTGTTTAAGCAGAAATAGGTATGGTATCTTCACAGGAAATTTAATTATACATCAGATTTTGTTGTGCTCAGTTGTTCCTGACAAAGCACGTATTGAGGAGGGAGCCACGGCTCTGCTCTGTCCTGCCATTAGCAGCTCCTCCTTTAGGAAAACACAGCGTGGATATGGAAAGTACATTACATGTATGTCAAAATCAAACTACCATCCTGGCAGAGAAACGTGGGCTGGTTGGGGTTGCTTTGGTTTTTTTTTTCTTTTTTTAAATCAGGAATGAATTTCTAAGCTGTTTAACACAGCTTAACCTCACAGAACACGTACACAAAGCATTCACCTCCCATTAAAAATAATTAAGATGAATATTAAACTCTGTTTAATAACTTACTGATATGGACGGGGGGTAAATCTTCCTGTCCCTGAGTATCTAAAGCCTCCCTGCAGGGGCAGGGAGATCTTGTGCCTCCTTCTGCAGGGGCAGGCCCAGGGAAAGCTGACAGATAGGTTTTCCCTGATGGTCATGATCCCAATCCCAACCCCAGGCACAGGATAAAACCCCAATTAGACAGGCAGCATGTGAAGCTTGTCCCTTAGACACATAAATTAACTCCAAAACCCTTTCTGTATCTCCTGCATTAACAGGTAGAAAGTGTTTCATTACTTTTTCCAGTGACTCTGCCCCACTCTTAAAGCAAGAGTGTATAAATTGATATTAAAGTATGGTATTTTGAGAATGTTTCAAAGTAAGGTCAAACTCGTATTAAAAACCTACTAGTGTAGGCTAAAATAACAGTCTGGCTGAGCAGCCCTCGGTGCATCTGGGTTCAATTACCCACTACATCCTTGCTATGTTTTCTACCAGCAAGAACAACGCAAGCAAGGCTCGGAGTTCACGGATAATGTCAAAGTTAGGTTACTCAGAAGAGGAATGAGATAAATCATCCAAATATCACAGTCATATTGGCAGCCCATTTTTCCCCCCCTTCATCACTGAAAGCAGCACAATGTTGCATAACAACAAATAGAGGACAAAAGTCCTCACCTCGGGAGGAGGAGTGAACCCAGCTGGAGTCCTGCTCTCTCACACACACTGGGAGTGAAAAGCACACGCTGAAACGATGGCTCAAAAAAAGGAGGCAGAACCCAACCTAATGCGCAAAGCAAACAAACACGATTTGCCACACTGGCACCCTGAGTGATTCCTTTTTCTTGGTGTTTGACCCTGAAACAATGAGGCGGGATTAACATTCATTATTTGCATTCAACGAGCTGTCGTGGGGAGCAGGAACTGCTCCAGCACCAGCCTGAGAAACAAGAGAGGCTGGGACACTTGTGGAATCATTGGTTCTCTCCTTTCTCACCCACTCAGTGGTGCCCAAAACTTTGACCAAATATAAGCCCCCCCGTGTCCTGCTTTCATGTTTCTAGCTGGTTAACAAGGATTTAAGAGCTGGGTGGGTAAACAACACGCTGGGGCTCCACTCAGCAGCCTCCTGGCTAAGAGGATGCCGGACTGGGAGCAGCCATCCCTGGGATCCCATCAGAATCAGGCTGCCACATCCTACACAAATGGCACAAGGCAGACTCCAATGTCAGCAGCCCTCCCAGGGGACAGCTGCCACATCCCTGCACCCCACCTCAACATCCCCAACCGGTCCCAAATTGGGAGGCTGCACTCAGACCCTGCATAAAATCACAGCAGTGTCTCTGTCTGCAAAGGCAGATGCTCCTCCAGGGAACGGGAAGATTGTCCTTCACTTCCATCAAGGCCCATAAAAAAGCAATTGTCAGTAAAGTTGCTCAAAATTATGTATGTTCTGGGAACGCTGCACCAAGTATTTTTAAAGCAGCATGTTTAATTCTGAGCAGCTCTATATGAAACATGGCAAAAGGCAGCAGTAAATCACCAGCATCAGAACTGTGTTTGTGGTGCATGAGGAGTTCGTTTATCCATTCTGGAATTCTGTTTGCATCAAAGTAATAACACGATTTCAAAATGATCAATCAGGTTAAATTTAGAGAAAATTTGTGTGACAAACACAAAAAAGTGTTTGTCAGAACATTTCCAAATTAGAACATAACAAGATTTTACAATATCCAATATCCAATGCTCCATTATATACATACATTATAAATTCATGTCGCTGTAATGTACCTAATTATATAAGGTCATTTCTTATAGAAAAGCACAGGTATAAAAGTTTGATGCCAGAACAGTCTGGCTGTTTATTAATTTACAATTGCAGATGAGAAACCCTCCTCTGACTGTTACAGGGACGGATGCAACACACTCCTGCATTCCAGAAAAGCAACCTGCCCAGCTTACAAAATATTAACCAGCCTCCAGAACGCCAGGCTGGGGGCACCCCAAGGCTCAGCCCCTTCTCCTGTCTGTGCAGGAGCCTCCTCTCCCTCTCCCAGCACTCACCCTGTGCTTACTTGTTTCCCTGGAGACCAGCATTTACAATGAGGGCTATAAATACACACAGTAATTAGGCATCTTTTGAAGCAAACCTTCCAAGCCATTTGCCATCTCAGGAATGTTTTAACTTCTGGAACAGAGAATGATCTTGGTTGAAAAAGAATATGAATGCAGCCCTCAGATGGGCTCAGAGCAACAGTGAGGGAGAACTGTGAGGGGAAAGTCATCCCTGGACAGGTCATCACTACTGCCAGGGAATGGAAAATTTTGTCAATGAATCCAGACTTTGCTGCCTGTTCTCCACTGGGAACAAAGCTTAATATCACTGTGAATCACTACAGAATATGAAACAGAGATTAAAAACTTGTTTCTCACAACCCACTGCTAATGGCCAAGGAAAGGCCCTAAAACAGCAGCTGATGCTGAAGGAACTGAGCCAGCAGCTGCTCCAGACCTTTGCCTGCTCTGTCAGCTCCTTGCAAAGGCTGGAGGATTTACACAATTCCTTTTGCCAAGTTGTGGTGGAGATCTATCAGCATTCAAAGAAGTCATTTACACTTTGCTGAGCTCAAATTATCCACACAGTTCCTATTTACTGAACAGGGAGGTGCAGTTTGTCTACCAAATAATAAATAATTTATTTACTGCACAGGCCAGCTTGGACAGGACATGGAGCAGCCTGGTCCAGTGGAAGGTGTCAGGAGTAGAATTAGATGAGCTTTAAGGTCCCTTCCAGTCCAAACCAATGCAGGATTCTGTGATTTGTTGCTTCCAAGGCAAGCAAAGCAAACTGGAAAGATGCAGAGGTGTGTGCACACAGACAGATGCAGTAACAATACTTTTTAACTCCAGCAGATTCTCTCTCATATCCTTTAATTTTATTTATTTTAACTCTTTCATCTTTTCATGTGAAGGCTTCAAGATTCCCTTTCAAATACTGGCTTCAAATCATGAAATAGTATCTTCAGCAACATGCCCCAGTATTTTAGGCTATGACTGAAGATACCCATTGACATCAGTGGAATTTCAACTTTGCCAAGCACTGAGCACTTCTCCAGCCAGGAAAAAGGAACTTCTTTTGCATACAGAACTTAAGTAAAACTTTGGCAGGTTGGGCATCAATGACCAGAGAAACAGAAGATTCATATTTAGCTCTTACTGACCCTTAACATCTGACTGGTATAGTGGTAAGTTAAATAGAATTCCATGACAAAAACGAAGGTTTCAGGTGCAAACAGTTAAATACAGCTTTGCAGGGAAGAACAGAGTTTCCCCTGGCTGCCTCATGGAATCCTGCAAACCACCAGGAGCAGACAGACTTTTCAGCAGATGACAAGGGAGCATCAGAACCACGTTTGGTACCTTGGCACAAACCTGCTTACAAGGTACAGTGACTGATGTCTGCTTTTATCTCGTTCCACCTGAGTCGAATTCAGAATTCCCAAGGAAAACCACCCCTCACATAAGACAAGGTAATTCAATATTGAAACACACAATATATAAACCCCACAGCAGTCACTGCCTGCTGAATGTACTGGGAAGAACTGGAGACCATCAACTGTGCAAGGGGAAGAGATGAAGTCTTCCCTCACAAGACAGTTTTAATGCCTGAAGTGAACCTGTTTGGGGCTGAATTTGCTTCCAGAATTTCAACCCTTCCCTTGCAAGCTGGAATTGGGAGTTCTGGCACAAGGGGGCTGAGGAGGTGCATTTTAGGAAGAACAAAGGGAAACAACTTCAATACAACCCCGAGCAGACCTGCAGGCAGAATTGTCTTTGGTAAAAATGATACTCCTCTGGCAACGATGTGTAAGTATCTGCTCTTATCTAATACAAAGATCCTTTTGAAGTAGGTGGTTTGGGTGCCAGTGCTGGTGCTCCTGACACAGAAGAAAGGGTGGCTGAATGCAGCAAAAGCTTTGTCTGATCTGCATCACTTTGAACCATAAAAGCAACAAGAGGGAGAACAGAAGGGAAGCCAAGTGCTTAATACTGGACAGCGACTTTCTTTAAACCTCTCCCACTGCCTAATTAACTGCAGCAAACCTCCCCTGCCACAGCAGCGGGTGCTGGTGCAAAAGCACCACTGAAGCTACTCAGTTCCTTAAAACAGATGTAAAGGCTAAGTTTGTGCAGATTTTAGCCAGCTTTTCTTAAGTGGTTACTTTTATTTCTGTAGTGTTGGAACTGCTGAGGTGTCAGCACAGAGGAGCAGCCACCCCTCACCCTGGTATTTATGGAGAATTCATGGTGACAACTTGTCAGACACTCTGGCATCGTTCTGAAGCACCAGGACTTCCACAATCATCTGGGAAGAGTTGGGGACTTCATTTCTGGTGCATTAAGAATGAAGGTGGGGTTTCTATGAACATTCAAGTTTATTTTCTATTAAGCCTTTAGGATTGTGAGATCCTTCAACTTTTCTCCAGAGAGGTTTGTGCATCAGAACTGACAAGTGTGCATCCTTGAGTCCATACCTGAAGACTGGCCAAAATCTCAGTCAAAGAGGCTACTGAGCAGCTCAGAAATAAGAATCCAGGAGATATAATTTAATTCTGGCACAGCTTGCTGAGATTTGCAGAAGGACCACATCCCCTAACACTGAATTTCACCAAAAGGAACTCAGACCTGACACTGGCAGTGCCATAAATCAGCCTCCCACAAGACCAAGCCATCCCCATTCTGGATGATCCTTCTGAAGAGCTCCTGCAGATGGAGCACACACAGAATCCCAAATTGCTGAACACAGCTCCATCCTGGAATTAGTAAATTATTTTTAAACACTTTACATGTGATTATGCCTAATGAATAAACAAACACACATTTATGACGGGGAGATGTTACGGTTCAAAAAAGCAATACAACATCTTTCAGCTACCCTTTCTTAAAGCCTTAATAAGCCTGTGCATAAATCAAACCCTTCCTTGCTTGGATAGACTCTCACTGAGACGTGCCCATGGTGCTAATTCAGAGCAGAAAACGCTCTTATTCCAGGCCACTGCAGTGAAGTGACATTTACCTAATGCAGCTATAAATTTCCTGATAATTAGTGGGCAGCTGATGGTGATGCAAACTGACTAGTGCAGCAACGCCAGTCTCAAACTAGCTCTCCAACACCCACAAGTTAATCAGATTTAAGCCCAAAAGTTTCCAAAATTCTGACTGGTGCAATGGCTCAGGGACAAAGGCTGGTGCCACTGAGCTTCCACCAGTTGCTGTCATCTCTTCATGGTCCAGACACTGCTACTAACGAGATGTAGCTCCCCTAAACACTCCGTTTCTCACATCAAACAACTCACATGACTTTTCACTTAGCCACACGTAATCAGCATTTCCTGAACTCTCTATGATTGTGGAGCAATCATAGATTAGTTCACTCGGAACTAAAACAATGGAATTCGGAGCGGTACAAAATGGTGCTTTCAAAAGCAACTTTCAAAAGCCACTTCTAAAATTTCACAGCCAGTTTCGAAAGCTTCTGATGTCTATCAGGATTTTCAAAGTTAAGTACGTGAGCAATTAAAGAAAGTTTAAAAATGAAGTTAAGAAACCTGGCATCAAATCACACAACCTTTCACTCATCACGGTCTCCAATGCTGCTTCATTTTATGTCGCTATCCTAAAAAGTAATTCAGTTGGACAAAAAGATATTAAGGAACCCTGATTTTTGTTTTCTTTTTCCAACCTGATGCTGAGCAATGTTTACATTCCAATACTTTGGGAGTATCAGAATTAGAATCAGTACAAGACTGATTAAAGAGCAGCCTTAGATGCACAGTGAGTTCATTTAACGCTGCAAGAACTACCACGGAAGTTGTAAGTAGCTTCTCAGACAGAGAGAAAACACAGACCCATCCTTTAAAATACTTTCTCAAAACAGTCTTTGACCTTTTGGGTGCATCATGAACGAGGCCAGTCAATCAGAGAAAACCCTTCTCCCTGTTTTTTTCTTGGATGAACTGTTCCTTTATCACACTATTCTAGGAAGAAAACAACCCAACCTTTCGGCACAATAGGTCAGAATGTTGTTCCAAAGCAAAGCATGAGCTAAAATTTCATTAGAAATTTAATTAACATTTGGAAAATACCCTGAAATTCTCACTGAATGCAAAGGGCCATCCACATATTCTCACTGCTCAGGAAGTGCCCAGCTCTGCACGTGATTCCCGAAGGAAGGGAACAAGGACTGCTGGCACTGCTGTAGGGATGGCACAGGAACAAGTGCAAAGTCCACGGCTCAGAGTGTCACTGCTACTCTGATGAGCGCTCCTGCAACAAATACAGCTCCTCCCTGCACCAGCAGTATCCTCACACAAGCACAAATCTGACAAGAAAGTAATTGCAGAGCGGAATGCAAAGACCAAGAAAGGCAGGGCACTTTTTTCCACGTACTCAGCTTTTAGTTCATACACTAATTATAGCCCAGGCTGATCTTTAAAAGTGGAAAAACCCACAGAATTAAAAACAAAAAACTACAATAGGGTGAAATAATTGCATTTATTTTTGTTCTGAGTTCCTGGTTAACAGAAGTGTCAGACCATGCAGAACCTACCAGAGTGCCTTTGAGACTTGTCCCTGGTTACACGTCCAGCACTAGATAGGAACTTTCTGACCTCTCTCTGATTTAAAGCCTGGTTTGTAAGCATTACTTTTTGTCATTCTTTTTCCTTATTAAAAAGGGCAGTGAGGAAAAAAGATGATTAAAGATACCAAACAAACACCAAACCTCCTGTGAATGGACTGCTGGAAAATAAAGTACGATTTAATGACGTGAGAAATTAGATGAAACTGTCAAGTTTAAAGAATCTTAAAATGGTTAACAGGTCAAAACATAAAAACTTCTTTATGTATAGAGTGAATATAAAGGGAACATGGTAAGTATCTGCCAAGGGTTAATTGCAACCCTGCATGAAAAGCAGTTAACAAGTGAGAGTTAGAACACCCAGGAGGAAAAGAAAAATTTTTCCAGTGCCATGAGAAATAAACAACAAGGGGGAAATATTTCCTTTGGCCACTGTTACCTCCTCTCCAAAAGCTCAGAGGAGCAGTGGGAATGCCAAGGCCTGGTTTGCTCTTGACTCCCTCCGAAACATTTGTCTTCATTACCACTCTTTTTAATCAGGGCTCCTTCATGAGTGTTTCTGCTCAGCCCCCAAGGGGCAACTCTGGGCTGCGATAAATCAGCATCCATACCGCAAGTCACTAATCAGCACTCTCAGGGAAAGAATAACAGTGAAGTGCAGACCACTAAAGGCTTGGAGGAACCTGAAGGCTCAGTGGCCTCAAGGAAGAACGGCCCACATCAAAATAATCAGCCACTGAAGCATCCCTACCTTCTAGGCTTAGCAGGACTCGCACTCGCAGATATTATTTAAAAGCCTCCCGCACACAAATTGTTCTCACTGGATAAAGGGACTTTATTGATAAAGAGGGAACGGGCTCTCACCCTTGAGCTTGGTTCCACTAATTCAGTGGACTGCACTTGTGCCTCCTGCTAGAAAGCATTCAGGGAAACAAACTTGGTAATGGATACCTCGTGCTGCCATCAAACCATTTCTAGAGGAAAAAAAAAATCAGTGTACAATGAACTGAAAGAGGAGGAAAAGGAAATGGATAGAAGATAACACTCCCAAGGCACCTCATGTATTACTGCGATGGAAGGAGAAAGGATTTTGTCCATTTCTTTTGTTTCCAAAGGTTATTTATAAACACAACTAAATAAATGTCATCTCCAGAGGAAAATATCTGCATAGGTTATCTGTGCTCACACCCATCTCCCTGCATCCAATCCCTTTAAAACCCTGTGTGATGTTCCAACTGCAGAAACAATTAATACTTCAATAGTTATTATTATTCCTTAAAATTGTCCAAATGCCCAGCTCTGCGTCAGTGCTTGCCAAGGACATCACAGAAAAAAGCTGAATGCACACCCAAGCCCTTGTGCCTGCCCCAGCTGCCAGCACCACTGAGAACTAACCCTGAGCTGTAAAAGTGAGCACTGGCACCCAAATTAGCAAACTAAGCATCCTCCCATCCAGTGGCTGTCGAACAAAAATCCTGGAGCAAGCTTTTCCAAAACCACAATTGCAATCATCCAGTGTTGGGGTTTTTTTTCCCCTGTTAAGACTCATCTCTATGGTACCTGGAAATCTGGCCCATGGAGATAAAGCGATTATGGAAAGATCACAGAAAAAAAAGAATCTTCCACTGTTCCTACATCCAAAGCTCAGGAAGGTCCA
This sequence comes from Monarcha castaneiventris obscurior, assembly GCA_026261815.1. Classification (NCBI taxonomy): domain Eukaryota; kingdom Metazoa; phylum Chordata; class Aves; order Passeriformes; family Monarchidae; genus Monarcha; species Monarcha castaneiventris. The sequence continues at coordinate 9,244,260 of JAMPIT010000343.1, forward strand.
GGAATCACATCCCTCCAGCGAGCTGACTCCAGAACTGAAATTCAGGTTAGTGTAGGAAAACTTCCAGTCCTAAACCAACTAACCAGAATTATTTACTTTCTTTCCTTGAATTTCTGGGCTATATAAACTGTAGGATGGATTCACTTCAAGCTGGGAGGTGAAGAGGGTCTCTGTGAGGGTATTAAAAAGCCTCCTCATGACCCAGAGTGGCAGCACTTTGTGCCTGACCTCTGCCAAACTATTCCCAAAGCAACAGAAAGCACCACTGGGACAGAGCAGCTTCTGACTGAAGGTTTAATCCTGAACACCAAAAAGGGAAAGAAAGAGAGGCAACCTTTGCTGTGAACTCATCGTGAACCTTCTGCAGAGCTCCAGGCTCACACTCAGGTTTATTACACTTAAAGGGGTTACCCTAAGCAACATAAAATACTTACTATGGTAATCAAAATACAAGTGAATAATCTGCTAATTATGCTTACTAATTAATGCTCATTTGAATTTCTGAATTATCTAAGTAGGAGCACAGAGTATTCAGTTGAGGGGACACACTGTGCTCCGAAGTCCAATCTTTAGAGCACTATAAATAGGTGGTTTAGGAAAGTTAGGGCCGGGTTCTATTAGAGGAGCTGCTAAACCAGAGCGTGGAATGCAGCAAAAACATTCCCTCCACCAACCGTGCTCCGTTACTTCAAAGAATTCAATATACCCCAGTGCTCCTTTCTCAGAGATGAAAATCGTCATTTCGAGTTGTCTGGTCCCACTCCACTTAAATGATCCTTTAATTTCCTTTCTGATCCCCGAGCCCTCAGGTGGCTCGCGCGGCGCTCCGTGCCCGGGGTCGCATGAGAAGTTCACAGCTCCTCTGCTGAGCTCCTGATCCTCTCCCCGAGCAGCCCTTTCCTGTCTCGCTCTGCCTTGCGTGCTCTGCTCCCCGGCCGCATCAGCTGCCAGCCTCAATCCCTCTCCTGGAACGCCCCTTCCCCCTCCAGCCCGGGCCTGACATCCGGAACTGACTTAGGAAGTGCTCTAATGGTTACCAAATTTTTGGGAACTGCCTCAGCTTTTCGGAGCTGAACATGTGTTCAGTGCAGGCAGCATCCACCGGCACCACTTGACCTCACGTCAGCCTTCGACTTGCTGATTTTTCTTTTCCTTTTTTTTTTTTTTATCCCCCCTCTCCTTGAAAAAACAAGAAAACTTTTACCAGATAACACATGATGTAAATGCAAAATTATGTTGTGAAATGACTGCAAACATGCTGTTTTCCAGATGTTTGACGAGACAGTAAAGAAACAGCACAAAGAAGGGTCAACAGTTTCCGTCAGAGACTCTGCTGGGTTCCACATGAAAAAAAACCCCAAACCCCAACATTCAGATCTCATAAATTCAAGGGGCTCTGCATGGCTGACAAGCTATTTAGGCTTTAAAAAATAAAACGTGAGGTTCCTCTGTCATCTGCCAAATTTCACTCCATCGATAGGTGGTTAAAAGCCATTTGACTGTTAACATTCTATGAATTTCCTAAACCCATTATTACCTCAAATACAAGAGACTGCCTGGGAATTGTTGCTCCTGGGAAAAGCTATCTGAGGTAAGCAGGGCTGCATCCTCTGTTTGCTTATGAACACAAATCTCCCTGCACAAGCCCAAAGCTTTGCAGGAGAAAACGATCAAAAAGAGTTGGAAGAAGAGATGAAAGAACAGAGCAGCTGCCAGGCACTTCCCCTTATCCCCACCATGCCAAGAATGACTGACTATTGCCACAAGGAATATCAGCTTTTGTTTTCCAGCAGTTCATCCCCAGCTGATGCCAGAGGCACAGACAGATCACCCCAGCGAGCACGAAGGCCGCTACCGGCGCGGGGCCCGGCAAGCTGGGGAGCAGGGACATCTCTGCATCAATCCATCAGCACTGGCAGGGCTGCAATTCCATGTCTTTCCAACTCTGCTTCCTCTCGCAGGACACAAACCTGTCCTTTTGGGCCAGGCCAGCAGGAGCTGTGATTAAAAGATTCTTGCTAAGCTTTTCTTCTGTCCCCTTCTCCACTCCAGCAATTTTTACGGAGAACACGACTTGTGATGGGCTGGGTGATGCTTTTTACAGAAACTCAACAAATAATCTTCAACTTCACACGTTTCTACGTAGGAAAACACCAACTGTAATTCACAGACAGCTCTGCCAAAGTGGAAGCTACGGTTCCAGAGCCACTCATTTGTTAGAGTGAGAGCCACCCCGTGCAGGATCACTTTGGATGCCTTTTAAAGACACGTGGCTCAGTCCCACCCTGTGATGTTTACATGGTGCCTGCAGCTCAGCGAGGTCAGGCTGCTGCTCTGAAAGCAGCACAGCCTCCGTGCAAGCTCCCACCCAGCATTCCATGAGGTTCTGGATGCAAGGAAAGGCATCCTGTGAGGATTTTCTACACGAGGATACCGGCAGTGTGATTATAGTGAGCTATGGTTTGTCTTTATGTGAAAGCAACACCACTGAAAATATTTTCACTCCCGACAGAGCATCTGTGCAAGTCTCTGAAACTCCTGGTTCTGTTCTAGCTGCACTGATCAATTCCCCTGCAGACAACCCCAAGCCCACAATGAATTCATTCACTGGATTCAGCAGCCAGTAATAGCCAGTAGTTGGCAGCACAGTCTCTCCACCTCAGCCACAAGCCTTGGGGAAATCTCCCCTGGCTGGCAGAAAACTGCATCTGATGGTATGTTAGGAACAGATTTGTTCTCCTTCTCTGCAGTAATCAGGATAAAAAGTTCATGTGCTCTGCCTGCCTCGCTGTCAAAGCAGGATGTTCCTCTTCCAGGAGAGTCTGCCACAAGAGGAGCTGGGTTTCCCTGTTACTGACTCAATAAAATCCCCAGCTTGTCTTTTTCTGGGTTATTACAGCACTAAAATATTGCATGCATTGAAATATATACTTAATTTCATTTACAGTGAAGGAAATCATTCACTGGGTTGTGAAAGAGTTAATAAGGAAGAAAATCACACACAGTGCGTGTTAAAGGTTAGAGGAATAATCAGTCATTTGAAAAACACTACATAAACATTTTTCCGGATGCAATTTTCAGTCCAAGGATACATTTCCCAGTAGAAATCAGCAGCTAAAAAGGAAATCATTTAGTCTCCATAAGTGCCAAATTGTATCCTGATTTTTCCTGGTCTGGCTCAACTTTCAAAACTAGTGGTTCAACTTCTGCAATCTTTCACCCAATGACTATATAAACACATCCTTATAAGACAGACATAATCCTTGGGTGGGCCAATTTATGTTGGATTATGAAAATACTTAAAGTACAGAATCGTATAATGACTGTTGTCCTTTGGTTTCCACTAAAAGGAAAAAAAAAACCCTCCAACACAGACAGTCTCTGCTCCTTCCAAGGGCTCTCCACGACAGTTGTCTCTGGCAACTGTGTCAACATCTTCTGAAAGTGATTAGGTACCACTCCATTTATTATTTAGTTATCACAAGCTCTATTTTAATGACACCTAATGTGACACGTATCTATTTTAAGCTTTCACGTGCAGAGGGGAAAAAAAATAATCCCTGGCAAATTGTCTGAACATCAACGTGGTGCACGAGGGGAGGGGGGAGAGTTGTTCCCCACCCCAGCCAGAAAAACAGTTCTCACTCTCAAAAATCCTCTGGCTACTCTCTGTTTGGTTAAAGGTTATATAAATAGTAGCTTTAAGAAGGATAAAACAATCTCCATACAAAGCAAACATATTCATTTGTAATTTATTGCTGCCCGATGCACATATACACATACCCAAGTATAGATGTTAAATCCAAAAAATTATCTGTTCCTGCCCACTTGTACTTTCAGCAATGGAACTGAGGAACAATGGAAACTTTTATTCTTTGTGGAAAGGTAAATTCTGTTTTTTCACTTCCCCTCTGAAACTCTAGAGTTTTTACAGGCAGCTACAAAAGTCAGCGTGCTAAAGCCAACAGTATCCCATCTTCAACACTTACCATGTGGTAGAACAGAACTTTCCTTTCCCTCCAATGTATAAAGTTATGTGAAAGAAGACATTTTTTCAAGTCTACAGAGAGTAAAGAATAAATTATAGTGATAAGATCTGGAAAAGTTTGGTTGGAAGTTAAGAGATTTTCACATCTGTGTCTACACATCCATGTCTTGGGAATAATGTATCTCGAGTACCAGTCACATAAAAATGCAAGAAATTGTTCCTCTCTCAAAGGCAGCCAAATCATTCATTGTACTCATGTCTACACTTTGACTGGTAGCTTCCAGCAGAGATCTGAGCTCACAAACTACAGTGTTTCCTTCTTATTTTAAACTCTGACTATATAACGTGTGTATGCATAATTAGTAACATATACACAACTTAATTCACCATGGCATTATTCTCTCTTCGAGCTGGAGTAAGTTAATTTATTCATGCTGTTCAAACATAAACTGAGTGATACTGCAGTGACTCTGCCTGTAACACCACGAGCCTGATTTATATCCCTCAAGTCGGTGACCATCTTTCCCTCTGTTTCTGAGGGCTTTGGCATTCACTGCTTTTCCAGGCAATTCTCACATTGTGCTATGAATAATAGTCCAGTGTGATATCAACAAGAGCTGAGAAATTACTCCTCATTTATTTAAATAAACGTGGTAATGGCACAGCCTTTCACCAGCCTGGTGCAGAACACTTGGATGCACCTCACGGCAGGAACAGGAGGAATTGAGCTGTTTGAAATGCTCCTTGAGGCTTTTCTGGGCCTGCTCAAGATGGGAGAACAGCTGAAAATAAAGCAAAATGTGCAGCCTAACCCTGCATGGGCATTGCCTCCTGCTCAAGTAACAGAAACACGATGCACACCTTGACACACCATTCCACAGCTTTATTCCCAGGAAAAAAAAAGAATAAAATTATTTCAGCCATCAAGACTCCAGTGCTTTCCTCTGGTTGTCTAGTACAATGTATGACTTACTTAAAAGATTGTATTATGAACCTCTAATTAATAATAATTTTAAAACCCTCATATTCCACAAAACACACACTAGGATCCTCCAACAATGAAGTGCAAGTATTTCACTTTATCCTAATTTTTGACAGGACAAAACATTCCAACAGGTTCAGCAGGGCAGAGTCATAGCAGGCACACTAAGAAAGCCCCAGTAGCCCTTTGAGGCGCAAAAGAAAAGTTCTTGTTCAAAATCAAGAATTTCTGGCTGACATATTTCACGTTCCTTTTGGATTTAAAACACCCTGCTCTGAAAGCCACCATTATTTACAAGTGAAGAAAGAAAAGGGAATTTGCCCCATTTCTCCCCACTCCTCACTCTGCTATTGTCCCCTGTATCTATTTCCAGGAAGCCAGATTCATTAGGGTTAATCTGCCTACTAAATGAATAAACAAAGGATTTCTCTGTCACCGAGGGGCCAGGTGAGCTGATATCATCTTCTAACACAGAAAATCATCCCCACAAATACAGCGCAGGAAATTACCTGCTGCAATCCCACACCTGGGATCATTTGGCAAGTGCCTTAGAAATGTTGAGTAGATGACTGAAATCAAACTAATTATGGGGTTTTTTTTTAATGCAGATCTTCTATCAGGAGGGAAAAAAAGGCCTTTCTGAAAATGTGATGTAAAAAGGTCTCGAATGTCTTGGCTTACCTCACTACTAACAATTCAGAAAACTTCCTCAGATGAAAATGTTGTAGGATTTGTGTAATTGAAGTATTCTGCTTCCTCACTAATGACAGGCACCTCTGGCTGTCTCCAGCAGTGCCCACACTACAAAAACATCAAGGTTTACAAATTGTTCCTGTGAGAATCAAATGAAAGATACAGAAAAAAGGATCTAATGAAGCTGACATAAATACAATTTCTAATACCACAACATCCACCTGCCCAGGTAATTCCTCACACACACCCAGCTCCAAGGGCTGTTAGTTCTCACATTTCTGGTGGGTGTCAGAGATTTGGGAGTTGACACCTGAAGGATGAGTAGATATCTGGAAAAGGTTCAGATCTCACTTTCCAGATGTTTGCTTCTTGTGGAGAAGTAAATCACAGAACCATGGAATGGTTTGGGTTGGAAGGGACCTTAAAGCCCATCCAGTTCCACCCCCTGCCATGGCAGGGCCACCTTCCACTATCCCAGATTGCTCCAAGCCCTGGCCTTGGACCCTTCCAGGGATGGGGCAGCCACTTCTCCAGGCAAATACTGAGTAATATTAGGAGTAGGAAGAGAGGTTGGGGAAATTTACCAAAAAACTCCGAAGATAAGACAGGAACAAGAATTCCTTTGATGCAGGGGTGTGAACTGTGCACGTGTCACAGCAGAAAAGGAGCCAACACAGGGATTAAGAACTATAGAAAACGCTGTGACAGAGGAGGAAGATGTGCCCAGCAGCTGTGACTTGGGACCATGGAGACAAGAGGAAAACCTGAGGAAAAAGGAAACAAAAATGGGAGAGATCCTGGGATCCAAAGAAAGGAGGCACACCTGGGTAGAAACGTAGGCACAAACCCCAAAGTTCAGAGCCTGGCAATGTTATGGAGGAAGAAAGGGCAGGATTTGAAGCTTTGGGACAAATGCTGCTCCCACAGCTACACAGCAAAGGGCTCCCTTCCCTCCCGCAAACACGGATTCTGTTTGATGTCCCTTCTACAGCAAGCAAGAAGAGATAAATTAAAATTGAGAACCTAGAGAGGGCTTTGATCCTATTGCCTGGAAATATGTATAAGAATATTTTCTCCAGACGTACTTTTGCTATATATGGAAACCAAATGCTGACTAATCATACAAACCTTATGGTGCCTGAGCACAGCTGTAATCTGCAGCAGAACACTGTCACAGAAGCCCAGGAGAATGGGGAAAACCAAGTTTACTGAGAAAAAGGAGAAAATGGTGATCAAAGGCACTGGAGACCTGATCAGACAAGAGAGAGAGAGTTTCTAGCTGGTGAGCTTTTAAGATACTAGCGAGGCATTTATTACTTATTCTTGTATTACTGATCTTCAACAAGCCAAGTAATGATTATCTGTTTTCCTAGAGAAAAATTATTCTCTCCGAGACCTGCTGACTCAGGACAGCAGTAATGGGATGCAAAAGCCTGAATTTTGGTTTATTGGTTTATAGATAGCACCAGCTGGCAAGGATAGAGCCATTTAGAGCTGTTTATCAGGACATGGCCCCATGTCCCAGGCACAGACAGGGATGGGACGTGGACAGAAGCTCTGATGTGGCACCATCTCTGTGGTGATGGCCAGGGAACAGTCAGGCCTTGAATATGCCTGAGGAATGTGAGGGTTTAATTTCTCCAGCTACTCCTTGTCCTCTGAAATGGGAGAAATACCAACTCAAAGAGCAGCATCAATTCTTGTTTTTCACTTAAAGTGCTCATCAGTATGGCATAGCTAATTAATGCTTTCAATAGGTGTTAAAAATTCCTGGGCTGTAAGGCAGTAAATGCATTATGAGCAGGCAAAGGCAAGTGGCTACAGTTTAGAAGCACAAAGGTGAGATAATGGCCTTCCACATCACTGAACTGTCAACCTCATTTAGCACAAAGCCTGGCATCTGGAGATTTCAAATCATACAGCCGTTTAAAAATATATAGAATGTTAAATTAAATGACAAACACGGGACATGTCACCTTTTAGAGGCAGAAACGTAAAACCAAAGCATATGTTCTCCAACTGTATTTGCTTCAGGATCAGCAATATTTTTGTAACCTCATTAGTTTCCTGACTTGGTTTTAAACATGCAAGGATGGATATACAAATAAGTTACAGGTCCTCCACGTGATATCCTCAATTATAAGTCAATCTTTACCAGCAAAATAAATTAAGAACTGTAAGTTTAACTCTTGTGGAAGGTGAAGACAATGAGGAAAGATTTCTGCAAGTTGTTAGGTATGAAAGTCCCTCTGTATTTTGAGCTCTGAATTGAAGAGGCCTGTGCAAATATCCCAGTTTCAAGCCTACATTTACAAGCACACCCTGTGGCTCTGTGTGTGTAAAGCTGTCCTTGACAAGCTCAGGGCTCAGAGGCAGGAATGGACCCACGCTCTGGTACCCTGGCCCGAGTCTGGCTGTGTGACAGAGCCCAGGCTGTGGCTGGCCCCACACAGGGTGGGTTTTGGTGCTGGCACCGTGTCCTGTCACCGCTCCGGTGGGAGAGCGTCACAGCAGGGCAGCTCTGTGGGACGAGGGGAAGGTGACAAACCTCACTCCCCAGCACCATTTGGTACCTCTGCTCCGGAGAGCCCAGCTCCACGTCCCCCTGAGAAAGGGGGGCACCCCTCACCTGCCAGCCCTGTGCCAGAGCCGTGCCCTCCCGTCACCCGTGACCCGGAGTGGGCGTTCGCACTTCACGCCTTGCACAATCCTCACTGAAGGGTTATTAAAAGGCCATAACTAGGCCAATAAAGCTGGATTTTATTTGTTCACGCACAGCAGTGGAGGAGTGCTGCCTGCTGATGGCACTAAGCAAAGCATCACATCCCCAGTCCAAAACCTTTTTTCAGCTCCTGCTGTAGAAGTGGATCAGTTACAAGTTTAACAGAGAGCAGGTAAGGCTGAAAAATCAGATCAGATAGAGCTAGTGCCCCCCCACCTTCCCCTCCTCATCCCCTATCAAAACCAATTTTATAGCATGGGAAATATTTGATACCACCTAATGATCACCAATTAATAATCTCACTGAGATCTTTAAGCTGTGCATCTTCCCAAGGACCTACTTCCATAGGGATGGATTCTCTTCCTCTGCAGGCACTGTAGGACCAGCACAAACCAACTGCAGTATAATTTTTTTTTCTTTTTGACAGGCAGATTCACAAAGTTTCAATCACATTTCATTGTACAGAAAGGAAAAAGCATGAGCCAAACTTTGAAATAAAATCATGAAATAGTGAAGCACTGCTGGCAGTTCAGCTTACTGGGCATCAAAGTTTAAACTTTGCTTTCAACCTCAGTTTTCCAAACACGCTGTCACTCACCATAATATGGGTTAAAAATAAGAGAAAGCAAAGATGAAATGTAAATGATTTAAATGCATGCATATGTTCTTTTGTAAAATGCATAATGCAGCTGCAAGGCTTTTCCTCATATTTTGGACACAAATCAAGGGGGAAATGGCTCACTTATGATAGAGTGAATTTTTTATCTAACTTCAGTGCTAAAATGTAGCTCCCTGTAAGCATTTCACTGTATACTGTGTGTTGGTTTGCTTTTATTTGGTTGGGGTTTTTTAGAGCTTAAATACAAACACCAAAACCAAAAGACTAACACCAGAGCACTTTTTGCTTCTCCAAATTCTTTCACAGCAACTTTCTGCTTGTTAAAAATCCACCAGCAACACAAAAACTTTGCAGATGATCTCTGGCCATTCATTACATCTGATATTCAGTCACAAGTAAAATTATCCTTGCTTTTAATATGTATTTGAAGTGATGGGCAAACAGTAGAGCACACAGAGGTTTGCTCAGCATTCCAGCTGTAAATAATAGAGGTGAAAATCCCAATTAATGGGAATTGCAAGGAGCTAGCAGGATTCTTACTGCAACAGTGGCTTCTCCTGCCTTTTTGTATCAAGGCAAAATTAAGCAAGGCAGCACCTTTCTGGGGTGGTACAGTCAGGATTCTTCGTAGTGCCCCAAAATTGAGAGAAGCTACGAATGACAGATATTTCAGCTCCCGCTCTGCACCGAGACTTGGAGCAGAGGAAATGCAACACAAAGGGATGGCAGAGCCAGTTACCAAAACTCCCACTGCTCCAACCCGTGCCAAAGCCTCACAAATTCCAGTCCAGGTGGGCTGTGGGGAGCCAGGGCCAGCTGTGCCTGGGACAAACGGGCAGGAGGCGAGCCCCGCTCCCGAGCAGATGTGAGCTCCAGGGAAAGCAGCTGTGCCAGAGCCCCCGGGCTGTTCCACACGAGGCACAAATGGCTGCCCGCTGCTGCTGGAGGGAAATATCAGGGAAGAAAGGCTTGGCAAGCTTGGGATTTCAGAAGAGGACAGTCTGCACCCCGCTTGACCTGGGGACATGGGATTTTTGATAGGACTATTACAATCGCAGAGCTTATAAAATATATTTGGAAAGGCTTTCGTGTTGGTTTTGGGATAGGATACGAAGGCCCCAGGAATCCACTCTGAGGCCTTAAATCTGTGGCCAAACTCCAGCAAAAACCATATGTTGTTCATATCAGCACCCTTTGCTTTTCCCTTGCTCCATTTTCCAGGCCCGCACGGAGCAGAGACTCGAGGCACCAGGGCTCAGGGACCACCTCTCACCTGGAGAAATCCCAGGATAACGACACCAATAATCCCAAACCTGTTTTCTGTCATTTGCTGACTGTGCCCTGCTTGTTTTCACCTTCACAAGGAGCACAGCAGCAGATTTATGCACACATGGAGTGCTTGGCTTCACACGCTCCCTCGGAGACTCTGCGTTCCTTTTGGAAGGAGGTGAATCCCAGGTGGGCTGTTCCAAGTAGGAATAGAAGCCCCACAACTGGAGGTTGGGACCTCCAGGACCCTCCCTGCACACAAGAGCATCTGAGGAGGAGGCTGGTGACAATCAGGGACTCCTTTCACCTCGTGCTCCCACTCCCTGCTCTCTGCAGCAGCCACTTGCTGGCACCAGCTTTGGCTTTTTGGAGCTCTCCAACCAGAGCTGGAGCAGTAACCAGCACCCAATTTAGCCTGGGTTGTAATAAAAAGTGAAAGTTAAAAGCAATGCAAGCAGCAGATAAAGAACTATTAAAATCTGGTTGGGGTGATGCCAGGGATGGAGTCCAAGGCAGGGGAGGAGCCACAGCTCCAAGCCAATGGGTATCCCACAGTGTTGGATAATTAAGGAAAACAAAATATTTTCCATCTGTTTCTTTACCCCTTACGTCACCGAGGCAATAAAATATATACACAAGTAAGCACCAACAGGCTGTATTTCAACTTAGATAAAAATATCTATTCCCAGCAGAGAACATCTTTACTCCAGCGAGTAGCCAGGGTGAGGAGGCTGTGACTGGAACACTCTCCAGGAATTAAACTCCACCTTAGAGTACATGAAATGCCTAAGTGGCTAATTTATCACACCAATTAGCTCAGTTATATGTGTCATACACCTAAATCCACACTTCTGCTTACTTATTACACCTTATAATAATGGACAATTGCTAAAACCTGCTCTTTTTGGACTAACAGTGGTGAAAGTAAGTGCTTATGCTGATATTGCATTGGAAATTACAGCAGGAGGAAAGACAAAAGGAAGAGTCTGCAGAGCCCTGAGGACAAGGGCTGATGTTCTGGAACACCTCCTGAAAAGAGGGGAGGACAAGCTGGAGGATCTCAAGAGCACCAGAACCAGAATCCTGATAGCTGAAACCCTTCACATCTAACACACACTGCAGGCCAAAGTGGCAACAAGAAATAATGAGGCATATTTAGATGTTTTTCAAAGCAAACATGGGAAATGGTGAGCAAACACTTCGAAAGATAAATCCTAATTTAGTGACATCACTAAATAAGAATGTCTCTGTTATAAACTGGTTACAAATAAAGCTTTCCCTGAAACAATACTGACTCCAAAATTCAAATACTCTTCTTTTAACTTGCACATCCATTTTAAGACCATTTCAAGCAGTCCAGATTAATAGATGAGCTTAGAATATGTTACAAGCTTATAAAAATATAAAGATTTGCAAAACGATTCCTTTAAGCAGTGTAGGAAAAGAGCAGAAATGTCAATGCACACGCTGCCTGCAAATATCAGTGGTGTGTTATTTCTGTGCAATCTCTCAAAACACAAGTACAGACACTGAGGTTTCTGGATCTCTTGTAAGTTTAACAGTAGCTGGGAGCTCTTAGATCTCCAGCTATAATAAATATTGTATCCTACAGGAGCCCATCGGGAATCTCAGCTCATGTGTTGTTCCACAGAAGATTGTGGTGTCAGATATGATTAGAATCAACACTTCCCACTTATTCAGAGCTTTAAAGCTACCTACACACCACATTAACAGCTGTTAATGAAAGATAATTAAGGGGCATGTAAGAATCTCATATTAAGAATGAGGTTTTGTTAACTAGTGCAAAATACCCAGGTTAATAAGATTATTTTTTTTCCCCTAAATAAACCCAAGGCATTTCTGTGCTTAGACCATGCTCTAGCCCACTGCTATTTTTCAGCTGACATGAACTGAAGGTGGCTTCCCCAACTGGAAGTTCGTAGCTCACACTTAAGCAGTGAGACACTGCAGAGGCTGCATTAATGGAGCCCTGTACATGAGTCAGGCAGGTTGTGTGACACGAGAACAACTGTCTGGGAGCAGCAGCACTGTGCCAGTGACCATTATCAGGGCCCCCAGGGCCCCACTGCAACTTATCTTCCTGTGGGAGGAAAAACCCCATTTCCCTGGATTTGGTTCTGGTGGTGGGGAGGCCACAGTTCAGCTTTCAGGGAGCTGTGACACCAACAGAGGAACTGCTGGGCCAAAAATCACATGGGGGAGATGAACAAGGAGAGCAGCACCTCCAGGGACCTCAACTGCTTAAAGCCCAATTCCACCCAGCACAGCAGGCTCGAGAAATTGCTGATTTCTCATTTTCACTTGCACCAGTGAAATCAGACACACGTCGCACCATTTTTTTAAGCTGATGCAGACTTGGTTTGAAACACAAGCATCTTAGAAGAAATGAACTGCTTCAATCACTATTAGACTGCTCAGCTGTACCAGAGGCAAACGGGGATGAGGAGTCTCCTCTGTCCCTTGCAGGGTAAAGCCACTCCACATCACCACGATGTGCTGTGGGGAGTGAGCCCCCACCTCCAGAACTGACTAAACCATCCACGATCATCACAGGGTGGAAAATTAAATCAGTTTCTAATGATTCTGCTGCCTTTCACTCACTGCTCCCATGCTTGTCCTCTCCAGTGTACTTCTCCTGCCTCCAGAAAACACCCACCAGGGTTTCAAGACATTAATGCTACTCCATGTAACCCTGCAGCTGAGTCTTTTCCCAATCCAGGCAATGATCCAGCAGCAAGTGCCCAGTCAGTAGTGTCAGGTCATTTTAATTTCTCCTCACATCTCCCCAGTCTATAGGGCATGGCTGTTTCTAGATGTAATCATGTACACTGCATTGGCATCTTGGAGCCTGTTGGAGTCAGTTCTGTCTTAAGGCTCTCTTCAAAAATCATCAGATAACATTTTCTCAAATTAGATGAAATAAATCAAGTTGAAAACATTCTAAGTACCAGAATTTTGCATTATGCAGCTCATGCACACACACACTTAGCAAGGCAGATGAGCTGGATGGAGAGAGCAGGAGCACATGTGAGTGTGTGCTACTGCACTGAGGAAACAAAGATACCTGAGATATCCCACATGCTGTCACCAGGCAAGGAATAATGCACAAAATGTTATGCAAATAGGTAACATAATAAGCATTTCAAATAGATACATTAACAGGATCAGCACAGAAGTTATTCCAGGGAAGAACCACAACTTAAACTCATGTAAATCGAAGCTGACAGGACACAGAACTACAAACCAAGCAGTGCTGGGTCGGTGTTTTTGTGTTACTGAACAGGTGATGCCCTCTAAGAGCAGCTTGTTCTCTGCCCATTATTAAAACCTCTCAATTGCTGTGAAGAACAGCCCAGGGGCCAAACCCCCTCCTTGCCTTCAAAGCTCAGCATTATACTCTGCAGCCCTGAGCGCAATCTCTATCTGCCACAACAAACCACCTTTATCCCATGCAGGTAATTACAGGTTCAGGTCAAGGGCTGCAGCCCGGATTGATTTCATCTCTCGGCAGCCCTGGCTGGCTCCACTCGAGCAGGGCAGCTCGAGCAGCCGTGACACCGGAGCTCCTGGAATGGGAGCCCAGCCCCAGCTCAGCCTGGCACTTATTGCCTGTGGCAGCAGGGACAGCCTGGGAATTCACAATGTTGGTGACTTCATCTGCCAGCTGCATTCACACATCTTTACTACCTGAATAACTGATCTGAGCTACTCCGAGGCAGCACTTTGTGGTGTACAGCGTTTGGGAATAAATATTTGATCGTGCACACAACAGAAAGGAGCTCAGATGGTTTAAGGTGTGACAGCAGAAGTGTTTATTAAATTCCAAGTGAGAGCAGTGCTGGACAGTAAAAATTTGTCCGGTGGTCCCTGCCTCACAGGTGTGGTGATGAACAATAAAAGGACAACTCCCTCCCCCACAAAACCCCAGTCAATTCTGTTCATTAAACCCTCTGCAGGCAGAGCTCTCTGTCCACGACCAGCCAGTCACACACAAAAGAAAGGGAAGTACTAAATTACAAGCTGATTTTAAGTGGGCATTGATTGAAGTAACCAGAAGAGAGCTTAGTATTATCAGAGTTTCATACAACAGTAATAAACAATCTTCATTAAAAAATGATGTGTGCATCCCCCAGCAGCACAGCACTCTCCAGGTTTCAGTTGAGAACATTAAGGTTCCCCACACACAATCAAAGAGGAAAAAAATCCTCAGGATCCTTTTCTTCTACAAAATTAATTTTCTTCATTAAACAATGCCATTCACTGGAATCCTTCCCACTCAACTTCTGCATTTGTTGTAAGCAAGAAAGAAACAGATTTATTATTCTATTCTGTGATCTCTTCCTAGCAGGAAAGGAAGAGGTTGATGCAAAAAAAGAGATCAGACAATTCCTCTGTCAATGTTCTCCACTAGCAATGCAACCAAATCATTACTTGGCTGATGGGTAAGTGTCCAAAACCCCTTTGTGTGAGGGAATAAACAAGGCTTTCCATAGCCAGACACAGAGATGCAGCCACTTCCCTTAAATGAGCAGGACTTGAGTCACTGAGCACACCTGAGGGCCTGAGCCCACACCTGGGGTGCAGCTGAAGGGAAACACTTGTGTGTACACTCAGTGAAGCTGTGTGGGCAAATTCACTCACCAGCAACTGCTGCAAAATCCTTTCTCCAGAGGATTTCTAGCTCTGAAAGCTCGGAGTTGACTGTACAGAC
The DNA here is from genome assembly GCA_026261815.1 of Monarcha castaneiventris obscurior. Classification (NCBI taxonomy): domain Eukaryota; kingdom Metazoa; phylum Chordata; class Aves; order Passeriformes; family Monarchidae; genus Monarcha; species Monarcha castaneiventris. The sequence continues at coordinate 9,259,265 of JAMPIT010000343.1, forward strand.
ATCCTGCACCCTTAATTTCTGCATCATTCATTATTCTGAGAGTTCTACCAGGGTTAATTTTTCAGGTATGTAACATACATGATGTGTGTCATTCCTCCACGAGTTACAGAACAAAAATGCAGAGAGGTGCCTGGGTGGTTTTGGTGTGTAAGGAGCATGACCTTCAGCTGCAGCATCTCCTGCACACAGGAGCTCTCTTTAAGGTTTCTCTTTCATCTCAGGGCTCTAATAAAGTCTTAAATGGAACCTGAGTTACTAAGACTTAACCCACCTGTGTCAAAGCCAAGCCCACAGCCTGAGCACACCCTTGGGAAGGATGGACACCTACACACAGTGAGCAGCTCCTACCTCTACAGTGGTTGTGCTGCCGCATTATCACCAAAGGCTTCCTGATTTACAAAGATTTAAACTCACTGTTGTCCCTTTGACATTTCCAGCTGCCAATCTGGAATAGCATCTGGAATTGCAGTGCATTTAAACCTTGAGGGTATATTCTCTCTAAGATGCATATGACTAAAATGTGTGCATTGAGGTACAAATGTCCAGTAGCTTTAGGTGACTGAATGTTTGCAAACTTTTCTTGAAGAAATAAACCAGAGAAGAGTGTCTTAGGAGCATTTTGAGTAGAGAGAACCATACTGAATATATCCAAGTAATCTTTACAGATTCAGCCATCCACCTTGAGAATGCCATGGCAAATTTTCATTACTGATAACAGTACTAGAGTTCTGCACTTTTTAAATAAAGACTTTTCCAAATGATCTTGTGAGATTGTCCTTAGTACACCACAGTTTTACAACCACATGCTTAAAAAAAAAGCACACAAACTGCTTATTAAATGCAACAAGAGAATTGTCACCAACGGAGGAGAAGGAAGGAAGCTATTGAGAATGGCAGAAGGATAATGGGAGATGATAAACATGTACTTGAAGGCTTTTGATAGGAAGGAGAAGTGATGAGTCAGATAAGCAGAGGCGCCACACGGGTTGCATCTCCAAGCAACAGGCAATCAAACCTCCAGATAAGCATCTTCATAGAGTGCAACAGGCTCCAATGCAGGGGCAGAGCTGAACAATCACTTCCCGGTTCAGCCCAGGCAGGAAAAATTTATGACCTACTTAAAAATCCTTCAAACCTAAAAATGCCTTTTCCATAAAGAACATCAGCCGTGTAGGGCATGCCGTGGGAAGAGCAGGAAATGAGAATACTTGAAGTGGTGGACTGGAAAATCCAGTGCTGTAAAAAACCCAGTGCTGTACATGAGTGGTATTTAAAACCAAACCCTTCCCATCCACAGCTGAGATTAATGGAGTTTTCTGCACATCTCAGAGGTGGGAAGAGAAGAAAATAAGCATAAAATACTCTTCTTTCCTTTGCTGGGCCCTGCTACAAGAACAGCTTGAAATCTCCAAACACAGAGTGTGCTTCTATCTTGTGTCTCCTTTACTCTGTAACAATTCACACCCCTACACCATCACACAATCTAGAATTTGAACCCCTAAGCTCTGCATGGGAAAGGAAAGAGGGAGGCTCAAGCAACACAAAACCTGCAAAGAGATGCTAAATCCCTGAATCAAAAATGAATTCCAACCCAACCTGCCTGGGTGAAGTAAATAAAATGCTGCCATCAGCATGTCCCTAACAAAACCCATGTATTGTTGATAAGAAACTTATGAGGTGTCATAACCAACTGAGTCACTGCTGTACAGTAAATACCTTTTCAGTGTCCCAACAATGTGTACAATGAATTCTGGCAATTTTAATATGGACACACATGTTAAAGGCATTACAAATGGGGCTTCATCACATTCACATCAATCAGTTCATATTAAAGCCCCATCAACACCTCAGGAAAAGCTGTTTAGCATGGAAGAGGCACGATCCTGTGTGGCCATTGTTTCTGTTGTAGATGGAGTAACACAGCTTTAGGAAGTGCTACAGTCCCAGAATGGTCACATTTCAGAATTACTGCACATCCCTGTCACAGGTACTGTGGCACTGCTCCTACATAGGAGGGAAAAATCTCCACCCTGATGATCCTGATAGCTCTCTAGCAGCTGATAGGGAGGCACAGCTCTGCCATTAATCACTCTGAATCTCAAGTGTCACATACACAGCCTGAAACACTCCTGTCATTCCAAGTTGTAACCTTTTAGGAGCAATAAGCAGAGGTGAACTAGGCCAAAAAGTAAGCATAACTTATTATAATTACAACTAATATAATTATAATAATTATAACCTATGATGCATTGATATTTTCTTCTGTATCACACAATTGTTTTCAAAGTTACCTTGTCATGTAGTAAAACAAACAAAATTCCCTTTCAATAACCAGCATCAGATGTTTGTCTAAGCCCAACAGGAATTAATTCAACAACTTTTAAATATCTCAAAATTGAATTTATAAGGACAATTCTCAATAGCCAAAGTAAATGTGGTTACTATTGAACTCTGTTATAAACACATACATGAAATATCCTGTAATACCCAAATAAATTCATTTGGCAAACAATGAAGTATCTTGGACTCAGCATTTATATCAAACAGCAAACAGAGTCTGAAACAGGAGCTTTTATTTTAACTCTCATTAAACCAAGCTTCAGAAACCCCTTTCTGTATGTGTTACAGTCTCTTTTTACAGTTTAACCTCAATCCAATCAGGAGTCTCCAGGGATTTTCAAATCGCTAAAGATTAAAATCCTCTCCGACTTGACTGTTTGACTAATGCTGTGTGTTTAATAATTCTACTTGTGAGAGATTTTATTTGACAAAATCCTGCTGTGTGGACCCTCAGACGCTGTACAGCTGCACTGGAACATAAAGCTCTGCTGCCCTTGTTTCTTTAGACAGGCTATTCCCCAGCACTGAGGGGAAAAGAGAACTTTATAGTACATCTATTACTCTGTTGATATTAACACAACCACTGTGGTATTAAATCTACACACTCTTTTCAGAGCAGAGCAGTGAAAATGTGCCTATTACACAAACATTAGATAAACTCTCCTGTTGTCCTGACTGTTCACAGAAATCAATTACATTTATGATTACATTTCAATGAAAGCTACTTTATAAATGAGATGGAACTGTAATATTCTATGCTTTAGGCATTCATTAATAAAAGCATTTCAGTGTTAGTATTTGTAAATGTTCTGCTTTTTAGTTTAGGCAGTTTGTAGCATTCTACAGCTCATGTTAAACTTTACATAAATCCTGTGTCCAGATCTTACCACAACGCTGTGACTTCACATTTGAGTGGTAAGAGGGGGATAAAAAAAAATCATCATTATGGCAGGATTGAGCATTTGTGTAAGACACTTACCCTGTGGTGCAGCTGAAAATCAGGACAACCTTCACGGCAACGATTAGTAAAGACATTACCAGGCAAAACAAAGGAGCAGATGGATGGACACGAGTGTGGGATGGAAGGCGAGGTGCTCCTACCTGAGGCGGCGTCGATGACGGTGGAGGCTCCGCGGCGGTCGGCGGCGGGCCGCGGGGACCCGGGCATGCTGACGGGCTCCGAGCGCACGGGCTGGATCCTGCCAGAGACACAGTCAGTGCCCGGCCCAACCCCAGCAACCCCAACCAGCCCGGGCACGCAGCAGCTCAACTGGGAAATGGCTCAAAAGCTGGTGGAAACTTCTGTTTTCCCTCAGCTGGTGCGGCTGGGATTGGGGATAATCCACCCAGAGACTCACACAAAGTGGGTATTCCCAAAGGATGGCTCAGGTGGGAGCTCTCAGGAAGCCTCACAGGAAAAAGCTCACCCTACCCAAACTGGTTAAAAAGTCTCTATCATCCTCCTCAACAGCAGCCTTTTAAAGACCCATTTGTAATTGTTGATTCCTTTTGTGACATAGATCTGTATTATTTCTTTTTATTTCTACTTTCTTTCTGCACATGTATACATATCTATAATAAAAAAATCAAGTACTGACAGTTATATCCTTACTCGTGGCAGTAATTACACACAAGGAGAAATCACACATTTCAAACCCATGGACTTCCAGTCCAAGGACAATCTGCCCACTTTTAATGGGATTAGTCATATTATCCATCTCTCTTGCTTCACTCCTAAGAGTTTCAGACACAGTCCCAAACAATCCAAGTCCCTACCACAGAACTTTGGACTTCAAATCACATGCAGAGTCAGGAGCATGGAAACTTGTTAAATCTGGAGTTACTGGGCAGAACGCAAACACTTGAACATAAATCTCTCCTACAAATCACCAGTAGATAAAAATCCACTCCTTCCTTTCCTTCCTTAGGCCCACCCCCTGCCCCAAATTCCAAATCAACTAATGTCCAAAACCAGATGAATTAAATACATTGAAAAGAATTACAAGGAAGGAAGAAAAGGAATGGGGAAAAAAAACAGGGAGGAGGAAAATATTCCAGAAGTTCACTTACTGTTCCAACACACTGACCGCTGTCTAAATTCATGGCATAAAGCTCCCACTCACGTCTGAGAAAATGAATTTATTAAGCAATGCAGAAACTGTGAAAGGCAAGAGGACACTGAGCAAGGCCACCAGACTTTGTTCTGTCTTTCCCTGTCGTGTGCCCAAGAAGGGGCAGCAAAAGGAACCTGAGCTGCTTGGCCTGGATGGATTTTTCTCATTGGTGCATCACACACTCTTCCAAGACTTTCCTCTGGACAAGCCTGATGAAAACCGTGACACATCCCACACACGTGGCAGGAGGCGAGTTCTGCACACAACAAACGTGAGACAGCTGGGAAATGGGTTTTGTTTTTACCTGAGGCTGTTGAGATCAAGATCATCCGTGTCAAAGTCCAGGAGAGGCTGCGGGGTGTCGCTGGGCCCGTGCGACTGCAGCACGGAGGAGCTGGAGGAGATGACGGTGGTTTGGCCTGAGGGATGGATGGTTTTGAACTGGAACTGAGGGCCCATCCACAGGCGTCGGTGAGGCCCAGTGTGAGTCACGATTTCGACCTGTGGGAAGGGGATATTGGAAATGATGAATGCAGAGCTGCAACTTCATATAATGAACGGTTCCTTCAGTACGCTGGGCTCCTGGAATCCGGCTGCTCTCAAGTGAAAAGGGTGTTCTGAGCCAGGGTGTTTGGAGGAAAGTTTAACAAGGGAAAATTCAGGATGTCTTTGCTAGAGAATGGATACTTTAGCCAAAGCCAAGAGCTTCTTGCAGAGACTTGAAAGCTTGTGAACCACCAGTCTCAGGACACTGAACCCCAGCACTTAAATTGTTCTGAAGACCAACGCTCCATCCTGGCCACCACTTCACCTGATCCTGCTGTTTCCTCCCCTTGCCAGGATGAAATACCCCCAAAACTCAAAGGCTATGGCCAACAGGGAACACATTTCTGCCCGAGTCTGCATAGAGCAGAGAGGAACCAAGAGCCCACATCCCCCAGACATCCCCCATCCTGAGCAGGGCGAGGGATGTGCTTCCAGAGAGCTCATTCCTGCTTTGTTACAGCTGCTTTGTGAAAGTTCACACCTTAAACTGCTTCCCATGGATACAGTGAGGACTGGATTTCAAATCACAGCTCCTAATTCCTGCTGGCACATGTGAGGAGAGGGCTGGAGTGGAGCACCTTGTGAGAGGCACAAGATCCATAACTGAGAGCGATGGGGAGAGTGCCAGGATGAGCCCAGGTCACGCTCAGCAGAGAAACACAACCGTGGATGTGCCACACACAGGGTCCACACAAACACACCAATTTAACCAAAATTCTGGCAATTCAACAGAAGTAGGGTGTTTGTGTTCAGGAAAGCTGGGCCTTGTAAATAAAAGGGTAAACAAAGCGTAGAACTTCTGCAATCAGAGAATAGGCTCATTAAAGCTGGAAAGATCATGCAATACAATACAAAAAATCAAAAAGAGCTTTTAAAAATCAGAAAAAGGAAACAGGATGAAAATATTAAGCTCTGGTGAACTCATACTTTTAAAAGAGAAAACAGACTATTGAATTCCTATCAATTTCTGCTAAGACAACAACCAGCTTCACAGCAGAAATGCCATTTAGTGAGGGCATTCATGAAAACAGATTTTTGTATAGGTATACAGATGTATACTAGTAGTGATTCTCCATCTTTAAGAAGCAATTTGAAACCCCAGATGATGTCAGTTCTCTGCTAATGTCAGACAACAACCACAGCCTACACAGCTCCATTTCCATCTTTGCATTCAGCTCAGCCTAACTCAGCTTGGCTGCAGCCGCTTCTGAGGCAAGTAGCTTTTATGTAGCAGTGTAAATTAGGCCACAGATAAAGTAATCTGTGTATTTTAAGCTTGAAACCATCAGTGTCACAGAGCCGAGAGGTAAACAGATGCCTCTGCAATTTTACTGAGGCTACGGCCAGATGTTCCTATTCACTCTCCTGTTGTGTGCAGGACAAACATATTGTATCTACTTCCCACTGACAGCACACATTACCCACTGTTCTAATTGAAAAGTTGAAGTGAAGGGCGGTGTTTTTTCACTGCTTGCTGTTACTGTTGATAACAACACTTTAATTTTGAAAAACATCCTTGCACTTTAGGCTTAATCTGAAGTGGCTTGCTCAGAGAACGCCAGCGTCGCCCTGCTCCAAGGGCTATCATCACTCCTGCTCTCAGCAAGAATTAAACATTCCAGGAGCATTCTCGGAATTATCTATGTTCTGTGACATCACCTGGGATTTTTTTTTCCCCTTTATAAATACATTTGCTTCTCTAGAGGGATGGATGTGATAAAGTTCAAGCAATCTAAGTTCTGTTGACATCTTGTATCTTCAAGAATTGTTAATAAACAAACACCCATAAGGTGGGTTTACCATAAACTCTTTTCCCTGTGGTTTCACCAGAACAGTGAAATATGCAAATACCTCCAAACAGTCCTGGAGAGCTGGAAAACTGCAGGTGAAATCTGGCTCCAGTGAGCTCAGAGATAAAATTCCTGTTGACTACCCTGATTGAGAAGTTTCATCATCTTTGTGCTCTGAGAAATCAGACACAGCACAAACAAATGAGACACCTCAATGTGCAGCCACATCTGAAACCTCAGACAGGTAAGTGAATTCACATGACTGGATTCCCCAGTGAATGCTCCTCTTGGACAGGTCCATGTGGAAACCTAACCTCTCATTTTAGGAAAAAGCTGTGTATGATTTATTCACCAGTGGGAGAAGTAAATCCCAGCCATAAATATTTCATATTTATGCCATACACCCAGCAACACATTTAATGCATCACTCCCGTAACAACATTGTTCTTAAACCAGAGGAAACCCACCTAATTTGTCAGGGTGAACTCCATGGATCAGGTACCTTGTAATTGCTTTGGCAAATCCAGAGCATTTGTAAATTTCATTTATTTATTTAACTCTAACCTTTCATTTCTAACAGGAACTAATTCTCAGTGTATTATTCATGACCTACACTCTCACACTGAAGTTGTGTTTTGAGCCAAATGGTCAAGTATTTACTGAGTTCTTATAGAGAAGCTTCACTGACTGAGACAAAGCAAGATTGGATAAAAAGACAAAGATTTGACCTCATATAAAAATCCTCCACCAAGCAGAAGAGTTTAAAAGCCATATAACATTTCTATCTGGCCATAAGTCACAGCAATTATCAGCTGGAAATGACAACCAGGGAACGAAGGAAGTCAACCAGCTACTGTCCCATGTTTATTGGGATGCAGGGAGTCACAGGTCACCACCTAAAAGACACCATCATCCTCCCAACTTCCTTCATCCCTGCTTAAAAAGGACCATGCCAGGAAAAAAAGGGAGACAGGTAACTTGTTGTGGCCAGCTGAAATTTCTCACTTGGTGCTGAGCTTCCCAGGGATGGGATTGAGTCAGGAATGATGGGGTTTTATCTGCTTTGACACCATCAGATTCACACCCTGCTCAGAAGTGGAGTCAGTTTTACACACAGCAATACCGAGGCTACTGGACATTTACTTCCCACTTGGAGGAAAGTTGTGAATTTTACTTCCAGTGGCTCCCATTCCTGTTTTCCTGACCTGGAACCCCCCAAGGCATACCTGAGACAGCCACTCCTCATCCTCCTGCCCGCTGTGGTCAGAGGCCAAGCTGTCATAGGACTCGTGTCGGGTGATGGGCCCAGGGCTCCCCGGTGGCACCACTGAAAAAAGCCCCAGAAAATTCAAAATCAGATTTATTGTTAAATGCTTTATTTAAAAACAAAAAAAGCTCTAAAAATAAGTTAACGGCACAGCAATGTGTACGTTTTTCTAAATCTGTGACAACAGATTTCCTGGAAGCACAGAAAGAGCTCAAATATCAGCATTATAAGGTTGAAAAGACTCCCGCTCTTTGACTTGGATGCATACATACAGCCACCAGGATAACCCATTGGCTCTTCTTCTTTTAACCTGAAGTTCTTAAAATACTGAAATATTTTTATATTCCCACAAAATTTTTAAAAACTCTGTTATTGCAGGGTTGACCTTTATGTGTCAAGCTTCCAACCACTACAAATTTTTACAGCCATGTAGTAAACCCCCAATAATTGGAGTTTTAATGGCAAAGGAGACACAATGGTAGCCATAAATACAGAATGGCGCCTCTGCAACGTAACCAGCTTTGCATAAATCCACACACTCTATGGAATAAAGGGATTTCCATCCAGTTTTGTGCATGTCAGTACCTGAAGCTACAGAGCCATTTCTCACACTTCTGGGTAACAGTGTCCATATTCTCAAACCTGCAATGCCCCAGATTCAGCTCAGGGCCCAACTTATTCCAGAATTATTCGAAGTGCCAGATAAATTAGGACTTACTCTTACAAAGGAAGCTCAGGTTGGATATTAGGAAAGATTTCTTCACTGAAAAAGAGTGGTAAAGCATTGGAAGAGGCTGCCCAGGGAAGTGGTGGAGTCACCATCCCTGGAGGTGTTCACACAACTGCTGCCTGTTTCGGAGAGCACAGCTGATCAACTGCAGGCTTTCCTGTTATTGAACTCCCTAACAAACTTCATGGCTCCAGCAGATGGTTTTGCTTTCAAACCAACGGGAACTTTATGGACTGTTCTGATTTTTTTTTTTGTTCTTTCTATCCCAGGGGCAACTACCAGAGCTGTCAAGATTAGGGAAGCTGCAAAAACACAGCCCAGGGAGCAGCATCCCCCCTGCTTGGTCGCTGTATTTCTCCCTTGTGGAATACTTTTACATTTTACTGGAGATTCAAGATGGCTTTACAGTGAGCAAGAAATTTGAAAAAACAACTAAAAAGCTGAACAAGTGATTAGTTTTGGTGCTGCACTGGAAGTCTCTCCCTGAGGAATCACAGCCTTGCCCAGGTCTTGTGTTTCCGCGCAGCTTCCAAAGGCAGCATTAACTCTTTCCACCCAGAAGTGATGAAATGCTGAATTCCACGGAAAAGCTCTGCCTGAGAGTTCACCAGCAGGGCAACAGTGATAAAGCCTCAGCTGAGGTCAGCCCTCAGTCATTTATTTGGCTGTTCAATAAACCAGCATTTCTGTGCCACACCTATCACAAAAGCAGCGTTTAGAGGGGCTGGTTGGGATAGGGGGATCTGTAATGCCAGTCCCAGCTCACCACTGGCCCTACTCCCACCATTCCCAGTGGGAATGTGCAGTGTGCTGGGAGAAGTGACCTTATAAGACAAGTGATCCTTGCTGGAGATCTGCCACCGCTGTGCTGCTTCTTACACACATACATATGGGCATATTTTTCCAAGTTAAAAATGCCCTTGAAGTTACAGGAACAAACACGGGGTAAAAATGCAAAGCCCCTTTTTACTCCATTTCTGGGTCACACACCTCTCACATCAGTATCAAGTTCCAAGATGAGATTAATTTAAGCCTGGAAGGACATTTCCAGGAATTTGAGCTCAGGAGTAATCTTTTATCTTCAAGCTTAATTCTTTGAAAACCTGAACTCACACTGGAAATTACAACAGACTCTCACCTAACAGCAAGGTTATTCTGATGCTCCAACATGGAGTATTTTCAGTTTCTGAAGAATTTCCCAACCATGCAGGATAACAAATAATAAAATTCCAGTTCTTGCAAAGCTTTGTAGCAAGTAGTGCTTTTTACTGGTTCTCCTGTAATTTTTCTTTCATTGGGAAAAGTCACAAATGGAGCAGACAGGGCAGAAGCAAGAAAGCCTTGGCTGCACAGAGGCATTTTACTGCAATTGCAGGTGGTTTGTACCTTTAATAAGGCAAAATAATCAATTCAATGCCTTGTGTCTGCGCTATGCCAACTTTCGACTTTTTCTGTTCTTACACCAACATCTGGAATAAACACATCAAATATCAGACTGCAACTGAGTTTGTTTAATCTAGAAATACACAAACATGAAGCGAAAAAGCACAAAGAAACTGAGTGTCTATTAAAAATCTAAGGTGAGAATTAAAACATACAACTTCTGTCTGTGCAGTGTGATAGGACATGAGCTTCTGCAGTCTGCTTATTAAGGCATTATTACAAAGCCAAAAATAAGTATTCAAGGACACTTCTAAAAAACTGGACTGACACCTATAGCAAAAATCAAGAGTTTTACCATCAATATTTAGCAAGGGGCAAAAAGCATCTTTGAGCTGCTCAAAAGTAACAGTGGCACCTTTCCTCTCTGTCCTCCTTCCAGTGAAAAGCTGACAGCCTCCCTTCTCTGCACTGATGTTACCACTATATTGAAGAAAGATTATCTCTGACAAAAACCACATTACAAATGAAGTTATTTGTGTGATAATTGTTAGTGCCAGGAAACTGCACAGAAGGGACACAAGTTTCAACACAAGCCAAAGCAAAGGCTGAAAAACAGCAGAGCTGGTATCTCTCTGGAATTCCAGGACCTGATTCACACAGTTCCATGAAAAAGTATGAAAAAAACCCTTATTATTTAGAAACTTCTCCATGATATTTACTGGCAAGTAAAGAAAACAAACAATTTGTATTAATCTCAAATAATTTGCATAGACATTCCTGCCACATGACCAAGGTAAATATACATTGGAGGAATATTGGAATTAACACGCACTGGGTTTGTTCGTGGATGGGCTAATTATACAATAAATACCTAAAGCTAAGACAAATCTTCCTTCAAAGATTATAAATTGTCATCTTTCAGCAGCATAAAAGTGTTGGAACAAAGAACCACTACAGCTCAACTGTAGCGTGTGCACTTATGGCTTTAATTTGGGAACAATAAATCATTAGTTTTACTTAGTTTTGTGTACTTCTTGAACCAAAAGGTTTTAATTTTCTCATTTATAGAAAAAGGCTTTGCACAATTCAGTTTAATTGAGAGTTATATATGAAATTCCCAATGTGCTCTTCTCTAAGGGCTGGATGTTTGTCCAAATTAAGAGCAAACAAAGGCATCTGAGCACTACAAAGCCTGTTTGTTTGGTGCTGCCTGCTGTGCACATGCCTGCAGACACCCAGAGAGCTTGCCTTTTCCATTTCCATAATTATAATTTAATATAATTAACATTTACAATGTCAAATAAGTTTCTAAAATGCAGTAGGAACAGGACAATGTGCTCTTGACTAACCCATTCAGTCTCCAGTGATGCCTGTGGTGAACAGGTACACAGGATAAAAATGACATATCCCCTGTGTTTGTAAAAATCCCACCCTAACACCTGATTTTGATGTTTTTTCTCCGGTTCCTCAGTTACATCCAAGTGGTGTAGAAACCTGAGGTAATCACATGCTTGTCAACAAACTTCAGGGGTCCCTGTGCTGGAATTCAGCTCCACAATTTGAATGATTTCCTTGGTCCATTTGTTCCATGGCGTTCCTCGCAGAATGTGACAGTTCTGGTTTAGGTCTGCATGCAGCCAATTGACCACACTCACCTTTCTCCCCTGTCAGAAATGAGATTTCACCTCTGTCAGGGGTTGGTTTTGGTGTCCCACAGTTGTGTAGGCCACATCCAACACGTGCTTTGTGGGTTTGTGTCAGAGCTGGTGCTCTGTGCCTCTGGCTCTACCTCTGCTCAAGTGTGACAACAAAGCAAAGGCCAGGTTTTCATTTTGGGCAGAACACTCACAGCCATGTTAACAATAAACTGTAGGCTGGAGATATGCTCAATGTGATTTTTCTTGTGGCTGCATGTTACTGAACAAAGTTCTGGTTTTAATGCAGTTTTCAGCTTGTAAACTCCTACAGGAGCATGGCACGCAAATTAAAATATCCTCTTTTACCCAAAACTACTCCTTGCTCATTTTTTTAGTCTGTTAGGACTTTCTGAGATTCTTATATGCAGAAATATAATAAAATGAAGCTTAAAAAAGCACTACAAATCAGGAGTTTAGCCAGACTGACAGTTATTTCACACCACCAATTGATTACAGTTGGATTCATTCATTATTTGTGTATTGCCCACAGTTTATTAGGTGCTTTATGGACCATCCACTCTCTGTATCAGCACTTTAATAAAAGTATAAGTAAGTCTGCAATCAGGAGACAAATTCTTCTTAGATTTTTTTTTCTTGATGATTGCTTTACTTGCTCATTACTCACACTGGTCTGATAGCCAACAGCCTGGCTGCTGAGGTGTTTAGGCCTCACCATTACTCCTGCAAGACTGGTACACATTCCCTGTGCTTAATTGCAGCTTCCATCTCCAAGGTTCCCCTAGGAAGCCAGTCAAGTATGATGTGCTTTTAAAGCTGGGCAGAGCTAGAACCGGGTATTATTCACAGTATGGAGCATCTTAAAGCTGCTCAACGCTCAGACTGTGAGCAGACAATCAGTTCTGCACCAAAACAGAACAAATATATTCTTTTCTGAGTTAAAGAATCATTTCAACTGCACGAAGCCACAGTGAAATCCATCTGATGGCCATCTTTAAAGAATTATGGAAGAGGTAACTATTTCTATAATTCACCGACTTCAAAAGTATGTTTGACATTATTGTCGGGAAAATTATGTTAACCATGGATTACTGTTACAATCAAAGTATGTAGTGAGAAGTCAAGAGGCTTAGTAGTAAATTTTCAAAGCGGTGCGTGGGGATTTACCCGTTTGACTCCCATTAACGGCAATGGGCGGCGCGCGGCGAAATCCCCGGACGCTGCTTTGAAAACTGACCCCTGCGTGCTCACGGACCCCGCTCTAAGGACTTCCAGATGACCATGCAAAGGGAGGAAAGAACCATTTCAGCATGTGCCCTTGTTCATTATTGTTGTTTGTACACATCTGAAAGCGTTTGAGTCGCTGTGCCAGCGCTGGTTCCAGCGGTCGGTTTATAAAACACGGATTAGGGCGGGCGAGCTGTGGGTAACCCGACGCAGCCACGCACAGGCCCAGGTGTGTCTCTGCCTCAGAACCTCAACAGACACATTCCCAGCAGCCAATGCACCTTACAGAGCTCATCTGCATCTTTATTATTTCACCAATACCAATCATGGCTGGAGAATGTACCGTGATTTACTCCCCTGCTCATGCAATGATGCATCTGCCCCGCTCCTGTTCACCCCAATCACTCCGTGCTCAGCCAGAAATTAAATTTGCTTCCTTTAACAATTCTGGTTCCTGCAGGGAGCAGAAAGTGCAGGCTACAGTTTTAGGGAAATGTAGTTTTCTCTTACAAAAATACCATGGACTCAATTTCATTAGAAACACCTTTTCTGGAAGGGGAAGGGGATGCAGATTAACCTGAAATCTGTCACGCCTCCAAGTGTAAGAAGCAAACTTGAAAATTCCATTTTCATCGTTTGTGACTATTGCCACAAAAACCCAAACACATTCTGTTTGAGAAATGCCTGCTTGGAATCAGTCTTCTCTGGGAATATTGTAACCTTAGTCATAAAAAAAATATATAAATACAAACTTATAACATATATATTTAAGATCTGCAACAGTTATAAATGTAGTAAAAAATTCCAAATTTTAAATCACCAAAATTCTTTGTGAATGTATTTCACCAGTATCATTTACATTACCACTTACATGCTCACACAGATACCTGTACTTCCATGTAATATATATAGAGAAAGAATACCTGAGTCAAAATAAACACTTGAGAATTAATTTTCTGAAATCCTAAAACTCATTTTCCTGCATAGGAAAATCTAAAACTCATTTCTCTCTTCAAAATTTCAAGGAATTATAAATTTTTCCCCAAGGATATGGACTTTTACAGGACATCTGCACATCTCTTTAGAGACCACTGATGAAGAGTCCCAGGAAGTTCTTTTAAGAATATGTTGCATTCTTTTATTATATGGCTATAATAAAGTAGAATTTAATGAAAATTATTCACTCACTAGAGGGAACATCAGGTAGAAAGAATAAAATGGCAAAGTGGGAATCTAGAAGATGGATTCTCTGGCAGTTTTAACCCTGTAACGCTCAAGAGACACAACTTTGTGGCAAGGCCCTCACCTGTGGCACTGGGTCCAGCTGAAGGGCAGAAGTTTGGGCACCATTCCCATGATCAGCACAGGAAAATGAGGCAGGAGGAAATGTTCACCCACATCCCATGGTTTGTTCCAGCCCTGGCTGCTCCTGCTCTGGCTGCACCCCATGGCAGCTCAGGTGAACCCAGGTGAAACTCCCCCACTTCAGGGCAAGGTCAGAGCTTGGTTTGGATAGGGATGGACTCCAGAAATGGGTCATGTTCAACTGGCCAAGTGCAGAACCAGCAAAGCCCAGCAGGGACACTGGAATGGAGCAGCTGAAACTGCCCCAAACTCCTGTTTGAGCGTGGCCCTGCCACAGAGCCAGAGCAGAAAGGCTTTGAACACCTCGTAACTACACGACAGAGTAATTGTTGTTACTGCACAGGCTCTGCTTTTGATCAGTTTTACTGTTTGAAACCCAGCTCGTTGTGACAGACATTGAACATACCCAGAGCAAGAGCAGCTCTGGCCTCCCCAGAAATGCTACACAGCACACTAGAGTTACATGAATAATAAGGGAGGTACCATCACCTCCATTCCTCCATCCCAGAGATGGCAAATCCACTATTGAAGATGCACACTCCAAAGAATGCAAGGAGAAAGGAAGAGGTACAACACTAAATGTGATTATCAGTCCCAGTTCATTCACCTATGACCAGACCAGCACCACGCTCTGCTGTGCAGAGAGAAGGGCTGGAGGACCAGAATGTCCAGATTCCTCCTGTGGCACTCCTTGGCTGTGATTCCAGGCTTCACAGCATCTGTGTTCACAGCACATATTCACAGTTATTTAATACACTCTCCATCTTACCCTCAGACTTTCCACAATACTCACTAGCTCTGTGGATGTAATTGTTATTTCTGTCAATGGAATGTATGAAAGGAATATAAAATAGGCCATAAACAACCACAATGCTGCTTGGAGACAGAAGTCTTGCCCAGGGCGCACAGCTTTCATTAGAGGGAGCAGGAAGTGCAAACATGATGTCAGAGCTACAGAGATTATCTGTATAAATGGTGTTATCATTTAACCCAAACAAACAGCAGGGAAAGGCTCGCCCCCTCCCTTTGAAGACAATGGACAGTTACTAAATTGGACTTCTAATGAAAGCCATTTTCAGTGAAACACAAGATCTGTGCAACAGTTGGTCCAGAAATGAAAATCTGTTGTAACAGCCAAAAGTCAAAGGCAGCTATAAATACAGGCCTTAATCTTTTCAAGAATCCCTTAACGAAGCCTATAAAACTGATTATATCTTCAGGCCCAACTCAAGTGCAAATTCTTACTCAGAAAAATGTAACAGCCCTGCAAGTATGACTTAGAGAGCAGTACAGGGACAAGGAAGGAGAGAGAATACAGAGTGCTGGTTTGAATCCTCACATCTTGGAATACAAATTACATTGCATTTAGAATAAACAATTAATGAGACAGCAGAGGTCCATTTTTCTGAGAGAGAAACAATTTCCAGAAGCGGTCAGAGCGGGATGCAGAAACACTGCATCATTCCTTTTAACACAACAGAAATGCTCTTTGATTATTTAAAAGCCAATTGCAAAGATCTGTCTTCAAAACCTCCTATTGCAGGTTTAATAGCAAAGAGGTGCAAGTACACTTACCAGCAACACGGAGTAAAGTACAGACTTTTGTTTTAACAAAATCTATATTTATACGATTACATTTCCTATGGTTGAGGGCAGCTGTAATTAATGGATTTCCCTCCTTCCCCTAATGCAGTCATTTGTCAATTTAAACACAGAATGCCCAATCAATTTTGATGTATTTAGTAAGCAATTTGTCAGAGTACTGCACACCAGTTAATATATTAATTCTTGTCACTGGCCCACTTTTGACAACTGCAGGCCGTGTCCATGGAATTGGTCCTGATGAGCCAAAACTCTTGCCTGGAATGTGAAGGTGCCCTTTGCAGAGCCAGAGGAGGGGAATCAGATCTTAATCTATTCAATATCTTTTTGGGGCAGTTTTTGGTCAGTTTTAGGAGGTTTATTCATTAATGTGTTAATTGGTCATATTTCAGATATTGCATCTACTGTGCAATGGAAAAGTGAATTCAAAGTGGAGAGATAAGGAAGAAAGGAAATAAATATGAAATGAAGATGTCAGACTTTCTGGGGATGGAAAGATACCTATTTCCATGGCAATTCCACTGTGTGCCATGAACGTGTCTGTGTGAATTCAAACATGCAAAAAACATGTAAAAGGTACAGAAGTCACACAAAGGAAACAAGGGATAAGTCAGTCAAATGTGCAAAACCTCAGGTCCTGGTAAAAGAGAGGAAAGAATTCATTTGAAAGAAACCTGAACACAACTGGGGGATTGTCATGGACATGGAAAGCACATCTTAACAGCATCCTCAAGAGTTTATACAACCAAAAGCACCTTAATTCCTAAGTACCAAACAGCAGGAAGAAAGCAGGATTTAAAGAACAAGTAATGACAAAACTTGGCAATTCTCTGGAGAAGGCTTTTACATTGCAAGCTCCTGTGGACACCAAAACCCTCCTGTGCAGTGCCTTGCACGACTCTCCTCCCACTGCCAGGTCTGCTAGGACAGTTTAACTACACCACACAATGGTATTTATGTTAAAGGAAAAACATCTAGGAAGAAGAAAATGTGACTTAGATTTCCTTCTGTTGTGCTTAGATTTAGAAGTTTCTCAGGACACAGGCAAAAAAAAAGGGAATGTTAGAGACACAAATAAGGTAGAATATTATGTACTAAAAATGAGGAGTGTAGAGAAATAGCTGATGCCTAACACCCAGCACTGAAAAGCTGAGGACTGTAATTAATCCAGGGGTCTGTGGGATGAATTCATGAGAACAACAGTGAGCCTAGAATCTGCTCTGTCAGAAGGAGCTCTCAGGACTGGTTATATTCTCTCTGACCAACTGCAGAATTTGGAGCAGGATACTGACACATCCTGTAGGCCAGCAGGTTGTGGAATTTACCATACAAGTTCACCTTCAAGCCATGAACTTAGAGAAAGCTGTAAATCCTTTGCTTCCCACTTTCTCACCCATGCAGCAGCCTGAGCTGTGATAACGTGCTCAGGTAGACACGAGCTCCACACACTGATGCAGGTTTCTGCAGCAGATGTCACAGATGACCTCAAAGCAAGGAAACAGCTGTGCTGATCCACTTACAAATACCCTTGGGATAAAGGTCTTGGACACTTGTTGTACAAAACATTTCTTCAAACAATGGTTCCTTGTTCCTTTCTAGCAGCAAGTAAAACTTTCAGATTCTTTTAAAATATTAAAAGCTGAACTGCGTGTCAATAACCTAACGCAGGATTTTTTGAATGTTCTCTGCTCAGCACAAGAAGTCACCGGCCTGGTTTATATTTTTCAAAGACTGAGGAAGATTTTGGCCCTGTGTTTTGGCATCAAACCTCTTATTTATGAAAACCTGGCCGTGCAGCCCTCCAAGCAGCCCGCCAGACGTCTCATTGTTCTGCCCGGCTGCTGACAGAGGTACTCTGTGCTAAAAAGCACACTGAGGGTTTTTCAATGACCCAGGGGGCAAAGGTCACTTATTATAAATGGATAATGAGACCTAATGCAATGTTCTGAGTGTGGACAAAGAAAGGGTCTATCCATACCCCCTTGTGACTTGGTCATTCAGGCTTTTATTTCCCCTGCACACTTAATGGAGCCAAACAATTGGCAGAAATGCTATACAGAAACGGAGAGAAACTGCTGCATTCTACCTCCGAGAGACAGATACAAATAGTGACCCTGAAACGGCGCCACGGCTCCTCTCAGCACTGACGTGGCAGACAGATGGAACAGCCCCCCTCAGCCCCGACTCAGCCATTTGCTGGCAATTAAAGTCCCTGACGGGAGTGGGAGCACAGCAAAGCCAGGCTGCAGCGAAAGCCAGCCCAGGGCAGAGCTGCAGGTAAGCAGAGCCACGGAGCTGGGCTTAGCAGCTCTTTAACAGGTGGTTTTTGTGGGAAAGCTGCTTTGAGTCCACGTTTGGAGGGACTTCACTGAGGAGGTTCAGTCCGAATAAATCCAGGAAACAAATAAAACTTCAAAGACAATCAGACACAAATTTCTCTGTTATTGCCATCTGCAGTGTCCTCGAGATACTCTTCTGTCTTTAGTGGTTATCATTCTATTATTCTTTCAATTTCACATCCAGCTTAAAGAATTCCTATTACATGAATTAAAACCTGAATTATAAGTCTTATAATTCAAATAACACAAGTTCATTAACTGTTGGAATTTAGCTACCACTCATTCTTCCTTCTTTAAAAAGCTTTCAGTACTAAACCATTTGAAATGTGTATTTGTACACATCTACTGTACTGTGTAACACTATTTGAGCTGTTAATAAAACATTAATAAAATACACGAAAGGAGCTCCATCCACCCCTGATTTCACTATGTGGGATACAAGTACAAGTGAAAGAAGACAGGAATCTAGCAAAAAAACCAAGCCAAAATGCAAATCTGATGGTGCTGTGCACTACTAATTACTTTTTCATGTTCTTTGGTACCTTTTGAGTTTTATAGCAATTTTCTATGCAGCCAGGAAGAAGGAAGACTCAAACCTTGCAGGTTTCCACAACACTCATATGCAGCAGATGGACAGGTAGAAGCAACAGATCCAATCTGGCACCAGTGTCCCTTTTACCAGTCCCATCCAAAGTGCCTCCTGGCCCACATGGCCACTTGGTGCATTTGAAATGCCCCTGTCACACAATGCTGCCTGCCCTGACAACTGTGCACAGGCTCTGGTTTCCCCAGGAGTACCCTGACAGATGCCAGAAGTTGTTCCCTTGTGAGACTTCAACTGCTACATCACTTTGATCCTAGACAGAACTTGCTCCTCACTGTTAGTAGTCTCTCTTTTAAATTGTCAAATAAATACTCATTTTTCTATAAAACCATGATAAACTACACGGGTTTGTGTCCTTATATAATATAGATACACCACATATATATAGCTACAGGTGTATAAATGTTTCTGAAAGTGCCATGCCATGAAATATTTGCTCTCTGGGAATGATGTGGCTGGGCAAGACACAGGCCAAGGCAGGTGGGCAACCATCCCTGGAAGCAGTGCCAAGGCTCCTGAGGGAAGCAGCTGTCTGAGACTCTGGCTGGAAGGAGCCCAGCAACCAGGAATTCCCAGGGAGAGGGGAAATGCAGATGCACTCGTTTGTCACTGAGTATGGAATTCACAGGAGGAAATGGCTAAAAGCATGAGAAGGAATGAGGTGAGGAAACCCTGAAGATTTCATGGGATCTGGTGGGTCACTCTCAAGGCCAGCCAAGCACTCCCACAGCATCACAACTCTGATTCATGTCAAAAATCCCAACACTACACTCACTGCTCTACCCTTACCAACATAGTTACACACAGCCCTACTCTGGGGTTGAACATACACTGAAATTGGCTGCAAAATCAACTCAGAAAGCCACCCTCTGATGAAAACGTGCACATGAGACAAGACAAGAAGTTGTCAGCTACTCACAGCCAGCCAGAAGATACTGGTAGTACTGCACAGCATCTGCAGCCAGGAGCAGTGGATGGTTTGCATTAAATGGTGGTTGGAGTTCATTCCACTGAGGAGTTCTGAGGTAAAACACAAGACTATTAATATTTAAGCTAATACAGAGAATGTAAATCAGTGTTTCTGTCATCACATGCAATTATCTATACAAGCTCACAAAATGTTTGTAATTATTTAAATTAGCTTGTTCAAACACTGCAATCCACCACAGGCAGTGGAGCAGCAGGGCCAAATCGTGCAGATTGTGAGGCAAAGACAATACTTGGTTGTTGACTGCAGCAGGGATTGCGTAAAAAACCCCAGGAAGGAGGTTTAGATTAAGTTGGTAAATATGTTTAGGACCATTGTATGTCATGCTGACGTTATATAAACACACAAGAGAAACTGGGGAACTTTTTTGTTCTGTTAACTATCACTGCTTCCATCCTGTAAAGTCATTGAGCATTTCCAAACTGTGAAAATCAAGCTGTGTAAAGTTATGGATTATTGATCCAATTAGAATTTTCAATTCCATTACAACCTACTCATTTCAACAATAATGGTCCTGAAGTCTGTGTTGTAATTTTAATTAGGGTGGGCCATTCCTAAATAGCTTGGTAAATCAAGTATTGATCACTCCAGTCCAGCCATAATAAGCACTAAGGAATGTAGGAGCCAAGAAAAATCGATAGAAAAATATTTTAAAACGTCAAAAGCACTGACAACACTTTCTCATCAATTTTTCTTTACTTTCTTCCACACGTCAGGAATAATTTCTTCTCCTGTCTTAAGAAATGGTTCCTTCAGCTGCTCACAGGATAGCTCTCAATGCTTCATTGGAGGAACCTTGCTCATGTCTCACAGCAGAATTCTGTACTTCAACACTACCAAAATAATTGTTTCTAGTCCTTATACAAAATCATTTGAAATCATTTATCATTTGAAATAATTTAAAATCTCCAGTTTTAAATGATTAAATTTATCATTTGATCATTTAAAATCTCCAGTTTTAAATGATCAAATTTATCATTTGATCATTTAAAATCTCCAGTTAATAGAGAGATTAAGATCTCTATTGATTCATAGACATGTTCATGTAGTCCCACATGAAGAGAAGGATTTAAATGCTTAGTTCTCACTGAGGGCCATGGGCAGTGACAGAACTGTACAGAAAGGCTTGAATTTCTCTCCTTCAATGCAAAACTTTAAGAGTCTTTGAGTGACAATCGCGATGCAAAAAGATGGTTGAAAAAGAAAGATGACAAGCACTTTGTGGACGAAAGGAAGGCAAAGTCCCAGGCATGAGGTACCTAACCAAAGTCCAGCTGGCCCTGGGGCAGGTGCCCATCTCCAGCGGGGTGTCGTCGCTGATCTTGGGCGCGGTGCTGAGCGGCCGCGGCTCCAGGACGTGCTCCACCAGGCTCCCGTAGCAGCTGATGATGTACAGCGACTCCACCACAAACTGCTTGGACTGATCTGGGGGCAAGGACAGAGAAAATCTTACTGCAACAGCACAGCAGGAACGGAAAGAGCTTTTGTAGAAATAGCAGACTCTGTGTTCTTTTAAGTCTCTTGCTTGTAGGTAAAAATGTGATTTAAAAGAAGTGAAAGGGCTGGAGAGACAAAGAGACAATTGTACAAAACACGTAATTTTCACACAATTGTATGAATATCTCATGCAAGAGAAGGTGGAACAAGTTTCTCACCAAGGTGTACTCAGGTGATTACTTGTTCCCAAGCATATGTTGTACAATTGCTTTAGCAAAGGTGTTTCATCTTTATCTCACAATTTTTTCAGTGCCTTTGGACTGAACTATCAAAGTTGGCTTTCTGTCACTGCATCATAATAAAAGATCAATTATTCATTTCACTTATTAAAATTTCTTGTAAATTTTAGCAAAAGCACCCCAAGCATGCTCCTAAAAATCTCCATTGCCACTGAGTTTAAGGAACAAAATCCACAAACAAGCACCAATTGCTCAGAACCTGTCATAAAATAAGAATTTAAGTTTAAATGCAAGTCCTAATCCTGTAAGGTACCAACCTTTTTCTCGTTTGAGACCGGAATTGTTTGCAAACCATGACCTTGAAGATCCAAAGACTGCAGCGACACAAAACTCCCCTCCCACAGACTTACTGGGTGAAATCTGTGGAGCTGGTTTGGATTTGCTTTAAAGAAAGAACAAAATAAAATTATGCAAGTTAATCCTCAAAAAATTAAAATATCCCCTGCTTAACAGCAATATTAAGATATTACTTCAGAAATGGTGAATATCTGCAGTTCCATAAGGGCCAGCAGGATTTACAGATGCTCAGTGTTTTCCAATAACAGGTCCCAAATTCCCCTGGAATACTGAACTCATTAACTTGAGGAACAGCACTGGCTCATAATGGAGAACTGAATTGTTTAAAAGACCCAATATTGAATATTTGCATTCAATAGAAGCAACTTTTGAAGTAAATACAAAGAAATCCTAAATCCCTTGGGAATGAAAATACAGATTCTGGGTCAGTCATTTCAGGTGGTTGATATTTCCTTGTCTTTTCCAAAGGAATAACCAGGGGATATGTGTGACAAAGGGTGGGAGAGTGACATGCAGAGGGCACAGGGCAAGGAAACGATGCACACACTCAGGAGCCACGTGTTAGAACACAGCAGGAATTCTATCATGGAAAAGCAGATTAAGACACTCTGCCTTGACCCAAGATGTGCACAGAGCAGATCCAGGGGTGTGTGAGGATGTTTATTGAGACATCCCGTGGTGTTTCTACTCACAGGGACCTGCTGGAACGTAACATTCTGCTCTGCAGAAGCTCAGAACTGT
Source organism: Monarcha castaneiventris obscurior (assembly GCA_026261815.1). Lineage (NCBI taxonomy): Eukaryota > Metazoa > Chordata > Aves > Passeriformes > Monarchidae > Monarcha > Monarcha castaneiventris. Next base: position 9,281,989 of record JAMPIT010000343.1, read on the forward strand.
GGTTAGAGCATTGTCCATGCCTGAATTCATTAAATCAGGATTTCACCCTTTCCTTCAGAGAAAAGCTGAGAAACCCACACAAGATTCCTCTTTCTTCATGTTCCTGGTTCTAGTCCTTTTAATCAAAATTTTTTCATATTTTTCTCTCTACTCTATTTCGCTGCTCCCTTCTCTTCCTACCCATCCCCCCTTTCTATTCTTCTTCTACTAATTTCCTGTTCCACACAATTTCAGCCTGTGATTAGACCATCTCATTAACCTGGTTTTCACATAACAATTTCCAGTTCTGAGAAGTGTGTGTGCATATATGTAGGTGCAAACACAGGAGTGCAAGTTACAGTGGAATTCAGCACTAGAAGAATATTTTTAAACAGAAGAAATTAATTTAAACACCGTAGAGTTATGGTATTTAATTTATTCTAACAGATCACACACATGGCAAGCCTAAGGTCACATGTATCAATCAGAAATTAAAACAAAAAAGCTCTTTCCAAAGGAATTCCATCACACTGACCAAAGTTCATGCAAAGATTCAGACAAATTTCCATGGACTTGGATCAGAGCTGAAGCTCGTACATGAGGGAGAAGCCGGAATGTCCCAAAAGAGCACTTGGAATTTATAGTCAGTAACTCTGGTATTGAACCACCACAAAGCACTTAATACCCAACTGTTAAACCTACAGCTACAGATGACTGGGTCAGAAATCTGTGTTCCAAAAAGTTCCTGACTATAAATGTATTCCCTTGCTTGCAGTGGCACATCACACTCTATATTAGAATATTCAAACTAAGCTTGTTTTAACTAATAAGAGTTTATTAGCTACTAATAAAAAAACAGAATCAATTTCTTTCACTTCAAAATAATCATCTGTCACAGAAAAAGTATTTTTAATCAAATTGTATATTGAGAATTATTTTAGCTCTCACTTTCCAAGTATTCACACACTCATATTCCTTCAGAAATGAAACTATAAATGTATCCACGAATTAAGAGTTGTGTTGCTTACTGATCTATCCTTCAATCAATAAATGATTGGGTTTAATACAGAGGATTGTCCAGGACAGTGTCACCCATCAATCACTACAAAGCAAACCAAGAGCACAGGTATGACAGACATATTCACTTCCTCTTGACAAAAGAATCTTTCTGTACTGTCCTAATATTCTTAATATTCTCAATTTTTACTCAACACACTCTGAGGTTATTAAAATGACTTTTCAAGTTTAATGAAGTAATTTAAAATGGGAAAAAAATTGGAAGTAAATGCTGTTCTCAGCTACAAGCTGCAGTAAACTTCTACACAGACAGAACTGACTTCAAGCCTTGAAGCAGAAGTGAACCTGGGACTCAACACATTTTTCCAGAGTTCTCCACACTCTGAGTCCCAAGACCCGTGTTCAACCAAACACAATTACAAACAGCCTTAGAGGAAATGGTCTAAGCTCAGTTCTATTTACATCTGGTCTTTAGGATGTGCATCTTTCAAGGCAAACACTTAAGTGTTGGTTTCAGTGCCAAAAGCTTTTCCCTTCGAGGACGATGTTTTGTAGACAGAAAGAGCAGACCTTGTAAAACACCATTACTCATGTGGTTCAACTCAGCCCTGCTAGCAAACAAGGACAAGCAAACAAACAAAAAAGACTTGTGCATCCTATTGGTTTGGACAGATTTCTGAAAATACTGCTGAGATGTCAACAAGTCTATTCTGAACCCTCTTGTAACTGAGGAATCTTTCATTTGACCATCATTTTACTCAATTCCTGAGTTTTCATCGACACATTCCAACTCAAATTTCATTCCTTCAGCAAACCTCCAAAGCCCAGTTATTTTCAGTAACAGTAATGCCATTAGAAAAATATCTTTACATGTCATTGTGATATTTTAACAACTTGGAAACTATAAATCCACATTATTCTGCAGATGCAAACACCCTCTCAGCTTTATAAATGACAACTAAACAATAATGTTGAAGGTAGGTGGTGAATGACTTGTTTCTGCTATGAACTCCTGCTCTTTCCTTGCTCTTGGCTTGTCAGCACTTCATAAATTATTCCAAGAGCTGAAATTTAGGCACATTTGGCTTCACTTTTAAAAACAGTTACTTTAAAAATATCTTCATAATATAGTGACCTCCAAAAGATTGTAGCATAGTTTTCCTGAGAAGGGATGCAGGAAGAAATTCAGATTGTTGGGAGTCAATGCTCAAACCAAGACAGGGAAGCAAAGGGAACCAAAACATTCCCCATTACAATTTCGCTCTTCATTTCTTTCACACATTAGGAACAACAGCACTTTATTTAAGACATCAGGAGGATGAAAAGGCAGTTTACTTTTTCCTCTCTGGTCTGCTCCACCGTGCAACTACACCTGGAATTCAGTGGGACACGGCAGTAGTTTTACCCCAATTAGATCTGTGCAGAAATCTCTATCAGGAATACAATGTATTTGGGGAAATTTGTATTATTATTAAATTCTCTAACATAATTTTGGAGGATTATTTCTATTTTAAATGCAGAAGCACTGAGATGTAGATGCACACGTGGCCAACTGACATTTTCTACTGAAATGGCACAAAAGGAGATGGGAGGAAACTAAGGAAGAACATTAAGACATCACTTTGTCAGAGCTTAAAAAGCAATGAAGAGACCAAGCTCAGCATGCAAGTTCTTTCATGTTGCCAACACAGTGAGAACAGATTAAGACCTACTGAAACTATTCACAGCTCCCACTTCTGGACTTTGTAACGCATCAAACTGCCATAATCTCTGGAAATGCATTGTGTTAGCTCTTTGTAAAAATACTAAATAGTTACAATATTTTAACTAGTTTACATTTTAATTATGATTTTACTAGTAAGAATTAATACTTTCAAAATATTTTGAAAACCAGAGGCTGCACGGTTTATGATGGAGCTTTATGTCTCATAAAATTATTCTGGCTCTTAAATGTATCTTTAAATTCCTTGTCAAACAAGTGACATGACTTTAAAACAATAAATAATTTGCATACATATGATATGAAGGAACTGCCTTATTATACATTCAAATATTTATAGTCAGATAGTACCAGTCTGCAAAGATTGAGAATCACTCTGATTTTATATTCCCAACAAACAGGCTTCAAATATATGAGATATATAAAAACAAAAGCACTTATTCCACACTAAACCCATTGAAATGGAAACATCTATGACTGCTGAAGGAAAAAGTTTTATCCTGACTACATACGCAGTAACAAAAGTATCAGGAGAAAAATACTGCACGAAATTTGCAATTACACATACAACTACAAAAAAAAATCTAAGTCCATATATTTTAATTCATTTATCTTTGTGCCTAAAACACGAAAACAAAGATGTTTCCAGTTGCCAGATCATGAATAAAGCAAGAAAAAGCACAAAAAGCAATGGTAGGATCCTTTATTCACCAGGCACTTAGCTGTCAAATCAACATTCATTTTGTTTACAGAATTTTAGGTCTCATTAAGACCTTAATGGAAACAACATGATTTCTTCCCCCACCCAAAGTGTGTTTTTTATCCTAATTTCTCTGTAGACTAGTAAGGACCATACTTTTGAGCTAGCACTGGCATTAAACAAACCACAAAAGAGTCTTGTGAAAGACAGGCAACAATTTTGGAGCCTATTTCATATATTCCCCTCTTTAATCTTGGCCTTTTAATCTTGCTTCAATCTAAAATCATTTCTGGTTGACGACGTCTCCTGCTTTGTGCAGGGTGATCCACACAGCCTCTGCTCAGAAAATCCACTGCCAAAACTCTTCTTCCTGAGCCTTTGCACTTCCTAGATCACCATCTCTGGTGCACCATAAACTCCATTTAGAAATGGCTCTTAGGGAGGTACTTCAGGAATTCGAAATTCTCCAGGAATAAGGCAAAGTCCCCTTCCTTCCGTGGCCTTTGCTTCTCCTGGTACAGCTCCCATATCCCTCATGAGCCTTTCTCTAGGAATTCTGTGTCCTAAAAAGCTCTTAATGAGTTCTTTTCCTGAAGAGAGTATTTTGATAGAGACATTGAGGGTGATACATGTGGAGCCAACATCTAGAACAAAACTAAGAGCCACGTACAAATATTCTAACAGATACTGGTGGGCATAGTTACTAGATATCCTTGGCTAAATTAAAAACAGAGAGAAAATCCCAAACCCACAAAAAAACCCACAAAAACCTAACCCCCAAAAAACTCCTAGCTGGAAGTTTTTGAATTTTCTAAGATGTTCTTACTTCTTCCATTCTTATAATCCAAAACTTCCAGCACCTAAGCCCAATCTCATCACAAAGTGGTGGCTGAGGTGATGCAGCACCGCCCAAATACTGAACAAAGCTCCAACATCGAGAAACTTGTTCAAACTTGCTTCTGCTTTTATAATATGCTGCCATTTTTCACATTAAAATGAAACCCCTTTTTATTTCGAATATCCCAATTTTAAGGGAACTGTTTCCCATGTTGGAACGAGATGATGTTGAAGGTCCCTTTCGCCCCAGACCATTCCGTGATTTTTTTTCTCCAGAGTAATCAGCTTTTCTTTCTTTTTTTCAGTGCCCATTTTACTGCTTCACCTCTCACTGCAGTACTTTACTGCCTACTCACTGCTAATCTGGCTTATTTTTCAGAGGTCATCATCGATGTTTTCTGTCTGTAAGCAACTTAGTGCTACAATAATAAAGGAAGCAATATAGAAAAAAAAAAAAGAGGCTCGTTTGGAAAGACATTGCAATCATTTCTGCCCACTTAGAAGTAATTTATTTTTTCAACTTCCCTACTACTTAAAAATTAAATGCACTCTCAAAGGTAAAAAAAAAAGAAAAAAAAAAGTGAATTCATTTCCTTGCAATGCTTGATGGTGAACACGCATCCATAGTTTAAAAGTGAAATTATGTGGGTGGAAACCTATGGATCAGCCATGCAGGTGAACAAATGAAAACAAAAAATTAATCCAAAATTAAAAAGTCTAAGCACAGAGTTATTTTCAGCGAGGACAGCAAATGGAGTATAGGCATGCTGGGTTTGAACTGGGAACTCACCAAGGAGCTTTTATGGAAAAACATCCTGCTCCAAACAGGTAAGGTCTTCACGTAAAGGGGAAAAATGCACAGAAATTAGATGAGAACTCAATTCCCAACAAGTACACTGTATATCATGCTATTAAGATTTATGCAGAAAGTGAACAAATTGTTGTTAGAACCCTTGCTGAGGCCCTGCCAGGGGAGCAGCTCTGCCCAGGGCACAGCCCTGGAGGTGGGAGCTGGCAGGAGGGCTCCACATGCTGGGACACACGGGGGGCATCGGTGCAAGCTGGGCTCAGAGTTAGAGCTCGGGTTAGGCACAGCTCAGGGCCCCCGCCTCTAACGTGCTGCCAGAGCTGAGGCTGCAGCAGATACTGGAGTCAGAATTGTCAGGAAAAGAGAATTAGCATCGAAGTCAATCATAGGTGAGGGTTTCCATGGAACACTGAAGGGCTGAGAGGGCAGTTTTACAAAGTTACTGAGGGGAGGTCAAATAAAACCAACAGGTGCAATCACAACTTTTTAGGGACAGTTCCTCAGGCTTTTGCTAGGACAGAAACACACCAGGAAATTCAACTGTATGACCCAGAAATCTTCTTTCCCCCCGAAAAGCTTGCACAGATGCAGGAAAGAGAGGCCTAACTTACTTCAAATGTACTTGATGCTCAAATCACCAGATCTAGAGCTGAGTGCTTTTGGCCACCCAACAATTTACACCATGATTTGATTTTACGTTTTGTTCAAGTATTTTGCACAGTGGATAGTTTTTAACAAATTCATCTGAGGGCATTTTTAATGGATATCTCCCTTTAAAAAGCCATTGCTGCAGAACATTTGCATAAAATCTGGAAAGGAGCAACAGGAGGCAAATTTAGAGCTACTCACATTCTCAAGGCTTCTCTGAGTCTCATTTGGGATGTAACATCATCCACAAAATCTCTGAATAATTGATTTTGTAAATGCCAATGGTTCCATTTTCTTTTCATACTCTGACTCAGCGATAAGTTCTAGGTAGTTGAAACAGGTGAAATATTTTCAGGCAATGAATTACCAGAAAAGGTCCAGCACTGAAGATGTATAAAGCACTCAGCCATAGATCCACACAATTAAAAGGATACCAGCCTGATATAAAAGAATTCAGTGAACTAAATCTGACATGAGCACGACATCAATGAATGAAGGGATCCTCTCAAAAAACACTCAGGTGAAGGTACAAACCTAAGACATACATTCTTCAACATGCAAAGATGCAAAAATCCAATAAAGAATAGAATATTACAGAAAAAACCCCCTATTTTTAATTAGTACTATAGGCCAAAAACATTTTTGAGCTCCATATAAGGGACTAGCCTTTAACTTTCTGTATTTCATAAATATTTGGTTAACAATTTTGGGGACAGAACTCATTTTGTAGAACCAACCAGCCTTCTAGACCTAATATATCATCTTTGAACAGTGGTAAAACCCAATTAAATTGTCTGAACTGAATGATCTCCTATAATGTCAGTACATCCAGTTCCTGAGTCAAAGGCCAGTCTAGAAAATGTCCAGCACTACTGCACTGCTTAAATATTTAATTGAAAGCTAAATCTCCTGCATAACCCAAAGCCATCATAATTTAAAACCTAGAATGTATTGAGTGTAAATTTGAAGAGTCATTGGAGAGTGGTCGGATCTGCCTGAGGGTTTAGAATTCAATTTCTAAGTGATGATCATGGATGTTTTGGACACCATTTTTTCTTCTCCTCCTCAGTCTCTGTCTGCAAACATCAGGCAAATGACACTTAGCTGAGCCCACTAGAACATTTCAGAAGATAACACAGGCTTTTCCTTTTTCCACCACATACTATATTGACCTGATTATACTTGCAAATTAACAAATTCTCTTCATTTTAATTACAAATTGGCCCAGGTGGATCCATGCTTCAACTGAAGCTTTTGTTCGGCTACTTTTGGATAGAATATGGATGGAAATGGATAGAAAATCTTGTATCATGAAGAAAATGTAATTACACTTCCAAAGACTACAGCAGTCTTATTAAAATGCTTTAAGTGTGAGAAAACCAACTCAGTATCCCCTTTCTGTTCAAAAGACCTTATTTCTTTAAAGATGACCATTTTTTCCCTGTGATATTTATGTAAGCAATTGTTTTCCACTATTTCCTTCACATAATATGGATGGAATGCTAATTGAGAGTGAGAGAGAATCCACAAATTACAGGATAACCCAACCTTGAAGAGACAGCACCAGATGGCTGCGCTCGGTGACAGCAAGAGAGCAATGCCAAGGCAAAAACTCACCCAGGTTCCCATTTCCCAGAGCTAGGGAGAAATTCCAAAGGAAATTACGGAATGAAGATAATTTACCATTCAAAGTTCTGACAGAATTTTCTCAGTTTCTTACCTGACTCTGAGTTTTAAAAGCAAGTTGAAAATGGAAATACTTTGATTTCATGTTATGTTTAACAAAATTATTCAAGCTTTTAATAAGCTATGCAATAGGCATTTATTCTAACCCTCATCATGTTATGCTGCCATATCGAGAATCCTTTCATAAACAGTCACATGTGAACAAACTTTAGTGCAAATAATTGTATTTATTATCAATTACAAATCATTACAGCAGTTGCTTTATTACCAAAATGTGATATAAAAACTGAAAGTGATATAAAACACGTCTGAGAAATGTGCCAGAAAGGAAATGTCTGGCTTCAGACAATTGTGCTGAATTCTTTAGCTTTACTTCTTTTTTTCTCTACTTTTTCAGTTATTTTTTCCTAATTAATTGCACCATATCGTGATGATTTTGCATTCCGTATTTTTGTTTGCTGCAGTAACTGGCCCTGGGATAAATGAAGCTCTCTGAGACAAAATAAACCCAAGAGATACCAGTGACTTTCTGTGTATAGAAAATTAAAATGATAAAATTGCATCAGACACTTTACCTACTTCCCCCTTCCTCACTGAGGGCAGAATGAGGGATGGGATGAAGAAGGGATAGAGTTTCATGTTTAAAAATACACTATCTAAATCTCCTGGCTGGAAAAAAAGCAAGGTTTATTCCTTTCCTGCAAGGCACACTGGATTTCTGTGTTTTGACAAGACCCAGCTAATGCAGGTTCCATCCTGCTGCTCACTCCAGCCAGGATGAACTGGGGAGTGAAGAATGATACAAATATAATGACCGTGTCCCTTGAGGAAGTTAAAACAAATGCTGCTGTCACAGGAGCCAACTTTGACAATAGTTTTTCTTTTGGGGCAATTATTGCATCTTTTCTTTCCCTCCTTCCCATTACAGCTCATCCATGTCCCCACTGGAAACTAACTACAACTCATTCCACAAACACAAGGAACACTTATGGAGCTACTGCAGGGCACAAAGCTGAATTCTAGAATGTTCTGATTCACTGTCTTTTAAAGACAACGAGAGGGATCCTACAGCTCTTCCCCTTTCCAATCTATAAGCTCTTTGTAAATGAGCAATGAATTAACCCATTCACCAGCCTTGACAAGGAATGCAGCATTACTATCAAAATTTTGAGAGGGAAACTGAGGCACGGATAGGGAAAGACTTATTAAATCCAGCTCTTGTGCTGTCTTGCATTCCCCCCTAATCTTTAAAACATCAGAAGCTTCCTTACTCATTAGTGTTAGAGCCCCTTTGGGAAGCCTCCCTGCTCCTCAGAATGTGCTGACAGCACAAACTACAGGAAAGCCAGTCAACGGGATGACAAAATGTAGGGACAAAAATTAAGTGCTTGATGAAGGTGCAGAAATTACAGTGGGAGACTTGAAAAAGCAAGGGAAGAAGCAGAGGGCAGGGAAGAAGGAAAGGACAGCGATGGAAGGCTGAGGGGATGCTCCAAGATACTTCATGCTGACAATGGGACTTGTATTCAGAGCAGTGAGTGATCAGAACATGTTCCAAAATCTCCATGTTTGCAGGGGGAAAACAAAGCATTGGTGATGAACAGCATGGTCATGACACAATTCCAGACTCCGTCTTTCATTCCCATAGGGCTACAGGGAACACTTTTAAAAAATTTACTGCCATTCCACCTGTCAAGCAACATGACATGCTTTGCAGCTCTGCTCCGGACACATGATATTAAGAGCACTGATCAGTTCTTTCAGTACCTGGAAAATATTTTGCTGTCTTGGATACCGGCAGAACAAACGTCAACTCGACTTTTTTGGTAAATAAAATCTACAAGACTTCATCAAGATTTAATGTTAAGGCAGCTGAGGTTAAAAGCAAATAAAATGGACAAATCCAGCCCTCTAATTATACGGTATTTTAGCCTTGCTTTTTCCTTTTAGAAATGTGCTGCAACAGATTAAATTTTTAATTCTCTCAAAGTCACAAGCACGGGAGAGGAATCTTGCTTTGAGGGCGGCTGAGCAGCGACTGTAAAAGCCGAGTGATCCCGAGCCCGGCTCCTTTTCTGATCGCTGCACAATCGCAAGGTTAAGCAGCTGCTCCCAAGGAAGAGCCTTGTTTCCTCGGAGCAGTGCTTAGAGGTGCTGACCATGTAGGTGTAAATACATCTGTCTTTTGCCATTTGCAGTAATACATGCCTCCTACACTTCTCCCAGTGAGGCAGATGGTCCCTGTCCTGTCGAAATATTACACTGCACAGACTTCCAGTGCTATGTGTTTGCAGAAATATGAGGGCAGATGTTAAATATGTTAAACACACGCTTTGCCCCCTGGAGGTTTAAGTTAAGGCTGCTGTCTCAATTTGGTCATTTTAGGCATGCCAGGCTTCTTGGATCCTAGGCATTCCTCTTAAATCCCTGCTTTATAAATAACAGCTTTTCATGTTAATTTTGTGTACTTTCATCAAATATTTTGGATGCAGAACAAATGAAGGAAGCTCTCAGCTTAGCGTTACAAGGCTACGTGGGCTGTGCTGAAAATTATGATCCTCATTCATGAAAACTCTATTTACACAGCAGGGTATTTCCCATGACTGTTGTTTTCCCCCTTACATAAGCCTCACTGAGCATTTTAAATTTAATTAGTTTTAAAAATTACATAAAATGGAACAGAGACAGTTTGTGAATAGTATAATTTACTGGAAAACTGTGAGTATGAACGCTCCGACTATGTTTTAGATGTTTAAGAATAAAACATTAAATAAAATATTGCAGACTTATTACAATTGCAATAATTTTAGAAAGGTTTGCTAGTATTGCCACAGCATTAAGGAAACCTTTGTAATGAATTTTGCATTAATTACTATGTAAACCAAGAGCTTTTTTCCAAATCCTTCTCCTCACTGCTCCTATCACCTACCTCCCCTGGCAGGCCCTCAGGTGAATTTTTAATTTCTTTCTCTGCCGTGTCCCACCTGGTTCCAAGTGTCTATTCCAGGTCTGGGAGCCCACATTTACATTTCTGTGCTTCACTGGCTGTATTCCTCAAGTCAGGTTTTTGGTATTTCCCCTCTTTGAGGAACTGTGACTTCCTGCCCTGTGACAACCTCCCTTCCCATCCTCATCCAGGATCACACCTGGATATGCTTCCAAAATTCACCTGAGCAGCAGCACAATCTTTTTTCTTTGCCTGTGTTTAAACGGTGAGCAGGAAACTAAAAAGGCAAAAATAAGCAACTGAAATGTATCTGTGGAGGAAGCTAAACCTCAACGTGACCCTCAAACTGTTCCTTCCCTGTTTCTTAAGTTCCATTTACAATTATCTGTGAAGTTCAGGAATTTCTCTCTGTGCTTGGGGCAACTGCGTGTTCGTGGTTCATGTTTGGCTCCACAAGCCCCGTGAAATTCCCGTTTCACGGCAAGGGCAGGAGTGGATTGTTGGACAGACACGAATGGACACGTGCACACACCCCAGCTTCTGTCAGCATGCACACCCAGGGCACCCAAAGACAGGGTTTTACAGCATGTCCTGAACTCAGGCACGGAATATGGGAATTACTCAGGGACAGAGGGAATATTCTTGCCTGAAAAATAATTCCCGGTTCATGGAACACAAGGTAAAATTCACCTCATGAGCAGGGTTTGAGCAAGAAAGCACTGAAGCAAGGGAGGCAGTGCCTGCGTTTGCCAAAATGCAGGAAAAGGTTAGGAAGCTGCAGGACTCTCAATTGTTTTGTCCAACCACATGCCATGCTCGATCTACTTTCCTTAAAAATATAAAATCCCTCTGTAAACTAACGGATCAATCAGATTTTTAACTGGAAAATATTCAGAGATTCAAACAACCAGAAAATGAGAGAGGAAAAATGTAATCATCACCCAGTAGCTTTAATTACTATAAAAGAATATATAAAGTTTAGCAAGAGAAAAATGTCAACTGTTGGACAGTATCAATTAATTTAAAATTGCTATGGTTTATAAAGCTCATAAAATCTTATAATATATATATATTTAGATGAACTTTTCCCAAGAATTATTTTGAAGTGCTTTATCATGGTGCATGAGAAGCACCAAAGTGCAGCTGGCTCTGGAGTGGAAATCCACACGTGAATTACCCAGTCCAGAACAGTGCAACAGAGGAAAAATAAGGTCAAGAAAACAGCAGGATTAAGTTTTGTCTTTCTGCTCAACCTGGCTTACTGTCTTTCCAGTTCTGATGGTCAAAAATCATTTCTGCTTGAAAAGGTTGGAAATCAAAATAAACAAACTTGGGAAAAAAAAGTAAAACCATATTTTATTCTGATTGAATACAGCTCTGCTTATGTTTCATTCCAATTCCTGGTGTGAAAAGTTCTCCTGACCCACCCAAATGAATATTCCTGAATTTACAGAGGTTTGTTTTCAGGTTGTATTTATTTATCTGATGTTTTCAGTCTCCTCTTCCTCCCACCCCCCTTCTGCTGCCATGAAATTACATACACTGCAATTAAAATACGGAATAAAACTAATTCTCACTAATAACACCAATGATTTCCACATGAACCATAAAGGCTAAGAAAGGTTTGTGCCACTTACCCTGTGCGTTTGGTGATGGTCCCTAATGTCATTGGCTGCTTGATTTGAGCAAGAGGCAACACCACAGTCAAACTTGGGAGCGGCAGGAGTCGAGGATTCCCGGGATTGTTGTTTGTGAAGTTATTGTAAGTGTCTTGGCTGTTCAATTTACCTTGATGGAATAGAGATGCAATAAAACACATTATTGGAATTTTTTCTTCCTTTATCATTTCTACATCTGCCTGAAATAAGATAAAAAAGACCAAAAAAAAAAAAAAAGAAGAAAAAAAAAAGAAAAAAAGAAATAACGAGCTTCTTTTGTAATAAAAGAAAAAGATCTAAAAGATTAATCTTTGTTTCAGATAAAGAATAAATTACAATGGAAGAAGCAATTACTAATTTTACATATGGGGATAAGGAAGGATTCCTTCCCATGCAAGGGAAATTATTCCTGCTGCTGCTGCTTGCCTGGCAGTTTTGTTCACCGAAAAGTTTTCGAGTTCGATTTGAAGGACAAGCTCTGGATTCCAATCCTCTACTTAAAAAAAAGGAGTATCTGGAAGAGAATTATTTTCCTAAAGTACCACATACAGTGTTGGTAATTGGAAGTCCTGAAAAGGTCGCTTTTGTTGTCTCGATGGATAAAGACACGCAGAATAATCATCTGCAGAACTAAGGCTGGAGGAAAATATCAAGTAACTATGTCAAATAAAGCCACGCTAAACTATATGTAAAAATCAAGAAAGTATCAGAAAAGTAACTAATTTCATATTCATTCAAAAAGACGAAAATGAAACATAGGTACTGAAAAAAAGGAAAGGGAAAACATAACAAAAAAACCCTCAACAACCCTAAATTTAGCTGGTTTCAAAGAGCTCTGTGCTGGATGGGCGCCCAGTTTGGATACGCTTTCTTACTCGCTGTATCACTCTGTAGTCACAACCTTTCATTCTTCAGTTGGAAAAGGAAACTAGCTCCAAATTTCATGGACAGTAAAGAAAGAAATGTGAAGAAACCAAAGAAAGAAGTTAAACAAAAAAAGGGGCCCGTCTGTTTATAGCAGAATCAAAAGTACTTTAAATAGACAAGCAACCATGAATTAAAAGGTTTAGATCATTAACTTGTTTTTCTGTGTTCCTATAATGCTGTGAAACGCTGGCTTTGTTCTTAATCAAAAGGGAACCATATTGGGAATTAGGTTCCTAAACAACCGATGCATTCTACACAGATATTATACAAATCCCAGGCCAAATCCATACAATCTGCCTCAAGAGCAGCCACCTTTTTTCAAGGAAGAAAAACAGCACAGCAAAGGGTTTCTCACAGGAAGCTGCCTGAAAAGCTTTAATGGTACTTCAGATGGATTGAAAATAGGAAAAGGAAGGCGGAAAAATCTTAATGAATGTCTCATCATCCTAAAGACACTCAATGCTTCCTTCACCCTTCTTTTAATACTATATAACTGTAAGCTTGGGGGTTTTATTTGGGTTTTTCTGCAAAGTCCCCAGACCTCTGCATCTCAGAGAAGCACAATAACAGAAATGATGAAATTACAAAGTGTATTTTGTGATAAGTATCTGGCCTGAGCATCCATCAATAGGTTTTAAGAGAAATAGCAAGGCTTTAATGAAGAACAAGCCTATTGAAGTTCCCAGAGAGCAGATTTCATTAATAGCAATTTTCCTGCACCAACTTGGAATAAAAAGAAAAGGGAAAAGGAAAAAAAAACCCAGCTCAGTTTTAAATAGGACTGAGATGCAATTAATTTTTTTTTAAGATTAGTTTAATAATGCACTTTTGGTTCTTGCAGGAAGACGTATGAATAGTTTTGTGCATTATTGTCTATTTAGTTACTGTTCCTGCAGCCAAGGCCTCTCTGGAAGTGTTTCCCTCTCCCATATTCCCCTGGATCCACATGGGCACAGCAAACACCGACAGGATCTACTGGGGGGGCTCCAAATGTCCGTAATTTGTTTTCTTTTACTTGTTCAGAATATAATGATTAACTCTGAACTGCTGATCCAAAGGCTGTGTTGGAACAGCTCCCTCTCCCCTCTCAAGGCACATTTAATGTCTCAGAGCCCTCTGCTCCCAACTTCATGTGGTTTTCCATATGCAAAACCTTCACTGGAATATTTGCACACGGAGAAATGAGGAATTTACAGTTCCTACACAAGGATGAGCTGCTTCGCTTCCATACAAGTTGAGGACTCCCAGGGCAGTTTGGGATACTTAGAAAACTGCAGGATTAACTCATCCCTTCAGAGTTTTTTATTAATTGTAGGAACAAGATCTTACAAATTCTTAGGCTCACATATAAGAAAACATAATTAAACACAAAAAAAAGTAATAAAACTCAATAAAAAGAGAATGAAAATGTGTAAAAGAGATTCTGACAGGGACTAAAATATAAGATGATTCTTCTTTGAGAAAGAAACCAAAAAACATTCAGGAGGTCAAGCATTTAATTTGTAACTATGTATTTGGAAGTGTAGTTTAATCTGATGTATACAAACCTCAATAAAAAATTAACTAAACCAGACCTCATAACGCACAGCACTTCACAGCACAAACATGATAAAAAATTTCTGCTGTGACAAATGGAAAAGCTGTAAATACCAAACATATGTCACAATAACCATTGCCTGCCAACCTGCATTTTCTGCTGCAACAGTCAGTTGCTTAACTGCAAAAAAAGTAATTAAAAGTGATACCAGTCAAAAATTAAAAGTTGGAATGCTACAAAGAGGAGAGAAATTATTTTTGACAGGAAAGTTGTTCTTGAAAATCCGACTACAATAATATTAAGATGAAGGGGACGATTAAAGTTAAAGAAAACCCCCGAATTTTCTGGTGTGCTGCTGTACCCATCCAGGAATCCGAAAAATTCCCCTTCCATTCCTCCAGCCCTTCCAAGTAGGAAACTCCTGCAGCAAACAGGAGTTGTGTGCACACGGGGCTGTCGGATCGGGCCAAAGGAGCACAAAGAATGCAGTCAAGCATCAACATTATTTCTACAGCTCAAGCCGTTGTTGATTCACTGTCAAAGGACAAGCAACAAATGAGCCAAAGTTTAAGTCGGGTAGAAATATCCAATATTTTTCATCCAGCAGAATGCTGAACTCAAGTTACCTCCTGACATGTGGACAGTGCATGTAACTGTAAATGGCTGTAGACTGACACACACAGATCACAGCCTACAGACTACTCCAGGAACACTTTTATTGCAATCAATCATCACCATCACAATTCCATGGCAAACGTGTCCTCTCAAGGATCATTTCCAGTGGAGCATCCTGAGCAAGGGGGCACTTTTGGTAATCACCAAGAGCCCTCAGGACCCCGTGCAAGGCATGGGGTCAAGCATTTGTCTTTCCATGGGCTGCCATAGAGAAGATTTTCTTATCAGAGCTGTGCATGGAACACATGAAAGCCAGCCTAGGCTGGTAAATCTCTTACTAATTTTACTATGGGACTTCCAAAAAGCTGAGGATGCCGTGGCTCTGGAGTCTGCCAAGTTTATTTGCAAGTGCAGCCTTACACTGGGTAAACATTGCCTACTAAGACATGGAAAACCCAATCCTTGGTTCTGGTTTTGGACCTGTTTGCTGAGAGTCTGCAAAACCATCACCCTCTCATCCCCCAGAACCTGAGCCACGCTTTTCCAGACATTTTATTCCACTGACACTCAGAGCAGAAATAGATGAGGTTGAGGATAAAAGTGAAGAAAGAAAACAACAATGGGCTTTGTTGTCAGAGGGAGGGAGCAGCCGCCGGGCCGAGCTGTATTCCCAAACCGGCCATCACTAACAGACTCACTTCCACTGAGGAAAAAAGGGAGGCCTGAAAGTGCCGGACAAAAGAAATCCCAGCAGACAAAGAAAAAACAAATTAAAAGCACCATTATAAAACACAGATGCTATAAGGAAAATAAACTTCACAAGATTTAGTGGTTTTTGACAAAGCTGGACATCTGTGGAAAAGCCATCAGGAGCAGCTCCCAGGTATGGCTGGACAGGCTCGTGGTCCCACGGCATCGCTTCCCTCCTCAACCCCTGGGCAGAGACACCCTCTTCACACACCTCCACCACCACAATGTCAATTTATCAACAGCTAAAATTTTACTTACGATTATTTTATTTACAATCAATGTTAAATCTGTAAGTCACTCTTTAGGCCTGAATATGAGATTTAAACATTTGATCGAATTACACTTTTTCAAGTTTTCAAACTGTCTTTTTGGATAAGAAAGGAAATCTACATCAAGGGGAATATGTTCAAGACTTGCAAGCTTATAACACTGTTCAAAAAGCAATCAATCAACTGAAAGCAATTAATACAGTTACATGTCCTCATCTGATCAACTAAGAGCCTTGATGAATTCAGGCCAGATTTCAAATTGGTCAGCGTTTGAGTGAAGCACTTGGGGGCACTGCTGTCAGAGATCAACACTGAAGAGAGAGGAGGAGAAACACCCTGATTTTTGGCACTACTAATGACACAATTATACATCCAAATGCAGCTTGGCAGGGACACTCCCCAGCCCCAAGGACTGTGTTCAGCCGCAGCACAGTGTGGCAAAAATACTTGACAGGATCCTGAAAGAATGATGTGGATGCAGCCCCCGTTACTCTGCTCTTTAGTCCATGCATAGTTCCACATTAACACAACCAAATCACTTCTTATCTGATTTCAACCGAGTTTTAATCTATCAGTACCACAGAGCCCATCTGTGCATGGAAAGGGAACTCCCTAAATGACAGCCAAGCTTAAAACCAAAACTACACCCTCACACCTAAGGGATGCAAACTCTAAGTTATCAACAAACTGGAATTAAACCCTTTTACCCCTTACATTTCAGTGTGTGTATGACATGTCTCCAAGTGCCGCAGGATTTTCTTTGGTGTAAACCCTCAGCGAGCAAAGCAAAGAGGACTTCGCCCAGATAATTTTTTTCTGGTAGGAAAGTAATGATCAGAAGGATTTTAGTTTCTCTGTACACTTTATTTGAAAAACTAAAGTGGTATCAAGCACCTCTCAGCCTCTTAATAAAATGCTTCTATGTTGATTTTTTCCATTTTTCTTCCATTACTCCAATACAAAAAGCTTAGTAATGCAGTGTCGTTAAAATTCAAACCCCACTTGATTAGCTTTTATATCTTCCAGTATTTAACAGACTCCATTTCAAAGGGTACCACGTAGTCTACTGACATTAACACTACATATAAACATCTATAATTTGGTAAATAAAAACGCAGTAACTCCGGGCTATGCAATCATGTGGAGGCCAAGTTACAGGAAAATGAACCATGTTTGGCCATTATTTCTGTTTAACACTGAGGATTCCTCAGCTAAACATTCCCTAATTGTATAATGCAAGGGAAATAAAATCCTTTCTTATTGGTAGGCAAAAAATGGCAGGAAAAACAGAAGTGTCATGGATGTGGTGGTTTATTTTGCTTTGCTTTTTATTCAATACAAAAAGTTTCCCGGATGAGAATGGAAAGCTTCCCAGCTTCAGTTCCAAGACTTTCACCCTCGTTTCTGACCTTTCCTCAGACATGTTCCAGTATAATCTGTAATCTACTACAGTCGGAAGAGGAAACAGCAGCGCCCTGGTGAGAAACGCTGCCTTGTGACCCGAGCACAGAACCCAGCGGAAGCAATGCTGGCTCACGGAGCCCTTGGAAGAGCCTGACAGACAAACTCAGTAACGGCCCGGGAAGCACACCCGGCACCACGAGCCCTAATTACTGCCAAAGTGGGCTTTTTCTTTCATGTTTTGTTTTATTCAGTCCAACATGTGTTATCTTTCTTTGTAAAACGTTAGACATTTTCCTAGAAAAAGTCAGGAAACTAATTATTTTAGTTAACGATCGCCTCTCAAATAAAGTTACATTGCCATTTCCTTGAATTGTGTCCTATCAAATTTAAACTCATTTCACACCCTAACCCTCAATATTTCCAGTACAATCAGAGCCATTAAAGGAAGAATATTATGTTTTAGCTACTGCGTATGTACACACATCATGTAGCTACTCAGAGCTAAACCTATCACTAACTTGATTCCACTGGAATGGATGGGAGAAAATAACGCAGCCGGTTGTTTTTGTAACATTTAAATCCGTTTGATATGGAACCTTTGGAAACACAGCTGCACTAAATCTCACGATTGTCCTAAGAAAGCAGAGCTTGCTCTCTGTTTGCATCTAGGCAAGGCATGTGATGGTGACAGCTCCTAAGTCAGAGTGCTCTGCCGAGACGCACAAGCGCCAGCCCAAGTGTCTCAGTCACCGCTGGGACAGAGTCCCCTGCCCTCTCACCCGAGCTCCTTGAACTTCAGCATCATCCACTCAAAATCTGAACATGGCCTCATAACAGTCCCTTCCTCCTTCTGGAGTTTTTCTACTCTCTTCAATTTCAGAAACTTTGTCCCTCCGTTATGAAGTCTCTCACTCACTGATACCCAATAATCTCCTCTTGTCCTCGGCAGAGAAGGAGCTCCCACAACCCCTTTGCTGCCTGTGCCTCTACCTGGCCAAAGATGGATCATGAAAGAACAGTTCCAACCTCAAGCTCTACCTGGATTTGAACCTATCCTTTGCTTATACAATTAGTGATCTACAGTTGGTCATTTCTCCTACCTCCATGTGCATTTTTTCTTTTCCTGAATAGAAAAGAATTGACAGTCCAGAGGAATCAAAAGGGAGAGGAAACCATTCTGCCAGAACAGTAACAATGTCTTGGGCCCCGTGACACCTCTCACGACAGCTATGAGGACACCTACAGTGTCAACTGTGCAAAGAGTAACTCCTTGAAAACCCGACACAAATACCTGCTTCTTGAACCCTTGCTGTTTCACCTCCTCACTTTGTACAGACACTGGTTTGCTGTGCTATAGGTGCTCAAAGAGCTGCACAGTAAGGATGTCTTGTGCCATTTCCTTAGAAAACAACCCCTCCACCACCACCACGCACACAAGTCTGGCATAATAATCATCTTTCAGGACTTATTTAACTAAAAATACTGCTTGTACAAAGCTTAAGTCCATGTATGGGCAAAACTCGAAATAAACCCAACCAAACTGGTTTGCCAGCTGTTGGCTCCAGGCTTTGCACAGGCAGTGGCAGCAGTGCTTCAGCCAGGCTGTTTGAGATGGTGTTACCAGCCACATCAGCCGAACTGGCCACCCTTCGCTGGGTCATCTCCAGCAAAGGCCAGGCACAGCCACAGCCGAGCCCATCCTCTTTCAAACAGATCTTGCACCTTCAGCAATCCACAGATGGGAAGAGTGCAAGATTAGCTTCTTGTAACTACTACGGGTGCAGCTGCAGAGTATTTTGCAAACCAACACGAAGGAGCAGTGCCATTCTCCCCTCCAGGTGGCTGTAAGCCAGCTGTGGGCCAGAGGCTGTGGCTACCACAGCACTGCACTGGAGTTTGCAAACTCTTCGGAGGACAGGACTCTGTGAGCTCAGACTAACACTGCACTAATGAGGTTATCGTGCAGGCAGCCTCCGGGCGCTGGGGAGAGACTGCTGCTCCGATTTCTTGCACATGGGAATTTTGCTAACACTGTCTGCTGGTGAATGATGAAGCGCTTGAGAAAACAAGAATGCACTATTGCTGCCCCTCGTCGTGTCTATCCATCATAATTCAGATCAGCACAGCTCTCAATTCAAAGCCTTCTTTCAGGGATGACTCCGAGACACTTCAGCATTGTAAACTTTGGAAAATTTCGGTGTCTCAGACTTCTCTTCCAAATGACACAGAATAAAATTATCTTTATGAGTTTAATGTTTTTTGTATTGGGACAGCAGAGTCAGAAAAACTGATCAGCCTGTCTTAGAAACTGCAAAATGAACCAGGCTGGGAATTTCTGAAGGACATCTCTGTGTGCAGATGTGTTTGGTGAGGAGATAGGGAAAGTTTAATGTCAACCCCTTATCCAAAGGGCTGAGCTTACTCCAATTTAATACTGCTGATAAACTACATGTTAATACATCTGTGATTCTGTGATTTTTTTTTTTATCCCCACCTTTCCATCTCTGCCTTATTTTCCCTCCAGTTGCAACCACAAGAACAAGTATTTCAGCATCTGAATTCAATCCGGGTTGAATACACGGGATTTATCCCGAGTTATGTGGAAAAAAAAAAAAGTGCCTTGAGAACCACTGCATTTGAGAACTTGATAATAATATCCATGGGTAATTATAATAAATGGCTTGTCTGAAACACCCATGGAATAGGAACTGAAGGAAACCATAGCAATCTGTCCCCCTTGCACCCACCGCACACCCTCGGCAGCTCTGCTCTTTTACCCATGACCGCTGAGGATGTTTTCTGGCTCCGTGACAGCATCGTGACTCAGGTCATGAGAAGTGTCAAAGATGCATTTCCTTGAGATGGGAAAAAGCAACTGACTTAACAGCCCACAAGGACTAAGCAAAAAAGAATAAGCTCAATCAGCATATTTAAGGGTAAAGATAAACCTTTTAAAAGATAGAAGTATATTTTATTTCTAATCTTAATGCTTACGTTTCTTTCCATAAAGTGTTTACATTTTTCAGGCTACCAAAGATGCACAGTTGATTAAATGCCTTACTTAAGAATAATAAGCTGGGAAAAAAAAAGAGGGCAACAAGGGCAACACCCATTTACTGCATAATCCATCACCAATCTTGAGATATGGACAGACAGGGAGTCTGATTCAGGCTGCAGACATGAGGGAGCAGTCCTGGATTCCCAGAATACCCACTGCCAGGGGAAGCAGGAGGTGTTTGGGCTTGAACTCAGCATGTCCATCAGATAAAATTATTGTTCCCACCAGCTCTTGTCCCATTCCTTCCCCTCGTTGGTTACTAACACATGCTTTCACCTTCCCTCATGCCAAACCTCCCTTGTCATGCAACACCCTCCATACTTAAACCTCCTCCTTCCGCTGATACCGTCTCTTGAAAAACTCTAGATTCTACCTTCTCACCTTCTGATCCAACATATTACAGGCTTGTATCAGGTGAGCAGAGCTACTTTTTGTCATTTCACTGATGGCAGCTCCCTTGAACCACTTACATTCCTTGACCCACCAGCAAATGTCAGGACAGCAATGTCTCCCCTGTGCAAGTCCACTCTTCTCCTGACCTAATTCCAGCCTTTCCCCTTTGTGCTTTGGACACGAACCATGCAGAGAATCTTTCCTGCGTCACTCCTTCAGTGACCAACTCTTTTCAGCTGGACTGTTACTCCAAAGCTCAATCCTAGTGATGGCTTTTATGCTGATCACACTCATTTCAGCTGTACACAAGTGCACCTAACCCCCTGCGCTGACACACTGAGAAGACATAAAAGTCGAGCATGTTCCTTCTCATGGATCATTAATATCATTATTTATCAATTTTCAATTGGCAACTGCAAAACCCGATCAAAGTGCTGCATCAGCTGCAGGATGTCGTTACTACTTGCAGTGTATGAGAAGGAAATGCACCAGCCTGTCTTTTATGTACCTGGTTAGCTGAGGAGATTTGCAGATGGAAAAATATGGGTTTACTGTAAACTTAAGAGGGAGTAATCGAAGGAACAATTGAAATAACCATAAAATTCCAAACTGTCATTCATTAAGTAATTTTCAGATAAACACTTAAAATTCCAGTTACCACTTCTTGGACTCCCTCAGTACCTGACTCTGACACACCAGCACTTGACCCTCTCAAAATTTCCTTCCATTTGATGTTACCAAGACTGAAATCATCCATCTTGACAGGAAAACTTCAGTGGGACGCTCACATCTGTGGTAATCCCACTCCTCTCTGCCTTCCCCTTTCCCTTCACCTCGCGATCCATCTCTGCCATTGCGGTCTCCTGTGTGCTGCTGATTATTTCCCCTCCGCCTGCCTACCCACAACCTTTCCGAAACAGTTTGCTCTGACCACTGCTACAGCATTTGCTGTGCTAAATCACTCAGACATAGATTTTTACACTCCGTATCTCAAGAGCTGCAATTCCCTTCTGATGTCCATCTCCTTCAATTTTCAATCTATCCGTAATATTCAAAACTTCTCTTTCAAATATCAAGGTGAACATGTATTCGCCCCGGTCTTCGATCTATGCTGTTTACAAAAACCTGCTTCTGAAACACTTGATGTACAGACACGAACTTCCCTTGTGACAAAATTTATCAGTCTACTTCCCTACTTATCTGAAGGGAATGGATCTTTTCCTTCCACTTCAGAAACTATCCAAAATACACCACCCACTTCTTTTACTCCCCTGATTCTCTACCCATTACAAAAAAAAAAAGGAGGAGGGGGAAAAGACAGCTAAAACACAGCAAACACAGCTCCCTTAGACCCAGTAAGCTGCTGGCCGGTTCCCAAACTGGTGATTCCAGCTCTTCCTACCTCTTCTCCCAGCCCTACACATGGGACCTGGGCTTGCTCTGGGCACTTCCAGAGCCAGCGATGGGACTGCTCCAGAAGGAAGGAATCATCACAGAATGGTCTCTAAAAGTCACTAGCAGAAAACTCCCACCAGGTAGACTAATTTTGTTTTTTTCCCAACTGCCTTAAAACCGTGAAGAGAAACTTCAGGTGAGGGTGTGAAGAAAATCACTAGGTGCTTCCGGCAGCACGGCGAATGTGGAAGGTGTATATTTGCAACTCAATAAATATTTATGACGCCTATACGAGCAGTTCGGTGCCTGTATTAGTGAAAAAGAGAAAGTTTTACCCTCATCGCCACCATTTGTCCGTGTTACGGCGGTTCCACGCCAGGTCCCCCCTCAGGGCCGGCCCCGCCTGAGGCGCCATGGCCGGGGGGAGGGCGCCCCCTGCAGGCCGCGGCGGGCAGAGGCGGGAGCTCTGAGGGACCCGGCGCGGGCAGACGCGACCGCGGCGAAACCCGCGCTAAAAAACGGAGCTGGAAATTAATTATTTGAAATTATTTGAAATGACGCGTAAATAATAAAAAGAGCCGAGCGTGACGTTATGGAGAAACACGACAATGACACAAACAGAAATGTTAAAAGCACGTTAAAACAACGCGGGCCGATGCTGCAGCTCGCTTTGCTGTTTCCACGCGAACTGTTTCGATCGTGAGGCGCCACAAAGAGAAAAATTAAACTTAATACGGAGTTTTCCAAGAAGCGTTTTCAGCTCGTGTTCACAGCGTTTCGTGTTAAACTCCGTGAAGGAACTGCCCTCCAGTGCTTTAAGTTATTATACAGTTAATTTTCTTTGAAACTATTTTTGTCTGCCTGTCTCTAAATAGGTGGTTTCTTAAGTGAGTGTTACTTAAAGGAAACCAATCTGTTTTTCAGGAAGGGCTGATGATGTCAGTCCTTTCAACTCTGCTTTCCCATAAGAATTCTTCTAGTAAAAGGAGTTTCACTCTGGGAAATAGTGAAAAGTAACGTGAAAATATGTAAAGCATCTCAGGCTCCATGTTTATCAAACTTCGAGTTTTATGCGTGTATTTTAATCATGTTGCGATTGTGACACATGAAGGAAAAGCAAGAGAAAACCTTTTGATTTTTAAACTTAGAAAAGATTTTGCAATGAAAAACGTGCCATACTAAAATATTTATAAAGAGATAAATACAAGCCTGAATGCACTGTATCGAGAACAACATGGTTTTTTCATAATTCTAAATTTATATACTCCATCTCAGCATCAGTATTAAATCTGAAACAGAACCATGGCGTACTATGAACAGTTTTTTGGCAAATAAATAAATACTTCAATCCCCAATGAAATGCAAGACAAATTCAGAGAGAATCGTATTATTATGGAATATTTTTAGTAGGTGTGGATGTGTAGCTGTAGATCCAATGTTAACTTACTGGATTATTATTTGTTCTGGTACTGGAAATTCCTGCAGCCCACAACAGAGAAAACCGAGTGAGCAAAGCTACAGAGATTTTATTCACTTACTGGGGGTGGAAGAATTAATAACGTTCTGTAAATTTTAATTTGCAGGATTAAAATAATTAGAGTTATACGTAGTTTTGAACCTTCCAAGTAAAGCACTGCATTTCTACAGCTAAATGCTCCTTGCTATTCACATGTTGGTGTCCTGAAGAGAACAGGGAGAACTTTGAATCACCAAGGACATATAGTTCTGCTTTAACTACTCGCCCCTTAATCCTTATGGTGTACCTGTGAGACAGGTAAGGAACCATAAACCCCATTTTATACAAATAAATAGTCACATAAAGCCGTATTTTACCCTAATGTTCACCCCAACAACCGACCGATGCTGTAACACTCTTATAATAGTAAAAGCCCATAAAAGGATCCCGACATAACTCAGATATTCCTGACAACACACTCTGGCAATCCAATGGAATGACAAAAATACAACCTCGCTGGATTAACAGACAGAACAGCCCAAACAAAATCTCTGTCGGCTATAAAAGGTGCAAAGGAAATATCTCTTTATCATCCTCTATTTAACAGTTTACTGCGTTCTGCTGAAAAGAACAAAGCCAAACGATGATTCATTTGGAAATGAAATCATCCCTACCCCCAGTAAAGGCTGACATTGTGTGGGTAAACAGTCCTGGGGTGCTCCAACACAATGTAAATAGATTGCCTTGCTACTATATACACAGCAAACGGTTTCATTTTGAAACCAGGAGGCAAAAAAGCAAGTGAGAAAAACATGCCAGAGCCCGAACGGCCGAAAATATTTACAAGAACAAAAGCTAATCGCAAGTTACCATCAATAAGTTACAATTGCTAATCAAAAGGGAAGATAAGGCAGTGCAGTCTTTTGGCCTAAGGTTGTAGCAATGATATTGTAATGCAAAAGAAGTATCAGCAAAAGGATTAAGAGCAGTTTTTTTAATGTAAGGTTTACTGAAAACTGGAAAGGATGTAAGAGGAAAAATCGTGATGACATGACTCCACACGGAAAAATCCTCCAGTTTGCCACAATCTTCTCTGAATCAGTCACTTAATCAACACCTTGTCCCAGAGCAATGGTGCTCTCCAGGACACGGCCTTTGGCTTTATTTCCATTATAATCAGCCGCACTTAGAGGGGCGATTAAGGAACATAACAGTTATTCTTCTTGAAGAGAGCTACAAAATTAAAGTCATTCCACACACGGGGAACACAGGGATTATTACTGTTGTCACACAGCAGAAAGCTGACAGACAAAATGAGCTGAATAAAATTCGCCAAGGGTTGCAGAGCGAGTTAGAAGTAAAACAAAGAATTGAACCCAGAACTGCTCTTTTCTGTTTCGAGTACTCGTTTACACTTCTGTCACCAGACTGCCGCGGCTCCTCAAAACAACAATAATTTAACATTATAATATGGTAAGGAGCTGTTACAATCTGAGTAAACACATCTCAGCTCACAAATTAAAATAATCATCGGTCTCTGGCTAATCCTGCTGCCACACACACACACACACACACACACACAATCCCTCTGCTGAAAGTTGCTCTGAACTTCAGGGTTTTTTTACAAGTTGATGATAAATGGCTTTTTATAAAAAGCTTAGAATAGGGTTCAATATCCTGCCTGCCTTCAGCCAGGGGAACTGAAAGATTACTGAAATGAAAAAGCAGCAATAAAATTACTGAAAATATTACAGTATTTTACCAAATGGACTCTTTCAAACAGAACTATTTTATTCTTTTTCCTAATTATTTTTAAAACAACTCTGCTAACTCCTCTGCACAATCCCCACAAACTTCTCATGGAAAATGTTTGTATGAAGTTTTGCAAATTACCAACACACAGTCTTAGCACGTGTCCAACTGCTGCACTGAGGAAGTGATGAGCACAATCTGTGTGAAGTCCTCCAGGAATCGAAGTCACCTTCCTGCCTTAATTCTCAGCACCCACGTGCAGGCTACTAGCAGAGATGATTGTTTAAACAGAGCTAATTTTTCAAGCAGTGATGACTGCACAGAGATCTTGAAAGAAATCTGATTTATTATCTTTCAAGACAGGCATTTGCAAACTGAAGCCTCAGAACTCTTGAGACACTCCCCTAAAAGCTGCTGCCTTTCTCTCAGTAGCTCGTCCATGCATGCCTGTCTCCTACTTCCACCACTGAGCATCCTGAAACTGCTGATTCTTCTTTAAAAGAAGTGTCAAATCTATTCAAAACTTCAAATGTACCTCAGAGTACTGTAAAGGCGATAAAGGCAACAACTTACTGCAATTTCCCTCGACAGAAAATAGAATTGGATGGGTGATAGCCACACAAATTGACAGTTCCTTCCTCTCCTCTCCATGATGTCCACAGTTAAAAGGGGTTGAATGTGCCACAGCAAACCTTCAGAGCACTCCCCCGCCTGTTTCAGGCTGAGCTGCTGTACAGACATGAGAGGAAGTAAAATGGTAGATACACAACTGTCTCCAAGGAGGAGGAAAGTTCAGAGCACGTTTTGGGTGCCTTCCAGTGGCTCCAGGCAGAAGAGGATGGCTCCAGAACAGCCACGCACAAACCTTTGTTCAGAGAAGTCCAAAGGAAGGCGAAAATACAGAGGCTGCTTCTGAGGCAAGTCTGGTTCCCTTAATAATCACCAAGTCATAAAACAGTTCCTTTGATTCAGAAACCCCACAAAGGTTCTCTCTATAGCAGAAAGCCCAGCACAAAGTTGGGCTTTCACAAGAGCTCCTAATCCTACCCATAATTAGGGAAGAGGGACTGTTCCTGGCCATTTTTAATACCCTCAGACTGGAAAAGGGTGGCTATCCCAAACACACTGCTACTCAAACTCCCATGGAACTTGTGACTTACTCTCAACAGAAAGGGGACACAAGGATGCAGCAAATCCTGAATGCAAACAAAACAGCTTCTAGCACAGAAAGAGGAGGGCTGGAATAAAAGACAAAACTGGAGAAGCTGTGACATCGATAACTTTTGAACATTTTTTTGAGGCTCCCCTTCACATCCTTTGAGTTTCTCCAAAGCACGTTCACCACAGGAGCAGGATGGAGAGATCCATTCTTACAGATCTTTTACCTTTGCACATCATTTGTCACATTGTTCCTGCACACATTAATAAAGTGGACAAAAATCTGTGCCATCAGCTTCCCACTGCCTTGTTCCCACATTTCTCCTCCAGCAGTATTTGTTGCAGATATCCAGATGTGCTTCATGCTCATCAAGGCCGATGAGCAACGAGAATTTTAGGCAATAAATACAGAGCAGTTTACTGTGTGCTACATGGAAACAAAACTTGAAACCTAAAGACCCCCAACCTGTCAGTTTAGAGTGGAAATTATTAACACACCTGTGATAGCATCACTTAAACTTAAGCAAGCTGCAAAACTACAACTGTCTTCCTGAAGTGGTTCCACCTTGGCTCAATCCCGCAATATCTGCATACATCACATATTTTTGCACAGTATCTACAGCACCTCATTTTATGAAATTCATATTATCTTCATGATGGAAAAAAAAAAAAGGAAGAAAGTGGATTTACCATGGAGAGGTGAGCCAGAGGGGCTGCTTGACAGGCCGGGCACGGGGCTGCAGCGTCCTCCCTGCTTGGACGTCAGCTCCTGCTCGATCTCCTCCAGCCCCGCGCTCTTCTGGAAGCGGCTCATGCGATTGACCACCCGTGGGGACATGTGGGTCCTGACACAGGGCTGGCCTCCGTAGGGATTGATGGGAAAAACGTGGGAAGTGCCTCGGAGGGTGCTGACCACCACCCAGCGGCAGTCGTGGCTGAAGGAGATATCCTGTACCTGGAAAACAGGAATGACATGGGAATGAAGCGCACACCTCCAGCAGAGCGGTCATGTCTTAAACACAAATCTGAACTCAAAATGGGGGGAAAAATCCCTCAGGTTTAGGCAGTGGCTTGAATTTTGGTGCATTTATCAATGAACTTAGTATTCGGTGTATATTATAAGATGCACTGTAATTCACAGTTCCAAATTTTATGTACTTTTCAAAATATTCTGAGATTATGCAAACAAACCATGCTGCAAAGTGCAGAAGAAAGCCACAAGATCTTGGTGTAGTTTTCAAATAGAATTTAGTTCTAAAAAGAGCTGGGAAATTGTTTCAATTACATGTTTTGTATTTGCTTGTTTAATCTTTAGAGATTGCCCAAAAAGGGGAAAAGGGAGGGATGGGAAGAAAAGAGACAGATCTCACCACTGGGCCTGATTTTGACAAATACCGGCACAAGTCTTATTTTAGCTTAAAATGGTCAGTTTTGAAGCAAATATAAAAATACAGTTAAACATTTTCCACCACAGTTACTCTTTGCATAGATCTCAGATATGAAGTCCAGAAGGATTTAATTCTCTTTTAAGTGTGCTTTACACAACGCTTTGATGGAAAGCAAATTCTTGTTCCTGAAGGAATGCTTTAAAAGAGAGATTAAAGTTTGTTTCCAATCCCATCCTGGCAGACAACTCAAGGAAACAAGTAGTCAAAGTTAAAATGATTTATCATAGAGAAAAAAAGTCCTAAAACAATTCTTCCAAAAATGTTTTTAAAGGTAAAAGCTGACTAAAAGGAACCATGGACACAAGTGGGATTTACCACAGCAAACAAACATACAGACGTAGGATTAGTTTTCATTATATTATTAAACAGCATAAACTAAATAAAATTCTTTAAGATTTCACTGAAGCCAGTTTTACAATACACTAGGTACTCAAATTGGAGTAAACACTGATAAAATCTTGACAAATATTCCAGAAATGCACTCCAGCTATTCCACACAAAAGCACCAAAGTATTCATCAAAGTGCAAGTTTCCAACGGAGCCCTGAAGCCTCGGAGATAAAAAAAGGATTTAAGTCTTGTGACTTGTGACAAGATATTTGGTTGATGGACTGTCACGACACAAAATGCTTCATCAACATTACAGAGATGAACTAAAACCCAGCTCTACACACCTGCTCCTTTCAGTCGTGGTGACATCCCCAAACGAGCTGCCAATGCAGCTCAGAGCTCCCCAAAACCTGACAGCTTTTGCACTTCCAGTATTCAGCCCTCACTGACCTACAGTCGCAGCACTCAGAGCTCCGAGTTTGCTCACAAAGTGTTTCACCTTAATAGATTGCTCAGAAAGGATTAGAGACCCCACAGGGATTAATAAGGGCTCAAAAAACCCCCTAAAGCCGTGGAGTCAGAGAAAAACGATGGCATCAGGAGTATTTCAGTACTTGGTGTTAAAGTGGCAAATTCTCCTGGTCAAAATCAAACACATGAACTGTGAACAGAATTGCCACTCTCAGTTACAGCAGGACTATGAGATGACAGAGAAAAAATTCCATCTCACTGTACAGTGTAACAGAACTCTGTGTTTCTACTTTAATACTCAGTTTCCAGTTGGCACCCTGAGGCTTACGTTGTTTCAAAAACTACATACAACAGCCCTGGCAAATGCCAACCCCAGCCAAGAAACTGGGAAACAATCACTACAGGATGTTTTTTTCCTCAGTGTAAACATTACACAGAAAAGAAGTATTCCTGATCTACAGGAAGAAAGTGTGGAACTCCGTAATCCCAAATGCTCTCTTTAAAGCTCACAAACACTCGCTGCAGTCAGAGTGGGCATCGTGGCCATGATTGCCTAAAACATGGCTGAAACTACAAAGGCCAAATAACATGGAAAAAAGTTTTGACAGAGGAGTGTGCAATGAGTTAAAATTTACAGGAACAGAGCTATGAAACCCTGCTCAGCAGTGACAAAGAGTATTTTGGAAGCTGCTGTCACCCGTGATTCACCTATTGCTCACTGGTCTCAAACACAGCCTTGTTTGTCTTTCACAGATACACGAGGAGCAGCAGAACCACAGACAGCTCAAGGAGGTGATTCACAGAATATTTCCAATTCCAAGGGCATGAATTAAACACACTCACATCAAACAGCACACATCCATCTGTGCAACACGAAGGAGCCTGTAACTCTTCAGGAGAACTGGAAGAAGGCATGGACCAGGCTGAAAGGACAACGCTAATCATAGCAGTCTCAGAAATTACTTCAAAAAATCAGCTGTGTCCATGAATAAACCCCTATAAATTATGCCCTGGGCCGTGCTGTTCCCCACCACGTTCCTGTACATTACGCCGAGTTCTCGACTGCTCAGAGTATAAACAAACTGCACAGTGGCCCATTAGTGGTTTTCAAGTTTATGCTAAGCGTTGCAATTTATTGCTGTTCTTTAGGTTAATGTACTATTATTTCATGTATTTATAATATATTTCTGGATTTGTTGTTAATTATGATGTAATGTTTAGATACCAAAGATCAATCAAGACCCCATAGTGTTTACAGATACATGTTAATAAAGTACAAAGTACACCAGATCTCTCACGATGCAAAGTTTATTCTATAGCTCAAGGTCAATGTCACATTTAATATTCACATCTGTATTTTAAAATTTTATCTATCCTCTTCTGTCTGGACCAGTGGAGGGAATTACAGACCTGATTGTGTTTAATTTGGGAACCCTTAAGATATTTTCAAATTCTTTTCAGTCTTAGACTCTCTCCATCTTTCTTGCAGGCTCCCTTCAGGTACTGGAAGGCCCCTCTGTCAGTTGTGTGGAGTTACACCAGGTGCAATCTGTATATTCTTGTGCATTTCACTGCATTTAATTAAACACTGAGAGTAGGACCAGCACTGCTGCAACAGGAGCGTGACCTGTTCATGATCACTGTGCTGTGTCACAGAGAAAAAACACCCTGATTTGAAGCACAGGACTCAAGTATTTAATTATGCTGTGCAGGGAGATGGCAGAAAGAAAAAACCGGTATCATTAAACAATGAAAAAGAGCAGCAGTCCTGAGGAGGTAAGGGTCAAAATAAATTAGAAAACTGGTCTGTATGTGAATTTTTTTGGTTGAGAAAATTAAGGAAATGATACAGCAACAAACATAAATGAAAAAATAATACAATCATGGTCTACACGATATGATTTATCAGGCACACACAGACCCAACTCTGTCTCCCCAAGTCCTCAGCACTGATTTCAGTCTTGTGTAAAAGCAAGGGCAGAATGTGGGCACAGTGAGAGATTCACATGGGGCCTTTAACCAGAGCTGAGCTCTTTATTAATAACTGAGCCTGCAAACGCTGCTGCTCAGGGCTCCGTCTCCTCAAGGCAGCCAAGCTACTTCTAATTGCAGCAGCTTCTTCTTGTCAGCTCTCATCCGAGACTGATCAACTTCCCCAAATCAATCTTTATTATTTCAAGCCCATCCCCAGCTTCTTCCCTAGAAATAGGGAAGTCTCTCTCCCAGAGACTGCTTCAATAATTGCAACTATGAGCACGTCAAAAGACAGGAAGGAATTTCTTGTGCCCATGGAGGTTCACATCCAATGTTTGGAAGTTGTTCCAATGCTTTGCTACCTGGGCATGGGATGTGACACAACCTGGAACAGTGTCAGTGGAGTCACATCACCGAAACACTCACACATTCCCTGGAAAAGTGGCAAATCGCCCCTGTCCCGTGGCAGCCAGGCTGGAATGGTTTTATCATTCCCTCTGTTTACCTTCTGCGACTGAAGTCAGTTCTAGCTGCAGTTTGGGAGTGGGAATAACAAAAGTCTGACAGAGTAAAGGATTACAGAGGAGCTGGCCAGCAGCCTGCTGATGCTATCGTTACGTTTATTTGTCCTAGGCTGAGATAATGCTGTTTTCAGGGATTTTGTTTTTGCTGTTTACAATTTCAGATCAAAGAGAAAGGATCATCAGGTGACGGGCTAACTTTCATCTGCAAGTAAATGAGCTTCCTCAGTTCAGAACATGCTATGCCTTCATTAAAAACCTTCCAGAATGCTCTTGGGTAAAAAACATGAGTGCATTAAATGTTGCCTCACAATGCAAGAGCTGGAGGACAAGAAAATGTATCCTTAACCTCATACATGTGCACATTTCTCCTCTTTAGAGCTGCACTGTGCAAGCACAGATCCTCTGAGAGGTTCAGTTCTCTCTCTGGCTGTTAAATACAACCAGTGCTTGCAATGGACCTTCCTGGTGTTACTCAGTGCTGCTCTTTGTCCTCTTAAGGGAGAAAAATATAAAATCTAAAGTACAAGTGGCACTTAAAGGCTAAAAGAGCTTAATCTGATATAACTGAAACAGCGACTTGTCTGTGTTTGCAGAAAAGTGACTTTGAATGTTGTGACCTTGGGACTCAGTGAATTATCTGAGCACTTCACATTCTTCCATGGTCATTGTCTTCACAACTCCCTTCTGAGGCAGCAGTCCACCTTCCATTCCACCCATCTTCATCTGAGTCACAAAAAGGAGATTTTGGGAAATGTGGGGTGAAGCTCTGTTGGCCAAAATCTCACGTACAAAAGCAGCTGATTTCAGCATGGACATTAATATCCCACATGTAACACAGCCATAATGATGATGTTTAAACAGTTTATAATGGGTACTAGCTAAACAAATTCTGACACTGATAATCACTCATGTCCATCAACACAAATTAGAACTTTTTATAGCTCCAGTACAGAAGGTGACCTTTAAGACCATTGGCCTTGATTCACAGTTAGTTTTAAACTAGGGGGGAAAAAAAAGAAAAAAGGAAAAAGGGCTGGTAGCAAATGTATAAATACTGTTCTAACCAGAAAGGAGGTACAGAGGCTCCCAGTGTGGGCTGCACTGAGAGCTTTATATTGAACAGTCTCCAAAATTCTTGTCTAATGCTCCTCATAAGTGAAATTCACACAACAAAAGAGCAGCACCAGCAAACTCTCCTCTCACTGAACAGCTACAAGTGCTGTTATTCCAAAAGAAAAAAGTAAAAGAATCCATCTTACTATATAAATATTTCAAATTATGTGTGTTGAGAATCACAGGTACCAAAGCAATATTGTTTAATTATCCAGGGAGTTGTGAAATCCACCAACACACCTCAGACTGGTTAGAATTTTCTCCATTTTATGCCATTCCAAAAGCTATACTGTTCACATCCCAAATGAAAACTGTGTGGCAAACTAGGAAAAAAATTTTACTATGTTGATTCTGAGAATTTTAATGCAATGCTTTCACAGAGATGCTAACACTATATCCCAAAAAAACATGTATCAATAAAGGTTTCTTCTCTAAAACATGTTCTGTTTGGTTTTCAATGTGTGCCTTGAAAACAAATTTATCAGCTGTAAAAACCAGAAGAACATCTTTGTTCCTCATGACTGAAGTCCTGTGCTTTGGGCTTCAATATTGAGTCTTTGTATGAAGGGAGAACAAAAATAACTCTAAAACATTAAACACATTACAGAACATGCCCAAGTAGAGGGCAGAGTATGTGTATACACACAGATCTCATTGCTCTTTGTAGTATTTATAAAAATTACTTGTTAGTACTATATATATATTATCCCAAATGAACAGTTTTTCCTAATTTCCTCTCACTTTTCAGATTGGTTATTCCTTCTTATAGTAAACCATTGTCTGTAACAGCAATTACACTTTTCCAGAATGGTAGCAGGAAAACTTTGGAGTATTTAAAATATCAGCAAAGCAAATTCACCCAGATCAAAACTTTATCAACCACTGCTACATTCAATAAAGCTTTCACATTCTACTTGTTACAAAGGCATGGCAAGAAACTTAAAGGAAACTGCTCCACTCATAGGTGAAAAAAAAGGTTTGAAGGAGCTGTAGTCAGGGCACCAGAACCACCCGAGCTCCCAGTGCCAGGGTGATAATCACAGAGCCCCAGGCTCTCCCTGTCACACTGCTTTACGTCTGCCAGGCTGTCACAAGTCTGTGCTTTCCGTGTGTAATTGCATCAGCAAGTGCAATACTCATTTCTTAGCCTGTGGTGACATTTTTACTCCTGTATTTAAAGCAGGTTCCTCAGCAGTTACTCAGTGCTCCCAAGGTGAGGTGCCCAAAAGCGTCGCCGCGAAAGGACTTGAGCAGAAGGCGCTGCTGCCCCAGCCACAGCCGTGCCACTGAGAGGCAGCTCCCTGTGCCCCCTTCACCAGCAAATCACTTTATTGAGCATTGTTTAAAATACAATTGCACACTTTTCCACCCTTGGATAATATCCTTCGTTTTCCATCTCTGAGAGGGGGGTTTTTCAACTGGGAAGTGAAACTGGGAAGTCTCCGCAGGTTCCCCCACTTTGGTAAGAAAAGTTAATCACAGCCTTTTGATTAACTCTTCCTTTCAACTCTTTAATTGTCTGTCTGTGGCTTTTACCATCAGAGTCAAGCAAACGCTGACAGTTCCTTCACGGGCACGAGACAAATGTTGAACATGTTACATGAGAAAAGGTTAAGTGCAAACACAGCCAATAATCGGGGCTCTTTGGAGGCAGTGCCAGATCTGAATAAATCTGACAGCACCTCATTGCAAAGGGCAAGAATTTATTATTGTCCAGGTTAAACGCTCTGCTCTTATCCCTTCTGTGGCTGGAGCACAAGAAAGGCTCTTTGTGTGCTGAAACAAACATTAAAGTGCCAACATACACAGAATGTATAAGGTGTCTGGGGATTATTCTTCGGCAAAGAGTTTAACTTACTTTGGCTTCAGTCTCTCCCCTGTGAAGTGTGTACAAATGATGGACGGCACTTTGTGATGATGACCAAGGATGTGTCAGGATTTGAAAAACATGGAAATCATGGCCTAACGTGTCAGTGGTGACCAGCAACATCCCTGGGTAAAAAAAAAAAAAGAAAAAGAAAAAGAGAAAAGAAACACAAAAGCACAAGAGATTAATCACTGCACAAGAAGAGGCTTAAAATGTCTATCTAAAAAACACTGAGTGTGGCTTACGTTTGGGGTTTGGAAACAAGAAAACACAGAAAATGACTGAATTGAAAGGGATTCACCTCATAAAAATGAATCAGAACTTCAACCGAAATCATATTCACAGTACTACTACTTAAGTATTAATATATTATTAAGATAGTATTACAACACAAATCTATAAAAACATCTGAAAAATCTGAATATTCCAACTGCATTTGAGAACTGTGTGACCAATATGAAGCATTGAAGTGATGAATGTTACAGTGAAACCCCAAAATGCTCTTCCCTGGGCAAGAGCCAGTCTAAAAAAGATTGATGTCTCCACAATAACAATTTTTGGAAGAAGATATTATCTAAATCCAGCCAAAACAGCCCATACCAAACCAATCCTGAAGAAACATCATGAAAGAAACTGTCTGATTTATTGGTGAAGGGCAGCAAATCAGAGTTGAGAGCTCTGAAATGAAACACTAAATGAGGTACCAACTTCATTGAAAACAGGTCACTGGTGGAGGTACTGAAATGATTCAATTAGAAGATCAGCAGAACCACAGTAACTTATATTTGCTATTTGCTTTTTCATCCCATAATGTGTCAGCCCATAACCCAGTTTTTAAACATTTACAAGCATATTTGAAGTCAATTTGCCATAAATTTATACCAATTTATACCAAGAATTAAGTATTTTTGTACATATGAGGAAAATACAGCATCATGGCAGAACTCAGGACTACAGTAACAAACTACAGATTTATTTTTCTGTTATTAATGAAATTTAATAAGTTATCACCCAAGTCTTTGACATTTAATTAACATCAAGTACAAAGCGATTTTAGCAGTTTAACAGTGACATTCTGAATAATTTTCAAGGTACCCATGTACTAAAGAAAAACCAGGAATTCCCACACAAGTTTGTTGCAACAATTCTCCACATAAATCTCCACTGAGATCTTTTATCCTGCAGGAAGAGAGCTGAGTCCCCATGTTTTACAGGACACTTATTCACAGAATAAATGGTTATCTTACTTCTGCCATAAATGAGTGTTTGCTGGCTCAGTTAATTCGCAGGTGGCAGCAGGAATTGTCTTTCCCTCTGCTGCCCCAGAAACCAGCAGGACACGTTCGAAACCTCTCACACGTTACCACTGAAGTGCTACTTTTTGCCACTTGGAAAAATTTAGAATTAACCTGGAAAAAGTGTACCAAGCAGCAGAGCATGGATTAAGTGTAATTAGCTTTTCTACTGGACCATCACTACATCACTAGATTGGTATCCTGAGTGTTTTCCCTCCCTGGCAATCCTGGAATCCAAGAGATTGGATCCTTTAGGATCAGACAGAAAAATTTCAGAGGCCAAAGGCCTGACCTTGTGGGCCCAACATCCTGACATCCCACCAAGGGCAACGTGGCACGAACAGGGCACACCTCAGCTTCTCTTCAACCTCCTGAAAGAAGGATCCTGTGAAGGCAAACAGCACTTCCAAGGCGATGAGGCCCACCAGCAGCAAGGTACAAAACCAGAGAAATCCAAATTGCACTCGGAGACAAGACTGCCTACAAGCTTCCCCTCAGCTTGACCACTGAGGCTGGCAGGGCCTGGGCCCGGCGAGGCCACCCACGCTGCACCCAGGCATTTCCTGCAGCTCACACAAACGCACCATCTCACATCTGAGCTCAGCAAGATTCCCTCCAGCAGACACGCTTTTACTGTTCCTGGCTGTTCCTCTGGCCCCGAGTGTTAGAAATGAAAGGGAGTTTGTTATGGAGCTGAGAAATCCGGGAGAGCATTGGGGTATTATGTTTGGGCGGTAAGGCATGTGAGCTGAGGTTGGTCTGGATGTTAATGTTGGCTTAACTGGCAATTTCCTTGATTTGTAGTGACTGTGTTGATAGGAAATACAGCTCAAGTTGCTCCGGTGCAAGGCAGCCAAGCCTTTCGTGTGGGATTATGCACACAATTTGCATTAATTCTGTTCTGCAACATCACAAACTACACTTCCCTTCTAGTGAAGTGTGCGGTCCTCAATAATATATAGCATTTCCAGCAGAGAAAGCTGGAAGCAAAGAGGGGTTTGTGCGCTGGAATTAGGCTGCTGCTGTTACTGGAGTGAGGATATTCCAAAAGATCTAATTCAACCCAGTAAGAATTTATCTTCTCTGTTCCCATGTTTTCCTCTCCTCGTGCATTTGACAGCTTCATATGGAAGTGAAGGGTGCTTTGGGTCCTTTAATGCTCTCTTTTATTCCCGATGGAAAGGACCTTTGGAGAGGGAGAAGCTGGAGGAGATGGATCCATGAGACTTCTCTCAACACTGAGCAGACAGGCTCAGCAAACAGATATTTTTTCTTCCCCCAAGGCTTGAGAAGTCTTTTATAAATACAGACCCAGGACAGAGTGCACCCAGAGATCCCAGCAGAGCGTTCTTCGTGTGCATCCCAGCACATGGCACGGAGCATGGAAGATCGTAAAAAAAAACCTCTAAATGCACCAAAAATCTGTCTGGAACTGGAGATAAAAAGCTATGTGATAATCCCAAGCCAGTGAAAACAGCAGGATCACCATCCTGCTTTGTCCATGCAATCCATGGGTGTTCAGCTCAGCAGGATCCAGTTTCCAGCGCTGGCGAGAGCCGCAGGTGTCTGTGGGCAGCACAAGGAGGGGATCATCCCACCCTGCTCCTCACAGGCTTCTTCCCAACCCTGCAGCCCTGCCTGCAGGCTGAGCAGGGCTCACCTGGGGCACAAACACCACAACCTGTGGCACACGAGCCCCCAGAGCCCTCGGGGGTCCCTGTTTGCTCCCTCGGTGACACCTCGGATCCCCACGGCCACAGCCCTACTCATCTACCTGCAGCTCTGAGCAGTTCCAGGTGATGCTCCCAGCTCTTGGTTCCATGTGTGCTCTGCCTTTGGGTTTTCTGGGTTTGCTTTGGGGTTTCTTTTCTCTGTTTTTGCTAACTTGAAGGAGCACCGAGGTGAAAGATAATACGTTTGTGGCTGGGAAGGAATTGACTTAAAAATAGATGGGTGGTATCTGATTTGGCAATTTGTGTCTAATCTAAACTCCTGCTGCCTGTACTGTTTGGAATAAATGCATTTATTAGATGAAAGCCCAGGGAAAACAGGCCCTTCACTTGTATTAGAGACTCTTTTCCAGTAAGTTAGAGACGGACCTTTCACACCCACATTTGCACTTGAAGTACAAATATATTCTGGCAGGACTTGTATCAACATGGAGGTCCCAAGCACAACACCACAGATGGGAAAGAACGTGTATTTATAAATCAGCATTTTGAAATCTCTTCCTCGCTCCTGTTATTCAAACAATAAATCACCCGTGTTTCAGAACACTGGGCTGGGGTTTGTGGCGGGATTTTCCAGTTCTCATTACTTCACACTGAAGAATCCCAGTTTTCCATTATCACAGCTCAGCCATTTCGTTTCTCTCTCCATCTCCCTGCAGCATCCCAGCAGGAATACCTAATCCCAGTGGAGGAGCACAAACTGGAATCCTGGTCCTACCTCACTTTCACTTTCAAGTGCAGGAAACTTCAACTCAAGCTTCTTAAGAGGCCTTGTGACAGTTTTCCCAAAGAGTTGTTTAGACAGAAATACAGGTTAAAGCTGCGCTGAGTTCAGTCCAAATGTTTTCTCTTCTGAGGGACTTTATGGATGAATAATCAGAGATGAAAAGTGAATAATTCTTGAGGATTTCCTGCTTATTTTTCAAACTGGCATTAATCCCTGTTTAACAGATAACAGCTGAAATCCATTGGAAGTCTTGCATACACAGGACCCAGTGGAAATTTATGTGTAAACCAGACTTTATTTAGTATATATCTCACTGCAAAAATTCTGATTTTGCTTATCCACAGTGCGAGGGTGCAGCCAGATTAAATTAATGACTGTTTTACTGTGTGGTTGTTTTAAATCCACAGAGATGATTAAAATCCAGCTTAAAAGAAACAGATATCCTAGATGGGAAAAAAAAAAAAAATCAGCAAAGCTTTGTTTTACCTGCCCTAATTTACAGCTTCCTACTTTTCCTGCATTCTGTTTGGGAAACAATCAGCTTCTTTCAGGATAGAAATAAAAACACGAGGAATATATGCATAAAAGGAAAAACCAGTACAGATGTAGACTGTGGGTTAAGAGCTATTTATGCAGTATCAGAAGACTAAACCAGACTCTGGCCTGGCCATAAACTAAGCCCACGCCCTAAATGAGGTGCCAAGCCACAAAAAGCATTTGCGTCAACTGGGAATACAAGGAAAAGAAGGACTTCTAATTATAGGGCCTGGAAGCGGAAGCCGGGAGCGATTAGGAGCTGAGGCTGCGCTGTGTTTATCTGGGAGCTTCCTCCCCTCACTCCCAGCCACCTCGGACAGATGGGGCTTGGCCTGCAGGCTGGGACTGGAGCTGGGATGGGACACGGAGTTCTCCGGGCACCCGAGCTCCTGGCAGCCCTGGGGGCAAATTAGAGAGAGCTGGGAAAGCTGAGCAGCCCCACCACATCCTATTTATAACACCTCCCTAATTGCAGAGCTGTTGATGGTGTGCATAGAAATGAGGTCCGCAGAGCTTTGGAGTTTCACCAGGAGCTTCCCTTCAATTTTCTGAGGGACAGAAGGGTTTCCACCTCCCCAAACTGTGTCACCCTGCCAGTACTCACTGAAGGATTCAACACCTTCCAGCTATGTTGGATTTCTTTTCAGAACACCAAGGGCACGAGTGCTGGGAATCAGGCACACATCTGCATGGAGGAAACGTGTATCCATGGGCAGGCTGAATTCAGGAATGCAGCTCGTTCATTTCCATTGCCTGGCCACAGACAGACCAGTCTAGCCCACGGCACCAACTCACTGTCTGTCCAAAAAGTGATTAAAAATATGAACTTCTCACACTTCAGTTTTGCAATGTGAACTTGGACGCCACACGAGGTTGGTAATGAGCTTTGGAGGTTCCCAAATTACAGGCTCAAAGCGCTCAGGGGAACCACAGCGACTTAGAGCTGCTCCTGGGTCAGTCCATACAGATTTTTCCTGGCATTCCCACCTTCTGCAGGCTCACTGGGACAGGAATCCTGTCCCACTCCAGCTCCTTGGGCTGAGCAGTCGCATTCAGATCTTGTTAGGGTGTGACAAAGTTTATATGGCCCATGGTTTTCTGAAGCATCTGACCCGACCCAGGAACAGCAGCTTTATTTATACTCATTTAACTCCTCTCCCAGGCAAGTGAAAACACAGCCAAACATCAGAGCTGCTCAGCCCCTGGATACTCCAAGTGGGCCATGTGGTACAGTTACAGAAGCGGGTCTCAGAAAACCTTAACTAAATAATGAAATTCTGATTTTAGCAAAATTCACCACAAAATAAACGCAAGTACGTAAAGATTTAATGTAAATATTTTAAAAACTCCCAAGAAGTCCAAAAGAAAGTGAAGCAAAATAAAGTATTATTTTATTATTTTATTATATTTTTTTATAAAGTATTATTATAACTCCCTATGACTCTTATAACTCCTAAAATAATCCATGGCTACAGCTCTTCCTTCACAACCAACCCGAATTGATCAAGCCATCAATCATCAAGGATTCCTCCCCTCCTGGTGACATGGGACACAGGGATACAACACTTGTAACTGCAACTCATTAAACTGCCTTAATTTTAATGTATTTGTCTCCCAAGGCAATAATTCAAGTTGAAAGCCAGAAGAAAATGAACAGAAAAACTAAAGAATGATTCTGTCATTAAATAATTACAGCTTGTTTTACTCTCCGTGTTTTCCTGCCCACTTTCTCTGATCAATGGGAAAAAACTTGTGCAGAGATGTTCCAATTTCACCCTCTTTAACTATTAACTCAAGGCCACCACCACGTTTCAATATAAAACATTAAAATAATCAGAGCAATTTCAGGTCTGTTAAAGGTGCAGTCAGGCATCCCAAGGGGGACACAGTTTAATCTGTTTTACTGCTCGCCCAACATTAATTTTCTTGTTATTAATGGGTGGAAAATCTCTTTTGTAGCCACGGAAGCGTAATTATTTTAAATTTTCAATGTCTTGCACTTCACAGCTCTCAGCTGCCAAGCTGGAAGGAGCAACACTTCTGGAAAGCAGATCATTTATTTACCACATTTAAATGAAAAAAATCCCCAGATATTTATAAACCAGCACCATTTTTTAGCTGTTTACTAATTGAGAATCTTATTTGAAAACCTTCCTCTTTGACACTAAAATTGGAATGTACCTGCCCCATCCCATCGATTTAACAGCAGGTCCTACTCCCAAATTGAGTGTGGATGTAGCTACAGCTACAGAAGTGTTTTAATTATTGTATTTTCAGTTTGTTTTAAGGGCTTGTATTGAAAAATATTGTGTCTTTCACTCCCTCTAGAAGGGTGAGAAGCCAGGATCCAGTCCTGCAGCTGGAAAGCCCCTCCATGCTGCATTTGAATGTAGAGAAAAGCTTTTATTGGGAAAAGCTGTCCCAGGAGAAGACTACCAGGAAGTTTTTGTAACAAAATGTCCTTTTCAGAGGCTCTAAGGCTACTTGCCTTAACAAACTGGCAATTGAAGCAGAAGCTCTAAAAAAAATCTACCAGGGGATAATTCTCATCTTTCCTGGCTGCCCACAGGGTTTGTTGTACATATAGTTCTTGGCAGTGCAGCCTGCTGGGGAAACGAGGCACAAACCTTCCAAAACCAGGAATGAATGATTTAAACAACCTCTGAATAGAAGTGAAAACTTCTACACTTTACTTGCCTCCCAAACCAGATAAAAGGGATGGAGAGGTTTGTATGGATGCTCCTGGAAATCCCATCCGGAGCCCAGGAGGCCACGTCCGGGTCAGGCTCTGCACTGACCACGGGACACCACAGGAATTGGGATCCCAGCACAATTCCCTGCTCTGCTGGCCTCAGAAGCTCAGCCCAGCTCCCAGAATTATTCACTGCATTGGTCTGAGTAACTCCAGGCTCCCATGGGAAGTGGAACTCCAGACAACCATGAAGATGTCCTGGCGTCCTCCAACATCAAACTCAACACTCAAACATCAAGGCTCCACAGTTATTGATCATATCTAAAATTTAGGGCTGATTCCTCCACACTTTATTTCATCTATAAATTGTGAAAATGACATCTCTACAGGTTTTCATGTTCCACTTGTTCCCACATTGCATCCTCGAGGCCTCATGCCCAAAACACGCCCTTCTTGGGGAGCCCAGAAGATCCAGCCCTTCCTCCCCTCTGCAGAGGCAGCAGAAAGGAATTCTATGGGCTAAATGAACACACTGCCCATCAGCTGGGGATAAAATGATGTTAGAGACAGCAAAATGAATAAGATTTTAAAGCCTTCACTAAAGCTGTCCCCAGCCATCTAAAATTTAAGTTATAAACCCCAGATCCCGTACAAAAAGCTTACCAAAAATCAAAGATTAATGTGTGCAATGATCAATACTTTCGACATCCAGAAAGTTGTTCTGAATGGGAATAGCTAGAGGTGATTATGAAATGTTTCCCTAGGCATGAAAAGAAAAGGACCAACCTGAATTGGGTCACACATTTGTTGGCTGAAAACTGCAGTGCTGGGAACATCTAAAGACTTGGTGACAAAAACCTCACTAATGAAAAAGCCATTTCTTAGGCAACATCACAAAACACATTATTTCCATCTAAAAATTGGTCATATCATACCCTCACTGTTTTTACTGGAAATAGACCATGGAAAGTAAAAACTGTGATTTATTAGTTCTGCCTCAATACACAATTCAACTTCCTTCTCTCCCTCAGAGTCTGCAGAAAGCAGCAGCTTTTGGGTAAAAAACACTTTCATTTGTTGTGTCAAACCCAGTCCAATCAGTAACTCAAGTTAACCTAAAAAGAATATTCATCCTTGTGCTTCATATTTCTAGAAATCCTGAAAAATCCCAATTTTATGACCCTAAACCACTCCAAATAAACAGAATGCATGTGTCAGCTACGACGCTGACTCCGAGCACTCAGAAATAAGTTCCATTCTCCAGTCTCAAAAATCCTGTCCCACACCAGCCACATTTTGTAGGTATTAATGTAGGCAATGGATTCTGGCCTTAAAAAAATAATAAATGTAGAGAAAGAAATAAAAATGAGGAGCTTGGTTATTTTGGGCCTGTTGATAACATTTCTGCAGAGAGATGAGCAGCTGGTCTAGGCTGAAACATCCATTTCCTGTCCCATTTACAGCCCAGCAACGTTTATTGTATGAGGAGGGAGGTAAAAAGAAATTCCCTAAATTCTACCCCTGTGTCATCTGTATTAAACCCTTGATCTCTGTAATGTTCAAATTCCAAATTTACTTTGCTCCTTTACCAGCTTCTTCAAATACCAGTAAGAAATATCTAGATATTAAAAATATAAACGTTCCGCAATTAATTCAAGAGTTAAAATTAAAATATCAATATTTGCAGCTTCAGTGTTTGTAAAGTATAATTAAGCTTGGCATGGCTGTTAAATTTTCTGTTTTCCCGGAGGATGGATGCAAAACTTTCAGGTTATCATGAAATTTGGGTAACAGAACTGGTAAATAAGGTAGAAATCTCTCTGTCTGGAACTGATTTCTGAAACACTGATCTGATTTCCTTCCTTACAGACTTTGTTTTTATTGTATTATCTATGGCTGTGCAGAACTTGCCCAAGTGTAGACAACAATGTATTTAGCAACTCATATTCAGCTTTAGCACAAATAAAACATCTGTAATTTGCTTTTAAATGTGGTGGAGTAAAAACAATTGCCTGAAACAAAGCTGCAGCTCAGTAGACTTTATTAAAATTACTCTGAAAAGCACATGTAACAATCCCTGTAGTATGGAGAGATGGGGATTGTTTACACACAAGTTGGTTTTAATTAGCACAGTCCAAAAAGGCCTTTATACCTCTGACCTGCCCAAATGAAGGGAGGATTCTGCTCGTTTTTAACACAGTAAAAATCTATAAAGGGATCCTCCCAAAACTCAGACCTGAGCACCTGTGCAGCTCCTGGCTGAGACACGATGGAATTAGGGGTTTATCAGCCCTAAAAAGTAAAATTTTCAGTGAATCAGAGCAGTGTTCCCTGTTTGCCTCCCCAGCACAGCTCTGCAGTCGCTGTGCTCTGGTGCAGCCACACAGACACTGCCTGAAATTAGGAGGAAAAGTGGGGTTTCAGAGCGAGCAGCCAAGGACAGTATCAAAAGCCAGCTCTTGTTTTGTTCCCTGTAATGAGCTCAGCCTGATTGCCAATAGTCCACTAGAGAATGGGCTGGGATGATGTTACAGCCCTGGCTTCAAACAAAACCCTGCCTTGATGTTAAATAAAGAACACAGAACCCTGGGCTAAGTGCTGCTCTCTCTGGAGGCAGCTGAGGGAAGAGTTCTCTGCTGGTTTGTCCCCATCCCTCCTGCACACACACAGCATTTGCAAGCAGCCAAAAATAACACCACTTAAAGAAGTGTTTTGCCATTAAACACCATTAGATCTAAGTGTCACTCTCTAAATTACTGTCATTGCAGTACCTGAGCAAACCAAAGAACTTCATCACAATACAAGTACCCACCAATTTGCAAAAATATCCTTCCTTTTGAAAAACAACAAGTTAATTTGGTTTTGCATAGACCAAATCTGCTGCCCTTTAAATTTACACAATCCTAAAAACCCTCTTAAGGAGGCATTTAATTAATATCTATTCAGCGCTCTAATTTAAGCAGCTGTATTTATTTCATTTATTTATTTCACTTAATTAGCATTGCTCCACTCTAGGTATCATCCTTCTTCCAGAGCACAAAGCAAAATGACTGTTCTGGAAGAGAGGATTCTCAGTTCACTGTGCAGGGCTCCACAAAAAATTCCCTTCC
Organism: Monarcha castaneiventris obscurior; assembly: GCA_026261815.1. Lineage (NCBI taxonomy): Eukaryota > Metazoa > Chordata > Aves > Passeriformes > Monarchidae > Monarcha > Monarcha castaneiventris. The sequence continues at coordinate 9,326,520 of JAMPIT010000343.1, forward strand.
AAGAAAATCCAGGCAGATGAGAATTCAGCTTTTCTGTCACAAACTCCCAGTGAACTGCACCACACTGTTAAAGAGTTCTGACACAACAGATGGGGTGTCAGAATGACACCAACTGGTCAGCAAAAGTGAAAACATAAATGACAGACATTTAGTTTTATTCTCTGAAATGTGACTTCACCCTCATGATCTTCATGGCATTTGCTGCATTTTAGAAATTGTTAATTTAGGCAATGGAAGCTGTTGATTCTCTGACCATTTCCCTGAGTGCTTCTGCAATCAGCCAGAACATTATTTATCTACAGATAATGAAATGTTAATTGTCAGATTAATAAGATCTATTAATACACAAGGTTTGTAGTTGTCCCTGCTGCCCACAGTGACTGTTCATTGATGAAGAGGAAGGAAAGAAATAGGTACTTTTGAGGAGTTTCTTACAAGTATTTTCAGATTATAGCTGATTTCACCCAGGAGAGAGGGTAAGATCACAAACCCTTCAGCAGCAAACAATTAATAATTTAGTTTAAAAACCAGTGAAACTATTTTATCTCTGTATTTGTGGAGGACTGCAATTTAATCCATGTGCTGATCCTCTGGATACCTGAGTATCCCAACATGTGTGCACCTGGCTGGCAGGATCCCAACACACAGGAATTCCTCAGCAGTGCAAGAGGGACTGAATCTCCTCCCTTCCACCACAGTGGAAGAGTTGCTGAAGTTTGAAATTCCCAGAGAAGACAAATTCTCATCCAACACTGCACAGAGCAGCACAGTCACGGGCACCTGCAGTGTCCCAGTGGTACCAGCAATCCCCCAAAGCCAAGGGACACAATCCCATGGGATTTACTGCCCTGTTTAGCTATCCCAATAACCAGAAAAATCTCTTACCACTGGGGTTAAAAGCCATGCAGCAAATGGGCTTCTCATGAGCAGGGAAATGGGCCACGATGCCATCGCTGTCCGAGTCCTCGCTCACCAGCACCTGGGGAACACAGCAGAGCCCAGGGTTAGAGGGAAACACACTCCAGGGGAGAATCCCAACTCACTGACACAGGGACTGGTTTGTGAGGTGTTCACATTCCCAATGGAACTGCCTGTCAGCTCAACACCAGCAGTCCTCAGGAATTCTTCCAGCTACAGAGACATGAGACCTGCTCTAATAACCTGGGAGCAACCAGAAAGGATTATGCACTTTATGCCTGGATTTCCTATTTATTCACCTTACTCAAATTAGGGAAAACAGAAAAACTGTTCCTGTTTTGCTCCATGAATTATGGCTGACTGCACAGGAGCTCATTACACCATGCTGTGCAGGAATCTCCATTTGAGGTTTCCAATACCAAAATCACATCCTAGAAAGAAAAGGGAATATTTAACCCTTACATAAATCAGTATTTTGATTCCAAGTACACAAGGCAAATGGGTGGAAAACCAGATCAAACCCCAGAGAAAGTGGGTTTCCTTTCCATGAGTCCTTCAGGTGGGAATAGCACAGCTTCCACCCTGCTGTCAGTGGTGCTGGAATTGAGGGATCTTTCCAAAAGATTCAAGGAATGCCAGGGGCTGGGAGTGTGTATGGAAGCAGCTGCACTGTGGAATTCACAGTTAACATGGATTTTCTCCAACTTGAAACTGCCTCACTGAACATGAGGTAACAGTATTACAAAGGTTGGTACCAAAAAATCATGCCCTCATAAAATACCTCCTTGTGAACAAAAAAGGAATTAAAATATAGGAGAGAGTTTTCGCAGCAGAGGGAAATTCAGTGGAAAAGGAAATACCTGGACTGACATCTGTCCTGTGCAACAGCTTCTGGGGAAAGGGACAAAGAGTGAGCTTTTGGGGTCTTAAACAAAAGCTAATTTGAAGCTGATAGAACTCCTGGGCCAGTCAAACTAAAGCTGAGTGTGAGGACATACAAAGAGACAAAATATCAATGTTTAACTGCATGAAAAGCAAAATGATTCCTAGATTTAAAGAAAAAAAACAGAAGATGTGTGGACAAAACCGTGCAAGAGCTGTAGGAGTATTTTATTCCTTGATTACATCCTCTTAAAAGCTAAACTCAGTACAACAAAAAGAAAGATCTGTCAGAAAAGGACTTAAAAAGGGGGGTTTTGTGGTGAGCAAAAACCTCTCCTTACTAAGATAGTGCAAAACCACCCGTTTCAAGTTCTGAACAATTTGTCTGCCTCTTCCAAAATAATCTGCAAGGTTTTTAATACTTCCTCTCCCAAACAGTTATCAAAATAAGTTGAAGATATTTTTCCGCTTCAAAAAAACGAGGAATCACCTCCCAGAGCTTTGAGCAGTCACGGAATGGGGCTGGAGGGGCCTGGGCCTGCCTGGCTGGCAGAGCTCAGAGCTTTGGCACTGCAGCACTGCACAATTATGGCTTTGCTCTCCCTCGTCAGCATTTCGTGCTCCTTCCAGAACCACGAAACCAAAGGGTCTGGAGATCTTCCGAAGGGCTTTTCAAAGAGCCCAGCTCTGCCTCAGCCTGAGACACTGCACTCAGGCACTCCCATCCATCATTCATCCCAGCTCCCCCTCCCAGGGAGCACGGGCTCAGCCTCAACATTTTGCTCTAATTAAATACAAGTGATCATCACAAAGTAACACCATCAACCAGCTTTACGAAGAATTTTTTTTTCTGTGGGTCTAGGCTGCTAAATGAAAATATTCAATCAGAAATGTGGAGGTATCACAGGATCTAAATCATTGCTAGAAACAGTTATATAGGATATTTCATATGCATCGTCCTCTACAGGCTGTAAACTGGATTAATTCAACATGGCTTTATTTGAGAAAAAATAAAAATGATAAATGCACTGCTGTTATCACCCCTGCAACATAAACCCCTGTCCAACAGGCAGGAACACGGGATGGCAACATGATCCTTAAATATTTTTCCTCTGGAAATATGATACAAAGCAAAAAGTCACAACATTAAAAACTGCAAAACACCTCAGACATATCTGAGAACCCAAAAAGGCCAAATCTCTGTATGTGATGTTAACTAATTCCATGCTTTCTTTTTTTTTTTTTTTTTGGTCATTTACTGCTTAAAAATATCTTCTTGGAAAAAAAATCCACTGCAAAAGGAGTTGTTAAAGATCTCTCCCTTTCACTGTAAAAGCTGATTTTCAGGTACAGCAAACTGGCCTTTGCAGATTCAAACTCAAATACGTTCATCTCCTGCACGAACCAAGTAAAGCAAAATAAAAGCCAAAAAAACCAACCACTAAAGTACCTTCATCACTCAAAACTTTGCAAATCTTGGACAGTGGGGAATGTGACATTCAGGGCTCCTTTCTGAGCACCTGATCTGTGTCACTCCCTGGGTCAGAATGGGCATAACTGGCTTTGGGAACACACGTGGAAACAACACTTGCTTGTGCGTGCAAAGATGAAAAAATATTCTTGTTTCTTTTTAAAATCAGCATGAAAAAATAAATCCTTTAGGAACAGAGAAAAATGCTTTTTTTAAAATCACCAATTTCTATTGAAATCTTCAGGATTTGTCAGGTCTTTCCCCTGCTCTTCTGCAATGCACAGTTGGGGATAACAAACATCACTTTTTACAACTCCAACACTGCAAAGGAAGGAGGAAAAAAAAATCCAAGGAATTGGACTTAACTACATCATCAACCAAATGTCCCTCCCAGAGATGCCACCAAACCAAAGCCTGGTTCCTGTCCCAGGTCAGAGCTTTAAATCCCAGCATGAATTTCCCTTTTTTACAGAACTTAAGGAAATCAAAATGATGCCGATACAACACCTGGTGCTTTAGGAATATCAAACCAAACCTTCCCAACGTGCCCACAGCTCCTCCAGGCTGAGGGTTTCGTGCCCCTGAAAACAGCAGAGTTGGGGATTTTTCCTGGAAATCAAAACAGAGGGACAATTTCCCTAATAACACATGCAAGTGCTGTCAGGGAGCTCGAGGGAAGCAGCTCATTCTCCTTCCCAGGGCATGCAGAGCCCACAGGAATCCTGAGGCTGCAATTTTTTTCCTCCCAAAGAGGCTTCCTTCTCCAAGGTAGTGGCCTCTAACCACTCTGCTGCTCTGAGTAAAAACCCTTCCAAAGTCTCTCACTGAGAAAGGTTCATAAATCTCAGCACTGCTCTGGTGATCACAGAGTCCCTGAGCTTCAGCAGGATCCTCCTTGCAGGGCTCCCAACAAGAGACCAACATTGAGACTCTTCTGCCAAGACTCTCCTGTGCACGAGCCCTCAGCTGCTCCTGATGCCCAAATTATTTTATCAAGAGCTGCAACAGGATTTTCCCAAAAGCTGCCCAGCCAAAGAGCCTGGGGCTGGATGTGCTGAGCCAAACCAGCTCCCAAAGCAGCTCAGCTACTGCAAAACTCTGAAGTTCATCAAAGATTCATCAAATCCTCTTTATCTCACCCTAAAAGAAGAGGCAAAACACCAAGGGCATGGTTACATTTACTACCAGCCAAGGGTGTTTGCTTGGAGGGCAGGAGGTAACAGCAGCCAGAGCTTTTTTCTCCTGTGCCACATTTTCCTTCCTCCGTGGTATTTTCTGTACTGCTCAACAGAAGCCACTCGTAATTATGACTTTAATTATTTTAATCTTTAAAGGCAAATTACACCACTTATCCCAGTGGAGACATGTTTTTAAATAAAACATGAAAGTAACACAAATAAAAATGGACCCAAATCTAATCAGGCAGGTCCTACTCTTAATACAATTAAGGAAAGAGTAATCCCATCATCATAAAAACAAATAGGTTTGGCAATAATTATAAATATGAATATGATCTCACAAATATTTGCTGTACACTTGAGATCCCCGATGCTTTAAAGAGCTGGAGCTGGAGTTTGATTCAGTTCCTCCACACAAAGAGCCTCCCCCAAGTTACAGCCAAGGTCAAACTTCAGTGGAAAGGGGCTAAAAGTGATAGATCTGTGGCATTAACTACTGCACTCCTTTTAATAGAATCCAGCATAAACTCAAACCAGCCCCGTGCTCAGCCTGAACCATTTATCTGAGACAAAAATGTCTTCTTGACAAAAACCAGATCTCCTTTAATAAAAGTGAGGCAGACAGTATTATGCTCTGAGGGAATCCTGTTGCTCTTTTTATATTTATATATAAAAAGAATTCTTCTGTAATACACGTAGATATAAAAAGTGAAGAAAATTGAGGCCAAATATCCGAGCATTGGGACATCAGATCAGCCTTTGCCAAAGCTGGTCCTAAAATAAAAGCCCTGGTGTTAATGACCAGTGGAATTATGTCTGTAGTTAAAGTTTTATTATTGAATATGCTTTACTCTTTGAGCTTCTTTTTGCTTCAGACCGAAGTTTCACAACAATTCCTACTCCTGATAAGCATCTTGATGTGGTTCAATTGCCATCAACTCCTCACCAAATGCAAATGAACTTTGGAAACTGTGGCAGTCGGCTGCTTTTTTTCTGAAAATTCCTCTTTAATGCAATAAAAAGTTAATAGGGAACAGGAAAAAAAAAAAAAAAAAGCCCTGATCACATTTTAAAACATGAATAGATCAACATGTTATCTTGTTTTGCTGAGCTGTTTTGAAAATATTCCCTGCAATATTTGCCTGAGCTGTGGATGAGCTGCGAGATCTCATCAATCACAGCCCCGGCGAAGGCAGCACCCAGAACCCAGTTCTGGATTCTGAAATGGCCACATCTTTCTCTGTCAGCCAACTGTTAGATGTTGAACAGATTTACATTCAGCCCCAAAACTGGCGACTTTTGAGCAAGGTCATTATTGCAGCCTGCACGTGGGTGGCCCAGTGGATGAATTAATTAAGAATACAGAAACAAAGGTCGAAAGAAAATAATTTTTCTTTCAAACCCAAGCCAATAAAATCTTACACATTTAATTCCAATTACTGAAAAAGAGGACATCTGTACAGCTTTAGGTTTATCCATTTCAACTAATTGAGGGATTCAAATAAATAGTCCTTCCATCTAACTGAAAAGTTTGCTAACACTTCATTAGAAGGAAGTTTAAACAAGCACACAACCTTGTTAACATATTTTGGTTTACCACAAAGTTACTTGGGCATCTCGATAATTATTTTTATTCCTTTTACAAATATCTCCTGACAGCCAACGTCAATAATTCTGCATTCCTCTGCATTTATTTAATTACCTCATAATTCAAATTTTCTTAAAGTATCACCAATTCTGAAAGTAGGAGCTATCACATAAACAACTGCTGGGGATGAGAGTTTCCTACAATACCTACATTCATAAGGCTTATTAAAAATACCTTCCCTGCAGATTTAATCCTGCAAGATTACATTAGGAGAGTTCTTTGGTCTTTAATTGTGTATTTTTCAGTGGTGAGTTTGCATTTCACCCTCTGCCATGGCAGCACAGGGCAGTGAATGAGACACATCGAGCTCCCTCTCACATTCCTTATATTTGATGCCTTGGAAATGGAAGAAATTATAAAACATCAGTGAAAACTTAAAGCTGTAGTTAGTTCTCCTGGCTTGTGTCCCAAACATGTCCCTTCATCATCCTACTGGCACAGAAATTGTTATATTTGTACACGGGAACAGAGCAGCTCAGTCCGTCTTTAAAACCTGTGTGCTGTGCTTGAAATAACTGAAAAAGTACCTGGATCATTATTTTGCAAGACTTTAGATACATTTTTTTTTTTTTTAAATGCTTCTCCACTCAAAAAAAAAGCTTCTTTCTCCTCCAATTTCTCCTGCAAAATGATGTGTTTGCCTGCCTTAGATTTATTGTCATTGTCTTCCATTTTCTTTCTCTTTTTAAAACAGATTCACTCTTTTTTTTTACTGTATCTTACTTTACAGATTTATTTTACTACTTGGAAAATGTATTCTTTCACTGCAACACCCAGATTCTTAGTCAGGCTGTGCAGGTGATAGAAATCTTTATTGACCTGAAGGAGCTGAGGTATTTATTTCATATTAGGAGGGTACTGATGATAAGAAAATAACTCCTTCCTGCTTCTGCAATTCCCCTCAGTTGTGACAGGGCTGAGGGGTGAGCACACACCAATCCCCACAGCTGCTACCAAATCCCTGCTGAATGGGATTCAAGGCTTTCCAAGTGTTAATTTAGCCCAGAAAATACTTGATTGGAATTTTTAATTCAGCATTTCCCGGTGAGTGTAGGAAGAGCCTGATAGGCACAGCCATGGAACATCCCAAACCAGGCATCTCTTCCCAGCTGGAAGTGTTCCTTGATTCCACCCAGAACTCTTGTTTTCAGGAATCTGAAAACTGGGGTAGCAAGATGAGGAAAAATCCCTTCCCTGAGAGTGGTTCAGCACTGGAAGAGGAGTTCCCCCACAGGGAAGTGGAGTCACCATCCCTGGGAGGCTTCCAAAAATGAGCAGAGCTGGCAATTTCTGGTTTCATGGGAATGGCAGGATTCAGTCAAAGGTTGGACTGATCTTACAGGTCTTTTCTAAACTTAGTGATTCTGTGAATCTGTGATTCTATAAACCAATAACCTCAAAAAAACCATGGAAAACAGAGAATGAGCCTAAGACACCAGAGAGGCTGGACTTGGCATGCCCAGCCTGCTCCATCACCCCTCCATGCCAGCCACAGTGATGATGGAGCTCAGGTGACCACTCCCAGCAAAACCATTTTCCACAGCAGAGTAAAACCATCTCAGAAATTCCCGGAATGAGGAGCTCACAGGTTTGGGATCAGCTCCATGCTCAGTGAGGTTCTCACCTCGTTTAAAGGTCAGATGTGCTAAAACCCTTCCCTGAATTGTGCCCTAAACCCAGCCAGGATTCCCCAGCCAGTACAAACAAGTGCCATCCACACTGGCATTCCCTGCAGGAATTCTCCTGCCAGCACACAGCACCACATCCCTGCCAGGCTCCTCAGGACACGCCAAGATCCCTGCCAAAATCAGGCTCTAGCAGTTCTCATCTGCACAAAAACTTACATTTCCACTGGAAATAGAGCTGGAGGGACAGGGAAAGACTCAGAGGGACTGGGAGCACCCAGGACACTCCTCACATGAGAAGATTCTGTACTGGGGCAGTGTGGAATGACCAAGTACAAAGTGCATTTCTTTATTTTTAATCAACTTTCTTTTTGCCAGAGAGACATTTCAATAAGAAAAAACTGTTTAAAAATCTCCTGCACCATGAAAATCTAACAATGCAAAAGAAAGGCTATTTTCTTTTTCCTGGAAATAAATATAACCCTAATTCTGAAAGCAAACTGCAGCACTGGAAATAAATGATATAATTTAACAGCATTTAAAAACTTCAGATCTCAAAAATATGAATGCAATACATACATAAAATTAGGATATCCACCTTCCTAGAGGTTCAAGATAAAACTTATTTTCCTGGAGCTGATGGCTTATTTATGTTAGAGCAGGAGGGTTTGGACAAGACAAATGTTATCATTCCTACAGCTCCTCTCCTGTGCTGCCCTTTAGGCTTTGATAGCTCCCACTATTGTCAGGGTCAGAGGACAAGTTCATAAAACCTCTAAATCATATAGAACAAGCCTTAAAAACCTAAGATCTATCATTTTTTTCCCCCTAGGCCTATGCAGAAGAATCAAAGCACAGACAGCGACCAGCAGAAATAATGACCACATTAAACAGCTTCATCAGAAATTTATGAAGTAAAATTTGTCTTTTTTTTCTTTCCTTGTTGTATATGAAAAGCCAAAAGATTTTTTTTTCCTGGAAACTAAAACAAACCCCAACAGCCAACAGAATTATTTTAAAACCTGACTCTAAGATCTTTTTTTTTCCATTTTATTTATTTCAATTTTGGAAGAAAATGTCTGTTCAGTTTTATGAACAATCCCCTTTCAATACAACATTGCTTCGCTTAGTACTTCCAAAATTAATTCTCAGGGAACAACCATAACGAGGTTTTTCTTTGCTTTGGGGTTTTTTTTCAAGTAAAAGATTTTATTTTCCTGTCAGGAAAGGAAAGAAAAAAACTTGGCTAAATAACTTGGCTTCTGATGTGTCCTTAATACCTCACTAACTTACCTGCAATGAGCATCATAAAGATAGGGGAAAACAAGAAAAAAAACAAGTTTCTTTTTTGCTTTAAATTCAATAAACGTGATCATGAGGAAAAAAATTTTACAGACTAGTTACAGAATAATGAAGTGTGTGGGAGTTCTGCATAAACACTGAATTCCAGACACTTTAAAATTAAATGAGTGGTAGAAACAAACAAAAAAAGACATGGATATCTTCTCTGTCATAAAGACAGGAAAATCCAGCAACTTAATAATTGTCTGATAATGATATGGAGTTTGTAATAAATGACTCTGCCTGAAGCACTGTACTGTGTATTATTATATACAATAAATTAACTCTATTATTAGTGAAGAAGTACAAATGCCTCACAAAACAGCATCGTGCTCGATTGCATTTGGGATTTATATAAAATGATCAGCTCTTACACTTCATATCCAACTTCTCCCATCTTTTTTTTTAACCTGGAATTCAATGATTTCTAAACAACCCCATGTTCCAGGCACGCTCTGTATTAACAAATATAATCAGAGAACATCTCCACTTCGACTGGTCAGCATCAATCAATGTCAATTAGGAACAAGTGCTGGGGAGACAAAATGTGACACTTCACACTTGATCTTGTCAAAGTGTCACATAAATAAGCTGGAAGGACAATATATATTTTGGCTGCATTTCAATCCCAAACACGATTTTATCCCAGCTCCGTGGGTTTGTAAAACTCCTGCTCCGGCAAAAAACCTGGTTTATTTCTCACTGCCAGCAGCACAAAAACCATTTCCCTGGGGCTGTGGAGGACGGGCAGGGTGTGTGTGTGTGTGCTCACTGTTACCTGTCCCTCTGCCACGGTGTCGGTGTCGATGATGGTGACGATGCCAGGCACCAGGGGGCTCCGGCGGAGGTTGCTGTGAGCCAGGATTTCCTCCTCGGTGGCTCCCGACGGCAGCGTCCCCGTGAGCTGTGTCACCACCTTCCCCACCATTGTCAGCCCAGTCTTTATTGTCTGCAAAAAGAGGAAAAAAAAAACCCTTAAATGATGTTTAGGGCTGCGCGGATTTTTTTCTAGAAGTGATTTTTTTTAGGAGTGAAGGATCAGCTGCAAAAGGCCGTAACAAAACAGCTTGGGAAAATTTGGCATCCTAGCAAATGGAAGAATTCACCTTCGTTTTGGAATTCAATTATGCCAAAGCATTATTGAAAAAAGAAGTATTTTAAAGTTCAAAATGTTTTCATATTTAAAGTATTCCAGTGTTTGGGGATTTTCAACTTCAACGTTACTTATTCCAAGGGCATGGATGGTCAGAAGGATCAAAGATGAGGCCATGATGGGTGTGAGGAGGGCAGTGTTAACAAAGAAATACAAACAGCCCCCAAAACTGACAGAGTTTTGTCTTCTGCACAGTGCAAGAGACCAAGAATTTGGCCTTTGCTAGATCTGACACACTCATTTTTTCCTCAGCAATTAAGCATTAAAACTGAATATGGGACTCAAATCCAGGAAAATTAAAAATGCCACCCTCAAGGTCCTGGAAAGGAGAACTCCCAGGCACATCCCAGCACAAGGAATGGGACTTTGTAGGCTCTGCACAATTCCCAGACATGGCTTTCAAAACACATTCACAGCACCAGCTTTTAGCATCTGAAGATGCTGAAGATCGTTTTTATTTTGCTTTATTTTATTTGGAGAAAGAGGCAGAGTGAACACAGTAGGAGAGATGTAGATTGAAAGAAAACCAAGCCCAACTACAACTTTAAATATTTTCTCCTTGAACCAAGGACTGTGCCTTATTTGCCTGTAAAGAATTGAGCAGATTTATTATGCAATATAAATAAGAAATAGCAAAAGAGATCAGAATGGAATGACACTGTAACAAGCCAATTCTTAACTAAAAAGACAAGCTAAGCTGCCTGCTAAATTGAAAAGGAAAAAAATGTCCAGATCCCAGGCTGAAACCAAGAAGCAGCCACAAATCAATTGCAACTGCTTTGTTTAGTGCTAAAATCTCAAACTGCAGTGATTAGAAAACACATTAGTGTTCATCAATTAGCAGCCAAACGTTTGTTTTAATAATTCATGGGAAATGACTTACACAAAGTCTGTTAGTGTGTTGTCAGGAAAACCTCTGAAGGGCCAACAGCAGCAGGCGCCACACGGTATCGATGGCCATGGCCAGCCAGGAAGGCTGATTAACCTCTGAGATGCCTCTGCTGATGGACTCACCCCATTAATGCTAATGGAGATACTTCCACTTAAAATCGAGCCAGGCCTTTAGCACAGGAATGGCTTTGGGGGTTTAAAGTCTTTAGTAATATCCTGCCATTTGTTTCTTGTTATTTCTTTTTATACCCGGCTACGACAGAGGAGAATAAAACGGGTTTTAACAGTGGCCAATTCAGGAGGCTGGGAAAGGTAACATAAAGCAGATATTGATAGCTGAGGAATAAACCTAAAATAGCCCCAGTGCCATCACAGGAATGCATTCCAGCTCTCCTGGCAAAAACTGACAAGGCAGTTTTTTGGCCAATAGTTAAAATCCTAGAAAATGATTCGTTCTCAGTTTATACAGCAGGGAGGAGAAAGCAGTAAATGCTACATGGCAAAATACCTGTGCAAGGGAAAAGGCTAAAAACTGTAATTGACCTGTTTTAGGAAACACCTTTAATATTTATAATGAGAGCAGTGGGATGACAAAGTAGCACACATCAATTTATGGCTATAATGACCGTGCTTGTCCAGGCAGCTGAATCCCTGCTCCGTGTGGGAGCAGCGTGGGGCTGCAGCAGGGAGAGGTGTGCAGGGACGTGGCCAAGGCCATTAGCTCAGAAATATCAGTGCAGAACCATTACAGCACTTACTGCCCTGTGCTGCTGTGTATATTTGCAAAAACTTCGGGGGTAATCTTTAACCTTTCCCATGCCATATCAGCTGTCCCCTCCATCCATTAGGGCTAATGACCTTGCTCTCACATAAGCTGTTAGTCCTCATTAAGAAGTTATCAGGTAACAAGAGAAAACAGATGCAGCCTTTGCTAAATCACTTTACCACTACAGGATTAAAAGATACAGAGAAGGAATCAAGCAAAGGAGTTATGAGGTGAGAAGGACTTGGTTTATAATTTGATGCGAGACATGTGACAGAGCAAATGCATTTTAAATGAAATGGGTTGTAGTGTGCACTGTCCCAGTTCCTTTGTCACTGATGGGAACCTGCCAGGGAAGTTTGCTTATAAATAGAATTAAAATATTTGATCCAGTTTCTTTTGTAACCAGTGATTTACAATGTGCAGAAACACACATTATTTATAAGCTCAACTGTACCCTATCTACTTAAAAATATGACTGTTCACATTCATTTAAATATAAAGAAATATATATATTTAATTAAAATAAATGTATGCCCTCATACCTCATTTAATTGAAAAATAAGTACAACTTCAATTAGATGAAAAGAATTAAAATGCACCATTCAGTGCCTGTTAGGATGCTTTGTTCCAAAAAAGGCCTTGCATCCTTTTAGTGACAACACAATATATTGTTCCTGTTTCTCATAATAAATGTATTTTACATTATTTATTTGATTGCAAATGAAAAATCTATAGAAAGCAGAAAAGAGGTATCAAAAAGATCTGCCTTGGGTGTCAACACAGTGAGGCCGAGCCTCACACTCAGTTTGAACAAGGTGATAATGGGGTTTATTCTGAAAGAAATTCCACGTCCATTCTACTGTGTTTGTCCAACTGGACTGAAAAGAACCTTTATCCTATGGAAGGAACCTTCTAGAGAGGATCTGAAAGGCAATTCTCCAAAGATACCCTGCTGAAAGCCCTCAGCTTTCCTCCTCTTTCATATGAAGGATCTTTCACTTCATTAGGAAACTGGAAGCCAACCAGAGAAAAGGCTGTAACCCGAGGTAACCTGGCAAAACAAGAACTTTAATGGTACCACTTCTGAACCAGAAAGCAGCAGTGCAGGGAAAAGGAAAGGACACCCACTTCCCAAAAAGCTGATCCTGCGCTGATCAAAGCAAAGGAATCACAAACCCCTGCAGCTGATAGGACACAACAGCAGCAGAGGTTCATAAATGAAGAATTAAATAAGGAAGGAGTGAAGCTGATGGTGAGGCAATGAGATGGACAAGGAGCAACAGATATTTGGAGCATCTATTTGCCAGCAAGAAAAGTCAGCCCTGCAGTTATCAGGGATGAAACCCTGCTAGATAGCAAGCCAAGACTCAATGAAATCACTAATAAATTAAACATTGCAGATTTACTGTGGCGCACTTGTGGATAACAAATTAATACACTAAGGCTGAGACACTCCTCAAGAGCCAAATCATGCAAATATTTAAAACTATATTAGAATTAATCTTGTCTATTACAGTAACATCCAACAGGCAGGAGCATGAGCAATGTGCTGTGCAGAGTAGCACAGAGACCATGCCCTGGGGATTATCCCTTTTCCTAACTCTTGCTGGGAGTTTATCTCTGTACAGAGGCTAACAATCTTTTCTTTCCTATGATTATAAACACATTTTATCTTCAGTATCTATTCACATGATGCAACAGCACTACTTCAGTGTGATAAATTCAGCTTAACAGCAGAATTTCTGGATCATGATCCCTGGCTAGTACTACTCAGCAGGGAAGGTCATCAGCTACAGTGATCTGTTTGCAGGATTTTGCCACATCTGATTCAAAGTGTGGCTGATCACGCTAAGCCAGTCAGTTTTTCAAACTTATCTGGGCTATAAAAAAGATGTTCACGATGCTGAGATTGAAGGAATTTGGGGAGATTTCCCCCCACACCTTTTTTTTAACTGTGCTGATGGTGAAAGTACACAGAGATCCAGCGAATCGCCTCAGGAGAGGAGCAATTCCAGTTCCCCTCAACAATGCAAAAAGCTGTGATTTTTCTCCTTCTCCGGCCACACTGTGATTGTGATGGAATATGTTTGTTTTTATATTTTGTTTTCACATGAGCTGGCCTGCCCTGTGTCTCTCTTTGTGGCTTCTCCTAACTGTTGTTTTCTTCGGTGCCACTGAGCCTTCTGTCCTGCGCTGTCATTTCATTCCTATTATTAGGTTTGTTTTGTTGCACATATCAGAAATGAAAAGGCTGGTGGTTACAAGGGAAGCTTGTAATCAGCACCGAGTTCACCCCACAGTGCCAAAACTCACTCTGTGTGTGTGTGTGAGAAAAAGAAATTGTTGTTGCAGCAAGGAAAGGAGCTGGGAGGGAGACAGTAAAACAAAAGTTGTGCTCGGTCATGTTTAAGATTTTTCCAAGCCATGGACTTCTTTTGATACTACAAAAGCCCAGACATTTCTCTGAAAACAGAGGGATTTTATAACATCATCTGAAGTAAGAAAAGGAGGCAATGGAACCTATATGTAAACAGTCATTAATAAGCTCTAACCTTCAAAGAAGGTAATTAATTAGCTCCAGTACTGCGCTGTCACCCTTCAGAGAGAGCAAAATGCATAATGGGGGTGTGATGGAGTCCAAAAAGCACCAGGCACTTGTAAAGTCACTTTTCACGATGCTAAAAGACTAATAATTCACAATGTTGATTTCTAATCATATAAACTTGTACCATTATGAACAGCCATTACACAAATCCATCCCACTGTCACTTCCCTGTAATATAAATATCTGTTTCTAATAAATAAAATTTTAAAAAATCAGTTCAGAAACAGGAACACTTTGTGGAAAGCTACAGAGCTTTGCAGGATGGGGAGTGCAGGCACGGTGCTGATGCCTGCAGGGCTCTCAGTGTGCTCTCCTCTCTGGGAAGGGAGGGGGGTGATGACACACAGCACAATTCAGCAGGGAAACCTCATAATTATGTTCCACGAGCAGCTCTCCCAGGGCAGATGATGGACTCACTTTGGCAGCACTAATGACTGTGGCAGTGTAAGACTGAATGTTGTCTCCACAGGCTCCACCACGGGATTGATGGCATCGGATCAGCTACAAGAAGAAAGACAGCAACCAAGTAACTACTATTAAACTACACAAACCCATAACCCATTACCAGAGCTCTTATTTATCATGTACAGTGGTGTGTTTTTTCCTACAAATAGCAAAAAGCCCTGCTGAGACACTTAACCCCTTTTTATAATCTTCTGGGTGCCACCCAGACTGTCGCGTCCCGCGCTCCAGTTTTCAATTACCAGATGAGTACTCACTAAGAATTCATAAACTTTGAAATGGTGGGATTTTTGGTCTGGCAGCAATACCACAAATAAATTTAAATAAATATAATCAAAAGCTTTAGCCATGTATATGTAACATTAAATATCAGACATTCTAAGAATCCAAGTGTGGCTTTCCCCTCCTTTCTGAGACGAGCAAGCAAAGAAATGACAAAGGAAAAGAGTTGTTTGAAACTTTGCATTTAACAGATTAAAGGAATGTACATGAGGTTTGCTTTTTATTGCCTTCCTTCAAAATCAATAAATCAAAACAAGACTCTTGTACCTGCCATCACCATACAAAAGTAGGTTTTGTCTTTGTAACAACAGAATCTGTGCTTCTATGTAAAATTAGAAAAAAATATAGTTATTTGTTGCTTGCACACAGAACATGCTGCCTGTTTAACTATTTGAGCTAAATAAAACGAAAAATTACTGTAAGATGCATTTGTTTCTAAAGGCTTTTCTGTCCTGCTTACATTTAAATATCTAAATAAAAATACTTAAACTAGGGAAAGCCCACAGTGAATTCACCTGGGAACACACAAACCATTTAAATCCCCTTTGTGATACAATTCTTTTGCTGACCAGTGGCTGATATTTTGGCAGCAATACTTTTTAAACCCCATGCTGACAAGGGTTCAAGTTTTCCAGCACCAGCAAGGTGTGGCACTAAAGGAAAGGCAGGCCTGAATTTGGGAAGAAAGCAGCTGTGCTGGAGGAGGTGTAACAGCAAATACATCTCTTAAAGTCTGATAATTTCTGGCTCAGCTCTAGAAACAGCTTCTCCACTCACAGGTGGAAGGGAGAAAAAAACATCTGCTTTGAAATAAAAATAAGGCATTAGAAACTGAATTTAGGCTTCACTTCAAGCTGTAAATACACAACCACTTCTCTGGGTAAAGGCAGTGATCATTTCTTTGCTCGGGACCTATTTTCTTTGTCTCTAGAAAGAAGAAAAAGTCTTTAAACATTTTCTTATTTTTTTACCTGGAGCTTAACATTTTCAAAGATGTTCCAAAGTGGCCAATTTAATGCTATTTTCTAACCTACAGAGTGTATTGCTGTGTTGGTTCAGACAAACCCAGGCTCTGTCCAGACTCAGTTTCCCCCAACAGAATTTAGGAAGTGTTTTTTGCCTACCTTCAGAAGTGTCTGTAATTAAATGCTTTCAACTTTTAAAGCACAAAATGGGTTGATTATTGAGTTACCTCACTGAAAACACATGTTGATGGCTGTCTTCTCTGCCTTCCAAGTTCCTGAGCTTGAATCAAATGTGCAGAGTAAAGATCTGATACATAAAATTACTTAGGTCTGTCATTTTAATGCAACTCCTCTTACAGACCTTCTTTAGCATGTACCTTTTTCCTCAGACCTTTCCTTTTTTTTTTCCCCATTTATATACAAAATCTAGAAGTATTTTTTGACATCAAACCCCTCCTTACCTTATTTTCTGCATAAGCAAGCCAACGGCTTCCAAGAGCAATAGGATTCATGTTTGGCCCTGGACAAGGATAGCAGCCTGCAAAGTTTGAAAAGGCAACATTAAGAAATATCTTAATGACTTCTTCCAAGGAATTTTATTTATTGCCAAGAAAACAAAAAGTCTAAACAAAAGCCTTTCAGTTGCTAATATCACTCAGTGGATGCTTGCATTTTTGTTTCTGGAGATAAGGCTGTGGTTAGATGAGCTATTTTGAACATTTAATTATGTGCAAATATTAATTTCTCCTTATGTTTGCATTTTTAATGCCATTTTGATATAAAAATGGCATTTTGGGGTGAGGGAATATTGATGTTTGACTTGACTGGTTGTGTATCTTCACATTTTAATTAATTGTATTTGATTGTCACCTTTCTGTTGAACAGTTTGTTCACTTCAAGCTCTTCCAGATTTTTATTGTATGAAGGATGTATTGTGCTCTTGGTTTTGTTTTTAACAATTCTAGATATAAGCCCTCAGCCTTTCAAAATGCTTTTGGTTTTGATTTTAACAATTCTATATACAAGCCCTCAGCCTCCCAATATACTTTTGCACAAACTTAACTTTACACAGTGGGAAAATTTGTAATTCCTTTAAAATCAGTGGCAATGTTTCCACTGTTCACCTGCTTTCCATTACCTTTGTATTATCATTAAGAACAGATTTATACATATGGATAAAAATGAACATAGAAAAGAGAATTATTCCTGAGGATTAAAACATGAAAATACTTATAAGAGAAAGTAGCTGTGAATGAAAACATGGCAAGGCTTAAAATTAATCAGGCCCATATTAAATGGCATTTCATATATAAAGTTTATAAATATGTATTTTTATAAAATAAGTAAAATAAATATTTTTATAAATAAATCATTTGTATTTAAAAACATGTTTTTACATGAAAAAATAAGGAGGAGGGAACGGGGAGGAGGAGGAGGCTATCAAGCAAATGGTTAATCTCAGTTTTCATCAGTTCTTAGGCTAATAGAGTCAATTTTGCAATTGAAATTCTCTCACTGATTGGCCAAGAAACAAAACATTGAAGGCCTTACAGACATGTGTGTCTGATTTCAAGGAGCCCTGGGCAGCTGCTCCTGCATCCCGGGCAGGAGGAGCACGGGGCTCAGGCAAACAGCATTTCAGAAGAACACATACAACACAACTTTTATGCAGCTTATTGCATAAAATCCTAAAAAACAATAAATAAAACCCAAAGCCAACTACAGCAAATTAAGCTTCTATTTCCCCCAAATCTCTTGTGTGAGAGTCTGACACTGCACCCACAGCGAGGAAAAGCACCCGAATCTCCACAAATATTCAGCTCTTTTCCAGCAGGCTCCAGAACAGCCCAGAACATTTCCTGAGGACAGCAGGACCCACAGAAGTGGAATGGGTTTATTTTCCACACCTGCAAAGCGGTGAGAGGGTGTGTGGGAGGTGTTAAGACGTTTCTGGAAGTTTAAATGGACATTTGACAACGCTTTGGATGTGCTTTCGGGCCCACGTAGGCCCCGCCGAGATAAACAACCCTGGATTTCACAAAGCAGAGTTCTGAGGGTATTGCAAAATTCCAAAGATCACAGCGAGCTGTTTCAAAGGTCAGAAAGCAAGGGAAGGAGAGAATTAATTCATCCAATTAAACCCATCTCAGGCCGGGAAGGCAGAAGCCAGTGAGGGTTTTGTGAGGCCTTATCGCCGCCCCGATCTCAGGAAGGAAAACGAATTCTGAAGAGATGATGCCACAATTGTTATTGCATTCCAGGAGTGCATAAAATGTGGGTAGCCAGAGCCTCTTAAGGAACAAAGCAAGCAAAAAAAAGGTTGTAAATACAGCCCTGGGTTGTAAATACAAACGTGTTCTTCCGATGACATTATAGATCAGGACCAGTGAGGTTTTAATGCCGACTTCTGCCTCAGCAGCTCTTATCTGGGTCAGGAGAGGCATTCAGATCCCCCAAACCTTTCTTTTACCTTCCCTTTTATGTATAAAATCCAGCATTAAAAGCTGCCAGATGATAACCCTCGTCATGTAAATCTCTACAGCGACTTTAGAAGCAGTGACTTGAGTTTCCCAAACTCGTAACAGCCCTGCAGGAGAAAACTAAAGGAGTCTCAGCAATTCAACAACTCACAGCAAAAAACAAGTCTTGCTTGGAAAAGGGAGCTGTTCTCAATTACTTCAGTGAACTGAAGTCAATGAAGAACTGCAAAAGAATTCTTCAAATCCAAAATTGATCACTGAATAGAGGAGTCACTTAGAAAAGCTGGGACTGCCCTCCCCAAACCCACTGCCCGTGGTTTGTCCCATGAACTGGGCTCAGTCAATCAAGCTCCACACACAAATCAGCCAATTCTAAGAATAAACTCCACAAAGGTCAACAATTCAGCTCGGTCCTAAACTCTACTCTCCGATACGAAAAACAGCATAAAAAAAGGAGCTATTTCCTCCCTTTCTTTTCTTTGCAAGTCTTTGCATTTTGGAAACTTGCAGCAGCACAAGGATAAACAAGGGGTTATACTTTATGGGAAGGAAAAGCAAATTGTTTTTCTGCTTTCCAAAAAAACAGCTGGACTCAGCAGAACATCATCTACGAGGCAAATGAAAAGACAGACACAGCGTGACCCATCGAGCTGGGCCATCCAATCCTCACCAGCCCCACTCTCTTAAAGATTAACTTCTATTTCTACTAGACTTCAAAACAACAGAGGAAAAAGCCATTCTAAGCAATAACAGCAGCAACTTTAGTGTGTTTACAATAGGAATGAACATAATGAGAATGCAGAACTAACTGTCAAGAAGACCAAAGTTTCCAAGTTTTAATGACAGCATGGAGAGGTCATCCAAGAAAGGATCACTGAGGGAAAGTCCTTCCAAAAGTGCAGCAAACCAAGAAAGACCAAAAAAACATCTGATCTTAGAACCAGCTTAACTGGGCCTATCACCCACAAAAATATAGGTGAAAACCTACTGGAAACTACTTCATAACTTCTGAGTACACAGTGATCTTCTGCCTCTGTGCAGAGGAAATGAGTAACTTCAAAGCTGGGGAAAAAAAGGAGAAGAAAAACTGCATTTTGAAAATCAGAATCAAAGTCCAAGTTTTTCTGCTAATTTTATCAAGTTCCTATGCCCAAAACTCCAACTGGTGCTGCCCTAAGCAACAGTGAGGAATAAGAAATGGGCTCCAAGATCCTTCTGAACAGGGGCACGGCTAAGGGCACCCTGTCCTACCCTGTGCCTTGCTTTTCTCACTTCCAAGATGGAAATGTTACCTACAAACAGCCCCATAGGGAAATTCTCCAGTGTTACCATTTCTTAGTTTCTTCCTTTTTTTTTTTTAATAACTGGGTTATAAAATGGTAACTGAAATAAGCATCTGGTTTGTGATTGTTTGCATTCAAAGATGCTTTTAACTTCCTTGTTGCTGTGCTGATTTTATGTATTTTGGTTTACTAAGGATCCAGGTTACCTGAAGTTCTCCAAAGAGCTACAAAAATGTTTGCTTTGTGAGTGAGCAGAAAGAAAGTTATTTTACATTATTTTTCAATTATTACCCTTGTGGTAATGATGAAAAAAATCTCTGCCATCCTTTGGAGATTCATATCCATAAGCCCATAATAACCCAAATCACCTCCTCTACCCATCTCTGAAAATTCACACAAATATCCCCTTCTCTGACTCTGGATCTTTCCATCAGTCTTGAGCTCCTACAAAAAACTAAGGCTCCAGTCCTTTCCTCGAATTGTTTTCCAAAAGCTCATCCTGGATCTTCAGTGATGGCAATGTGAACACAAAGAGAGCAGCCAAGAGGAGAAAAGCAACACATTCCTGTCCTCCCACTTGTCTTTTAAACAAACAGCACAATGGGAAAATGCTGCTCAGAGGAACAAAGTCATTACAAGCCATGTCAGCTAGAACTGAGCTTGGGCCAATAAATCACCAAACACACCACTAATAAAACTTGAACCATTTCGACTGGGGCAGCTCTTCAGCATCTCCACAGCTTTTTTATAAAATAAAGATTTAAAGAATAAGTAGGGACATATAGGAATACAACATTCTCTCTAGAAAAATCTCATGTTAACAGTCAGAACTTGTCTGAGCTTAGTCAGGGCTTATTTTCAGTTTGCAGAGTTCCTTACCCAGTGCAAAACTTTATTTCTTTCTCAAACCTCACTAAAACACACTGTAAAGTGACATCTGATAAACTATTGCAAATTAATAATGGAATTAATAAAGCTGAGGGAATGAAAGAGCCGAATCAGAATCATCTAACATTGCTTTCCTTCAAACACATCCCATCATGTTTATCTTAAGACACTACCAGCTGATTTTTAATTTCACAGCACATTATAAGAACTTTATTCCCTACAACAATATTTATAGTCCAGAAAAAAAAAATCTGGTTTTGGTATTTTCCAGACTTTCATCCCCTCTACCCTGACTTTGTTCTTACTTTTTAATGAAAAACATTTTAAGTGCTTTTCTGTCTTGTTTCAGTCTTTTTTCCCATAGCAGTTTAATAGGAAAACTTTCTTTTTCCGTAATTTTCACCGCTTTCTTTTCCCCAATCCTCTCCAGTTTCCTTTGCAGTGGTACACACTAATCCTTTTTAATAACTAATTCTGATTTACTGTTTCCTAGGGGGGAATTTTAATGGATATTTCACACCTTGTACCTGTGAGGAATCCACACCAGAGGAGTGCAGTTTTATTTCAAGCTGAGAGGATGGGCAGTTATTCTTTCCCTAATCCCAAATAAGGCAGAAATGGCACCTTTTGGGTCACAGGGAATGCCATGAAGGCAGAGATTCCCAGGCTCACCTCCATCCTAAGGAAACCTTCCTGATTTCTGGAGAAACAAAGATTTTTCTGTCTGGTGCCTGGCAAGGTTCAATAAAGATGACACATGTCATCTGAAGTGTCCAGTGGTTTCAAACACAGTTTTCTAAACAAATTCCAAAAGAAGTAACTCATTTTAACTGAAATTCTTTGCCTTTAATCATTCAAAGGACTTGCTGGATTATCACTTCAAAAATCAGTGAAGCAGGGCCGTTGTGTATTTTTAAATAAATAGCTCCAAGAACCCACTAAAGTGATGCTACTTCCCTAATGATCAATCTGCAATTTTTTTCTGGGTCTTACAAAACACAGAGCACTCCATAGGAATGAAATTACAAAACTCCATCCTTAATTCTTGCAGTGCAGAGCAGCCAGAAAGCAGATCCATGACAGAGAGCACAGAAAGGGAATATGCAATAAATAATGGGTAGAGTGATACTGTTGTAGCAAAAACATTGTTTATTCCAAGGAAAACAAATCATATAAGTTGTTTTATCTAATATTTTTTGTTTGGTTGGGTTTTTGTTTTTTGGTTTTTGGGTTTTTTTAGCAAACCAATTTTTTTGTTGTTTATAAACTGTATAAAGCAATATTGTTTATAAATTCCTCTGGGTTCCTTCTAGATGAAAGGCCCTGTGTAAATGTTATTACTCTCACACTGTCACATACTTTCCAAAACTCTTCTATTGTTCTTGTACTTCCTTCTGTTTAAGTATCACCCATAAAATGGAGTAAAAGAGCAAAGGAGCAGGATGCACCCCCTGAGAAATCAGGTTTGCCACCCAAACCTTTTTTCTTTCCTCATTTAATTTTAAATCATAGTGCCATTATTGCTACTAAAATAGTAAAAGAAAAAAAAAAACAATTAGAAATAAATGGAAAAAGTAAAGCCATAAATGCTGGAGAGAGACTTTGGAGAAGGGTCTGGATGGCCAGGACAAAGGGAATGGCTTCCCACTGTTAATGTCCTTCCAACCCAAACTATTGCATGATTTTGTGCTATCCTGGATCAGAAAAACTGAATTCCCTCAGAGAAGCTTTGGAAGGATCACAGATTTAATTTTTAAATGCTATCACTGCTCCTGCTATTATTACTATTATTACTTATTACTACAGAGATCTCCTTCCCTGTCCACTCTACCATGGAAGTTTGAAGCATCTGCACTTTGATGGTCCCAGCGGGTCCCTTCCAACTCAGGAATTCCATGATTTTATGATTTTACTATTACTCCACAGGTCCAAGCCCAATCCCAGAGCTTTTATTAAAAATATCAGTGGCCTTTCATGTTCATTAGGCCTGGCTGTTTAATTTAGCACCAATTTGACTGATTTCAGGGCAATGTTTAATCTCAGCTTTACTTTCTTTTTTTGTTCACACTTGGACAGTGACAAATAATAAAGTTGCCACTGAGGTTGTTGTTTCTGTGCAGGACAATGTAAGATGGCTTTGCTTGCCCTTTAACATTAAGGATTTGGGTGCTTTAGATAAAAATAACTTATATAGAAACAAAGAGCACTTCCTGCTTTGCATCTAATTTGTAAAGCTGTCAGAGCCAGGAGATATGACACAGATACCCATCTTGGGGACTAAGGCCTCTGTTGTGGCTTCATGCAGCTTTTCTGTTGTATTTACACTTCCCTGCAGTGGAGCAAAACCTCCTGCAAGCAACAAAGCCATTTGTGCCCATAAATCCACCACGGTGCCCTAAAGACCTCTCCAGAAAGTGTTTCAGCATTATTCTGGAATGGTGAGACACTGATTCCCACAGCCAGGAAAAAAACCCCACTCTTATTTATAAATAACGCTGTTAAAAAAGAAAAAGCAAAATTAAATCAACATTTCTCAGGGAAAAAATGCCATGAAGAGGTAGGTGCTCATATAGATGTGTGCGTACAAAAATTAAAAGTGCTTATAGCAACCCACAGGGACATACTTGGCTCTTCTTCACTGATCAAGAAAATCCTGTGACTCAGGAGCTCCCTTCCCACCTGCCCTGAGGACTTTCGATCTGAGCTGATCCCCCCCAGACACAGGAATCCTGTCAATTATTATCCTGTGTGGGATAACCAGCAGAAATGCCCACAGCTGAGGAGGGAAACACACAGAACCTCCTGAAGAATGTGACTCTTCAGGCATTAAACCTCTTCATAGGACATCCAGTGTTTTTACTTCAAAGTCAAGAGCTCAAACTGCTCCCTGTGAGCTCGTCAGGGAAAGGAATTCCAGCAGAAATGTCCAAAAAAGCCTCAGTGATTTCCAGAGCAGTCCTGTGACAAACTGAAACCACCAAATTACTCCTTGTGTGTGAATGGGAGAGCAAACAGCAATCCCAAATCCAAACTGCAGATCAGAGCATCCACCATCATTTGGATTGGGGGTTTTATTTACTTGGAAAGGTGCAGGGCATTTGACATGCACTGACTGCTTTTTGGCTTGTGGTGAGGAGAGCCTTTTGAGACTTTCTATACAATAAAGTACTCTAACTAAAATCTGCAAAATTACCTCTCAGGGCTCTACTGAACAGCATCAATAGAAATGTGGTGCCAGCTAATGGCTGCAATAACTGTCTCCATCCCTGGGGAATAATGGATGGAGAATATATCAGTATGAGGAGTGGAAGGGGCAGGGAAGCTGAGCAGGCCCTCGTTATCGGACACAGGGATGATGCCACATGCATGATGTTATCTGTGAGAACCTTTACTCAGGGCCCAGGGGGTGGGGAGGATATTCTTTATGGAGAAGGAAAGTATCCATGAGGCCATATTCATAATCATCAGCGTTCCACTAAGTAAGCAGTTTTGGGGTGAGGGGCACTGATGTATTAGAAATCAATGGAATTCAGCTTCTCTGCAGCTTTTGTTTAGAGCAAAGTAGGGGCAAAAAAAAAAGCCTGAGCATCACTTTGGTTTCCATGCATCTGTTTGGTTTCTGATCCTTCAGCCACGTGCAGAAAAGGCTCTGAAGGAAATCTGAAGTGAACCACAATAAAACTCTGAGCTGTTTAAGAATCTATTTAAAATCCACACCTTGACACTCACAACCAGCAAAGGAAACACATTCTTAACGTAAGCATCAGACGATTTTTTTTTTTTTTTTTAGTTTGGCTACATGAGCACTTAAAGCAGTGCAGGATGAGAAATTCCTGCTTGGCTTTCTCCTCCTCCCCTTGGTGTGAGCTCTTTCTTAGGGAAAAGGAGCTGGCTGCAAGCACAGGGAGAGCAGTGATGGATGGAAGTGACTGCCACCAGACTGATGCTCTGCCTTCTCCTAGCAGACATTTAAAAATCAGAACACCCCACAGGGTAGATTAGAGGATATCCTGGTAATTTTTCTACAATAGTTACAGCATGTTTTCCCTCCACGTTTAAGCACCTGTCTTAAATTCCCTCTCCCAGGCTGGAGCACCTGTACACTGAGGTTTAGTTACAAAAGGCACAAATAAAATGTGCTGGCTCCCTGCCATCCAAGTCAAATCAGCACAGTTCCATGTAATCCCAGGCAAGGCAAAACAAAGGTTGGTTCTATGTCAAACTTGCTCAGGAAAAATCAGGAAATGCAGGAGTTAAAACATTCCAACAGCAGCACAAACTTGACCATGTTCTACATCCTGAATATTTTATGGTATATTTATGGTAACAATATATTAAGCTACACATCCAACCACAAAAACAAAAAACAGAAAGACAAATATTCCTCATGTGCACGGCAGCTGCATTAGCATTTCTGAGGGACTTCAGGATTCCTGACACTGCTTTTAATTGGACATTCTGCATTTCATTTCTACATATAAATAATCAACAAAACAGACCAGAGCTGCTGCTTCATGTCTGTGCTGTCTCAGTGAGGTTCTAAGGCTCCCACACCACTTAGCTGATAGGGATGGAAGATGAGATTTCCACACCACCACCAAATCTTCTTGAAATAAAAGATTTTCTTTTCCTTAAAAGTAACAGAAAACCCTTCAAAGAGTCTATGGTCCTCAGTAATATTTCTGACCTTTATGCCCTCACTTCTGACCAAAAGCAGTCAGACTGAGAATCTTTTTCAGGCTGACAAATTCTCTGGGCAGGCAGTGACATCCTCACAGCTGAGGTGCACCAGGAAGAGCCTGGACAGGCCACAGGCTGCCCTGCAAGCAGAGATGCTCCAATAATGCAAACAAAAAGGCCTCCAAAACCTTTTTCTGAGCTTCCCTTTCAAGGATTTCTACTTTTTTAATTGATACTGGTGCTGTCCTTTAATAAATTTTAAAAAAAAAGGCACAGCCAAAGAAGCCAGTCATGGCCAGTTGGCTGCCTCCCAGAAATCCCTGCAGCTAACAAGGGAGCTCATTTACATCCAATTTCAAACACATCAGAGCAACTTAAGCCTTTAAAGATACACTCTCAGGTCGAGGAGATTTCAGCACATGAAATGGGAAAGCTCAGACAAAAGCTCTGCTGCAGCCCTGACGTGCCAGGGCACAGCACCTGCCTGGGAGCAGGATCCAGGGAATGGCTGAGCTTGGAATCCTCAGGAGAGGTCCCAAAAACCCATAAATCCAGGGAAAAAACACAGGGATCTGCCCACCAAGCTGGGAGGGGACAGGGAAGGGCTGTGGTGACTCCAGCTCTGGCTGTTGGAGTGTCCAAAAGGCCCCAAAAATGAGGTTGTCCTTACTTAAACCAGAAAAAGTTTGAGAAAATCTTGAGTTTCTCATATTAAAAAGCAGCACAGCTGGAGAAATACACTGGGATGAGTGACATTTCAGGAGTTTTTGGATTTTTTAAAAAATAATTTGGTAATTATCTCTAAAAGTTTTAATTTATCCTCTTTAAATTCCACTGCTGTTCCACAAAACAAACTGCAAATCAAAGCTATGGTTAAGAATAGGGTATCTCTGTTTCTCAAAAATAACTTCAGTGGATTAGTTTTTAAAAATACATTGCAGTATCTTTAAAAAAAAACAAAACAAAACAAAAACAAATAAGCCCAAAAATTCTCAAAATACACGTTTAACTGAGGGGTTTTCTTTACTTTTGATGTAAAATAAAGCAATTGTACCCTAATTCTTTCTAAATAAAAAGGAGTGATGAATAGGACACAAATAAGTCCTTTCCCATTTGGATCTTGTCACTGAATCCCAGCAGATTCCCAGTATCTTACATCCATGCATAGGAAGAAACTGACACCTATTGGCAACTTTAATATTACTGCATAAAGCTGCTTTCCCTCACACTATGACAAGAAACAGCTTCTCCAAGGAGATTTTTCTATAACTACACAGAAAATATTAAAAAAATAATTTAAACTTTTCTAATTGTGACTGAAAATATGTCCAGAAAAATGCAGACTCTTTTTAACAACAGAACTCTAACCTTTCCAAAGTAAATTATGAACTGTAAAGACACATGAAAAAACCCAGTGTGCCTAAGGAACAACTGAAAATGAACAGAGGGAGGATTGCTGTGGGTTTAATTGCTGCTGATCAGTGTGAGCTGAACTCACACCTGAGGTTTTTACACACATTTGTGCAAAAAGAACAAAAGAATTGTTCAGCTACTGATGGATGGCAGTGTGAGTGCCCTTTACATTTACAGTTACAGCAATAATAAATACAGAAAAGAGTTCAATATTGACAGAGTAGCATTTGGGTTAGGGGTTTTTTTGAAGCAGGTTTTCCTGAAGCTCCAAATGAAGTCACGAAGACCTGCTTTGAGGATTTAGAAATAAAGAAACAAACCAAAAGATCTGTTTAGTCTCAGTCCACCTCTGAGCCCCAGATTGTACGTACTGGTAACGAAGAACTTTTTGGTGAAAGTGCAGCTGTCAAAGGCGGCGATTTTCTCCTGCAGGACCACAACAAGGATCCTGAAAACACAGAAATGGAACGTCCACTTTAGACATTAAATGCATTGGTTTAAAGATTCAATATCTAAATGTAATTATTTCAAAAGCATCAATATAAATTCTACAGTGATGAAGTGCCAGGTTACCAATCCCTGGCAGTTATCGAGGGTTCTCTCTCCTCCCAACCACATCAACTCCACTTCAGGAAGTGCAGGGGGCTGATCCACAACAGCCCAGCACATTTGTGATAAACCTCCTGCAGTAAAAGCTCCATTAAAAAGCAAGAATGGAGCTGCAAAGACCCTGAATTGCTCTCACTGACTCAAACAACAATCAAATCAACAATGGGCAGAACACGAGCTAAATGTGAAATAATCCCATTGCCCACCTCAGTGCAAATTTAGTGAAGCATTTTATTTACTAAAAGCAGAGGGGGGGTAATACCAAGAACATCAGCACACAAAGAGCGCTGAGAGAAGCAGAATTTGGGCCAATTAGCAAATTAAAGATGTATGTTTATGTGTTTGCTTGTACATTACACACTTTTATTGTAAAGATCAAAAACCACAGGGTAACTATGCAGGAAACACGGTGCTGCCTCAAAAAATAGAGCCCAGAGATGCAAATGTAGAAGCAGAGGAGCATCTTGGAAGTCTCAGAACCAGGGAACACCTTCTCCCACACTGATGGCTTCCCAAAGTCAAGTTTTCAAAAGCCTGACATGAAAGAAGCACCTGGGAAGCCAACACATAAAACCTACATTTAGCAATATAATATAATTAACAGTCTGTTATTCTCTCATTGGGCAGACTGTGAGAAAGTATTTTTTAATTAGCTGTCAATATAGATCATTATTAAATATTGTTTTAATAGTTTTAATTGTAAAGATACAACGTGGAAAAGAATTAATCACATCTCTCACTGACTAAAACACACACCTAATGCTTCATGTGAACATGATGATTGTGTACTACAGCCTGGAACAGTCACCTTTAAAAAGGGGATGAATCACCTCAGTCTCAACTCCTGTCCTTGGGGAAAGGGTGATGATTATCTCCCAGCAGTGTGAAATCAGCCTTTAACCCCTTTTCCCTATTTTTATCTGTTTTGCCATAAGAACATTTCCTCTTATCCCATAAGAATTCAATACCTGTGAAGGACTACACTAAAATCAAAATATACACCATCCCCTCATGCTTGCTGATGTTTTCAGATATATAAATAGTTTTACTATAAATTTTTAATATAAAATTTTTAATATAAATTAGCTTTGGACAAATCAGTAGATTTAGGTAAAAGACATCTTCCAATTGCTGAAACTGCGGGAGAGAAAAACAGAAGAAAATACATTAATTTAACTTTTTCTGCAATGCCTAAAATAAAGGAAACCAATGAGTAATGGGGAGGCTTTGACTGCAGGTGGAAGGGTAATGTGTATATATTGAAAACCTATGGATATTTGATGAGAGTATTTCCCAATCCTGGAGATTTTTGTTTTCTCCTCTTTGAAGACACTCTGTCCTTCTGCAGAAATGAACCCCCCAGATGGATGATTCCAGAGAATTTATTGATCTATTTATTTTTAGGAGCAGTTTACACTCAGTTGCACCAGTTTGATGCACACTCATCTACTTCCCATCTGCAACAAATCCAGGCACAAAAACCTGATCATTCTGATGCTCTCAATTACTTGTGTAATTATTTACTGAAGGACCATCCATTTTGGCATGGCAATATGCATTTCCAAAGAAATGCAGTAATTTCTTCATCCAGGGCTCTACCTTTACCCCAGGAATTCAACTGCACCACTCCCCAGGGCACCTGAGGCCACAGTGACTCAGGCAGCAATGGGAGGGTGAAGGGAGCAGGACGTCAGCAGGGCTTGGACCAAAGTCACCACTCCAAATTCTCCCATCATGAGTGCCAAGGGATCAGCAGGATCCTCACACAGGGATCCTGGGATTTCTCTTCTGCCTTAAAAAGATGCAGCAAACTACAAAGCAAACCACAAAACTTCAGTTCTGCCTGGCTGGGAGAGATGGGGATTTCAAGTTAATGCAGCAAAATTTGATTCCACGGACACGACAGCTCCTGTTCTTATGGAACTCTGGAATCCTCAGCCTCCAGAGCCATTTTCTCTCTATCCCAAGCCAGAGATGCTGCTTTGTTATTTGACTCACTGGAACATTATTCCCTGCAAACCACAGACTGCACACCAGGAATGTTTTGGATGTGCAGGAAGGCGAAATCCGACAGAGCAACACAAAGAAGAGACATAAACTCCTTAGTGCTCTGTGCTGTTTAAACTCTCTGTGATCCCATTTCTCCAGCTGTAGGTGGATCATCGAGGATTTCAGCAATTCCTGCTCACTCTTTAGCACAACTGAAAGAAGCTTAAATGATTTTTTGGTTTGAGCTTCTTAAACCAAAGCCATGAGGGAAGCCCATTGATTCTGAATATACTGAAATACTCTTTGAGAAATGGAGAAACAGAGCTGTGCTTAAAGGAAAGTCAAAATAAGAGAATCAGGGAGGTCAGACACCAGAAATTGCATTTATTACCAAAATCTGGCAGGCCCTAACACACAAGGAATGCAGTGAGCATCCTTACCTTTTATTGCAATGCAGGTCATAAATAGGAGTTTTGAACTGGATGGACTTGACCATCTCTCCTGTTCTCAGTGAATACAGATCCACACAGCAGTAGGGTGGGCTGGTGCTGAAGGGAATAAAAAAAATATATATTTTAATGGAAATCAGGATATTTTAAAAATTGGAGTTTAATTATTTCAGCCTCCTAACGTTGCTCAGTACACTAAAGGAAAAGTCACAGAACCAGAGAATTATTAAGGTTGGAAAAGATCTCCAAGAACATCAAGTTCTTGGGCCCAGAATTCCAGCAATCCCAGCAGAATCCTGGAGAACAAAGGGTCAATATAAGCCTTCTACATTAAGAAGGAAAACTGAATTATGATCTCCATGATGGTCCTGAACCTGTACTGTGCAACTGATTATCAAACACTTGGTTTCTTTTACCACCAGTAAGCGTTTGGAATAGCAGCAAAACACAAGCCATGAAGCTTTAAAGCACATCCTAGTTAAAAACTACTCCTCAGAGTAACTCTCTCCTACAGGGAGGATTTCCCCCAGAGCAGCAGCTGAGCTGCATGACTTGGGGAGATGCAGACACCTCACCCAGAATTTACATTACGTCCCTGATGGACTTTTGTTTGAACCGTGGAGATCTTTTCAACTGCTTCGTGTCACTTTTATCATTTTCATATAAATAAAAGCCTTAAGGCCATTTCTTAATAAAAAGGCTGAGTGGGAAAAGTGCTGAGTGCTCGATAGGGCCGAGGAAGGCAGTGGTGGAAACCCTTTTAGAGGCTGAGGAGAGGCTTTGATGTGGCAGCTCCGTTCCACAACACCTTTCTCCCCCTCCAAGAACGCATTAAAACCTTGGCTATTTCTAGGTCAAGGAATATGAAGGAGCACAAATTGCCAGCTGTACAAACATATCCTGAGCATTGGTAAAAGAGGGTGTTCTCCCCCCTGCCCGTATCTGTTTTATTTTACAGAGTTTCACACAATTCCTGCCCCAACGCTCGCTCGTCTCTTGGATCTGCTCAAGCTGCTCGAGAATTTTCTGGAAAGCTGGAGGACAAAATGCCAACTGTTTACTCCCAATGCCTCAAGATAATAAAATGGTTTATACACTAATGTATAATATACAGTAAATGCATAGCAAGACAACTGTCAGAAAAATAATAGAAAAAAAAAGTTTTGACATTTTGCCCACTGAAATTTTTCCCAAAATATACATTTTTCTAGGCCAATAACTAGAGGGTGCAATTTATTACTTCAAGCACTTCAAAGGCCCTTCAAAAACACCTTTAAACCAGTGAGACTCAAGTTAGCTCCTTCACATTAAAGTTCACTGCTGCTCAGAAACACAAAAAACCACTGCAAAGGTCTATGTACAAATTTTTAAAAATTAAGTGATTTATTACCTCTAGCAAATTATGATGTTGATAGAAGGGGAATTTCAAAACAGAAATCACCAAAGTAGATACAGCTAAAATTATATCAGCACACTTAATAGTGATTACTATTTCCACATCAGCCTGCGTTGAACAAATTTTCCAATTTATGGGTAACAATTCTGTCACTCAAATACATAATTATTATTATGGCTTAATTATGATGATCTCTTGGCTGATCATAGTAAGACCATTCTACCAATGCTTTTTTCAACCACACTGGGTAAAACCTTCAGTTCAAGTGCCAATAACCAAGTAATACCATGGAATCACAGAATTCCAGACTGGGGTTGGGTGGGAAGGGACCTTAAAGCTCACCCACTTCCTCCCCCTGCCATGGGCAGGGACACTTTCCACTATCCCAGGTTGCTTCAAGCCCTGTCCAACCTGGCCTGGAATGTGTTCTATGGATAGGTCAGAAATACTCTGAAATTCTGTCACAAATTGTGAGTTAGTCCCACAGATTAGATTATTAATTATAGATTAATAAGATTATCAATATTATTTACATATCCTGATTGTTCAAACAGCTGCAGAGACATCAACAACTTCTTCAAAGGTAATGGACGCAAATCCACCAACAACTTTAAAATGTGGCATCAGTAAATGTAGAAATACACTCAGGCTTTTGTGTCTTCTCCTGTTTGAGTGCTGCAGTGCAGGGATGGAGGGCAAAGAGCAGATGCCAGGTCCAGCTGGCACTCGGTGACATCTGTGCTCGTGCCCCATGACAGCATCACCTCCTCCCAGCTCTGCTGCATCCCACCATGGCAAAAAGCTCTGGGCTCAATGTTTGCAGAGAGGCAAACACACCACACAAAACACACCAGCTTTTTTATGGAAAAAAATAATTAGAAAGGGGGAGAGTGATGGAATCAACATGAGGCTGAATTTTCTGTGCCTTGAAGGCTTTGCTTTGCTGTCAAGGGTTGATTTTCCTCCACTCTGCCACACGATGAACATCCCACTCAGAGAGGGACATCAGTGACAGGTTGGTCTCATGGGTCTAGAAAGGATTAAAAAAAAGGGTTGGAGGTGTAAAACTGAAATAGAACTTGCTAGGAAAGCTGCCCTGTATGAAATGTTCTTTATGTGAGGACTTTCCAGGCAATTGTGGCCTTTAATAAAATCAACTCTTTGGCCAACATCACTGCATTTTATACCACCTTCAGAAAGCTTTTTAAAGCCCAGCCTAAAGCAGAGACTAATTTTTATTAATTACTTTTGGTGCCTTTAAGAGGGGATAAAATGTTAAAACTCACACTGAAATCCTATTCAAACTAACTAATAGTTCAACGTATTCTCTTACTAGGCCCAGCTTTAACAACTTGCAGGATTAAAAAAATAAAGATTTTGCTGTAAATATTGAGTTGCTAAGAGCCTGAAATTGAATATAATTTCCAAACTCGTAGAGACAACAGCTGAGAGAAAAGTGACAGCAATTCCAAGGAACTGGCTGTTCAAGATATACCCAAAGGATTTGCACAGCAAACTACTCCACAAAGTTTTTTTTTTTAAATTACTACTCTATAAAGCATCAAACCTACCAGTAAGCTGCTGGTAAAAAAAGGCTATTTCTATATAGGAATGAAGGGGATGCTGACAGTAACCCAAGTTTTTAATCAGCAGGGGTGGTTATGATTTCTCCAGTGACCTGTTCTACCTCCTTGAGTCTTCAGAGAAGGGGAAGAGAAGAAAACAAAACCAGAGCACAGAGTTAATTAATTGAATATTGAAGAAATTCCTTCCTGAACCTTTACACTGGAAAGTTGAAGCATGAGATTTGATTATGATCTTTGCAGCAATATTATGAACACGGTGAGACCACAAAGGCAATTCTGTTCTCCTCAAGGGCCCTGAAGAAGGTTTGCTCAGATTAACAGATTTCAATTCTGGAAGGATCATCTTCTCTTTCCAGGCCATGCACAAAATGTCCCAGAAGCTCAAAGAAATGACTTTTTACCAAGCAACCTAATCTTGTCTTCAAAGACTTTGACCAACAATGACTCCTCTATTTTCATGGTGAGTGGTTCCAACATTTTGATCCTTTTATTTTTATGAAATGACTTCTTAGTGCCTGATAGAACTTGTACATATTCTGCTTTTTGGCTTCTGTGTTTCTGTCAAGAACACAAAAAGGCTCATTGCCTTCAGTTATCTTTTGTCAGTGATCACCCAGAGCAATCCAGGCACCAATAAAATGAAAAAAAACTTTTAAGCCTTAAGTTGTAAGGTTTGTTTTCCAGCCCTATCACTAAACTCCTCTGAGCCCTTCAGGACTGCAATTCTCCCCTCCTTTCTGAGGGATGCATACCAGAAAGAAAACTTTAAAAAAAAAATAATAAATTCAATTCTTTATTCCTTAAACACCACTGCAGAAAGAGATTCCACTAGGACTTTCATCATCTAAAGGCTCTCTGCATCCCATATTTTCACAATAAAAGCTTGAAAACTCCACTCTGTAAGTAATTTTCTAATTCATGGTACTTAACAGATTCATTCAAAACCAGGAAAGCAGCACAAAATTTCTCAGTAAGTGACACTTCCCCTAAAATGTGTGTGCAGCACTGAATTACAAAGCAGCAGAGACATTTTAAGTGCACCACAAATTGCAAAAAGCACGGAAACACTTATTTCTAAATAAGAAAAACCTGTACCAACCTTAGACACACATTACTAAATCTAATCCTTTAAATACAAGGGAGGGAATTATTTGATACAGCACTAAAATAGTTGTGTTAAACACCAAGAGATACAAACTTCACCATTGCATCTTCTTCAAATGTTTTGATCAAGTCTATCAGCCCAGGAAAAAAAGCTTCACCTTATCCTTGTACTTCACCATCTTCATTGAAAATATTTTTATTAGTTGCCCGTGACATAAAAAGTCACCAGCTCTGCAGAAACCATTTTGTAACAGGTAAATGAGTCAGGTTTCAGGCTCAGGAATCCACTTTTTTTTTGATTATAAGGAGTAATTTTATTTCTGTTAGTTCACAACTAAGGCATTTTTTCACAGGGCAGGGTCTAACTGCACCTGGAATGACCCAGGAAGGACTGGCTGAAGGACTGATTGAGGGATTGGTTTCTGTCTCCTGCATAACTCTGGCCATGGTCTGTGAGAGAACCTGAGGTTCCACAGAGCTCTTCACAGTGATTTTTCCAGTTCTGAGTACTTTCAGCAACCCTTAATCCACTTCTGTTCCACGAAACCAACAACTCCTTCCCTTCCCATCTGCAGTCGAGGTGTCAGACATCAACAAAAGGGGGAAATTTAAGACTGGGTTTGTGCAAATATTGATTACTGCAACAGATACTGCAAGAGAAAAACAAAAGGGGAATCCTTAAAAATATCAGAATACTTAGTAACCTCCAAATTCCTTGTTTTGGCAGCTCTTCCCACACCCAGCAGCAGATAACACGTCTAGACTGCTGTGCTCTGTTATCCCTCACTCTCATCACCAGAAGAGGCTGGTTTTGTGGGGTTTGTTGGGTTTTGAGGGGGTTTTGTGGGGTTTGTTTTCACATTTCAGGACGCAGGGAGCTGACGAGAGCCATCCCAGAGCCCACAGCCACCTCGGTGTCCCCGGCATGTGGCACTTCCGTCGCTGGAGTGTAAAACACAGCACAAGCTGCCTTCTCAGCTGTGGCCTTCGCAGGGAGACCCGAGTGTGACACACTTTCCACTTCACTGAGACGTGCCACATGTTACAAAACAGAGCTGTCCCATCATATTTCCAGTTAGTTAATACAGGAAGATTAGCGGCATCTCCGGAGATTTGTTTATCTGCTTGACCGTGGCTATCACTGAGGGGAAAGTACAGCTGGAGCTCCACTTGCAGGGCAGGATCATGTTTTTTCTGATATATTCTGGACTAGATTTTGCTTGTGTGTAGCTGAACAGTCCTTAAATACACAATTTATGAACCTGCACTGGCTGTCTTTGATCAAAAAGACATTTCTGTAAATCTTCATGAACATGAGCAAAGATTAAGTTCTGACCGAATACAACTGCATTTATCATACCTCTATCAACAACCAGTATTTCTGTGATCAGCTGATCAGGCCACAATGTGATGTGTTTCTCCAAAAAATACAAAATTAAAGAGTTGTCTCGCCCTTCCTACTGTCAAATGAAGCAGAACTCACCACTGAAATAAATGCACATCATTTGTATTGCAGTAAGAGCCACACGGATCTCCAAGATCATCCAGGATGGATCAAAGCCACAAATGCAGCAATTTTTGCATATCAAGAGACAGCCACATGTCACAGCTTAAGAGGAAAAGTTCACATATCTGGGAGCACAACTCTGAGGGCAAATTGATGGTGAAATACCTCAGCTCCAGCCAAATTTCACCAAGCACATATAGAACCAAAACTGAGCATTTTGTGGAGCCAGTCACAGCCTCAGCTAGACCCAGATTTTATAAAGTGCCAATATTTCTAACCCTCCAAAGCAATAGCAGAGCTTTTTTCTTTATTCTGAGGCATTTGTACTGACAGTCCTTTGTGATCAATGGTGTATCAGAAGACAGCACAGTTAACACACATGGCAGCTGACTATTTCAGCACACATCCAATTAATTGTATATATTTGAGGCACGTCCCTCTGCAACCTGTGTTTTAAAACCCCCACCTCGTGTGTGCCTGCACACTCAAACAACCAGCACTGCAAAGGCTTTACCTTGCTACTGTTAAAACCATTACGAAGGACCAAATATTTCATCCTGTTGGTTCTTGTAACCGATTTCTTTAGACTTCAGGTTCGTTGTTTTTTTTTTTTTTTTTCCCCTTTCTGTGCTTTCCCCTCATGACTCATGAGCCTCACAGGCCCCTTGGCACCCTCTCCCCTCACACGCCGTCAGCACCAACAAAGGCCGCGCTAAGCCAGCGGCTCCAGGCCCGCCCCCGCCGCCGTCCCAGAGCCCACAGAACCACTCTGGGCCTTCACCACTAAGCACAAACCTTTGCACCGACCTGTCTGAGCTAAAATTCTTTTGCCCTCGGTGTCATTAACGGCGTAAAAAACCAGCGGGGATTGTGCAACACTTCATCACCTCTGTATTAAGCGGCCTCTGCCTCCAGTTGCATGACAAAGATCATTAGAAGATGTCTGTCAGCTGCTTAGGACTCTGCTAAACCTTAATTGTTTATATGCCAGTTTATGGCTCAAATTACAATTTCTGAGGAGCTTGAAAACAATCCCGTTTCCAAGAAATAATTAGAGGGTTTTAGAGTGCGTAGGACTGAAGCTGAGCAGAAATGAGCTTAGATCTTATGGTTAAAGCACTTGAAAAGTGCTCTGAACAGCAAAGCTGCTCTGAGGTTCTGGTCACATCAGGTAGGCCAGAATTTTCCCAAGTGCCCATTAATTATATGTTCTCAGGTATTTCTTGCTCTGTTTTATGACTTGAATCACCGACCATGTTCTACAGATGTGCAGAGTTCTCACCGTAGCTGAACTCACCAAAAGCTGGGTTGAAATGATGAAATAATACCTGGAAATAATTACTTGTGCAGCCCCAGAAGCAGCAAAAGGAATGTTCTGCTTTTCCTTAAATTGGTCCTAAAGTTGAAGCCCTCCACGAATTGCTTAACATCAAAAATAATCATCAGTTTATGCTATATCCTTTCTCTCAGTGAAGACAACAATGCAGCCACCTTCTCTACTTTGCATTAAATTTGGAGGAATTTCGTAGTTAAAGGTGGCTGATATTCCCAGGAGGAATTACAATTGCTAAGGAAAGGCACACAGGAACTCAGCATTCTCCCCAGAGAGTCACCTGACACAGCTGATGCTGAAATGGCAGATGCACTTGTTCAAATTGTGCAGGCAAAATTGATTAAAACACTGATTTCTTTTAGTATTGCCCCACTGTAAAATATGATCATTACACAGCACAAATTGTTAATATTAATATTTTATAAAATTAAATAATAGTAATATAAATGAATATAATTAATATATTTACATATTAATCTATTCTATAGAATAAGATAATATATTAATATATTAATATATTAATATATTAATATATTAATATATTCTATAATAAGATAGTATATTAATACATTAATA
This sequence comes from Monarcha castaneiventris obscurior, assembly GCA_026261815.1. NCBI lineage: Eukaryota > Metazoa > Chordata > Aves > Passeriformes > Monarchidae > Monarcha > Monarcha castaneiventris. The sequence goes on from JAMPIT010000343.1 coordinate 9,364,000, forward strand.
CTATTGAATATTAATATATTAATAAATGACATTAATATTATTAAATTAGTTAATAGTAAATTAATATTAATGATATAATATATTAATATGTTAATTTATTACTATAATAAATATAAATATAAATTTAAAATATTAATAATTTGAACCACCATTAATTTTAAAAATAAGTTTGAGAGCAACCATCCAAAAATGTGTGAGGGGTCTCCTCAGGTGATATTCTAATACATTACCTAGTCAGAATCAAAAGAAAGAAGGCATTAAGCAAGATCTTTTTTTAAGCACATGCCTCACAGCTTTTTCACAAAGCAGGAGCCTTCTAAATCTCTATTTTGAATTAGTGAAGAAATATTTACTGAGTTATGCATTGAAATTCGCAAATTTAAAGCTACTAAAATACAGTCCCTCTGTTAAAAAAAAAAGAACTAAAGAAAAAGAATAATGATATTCGATTTTTTAAATTGTGTTTTAATTATCTTTCTTCCGTACTTTGGAAATTTAAAAGGAGCTCATCCACATATGAATGGTTGAGCTCAGCAAACTCCCATGACATCTTCTCTGTATATTAAACATTTCTGAGGGGAAGGAAAAGCACAAGAAGGACTCGAGAGAGCCCATGGTAAGGGAGAAAACGGCATTTAGTAACAGATGCAAAGTTCAAATAGTGCCAAGTTGTGGGGAATTACTCGAGTGGCAGCAGTTGTGTAACAACACAGATACAAGGGCTGCAAGCTGAAGCAGTTTGCAATCAGCAGCTCCAACTGTGAGCAAGAAGTGACAGCACTTGTTTAGAAAAACCAGATTAAAGAGCATCCTCTACGAACCCATTGGGGTCTGACGGCTTTAAGTGTCCTCAGGAAAAGAGAACCACTTAAATCATCCTGAAATTTCTGGTTCCCAACGTCCTTTAAATCCTTCCTACAGTACAGAACACAGGAATAACCTTAAAACATACAAGAAAAGAAAACATAATCCTCAACTGCTCCCCGGGTCTGTCACGTTGATTTATAACAGTTATTTCTAAGACAGACAAAAACACACAGATGCAAACAATTACTCTATTTTTGTAGGCAACAAGTGAGGTGGGTGGTAACTGAGAAATTTTGAAAAATCCTGTCACAATATTCCGTTTTTTCTGAAGTAACCCTCAGCACACAACAAACGCTCGCCACATCAGAGACTTTCCAGGGCCTGAAGGGCCACTTTGATTCCAGACCGCTGCAGGCATTAGTGGGGACGTAATTAGGGTAAAAAGTTCAACCACAGTTCCATGTCTAGAGTGCTGCCAGAAATAAATTTCCTCTCATTCACTGGTTTCTACTGTACCCTCCCTGAGAAACATATTGAAAACACATTTATCTTTGTAGAGTTTGTTCCTCTTCTAATTAACTTTATAGCGTTTACAGTATTTAATAATTTAAAGTGGAATTTAAAGTGGCCCTGGAAGCGGCAGCCCTGCCTGTAATGGTGCTGTGCATTATCTTTTCCCTGTGGTGCTTCTTTTGACAAGTTACTGGGGGCAGCTTTGTGCTCCAGCTGGTTTTATCTGGACTTCCTTCCCTCCATCCCTCCATCCCCTCCCTGCATCACTACACACACAGGGGCTGGAACAGCAGCAGAATAAAACCGTGCCTCAGCTCGGAAATCTGCTCTCCCAAATCTCCACTCCATCCCAAGGATGGCTTGGAAAAGGTTTATCTTTTTTACAGCTTCATAAATCAAAGCTTTAGAAGGTCAAAACTACTCATGGTTCTCACCAACTGGTCAAGGTTTGACCCCAGATACTCATTTTCTTCCAGTTTTGATCCAAGATTAACAGTTTATTATAGTTCAAAGGTTATTTGTTACTCTAGGTTCACTGAGACAAACATTTGGTGCACCAGAGGAACTCCAGAGCTTTCCTGCTCTGGGTATTTACACATGGAAACACCACCTTATTCCATTAGAGCTCCATCTCCTGGCATTTGGATCCGTGAGAAAATTCACAGAATTACCAGCAAACATCACTTCAACATTACAGAAAGTACATTATTGTAATCACAGAATCAACTTACAAGGAAAAAATGCTGGCATCTGAAGAGCCATTTTTAAGATGGAGAATATTCCATCTTTAGCACGTAACAACCCCATCCAGCATCACCAAAAGGAATTTAAACTACTTTATTCAGGGATCTCTCTCAGGCTCTTAAAAGCTACCACACAACCTGCTAAGGCTAAACTGAATTTTCCTGAAAGAAATCAAGAGAGGAAAATGTTTTTCATCTGCTGGAAGGGAAGGAAATCTTTGCAAGGCAGCTGCCACCACACAACTCTGCAGTTAATGAAGCTCTGCAGTTATTCAGCAGCACGAGAACCTTTGGGACCTCAAAGGTAACAGAAACAAGAGAGTTTTCCCCAACTTTAGACGTCCTACTGAACTTCTTAGAACAAAAACAATTAAATTAAGTTTGCTCTCTAGGCTTGAGAGCCTTCACAAAATCCGAGTTTTGTGCAGTCTTCAGTAAAAGCCCACAAATATTTCACAAACTTCAAGAAATCTATTTCACGGTGCCCAATACAATTGAAAATCACAACCATCTGGCCCAGCCATTTTTCTGGGTGATTTCAGAAAACAAACTGCATTTTCTATCTGGAGTGGCTACAACCTTTGCACAGCCCATGGCAGGACTGAGCCAGGTGAGCCCTGACCATCAGCACTGCCTTTGCAAGGGCATTCCAGGAAAAACACTCCAGGGAGAGCTCCCCTGGGCAGGGGGAGGACTGGGAACAGGAACTTCATTCTCCAGAGCTCATTTCCTCCTCTTGGGTGATCCTTCCAGGAGCTTTGCTGTTTGTGTCTGACAAATCATTTCCCAGCCAGCTCATTTTAAGCGTTAAAAGCCACGGACACTTAGGAGTGGACACTGGATTTTAGCACTGCCCAGGCCCAGAGCAGGCTCGTGTAACTCTGAAATACTGAGAAAATATTAATGCTTTAATTGTGCTGTTACTCATGTGAAGCTCCTTCCCAAACCTGAGCACTCCCATGAACACATTCCTGAGTTGGGTTAAGGGTTAGCAGGATCTCATCCACAGTAGCCATGAGAATAAAGCACACGCTTCCTGAAAATCTGCTGCCAATTGATTTGCCTTGTAAACAGATCAGCAGGGGAAAAAAAATGCTGGCTAGCCAAAGTTACACATTTTCTTTGCTCCAACTACTCCTCCTTCTTTAATTTACCCTAATTTCCTCTCTCCTCCCATGATTAATAAAGATTACCTCTTGCTTCTCATGCCCTTGAATGACCTCCATCCAATTCTTCAAGTCATGCAAAATTTTCCACCACTTGATACCATTAAATTAATTCATCTTTCTAAAAATATAAGCTGGAAAGCCAACACAGGCTGATGCAGGGGCCACTGCTTGAGCTCCTGCACTCTCCCCCTAAAGGCTACTGGCCTCAAACTCTTACTTTTTAATCTTCTAGTACTGATTGTTTAATTAGTTACACTTACATCATTAGCTGATTATCATACTTGCCTATGTAAGATTCTGGCATAATCTGCTGACCTTTAACAAAATAATTTGGCTATTTGGACTCAGGACAAAGGAACCAAAATATCAAATACTTTTTGTAAGGATGGCTTAGAGGTTCAGTACCTGGAGAAAGATGGAGAAAGGCTGTTTATAAGAGCATGCAGTGACAGGAGAAGGGCTCTGGCTTCCCTGCGCCCTTCTCCCTGTCCCTGCTCCTTCACGTGCTTTTATTTCCCTCCTGGAATGGTCATTTCTGGTTTTTTTTAAGCTTTCTTGTTACCAGTATCATCTACTGAAGGGCAAATTTGCAATCTCTCCATTTATTCTCAACTATGTTTTTAATAACCTAAAAGAAAACTAAATTATCCTGCTCAGTTTCTCTTTCAATTTCTCCATTAGTTAAAATGAAGTGTTTATTTAATTTAAAGATACTGGTACATTTACTTATGAAGAGAACAAAAGTAATGGATTTTGGACCTCTGTGGTGTATTTGAAAGTGTTTTTACAGATCCAGTATGTTCCAAACTACGGCTTCAATGACCCATGGGTGGAAAACAGGGATATTTTAATGTTTCACCACCTAGAAAATGCATTAATATGCACCAAACCCATCAATTAATTTTGTGTATGTATAAAGATTTGTTTGTCTTATCACCAGGAACAAGCAGGCATGTCTTTACAAACCTCCACAACCCCAACATTTAGGCAGATATTCTTTCTTTTTTGGTTTTCCTTTTAATTTGCAAATCTTGTAATCTAAGACTGAAGTTGCCTGAACCAACCTCTAAACCAGCAGAGAAATATCAGCCAAAAAACACAATCTGTTTCCCATTTATGTGTCAGGACTGCACCGTTTCGGGGGGCTGTGAAAACAATTGTTTTGAAAAGATTATTTAGTGAATCATGGACTGGTTTGGGTTGGAAGGGGACCCTTAAACATCATCCAGCCCAACCCCCCTGTGAAACATCTCAGTCACTTTACTAGCTGGAAAAATATGACTTTTAAAAGACAAAAATGTGTGTACCAAAAGCCAGCCAGAAAATCAGATATGAGGCAAAAGTTCCACCATGTTGATGAGTACAAAATGATCACACACGAGAACAGAAAACGAAAACCATTATCAGCAAATTCACCTGGGAATTAATTAACAGTGGTAACAACAAAAAAATATTTGGAAATTATATTATTATGGTGTTGAAAATGTATGAAGGGCTTTTTGTGAGGAAAGCAGAAACTGCCCATAATCTCTGAATTATTTTCTATTAACTCAGGAATACAATAACACAATGAAAATAATGATCCTCAGGGTTTGTTCATTTCCCAGGTATCTCAGCCTCTAAAACAAGGGTGTGAAGGGATATTTTTACCAAACCAACATATCCTTAACATATATAAATACACTGTTTGGATAAAGACAGAAACTCCTATGAGAGCAGTATTTGCATCTCTAATTTATAAATAGTTAAACTTACAGGGCAGGGAAGAAAAGGAGGAAAATCACCATAAACTGTTTTTTCCATGTTGTAAACACATAAAGAAAAAAAATCACTTCTCTGCCTTATGTGGATTCTAATTTCAACATTTAAGGCAGGTAACATTAATATTGCAATTGAACACAGTAATAACAGAGAAAGGTAAAGATTTGACAGTTCTTCCTTCACACACACACTGATTAAACTCTTAATTGAAAAAGGTGTGGCACAGAATTAGTCTTACAACTGTAAGAAGATTTACTCCGACTGCTCAGCCATTAAATGGCTGTGTAGAGGATTACTCCTGAAAAGCAAATATTTTCCTGTAGGTAGAGATATAAATCCTGTGCATTGTCTGAATCAAAAGTAAAATGTCTTAAGGGCCTCTTTTATAAGAGCAGTGATACAATTCTGGCCAAAGAGCACAAAATGAGACTGTAAACTGATTTTTCTAACTCAGAGAAGGAAGTTTAACATGCATTTTGCTAATAAACAGTGTGTGGCTGCAACAATGAAATGCTTGGTATTTGTAAGTCATTTGCTGCTTGAAAAATTACTTTTTAAGACATAGAGATTGCTTTAGACACTTCACAATAATAATTCTGACCCGGTTTAATATCAGAAAAGGTTAATCATAAAGTTGTGATTCTACTGAGAATAAAATAAAATACCTCTTTATTTATTTTATATCAAGAGTCTCATTTTTATTCCTTTCCAAAAGATTAAGTCATAGGAAAATGTATGTTGACACATTAAAAAGAAGTTTAAAACCACATCCCAGTGTTATCCCATGAAGAAAAAAGGAACAGAGCTTTAAAGATGTCATCTACTGGGCTTTTTAGATGACATTACAATTTATGCATTACTTTATACACAAAAACATTCTTACCCAGAAGATCCAATGCTTTTGCACACACCAAGCAGAGGTCGCTTCTCAGCAAAATTATCACATTTCTGAGCACCTGAGAAGTGGGAAAACAAAAGAAAAGCAAAAGGAAATCACTATGCACTGCTTGTACAGTTTCCAAGCTCAGGATGGGGCCCAATATATTGAATATATAACCCAAACCTCACAGCTTGTGCAGGATGAGTGACAGAAATTCAAATTACAGGCAGAGCTGTGACCACTGAAGGACTGCTCTTGACAGAGTGAAAATGAGAAACAACACAAACAGCAAAACATGGCCAGGCTTTGGGAGTGATTTTCTGTTCATCCCACTTGGGGCTGGGATTCTGGGGCTGTTAACAAGTGATTCTTGCTCACTTTTCATTGTTCTTTATAAAGCTGCCTGCACTGAGGCCCTCAGCAGCTCTGCCTGGGGTTCACACCTTGGTTTCCAGTTTGTGCAAGGGGAACACACGAGTGCCAACCTCAGGGCAGCCCCTGCAGCCCCTGCCCTGTGCCCAGGAAAGCAGGAGATGAAATTCAACCCAGATCCATCTGTTCCACCACCAGGAGACCCCAGCCTTTTAGGAAACAACCTCCACAGAGACTCCAAGTGAAAACACAGCTCCTACACCACATCCCAGCCACTTTTAGGGGTGGTTTCACCAGGTGACACCTGCACAGCCCAGCAGAGTTGGTTTGTGCCAGGCTGGGCTGGCTGTCCCTGCCCTGGGATCCATTCCCAGCCCAGTGGCACCAGCCCTGGCACTGGAACCCAGCCCTGGCACTGGAACCCAGCCTGTTTTCCCCCCAGGCTCAGTAACACCTTCACCCCAGCACAGGCAGATTGTTAAAGACACCACCACACTTCTCCAAATGGGGTTTTAAGAGTTTGGAGAACTTTGCTTTACTGCTGTGTCAACAGAAATAAAACTAAAATTGAGTGTAAGAAAAAAACGACAACAAAAAAAAAAACTCACTTCTGCTTGTGAACAACGTTTAACTGAATTCCAGGGTATGTTTCTACCCGACTTAAATAACTGAGTAACAACCAACACCACCACTATGAAGTTTCCTCCATTTTCTTTCAACCTTTGCCTTTTTAATTATCTATCTAGAGGTCTGCACGTGCGTGGTGAATAATGGATTTTTTTTTTCTCCATTATACACCAAACCCTTTGATCTCTAAAGAATATTAGTGATAGAGCCTGCTCAAAATTTAAATCTCAAATACTGCTGTACAGCCCTAAATCATTTCTTCAGAAAGGCACAACAATTAACAATATACATTTTGACACAGCAGACCCTGTTAATTATTAATTACTCAGGCACATGTACTTAATTTGTAACAAACACTGTTCAGTTCCTCTCATCTATACAAGGATAAGTCTTCCCTCCTACACCTTTGGGTATTTATAAAGTCAAATGGGTCACATCAATAACTCCACCATCAACAATAGCTTTACAAGGAACCTAAACCAGCCAGATGGATTTCCCTTTTATTCCTATTATTTCCAGCTCTTTGGTGAGTCAAACCTGTACTGTATGTACTGACCTGTAAATTGATAAATGAAACATAAAGTCTTCTTAAGAGTCTGGCAACCAATTTGTTTCCTTCAACCCAGGTAACAGATGAATTCCATTTGTTCTGTTCCCAGCACTGAGGGTGAAATGCTGACTACCAGCAGTTCTGACCCTGATTTAAGTGCAGCCAGGATTTCACCTGAAGTATTTAACTCTACTTTTTTTCTTCTTTTTTCACTAAGATGTATTAGAGACACGAATTCAGATGTTTCTTTATGGTCTGGCTCTCAGTTTAGCAAAAGGAAGGGGAAAGAAGGAAGAAAAAGGTGGAGGAGAGTCCAGGGAACCAAGTGCCCAAAATCCAAAGGAATGCCAGTTTTAATACCCACAGCAGAGATTTGCAGAATTTCTGCAACAGGTGCTTAAACTCCTGATTTCGGTCTGTAATGACTCGAGTCCCTCAATTTTAAAAAATCCATTTTCTATCTCAATACTTTCAGAATGTAAATATTAATACTGCAGGAAAGGATCATTATTGGGAGGCCTCTGAGGGCATTAAATCAGGTTAATAGCTGTCCCATTCATGAGATTGCACAGAGTGACATGTGTTGGGCTCTGCCAGGCTCTAATGGAAGCAGGAGCCTCTCCCAGTTCTGGGGTGGGATTTAATCCCCCAAGTTCTGCTGGATTAATTTTCATTTGTAAAATTGTGTTTATTTGCATGTGCGAGGCGCTGACGTTGCACACACCTGCTGCACACACAGTGTTTAACAAAATTGAAATGAAAAACAGCTCTCTAAATCCCCCAAATACAAAAAGTATTGAAATCCTGTTGCAAAGTCTTTTTCTTAAACTCCTTTTATTCTAAATCCTTTTAATTCTGTCATATAACACTACAGCATTTATAAAATGCTGGAAATCCTGACAAATCACACAATTAAAGTAATGAAAACTGCCCTTCCTGCCAACAAGGCACCACCTTATCTACAGCTCCATTTAGCTAAATGATACGTTTGGTTTTTTAAAAACCTAACTTCAGTTGGTGTGCTTAAAATTGAAAAAAAAAAAAAAAAGATAAAAAATATCTCTGTGGCTAAATGAAATTCCATACAAATCAACATTTAGAAGTTTATGAAGTCAAAAGGTTACCCACACGTAAGCTCAAAGCAGCTTAGGCCCTGTCCTGCTGATGAAACTGTGAATAGAGACCTCAGGCCTGCTAAGGCCTCTCAATAATGCCAATAATAAAAGAGCAACAACAACAATAACAGCAGCACGTCTTTATGCAGAATAAAAATGAAACCCAGTGATTTTCACAGAACTCAAAAGCTGCTCAGAACTATGGAAATCACCCTGGTTTCCCATGAGGAGGAAACGTGCTGGATGAATTTCACACTCTGACCTATTTAGCAGTGGCATAGAGGCACCGTGGAGTGGATTTTCCTGGTGTGTAATTCCACTGATCAGTCCCATCTAATAATGCAGTGCAGCTCCTGCTCCACTAAACCCCTCTTATTTCCATCTTTTCCTTGGAAATCATGTTGCATTTGTGGTCCTGCCCCAGGTCGGTGCAGCAGCCAAGCAGTACCTGGGAGTGCCCCAGGCTGGAATTCCCTCTCAGCCCAACTGGGTGAAAGTTTCAGGGGCACTGGTCTAAAGCAGTGATGATGGAATACAGGTCAGTGTTGCACTGCAAAATTCTCCCCTGTAATATCTCTAAAAGCCTTACTTGGAGAATTCCAGTCTGTAATTTCTGTAATCCACAGACATTACCATTCATTATCCCAAAAACCCCACGGAACAGGGGGAGAACACCAAAACTCAAACACACACCTGCAAAACCCACACCTACACCACCCCAAACCTCGTTTGTCCATGGTGCAGGGCCAGTCCCTCCACCACACAGAGCCTGTGATTATTTTGGCCTTTGGGGATTGAAAACCACTGAACCACCCAAGTGGCTGAACATACACAAACCTCCCATCTGCCCTCCTTTAGGGAGCAACCTAAATATTAGAGCTCTTTAAGTGTACCTGCACATAAACCTGAGTCAGCTTTTGAGGTTCAAATCTTCATTTGACCAACATCAAAGATGGGAGCAGTGGAGAACAGGGATAAATCTGCTGCAGTATTTCAACTCTCAATGGGTTTTAGTACCTCTAAATTATTTTTCCTTTTTTAATTTGCTTTTTTTTTCCCTTAGAAGTCAATCTGAGGGAACAGTCAAATTCACTGAGAGATGCAGGGCTATTATACCATCTTTTCTGCAAGCAGCATAATCTAGAAAATGGCAATAAATTAATTCAGCTCGCTGGAGGAATTTATTTTCATAATGCTGAGACATGGAAATAGGTTTTACAGACAACCACCGATCTAAACTTCACCACAGCAGCCTGTCACCGTGTCCCTTTGAGCAGGAATTGCCACACACAGAGCTGCTCCTCTGGCTTTCTAAGTTTCTTGATTGGATTTTAAACTATGCAGCTCTACCTTAACAAATGGGCCAGCACAAGGCAAAGCAGGTATTTGGCCAGGGGCTTGCAAAATAACCTGGGAGAAATAATAAAAAATGGGAGACTGCAGCACGGGCTTACTTCAGAAAGGATCAATATTCTGATTTTGTAGGTAAAAGAACAGCAGAGGTAACTGAAATAAATGTATAGTTTCCTCAGCACTGACAGAAATAATCCAGCCCCCAGCACACCTGGGAACACTTCCCCTGGAAGTGGAGAAGAGCCAGGCCAGCCCTGTGCCAAGGATGGCTCAGCAGACACCACAGCTCAGGATTCCTGTCCCTAACACTGCCAGAGTCCAGGCTGAGATGTTCTCATAGTCTAAATATTAGCTCTGCAAGCCCAAAATTTGGCCACAGTGCAAACCTTCAGTCTCCAAAAAGGTCATTTATATTGTAAACTGTACAGAATAATTAAAGCCCTGTCTATTGGAGGTAGCTATGACCTGACCACCGAGAAGAGCTGATATCTGTGGGTTCAGCATTATTTACAGAAATCCCTCAAGGTTTTAAAGACACCCTGCCACGGCCACCAGGACATCAAAGTGATGCTGCAGAGCTGGGCCAGCTCAGGGCTGTTGGCTCAGAGCAGAGCAGAGCTGCCAGCTCCCAGCAGTTGCAGAGCTGGCCCAGCTCCTGAGCTAACAAACCTGCCCAGCTCCCAGCTGGCAGTGCCCAAGGGCAGCTCCAGAGCCTGCCCAGGCTGCTGCTGCCAGCAGCACCCAGGACCTGCTGCAGGAGCTCCTCTGCATGAAACAACCCCTCTGAAACAAGGCTTCATTATGCCGTGAGGCACACTCTGAGGCAGAGGATCTAACATCAAAGGGCTGCAGTTTTTTAACAAAATAGTTGACAAACTATTAAGTTCTGCTCCTGTAAAGTCACCAAGTTAAAGCCATGAGCTTTCCTTTCACACCTGGGAATGAGCTGCTTATCACCAGTTAAGATCTGTTTCTAGGAACGTGCCAAATCCATCCACCAAGAGACTCCTATTTTCAATAATTCCCTTTTTACAGCTTTACAGTAAAACAGTGTTTGAGCCTGCTGATGGTAATCAGCTTCTCCTTTACAAATTCCTTTTATTTCGTTCAGAATCATTAAAGCTCATGAGTTAGTTATCTGAGGCCTCTTATTACAGCTTTACTTTTATCTGATTCCAGATACTGGTCAATGATACATTCATGTACTTTTAATCAAAGATTTATTTAAACCAAGCCATGTAAAAAGAGACCAAAACATGTTTTTAAAAGGTTTGGTTTAATTTAATATGAGCTAATTTGAATAGTTTTCTAATGTAACAACTATCATTGTCAGATGCTAAATATGTGGAATTTAGAGGCAGAAAGACAGTAACTCCTTGAAGGAGTTCATGAGTGTAATTTTTTCGATTGAAAAATCAAAAACCTGTTCTAATACCAGAAAAAAATGAACTTCCAGGTTCTTCAATTAATTTACTTCATTTTCATTTCCATTTCCACTTTTCTTCCTCCTTTTTTTTTTTTTCCTTTGAGAGAGGAAGGGGCACAGACATCCATTACTCAATGACACACATAATAGCAAAAGAGCAGCTTGTTGGGAATTATGCAGTGTTCCAGTAAATGGAATAAAGGAACAAGAGGCCTGGGAAGGATTTTACTGTAAGTTAGTTTAACCTATAACAGTTACATAGCCACATATACTTTGTATATTCCTCTGCTCAGGAAATCACCAAAACAATGTATAATATGTCCATTAAACCTTTGACTTTCTTAATTTACTTTCTTTGAAACACACTAAATTAGTATAATTTACTATGAATAATTTAAGCAGTAAGATTTGCTGCATTTTTTGAGTTCACTCATTAATTCATAAAATATTACTAGAAATTCTAACCCAGCATAATCCCCAAAACACCTTGGTCATATTAGAAAGACATTCTTTTCACTCACAAAGTAAAACAACTCATTTAATTTAGACCCCAACAGTCTGCAATTAGATTGGGTTTGGATGGAACGGGGTAGTTTTTTTGGAGGAATTTGCTCATTTATGCACAGTTGCTCAGATTTTGCAGCAAGTTCTTCTGGGGGTTAACTCAACTTCTGGAAGAATCCTGTTAAATTAAGCAACCTGGTTCAGAATTTGATGAAATAGTATTTAAGCAGCGACAGAGGAGTTGCACACAAGGGATGATAAAAGTTCAGCCACTGCAAGGGCCAAAGTGAGTAAAGTTAACGTAAAATAAGGAGAAATAGAACAAATCAGAAGCCAGTGCCACCCCAGAAACCAAATCCTGTTGTCTTGTTAGTTTTAGTGGAGTGGAAAAGCAGCTTTTTTAGGAAGCCCTGGTGAATGAGGATCTCTTTGCCTGGGTACTCACTGATCTGGGGGGCTGGGAGGATCCGTGCAGCCCGAACCGGCCCGTGGCGCACCGAGAACAGCTCCTGGGCTTCCCCACTGATCTGCAAACACCAACAGCAAGGCAAAAACCTCATCAGTACTTTCAATATTCACACATTCAGTAGCTAAGAAGGTAGGCAGAAAGGCACTGTAGGGAAGTACATTGGGAAGGCTCTGCCTAAGCAACCACTGTCATTTCTGTAAATGAGAATAGATCTCAGAAGTCCTGAATTAACTGTTTGTGACCACACAGGTTTTGGAAGGAGCAAGGCTTGAAGCTGACTGAAATTCACAAAAATTTATCCTACATTTCACGAGGTTCTGAAGAAAAATGCCAACTCAACAGAGATCAAGAGTGGTGAACGTGAAAAAAGATGGGAGAATTTCATATATTGGCTCATTTCTCACTCACCAGGTGCAAAAACCATGTTTAAAAATAGGTGGTCAAGCTACTTAAGCCTGTCACTGATGGCAATGCTGAAAAGATTAAACCAGAAGCAGTTAAGATGAATTCCCAGACTTCCTGCAATGGTCACTCAATGTATTTTCATAACTGCCTGGTAATGGATCCGATATGGAACGTCAAACTCCAGGAAAATGGCAAACATTATGAAGCTCATTTCCAAATAACCAACAACTTAAACCAGATGTAATGAGCCTCAGAACACAGCCAAGGCTGGCATTAAGTTTTGCCAAACAGGCAGCTTACAATATCAGAAGAGAACATGATTTGGAATAAGGTTCCTAGGAATCAATAAACTATAAATTCAAGTGAACTTTTGGAAATGTCATTTTATGGTTGTTTCCATTTCTTTCTGCACTTCAGCTCACACGTCCAAAAAGTTAAAATACTCCTACTGTTTGACCAGCAAATCCCAAGCACAGTACTCCAGGCTCTCAGCTTACATCCAATCCTGCCTGGTTACTTATTATCACTGCTCTAGGTCATGGGGGAGAATGAAACCCACCCCATGAAGCACAATTATAAATAAAATTACTTTGAAAATACCATTTACTACACAGCTCACCCACCATCCTGCACACAGTACAGAGAACTACTGCTTTTCCCTGTTAAGCCTGGAATTACACACAAGCTACACCAATGTGGGGAAATAACATTCTAACCCATTTTAGCCCAGCAGTTTATCAATTAATATCACTTTTACTGTCACCATCAGAATTATTCCTGATGAACACAACGCTTTTCAAACTGCAATCAAAATGAGAATTAATCCCTGGGTCTACCCTGCTCTTATTTAATCAGGCAGATGTTCCAATCACAGCAGATTCTGCTCTGTACACACAACCCTGCAGTACTCCAGCTTTTGCAAAGCAAGTTTAATTCTCCCTCAGGAGCAGCTTCTTGACCAGATTCCATACAAGACACAGGAATGATGATCAGAAATCAACTCAGCAAAGGTTTGCTGATGGCTTTGAACTGACCATGAGCTTGGAGTGCAATGTGGAGAGAAAAAAAAAAAAAGCCTCTGGATGAAAACATCTGTATCCAGAAAAAACAGCTTGGGAAAATGTAGAGCACAGCTAAGCAGAAAAGGAGGGAAATTAAAGAGGGACAGAGTAATAAAGAGATTTAAAAAATTAAGACAGCAGCAGGTTTTCTGTCCACTGGAACACAGCAGCTCTATGAAAAGGCAAAGGAGGAAATGGAAAAGAAGAAAAATAGAAGGGTTTGGAACTATTATTATTGGCAATTAAAGATTTTTTCCCCCAAATCATGAAAATGCTGGTTCACACGTGTGTGCACATCTCTGGCCATGAATGAAAACAAGAGGGAAAGGAACCAGCACAACAAAGGTACAGAAGGAGTGATTCCCATAAAATGTCCCAACCCAGCTCAGACACCTCCTTCTCCTTTTTAACTCTGCCAGCACATGAGCCCCAACTCCAATCTACTTCAAACAAAGCTCCAGTCCCCAAAGGAGGATCCACTGAGGAGGCCAAACCTTCTTAATGCAGGTTCTGCTCTTAAATATCCTGAACTCCAGGAGCATGTTTATCCAACCTGGGGTGCCAAGACCTGGTAGAGCTTAAACTTGAGACTTGCAAAGAAAAGCCTAAAAATGTCCGAGTACAAATGAAGTTTATTTGTACTGAAGCATTTAACATGGAAATCCCAGCCCAGCTCTTCTCATGCATATTAATGCACTAACTTTTGAATAATTAATATTCATTATTTAAAAGATAATTTATTATTTTATACTGGGGGAAAAAATTACAGAAAGGTTAAGTGGAGTAACAAAAGCCACAGGATCCAACAGTGACAAAGATGAGATTACAGGTATTTAGCCCCTGTTTTGAGACCACTGTAGGTTAACAGGTCCTTTGCTCAGTCCCTGTAGGACTCTAAATCATGGAATGATTTGGGTTCAGCCTCTACAGCTCAAGTGCTGAGCACTTGCTGACTCTTGGGAGCTAAAAAGGAGTAAATTTTAATATATACCCCCACTGTAGAATTTGTAATTAAAATACAAGATGCCACCCACCCACCAGTACCTCGTGGTAAAGAAAATTGAAATTCTCTAACAGGCACAAAATAAAGTTTCCAAAAAATCTGGATGTGACACTACAACATGGATCACATTAAAACACTAATATTTAATCTAGCATAGTTTCATAAAGTAACAGCTTTTCTAGGGGATTTAAGTTGTGTGTCCTTAACTGTTCTGTAGAGGCAGGGACTCAGAGAAGGCACTGCATGTTGTTGTCTGCCATGAATTAGTAAGAGCTTGGTTGTTCCTTGGTTTGCTCGGCACTGAAAAATGCATTAGAGCTTTGAGTTCAAGGTTTTCTTTGAATTCCAATGAACTTCTTTCAAACACCAGCAGCAGCAGGAGCTTCTGCTGTCTGCAGCCTCACAAAACCCTGAATGAACTGTGGCTAATGCTAACGCCTTTCATTTATCTATGGACAACATAAATCTTCATTGCTGAGGCCACACAGATCCAATCTGCCTGCAAGCACCATCTTCAGGGGACAGAGATTGTGTGGCCTGATCTTCCTGCCACTCCAGCCCTTATCTCACTGCTCAGCCAGCCAATCTTCCCTGTGAATGGGACACTTATCCCACTAGGAACTCAAGTGGGACAAGGAACTGCACACCGAGGGGAGAACGGCCAGCCTGGGTCAGATGTGGGCTGGCAACTCTCAGCCAAAGGCTCCACATCCCATTACCAGTCCCTCGAGCTCCACAGTCTCACACGCACAGACAAAACATAAATAGAGCTCATGAATTGAAAACAGAGCTCTAAATTCTTCAAAAAGCACCTGTGAGAAACGAGGCTGTGGCTGCCATTTTGGATTGGATCCAGCTAAGTAGCAAGTCCCCGTGGCAGCTCTCAGAGCTCTTAAAAGTTTTTCTTTCCCATTCCAAAAGCCAAGAATATTTCCAAACAGGTTTCAAGAATTGGATATTAAGCTGTAAAAGCAGCTTCAGGTACTCGTTGTAGGGAAGAGTGAATCCAAAATGACGGCTCCAAGCTGCTCTGGTAGAACATCTCAGCTTTCCCAAAACATGGCATCAACCACAACTCCCAGACCTACAGGGAAGGCTGGAAGCAAAGGATTCCAGTCCCCCAGTGAAGTCTTCATTGCTCTCTTCCAGTTAAAGGAGGAAGAAGAGCTCTCTCCTCCACTTAGGACATCTTGAACTATTGCTTAAAACAGGACAGCCCAGGAATCTGCAGCACTGGTTAATTTTTGATGACAGAGCTGTATTGTTTGGAGCACACCAGTTTGCACCCATAAAAAAAAGCTGAACAAAGGAGGTTTTGTTCACACCAAGGATAACTAATAGTTTCCAACCAGAGAAAATGGTTTTCACATGGTGAAAAAAAATTACAAAAAAAAAAAAAAAAAGCCAAACACACCAAAGTGAAAGAAATTTCAGTTTGGAACTCAATGTCTGAACTACTGTGCCACTCCAGAAATGGAAACTGAGGAATGTATAACAGGAAAAGGGAATGATCAGAAGTCTGTTTTTAAATATTCTGATGCATGTTTTACACATGAAGATATCATGATATGATGTTATAATATGATAATAAGCAATTGATAGATACCACCACCAAATATTGCTGCATATGGGTTAAAGACAACTTCCAGTCATGGTGCTGCTGAGAAAGCAATGAAGGACTGGAAGAAAATGAACAAATTTTATCACTTTAGTTTAGAAATTCACTCAGCTTTTCCATTCAATCCAAATACCTGTAATTATCTACAGATTGTAAGAATTTAGATGCTCAAAGAATGTTGCTCTAGTGACTGGATTGAGGATGAAGTTGCACGTAGTACTTTAAATTATGGCAGTGCTAATGGAATCAGAAGTTTTATAAAACCGTATTTCTTGCACACTGGTGCATCTTCAAGTGTAAAAAACCCACAGCCTCAGAAAGTGATTTGCATAGATGTTTTGCAAAGTCCTCAGACATTTTTCAGCTTCACTAGGTCTGGTCATTGCTCCATTTTTCTGAGTGATAAATGGAAGTGGTTCCCTCTAGAAAGAAGTTTGGATTGCAGCTTGGGATGCAAGAGGTTTCTTTTTTAACTGTAACAAGAACCATTAAATTAGGATGATTTTTCTACTTCTGAAACTCCCAGCCTACAATGATAAAAAAGCAGCCAACGTGCATTCCCTGAACAGGAACATCTAGAACAGATACTTGGAAACCACATCAGGCAGAAACCAGCTCCAATCGTGTCTGAAACATGAAACTGGGAGCAAGGAGAAAACAAATTCCAAACAAAACACAAAGCTCTGCTGTGCCATTATCAAATAGGAACTCCTAGTCCTTATTCCCAGATTCCTCCCCACTTAGGCAGGCGTGTTTTAAACCCACTTTTAACCTTCCCACCCCCATCTGAGAGCAGAGATCAAAGCAGAGAGCCCTTTGCAGGGACACCACGGGCTGCACTTGCAAGGCCAAGGCTGCCCCAAACACCAGCCCAGCCCTTTGAAGCCGCCCTAATGGTATCTCCCATTTGAAAAGCCACACTCGTGCAGTGAAAAGCTCTTCCTCCAAGGAGATGTTAATGTGAAAGCACTCAGCCTGCGGAGAGGCAGCGCTGGGGAAAGGCTGCGAGGTGTGGGCAAGCCCATGTAACACCATTAGCCCGAGTGTCGGCTTAGGAGCTGTCATAAACACTTCATAATCACTCACACACAAACCCTGCTGCCTGCAACACGTTATTAAGTGCTGAATAGAGGGCCAATTGTAGGAATAGAAAAGCACAATGCTACAGATAATGGCCTTCCTGAGGAGATTTGCACATAAATGTCAGATTGTTGCTTTTGCAGATTAGGCTGGAGAATGCAGGGTTGGGGTTTTCTTTTCTTAGCTGGAATAATATTGCTTAATTACAAGCTAAATAGTCAGCAGGGCCAAGAAGAAAGGTTTGTGTAATAGCAAAGGACACAAAAAAGTGTTGCCAAATAAGCTCTTAAATATCAAGTCAATCACCTAACTGCCAGGTTTTATTGTGCTGAGGCTGAGCAAGGGAAAAAAACGCAAAGGAGAGACAACAATGTGAAAAAAAACCCCTCCAGTTTATGTTCCCTCCAAATTTGTTGAATATACAAACCCTGCTCCGTAAAGATATTTAAAACTGATGTTAAAGATGATTGTTCTGTGAAAATCTCCACTAACAGAGGAACCATTCCAACGCTGGACTAACACAAAGTGCCCAGGTCCAAGCTGCACCTCCCTGGCTGTGCCTCAGAATTTCACAGAACGCACCAAAGAAGGGCTGGCAAAGTGATGCAACATCTCCACAGCTGACATTCTGAAGGTGGATGGTAAAATATTTCCACATTTGGCATGTTCTCTATTTCACTGCACTTCCCCTCAACTCAAAAATTCTGCAAAAGTTGAACAACACTAAGAGAAGCTGTCCTGCAATTTCATTTTTGTTAGTTTCCCTGAAATAGCAAAAACTAAGAATTATTTAGAAGTTAAATACTTTG
This sequence comes from Monarcha castaneiventris obscurior, assembly GCA_026261815.1. Taxonomy (NCBI): domain Eukaryota; kingdom Metazoa; phylum Chordata; class Aves; order Passeriformes; family Monarchidae; genus Monarcha; species Monarcha castaneiventris. The sequence continues at coordinate 9,382,265 of JAMPIT010000343.1, forward strand.
GGGAAAAAAGACAGCCTGGTTGTATGATCCTACTGAAAAGAAGGCAAAATCAGCTATTCCATGGCCTAAGTTGTGGCTCATTCAGACACAAGGAGGAGAGGGGTAAAAAAAGAAAAGAAAAAGAAAGAAAAAAGGAAAAAAATCCACCCATGGCAACATATATCTTTTTTTTTTGTTTAGAAAACACGCGTTCATTTGTATAAGAACATTCCAGCTGGATAAAACAGGGTGTTTTGCAAGGATTCTTGAGCTCAAGCCGATGTGATGCTCAGGGTATCTTAATTAATTAATGAATTAATTGATGACGTTGTGCTGCCGCTCTTAGCTCGGTGTCCCAGCGCCACCGTGTGGGCGCTTTGTGTAACGCACCGCCAGAGAAAATTCCCTGTATTTCGGCTGAAATGTTCCCAAGTTTCAGTTAAAAGTTCCAAAATTTTAGTAAACGGTTACAAAACACCGAAATTTAGCGAAATATATTAGGTCTCCCTCCATTTCTGTTAAATATTCTTTCAAATGGAAAAGCTCAGGAGCTTTTTTATTTCCTCATTCCAGCTAACGAGATGCAATCAAGAGGATAATAAGATGCAATAAAGAGGGGGAAAGCTCTACCATAAAACCCAATTTAACTGAACTTTTGGTGTAGAAATTAACATTGTTTCCTAAGCTATTGGTATATAAAGACATGTTCTACATAGCTAACCAAGAAGTTGTAAAAGCACACGTTTCTTGAAAAAACAGTGTATTTTAAAGGGAAGGAACTCCATCCTCTCTGCTTTATTCTGAAGGACAAAGCGTTGTGAGAAATTCTGCTTTTTTTAAGTTCAGAATTTTATGACCTACTGTATTCAACTTCACTCTCTCATTTCAAGAAATTTGGGGCAAATTCCCCAAATGAAGACCATGTGCCCATAAACCACTCTGCAACACAAACCAGGGGGTGGGGATGACAGCATGAAATCAAACCCACATGCACACAGAGCCCTTCATAAAATTAAAATTGCAAATCATGTCCATGACAAACATGTGATTGTAAAATACTATTAATACTGTCATATTTGAATTCCTGGGACAAACAAATCCTGTTGGTGTTTTTCCACCCTCATTCCTTTCTGTTAAAAAACAAATCTGTCTTTTTTTTGGGCTACAGACTATTTCAGAATGGCAAACACTGCTCCCAGTTCGAGTCTGGAAATGTACTTAGCAGGAATAATGTGCAAAAAGCCCTCAAAAATCTGAAGGTGCATGAATTGAAGTGTTTGAGCTATGCTCAGGGTTATCTGAAGATAAGCACATTGCACACAATCCATAAGACATTAATGGGAAATGTTGGCTCTTTCCACTCCAAAGGGAAAAATTAAAGGTAAAATATTAAAGTTAGAACAGAACATTGACCAAAAATAGCAGAAGGAAGGAGGGAGGTGAGCTCTGTACTCACAGGTATGCTCCAGACTTGCATCCCATCACTGTATCCAATCATCAGCAGCAACGGGGGCTCATTCCCAGTGCTGTGGATTTCATGGAATTCCATATTCCTGGATGTATCTGAATTGGGGTTCAACAGCAAAGCCATAATTAGCAGGTCAGGATCAAACCCAGCTGCTCTCAGCAACACTAGATGGTGTTTCCTCAGTTGTCAGAACTAAAAGCAACCAAAGTGCTTCACATTTTTATGCTGGACCAGCACTGAAATATATTCTTTCATCATTGTTAAAGTTTCACAAAGAGAAAGCTTTAAAATTTGAAGTGATGGAGAAAAATTTTCTGGATAACAATGTGGTCTAAGAGAAAAGGGTGATTGATTCCCCATTCAGACCTGATCCCCTATTTCTAAATGAAGGTTAGGGATGGGGTGAGAGAGAACCTAAATCAGGGTTATTAGAACCAGAAATTACCTATAATCTGTACATTGCTTTATGGCCATCTTTAGCCCAGTTAAGGTTTGTTTGCTTGTGGGTTTGTTTACCTTCTATTTTTAAAAAAATCTCAAACCCTTTTCAGGTTCATGTAGCCAAACCCTTTAGAATATTCTTCAGAATCCTTCATGTTGTGTTTAAATTCATTTTATGCAGCTGTTCTGACTGGGCCTGGAAACATCCTCTTTCATCACCCCAAATAAATCTTCTCTGTCTCTGATGCTTCCATGCTTTCAGTGAGCTTTGCTCATTCTCTTATGGTTGAAAATGTCATTTAAGAGGAGTTTTACTCAAGAAAATCATAATGATTATTATATTACAGAGAAAGCTGATTGGAATTATTGCACATGGACCCAAAACTCACAAAAACGAGTGAGAGACAATGAAGCCATACCATTTAAATCTGCATTTTCAAATCTGACCCAGACGATTTTCTCCTTTTCTTCTGGTGGGGTTCCACTGTAGGCCTGGACAAAAAGCAAAAGGGTTGAAATAAGGAAGTTTTAACACTGTTTTTTCTTCCCCTCTAAGAAGGAATTTAATTAAAAACCACAAACATGATTCATGGATCTTATGGTCACCAGTATTCATACAACACAACCATGCTGAAAATCACTCACTGATGTGGGAATGGCAAAATATTTATCACAATAAATCTGGGGCAGGTAAGAAATGCCACGTGACTTAGTGAGTTAATAAAATTAAACACAGTGGCTTCTACAATCTTTAACTTCAGCAGTGTTGGAGGTTCTCACATGAGGTGTTTTATCATTAAAATTCTCTTTAATTCACTTAAAAGCTTTGCAAGCCAGACTGAGGAAAGAAAGAAACCTTTACTACACAGTTTATATTACTGACATCTTTCAGTTCTATTTGTGACAACTTTAATACAGTCTTTTACTAGAGAATAAACTGCAATTCCAGGAGAACAGATCCATGTTTCAGCCCTGTGTTCTACAGATTCCCATAAAAAGATGAGATACAAAAAGAAATTGTGGAGTGAGAGTTGCAGTGTTTCCAAACTGGAGGTTTTACAGTCCTCAGGAGAAGCTGTGGTAGCAGGAACGTGAGCTACAGCAGAAATACCATCACTGCCAAATGAATTATAACAAAATACTGAGCACTATTTGGGATTAAATATGAACAAATCTTGTATAATCACTTTATACATGCCAGAAAAGCAATAACACGAACTAAAAATACAAATGTAAAAAATAAGTGTGGGGTTTACTTTTCAAAACAAATCACATTCCACGCTTCCAAGGCAAACTGATTTGTAAAATAAAACACAGACTGTGTCCTTTAACCAGAGAGGGGGAATGGGAGGCTGTGGAATGCAGCAGTCTCTTAATTGAAACTTTCAATATGTTTAATTTTAACCCGGAGTCCAAAATGCATTTCACAAATTGGTATTAGTGAGGGCATTGTTTTTATATTATTATGGAATAAATGCACTGAGAATTCTGAGGAAATTAATGAGGAAACAAGACACTAACTAACCAAGATAATCCTTGGAATCAGAACCAAGATAATTTCCTAAAGGTACAATCAGCTGCAGTGCTCCTCCACCATGGACTACAGCTTTCCCAAAGAGTTAAACAAAATTAGTTCCCTTCTGCTACTGACAGCAACCAGGAAGGGACCATTGCAGTGCCATATTTATTATATGTAAGCATAAACAAATATATATATTTTAAAACAATAAATGTATTTATGAGATGAAATAATAAATTTACAAAGCAGAGTGAGGATTCCTGACACTGCTTGGTGCACTGAAAAAAGCAGTTTTAAAGACCCACACACCCTACCTGGGGCACAACATCTTGGAGGAAGGTAACAACACTTTCCATGTACGACTGTTCCCTGGAAAACAGAAGGAGAACTTCAGCCAAAGGAGTTCAGAAATGGTCATGAAAACATTAAATTAGATCAGCAAAAGGAAACAAGGGCAACCTTTGGCACATAGGAAAATACTAAATATGCAATGCAGGCACTTAATTTTACTGCCAAATTCTGATAATATAAATTGTGGCCTCTAAGTAATGAAAGGACTAAGTAAAAGTAATAAAAGTCTGTAAAAAAGCTAAGTGATACCTGCTGATGGAATAACTGCTTGGGGGCAAAGTATAAAATCTAAATTCAAGGAATAAGCCATGTTCTCCACATCAGAGGGGCCTCAAGTGGTACAGGGATTTGGAAATGATTCCTCAGTATTTTTCTACTTGATTTGGCTCTTGCAACATGAAAATGAGGATTGAAACAACGACTGGAGCTCTCCTGGTGGGACAAGCAAACTTCCAGAGCCCCTGTGCAGGATGGACAATGCAGGAGTAGGTGGCAGTGCTCAGGAGCAGGGGAGGGAGCAAAACCCTCCCTAAGAACAGCAAGGAGAGAGATTTTCAGATGAGATTTTATAGCTTGGGAAGCTTATTCCTCCTTGGAAGTTCATTAGCAGCATCGATTGGGGATAGTTTATAGTGCAAAGATACATTTGTTGGGGCAGGTTTAAACTGATGCTTTGAGTAGCTTACACGAGTGGTGAGCCCCTTGTGTAACTGCTGAGTAACCACAGCGTGGGCTGAGTGCAGCACACAGATGGTGCTGGAACCACGCAGAAAGTTGGTGCTTTGTGTCATGAGGAGCACTGAGAGACAAGAATCACCTTCAGGAAGTCTGAAACTATTTCAGAAAACCCTTTAGGTTTTCTTTAGGCAACAGCTTTGGCAGCTCTGAAATTAACTCCCATGCTGTCGCAATTTTTCCTGTGCTAACTCAAGATTTCTCATAGCAACAAAGGAGAACTGTAAATTAGGAACTCTGAATGCCCAAAGGTGCTTTTTTTCTGAAGCTATGCAAGATTGTTTCAATAAAAACAGGAGTGTTTAGCACTGAAAAATGAAGTGCTCTGGAGAATTTAGCACTACACACAACTACACAAAAGATACTTGAACCCAAATGCTGCAACACCTCTTTGAAAACAGAGATAAATCTAAAAGATAACATTTTACACTCCCAAAAGCCTACTCCAGCCCACAACCAAACCAGATTTTTCTCAGCAATCCCAGCCATTTCTGCATCCCAGTTTGTCCCACTGCTTTAGGCTGAGGCCTTACAAACAAGCTGTGGTTTCTCCTGTGCTGATTCTTCTCTGATTTATGTAGGTCACCCACACTGCCCCTGCACACCTTTATTAAAGTGCCTGGCCACAGGTAGAGCATTAAATACAGTCTGAATTTAAATACAGAGTCTGTCCTGGGAATGCCAAGCAGCCAGAGTCACGCTGCCTTCATGGCTCAGCTCACGGAATGCACTTTTTTCCCCTCTCCCCAAGCACATCTTCAACCAAAGTTGATGTTTGGGGGGGTGTTTTATTCAGAGTGTGTGCTCTCAATCTCTCCTAAAGTTGAAAAACTTCTTTGAAGTGGTTAAAAACAACAAAACCCACAAAAAGGCCCAATCTTCCTTTAATAATGATGTAGAAACTTCACATGAGCAGCAGAACGCTGCTGAGTGCTCAGCACACACAGATCCATCCAAGAGTGACATTTCTGAGGCACAAACAGGTACCTCAAGACACCATATTAAAAAAAAAAGAACAGATAATCATCTTCTTACAGCGTTTTTCTATTATAATATTTTTAAGCATATTTTGAAGAAAATGTCATTACAGAGAGAAATGGATTTGTTGAGGAATTATGCCACATTAAAAAAATGGCTGCAAGGCAAACCTCTAACACAACTTTTTGTGCTACAACCATCAGTTTCTTGTGCTCTTCAATAAAAATAAAGTGAATCTTGTTTCTGGAAATACAGAGTTATCTCCAAGGGCACAGTAACACCCCCTGAAATGGACATTTCCACACGGTGCCATTTTGCAGCAGCATCAGCATCCCAAAGAAGAAAGAAAAACTGCTACAAAACTCCTTTAACAGACAGAGAAATGACCATAAATCTTCTAGGCTGTCTTACAGCCAAAAAGCTCTTTTGCCATGAGAGCACCCCCATGTGAACACAGTGAAAATCAGGATACCCAAGCACAAAAACTGTCTGTCAGGTGCTCTGACCAGAAGGATGGAGCTTCTTCCTTTTTGCTTGGTTTTGTTGTTTAAAGTAAAAAAAAAAAAGGGGAAAAATCCACAATTCTCCTTCCTGGAGAATTTTAATGACAAGTTTTGTATGATTTAATATATCCACTCCTGGGACAAGGTGTTATTAAAAAGAACAGCAAGGAAGGAACACGTGTGGCACATCCCTAAGGAAGGGCTGGCATCACTTTTCTACATTGCCATGTTTGTACAGCAAAATGGTGCAAACACCAACAGAACTTTGCAGTATATTGGCTTTTAAACACAGAGCTTTGGTGTACAAGTGCAAAGCATCCCACTTGGGGAGCCAGCTTGCACCAGGAGACAGAAATTCCACGTGCGTTGGCTTTACTGGACAACACTCAACAAAACTTCAGGGTCAACACCAGCTGGCTTGGAGGGGGGCAAAAAAACCCAAACCAGCTCAGGCTGGGCTCTTCCACAAGAAAATCAAACCCATTTCAGTAAGGGCTGCTCTTCTAGAAGGTTCTTACGTGGCAGCTTGAGGGCGAACCACCACTCCTCCAGTGCAGCGACTGGGGCGGCGCGGGGACTCTGTGGCCATCGTTCCTGGGCACACACCTGCAACAAACACAGCCTCTTGGAATAAAATTAATTAATTACGTTGCTTCTTGATGTATTCTTCAAGGTGGGAAAAGAGAAACCTCACTTACACAGCCCTCTAGGCCTCAATTGAATAAGGAAAAGAAAAATCACGCACCAAACCGACAACTGCAATCACTGCAGCTCCTGGAATGTCTGTGAAAACAAACAACCTGCATGATAAAGTGGAATATTATCTCAGACTGCACTAGGTGATGTTTAAGGAGCCCTCCAACCCAAACCATTCCATGATTCCATTAATATTTTTAATGATTTTTAATGATTAAAGATAGTGGTACAGGCACACAGTTATCATCACCATTATGTACAGCCACTATTTACTCATGGGCTGCTGTCTTGGAAAATAATTATATAAAAATAACGTGCAATCACAATTGCAGCATGCTGTACTCTTGAAAGTAGGGGTTACACTGCAGCTCACACATTCTACTGCTGGATGTCAGCTTTTTGGGCCATCCTCAAGCTTTCCTTCACACTTCTGCTCTCCCGGGGAAAATTCTGTGTGACATTCCTAAAGGCAGAAAGCACCTGAGGAGCACCACAGATCCCAGCCAGCTCTTCAGTGAACCCCTCGGCTGCTCTGTTGGGTCCCCCCCACCTCAAATCTGTTCATAAAGTAAAAGAAAAGGCCAAATCCCAGACGAGGTATCGATTATCAGCATCATTTCACGTCAGGGCAGACTCTGCCTGTGCCAGCTCATTGAGGGAGGCAGGATAACCACTCAGAAATTAGCAGCAAAATAATAATTAACATCAAAACGTTCAGCAACACAACAGCAGCCTGACACACACGCCGAGGAACCCTGAAAGCCGAAATATCACGGAAAGGATGAAATCACCCCACGGACACCTGCGCCCGCCGTGCCCTGAGCGCCAACACCTTGTGACAGCGCACCCTGAGGGGAAGGGAGCACCGGGACAGACCTGAGCTCCTGCTCTGGGCCTCGGCACAGCCGCCCTCAGCTCGGGGCACCCGCGGAGCTGCCACCGGGGGCCGAGCGCCCGGGATTTCGCCCCCTCCGGAGCCCTGACAGCGGCCGGGCCGGCCTGGGCACCCTCCGCCGCCGCTATTGAGCAACTCCACACCCAAACACCGCGACCTGCCCGGCCTCTCTCTCCGGTGAGCGGAGCCGCGGCCTCCGGGAGCGCGCCCGCCGCCGCTCGCTTCACACCCCGCGCCTCCCGCCCGCAGCTACCGGGGGTCCCCCTCAGGCCTCGCGGCCGGGCCTGCCCTGCCCGCCGCCCCCCGCCCCGGCCGCTTCCCGGCCTGGGCTCCCCTCACGGCCCCTCGGAGCCGCCGCAGCGATGCCCGAGCGCTGTCTCGAGCGCGGCCCCAGCGCTGCCCGGCCCCGGCCGCAGCCGCCCCTCCCTCACCTGCCGCGCTCCCGGCGCCACTGACACTGTTTGGGAACCCCCGCGCAGCGGCACCCAGCGCCCCGCGCCCGCGGCCAATCACAGCGCGCCGGGGGCGGGCCGCGCGCCGCTCTGCGCCAATCGGCGGCCGCGCTGCCCGGCGGTGGGCGGGGCGCGGCGGGACGCGGCCGGGGCGGCGAAAGGCGGGCGGCGCTGCCCCCCCCACGCCCCCCCCGCGGCTTTGTTTACATCGGGGATCTCGCGAGAGCCGCCGCGCGCCGGGGGCCGGCCCCGCGCACGTGGGGCAAGGGGAGGGGGGAGGAGGGGGCGGGGCCGCGCGCGCCGGGGGCGCCCGCGCAGCGGATTGGCGGGGAGGGGGCGCGCGCGGCCGTGCGCGGTGACGTCAGGCGGAGGGCGGGGCCGTGAGGGGCCGTGAGGGGCCGTGAGGGCGGGTGGGCGCTGAGGGCGGCTCGGGGCCGGGACGGGGCCGGGACGGGGCCGGGAAAAGACGGGGGATGAGCAGAAAGCTGCAAAGAGTCCTCGCAGGACCGAGGCGTCCCTCAGCTGGAGCGTGTCCAGGCCGGAGCGCTCACGGACGCCTCAGGTTCGAGAGGGGCAGGAGCTGGTGAGGCTGAGCAGGGGCCTTAGAGCGCCTTCCAGTGCTTAAAGGGGCTCCAAGCGCCATGGAGAGAGACTTTGGACAAGGGCCTGGGGTGACAGGACACAGGGAATGGCTTCACACTGATAGAGGGTGGATTTGGATTATAGAAAGAAGTTGTTCCCTGTGAAGATGGGGAGCCCCACAAGAGGAGCTGTGGCTGCCGCTGGATCCCTGGCAGTGCCCAAGGCCAGGACGGGCAGGGCTTGGAGCAGCCTGGGACAGTGGGAGGTGTCCCTGCCCATGGGTGACCTTTAAGCTCTCCTGCAGCCCAGCCCAGCCCTGCTGTGACTGATGTGATTTATGTTTACAGGTGGCCAGCCCTGCACAGAGCCCTCAGGGTGACGCACTCGGCCCCAGTTCAGGTTTCCAGGTCAGGAGGGGTTGAGCTGCTCTGGGAATGCACCTGACTTCTGTGACAACATCACCCACATACCAAAAGAATGAAACGATTAGTGCAGAGTAACCCAGCAAACACCCACAAAGTGCCGTGCCTGTTTGCAGGTTTGCACAGACTGGAGCTTTATTTCGCAAGAAAAAGTTGTAGCTCAGGTTTGATTTCCACCAAAGGAGCCTCTGTTAAAGGTATTAGGTGTAAATTCCTTGTCTCAGCTTTGAAGATTAATTTCAGAGAAAGCAGCTTTCCCAGGAAGAATTGTAGGGTTGGGATAATTTATTAAAAAGGCAGAAGTTGGAGAAGCCCAAGTTTAGAGTTGCTTGAGGAAACTTCAGATAATGAGGTCCCTCATTTCTGAGTGCAGCAGAACTCTATGAAAATCTAAATTTTGCTTCTGTATAGAGCAAAAAACCTGGGAAATTCACTACAAATCCTTTTGCATATTTTCCTTATAAGCAGTAGTACAATCACCCAACCAAGGTGTTACACTCACTCTTTAGAAGGTTCAATGCAAATTAATTGAAAATAGATAATTATTACCTGAGTTTGTTGCAAAGGTTGTTGCCAGGTAGTTGCCACACACACTTGTGGCCTCTGTAGCCTTTCCTCCCCATCTGGGGTAGAATTTCAACATCACAGCAAAACTTTATTGACTGAAGTTCCTTCCCACATCCACAGAAATAAATTCTTGCAGGATCCAATGGGGGCAGGCTGTTACTTTCATCTCCTAAGGCAGCACTGAGTTCCCAGCATGGATGAAAGAGAATATTTTCAGGAATAAAATCCCCTGGGATTTCTGTAACCATGGTAACACGTATAGACAGCAGGCCTGCTTCTAACCCGTGTTTTATTGTTCCAGCAGTAAAGAGCTGGGCTCTATAAATAACCATCCTGGCCACTGGAATAAAGTACTGGCCTTCTGCTTTCCCATCAAAATAAAATGTCAAAAAGTTAATATACTGCTACAGTTAAACATTCAGGATAAAGTGCCAAGATCAGTTCTGCCATAAATCTAAGTCTTGTTTCCTAAGCCACAGGAAGAAAGGGGAGAATATTCAAATTTTTAATGAATACCAGATAAATATTAATTTTTGTCATAATAAATTCAATATTTCACTGCTGAATAAATAACAGACCTGAAGCTTGAAATAAAAATTCAAAAATAAAAAGCATCCCCCATCAAATTTTCATGTGTTTTATTGAGGTGAACATACACATGGTCCACATAGTCAATGAAAATAGTCATAAAATAATTTAAGAACTTGTGTTGAAAGGTATTAGCAGCACCATTGGTATTGGAATAGCAGAAAACACATCTCAGGAGGGCAGTGATGCCTGGATAAAAATGCCATCATTTGGAGCAGGGGATGGGAATGGCTTTGTCAGATGCTCTGGGGAGTTGGAGTTTTTAAAACACACTTTTTTTTGCTAAATACTTTTGACGATTATTGTTACAAAAAATACAACTAAATAAGATACTGCATAGTATTTTAATTAACGTAAAATCGACATTGAGGTGTGTAAAGCAAGACTCAAATCTCTGCTTCCACATACATTTCATTTCTGAGTAGAGAAATCTAAAATTTAAAACCAAAATATAGACCTAGTGTATTCTCTAAAAGACACACTTTAGGTGGAACGTATCAGACTACGAAAATACATATCTCCCATTCTGTTTAATAATTTACTTTAGTTAAAAAGTTGTGAAAGTCTCCTCACAAGAAGCGTATACAAATCGATGACTTTAGTAAATTAAAAAGGATTATTTTACTTTTTGTTTTTGTGGTTTTTTTTTAAAACAAGGCTTAGCCCCGCCATAACAATTATACCAGGAAGAAAAGAGACTACATTTATATGAAGGAATACAAATTTACACACATTTTACAGTGACTTATACCCTACACATCTACAAAATTCACAGTTATAATACAAGCAAGTACAAGGCCGGGATAAAGCTGTCGGATACCAAAAAAAGTTCCTACTTTTAAAAAAAAAACACCGACGGGAAGAGCTCCGGGTGCGGGCACGGCGGGGGCTCAGCACACGCACACGGCTTTCCTGGGCGGCTGGAACAGGGAACTGCCCAGCTTCTTCTGCCCGCGGAGGCTGCGCCGCATCGCCAGCCGGGCCGGGCTCCTGCGCTGCGGGCTGCCGGCCACCGCCTCGCCCGGGCCGCGGGCCAGCCCCCGCCGCGGCTTCTTCACCGCCGGGCCCGAGTTGGACTCCTCCAGTGTCCGCTTAAAGGTGGCCGGCGGCGGCCGCTCCGCGTCCTGCGCCTTGCCCGCGCCGCCGGGGGACGCCTTGAAGGCTTTTTGGTCCGTGCCCGAGGTGGAGTTGGAAGGGGAGAGGCTGACTGACACGCCGTTGCTGTAGGATTCCTGTAGCCTCAAAGCCAGGGCTTTGCCGCACTTCTCCTCCTGGGGGCCCGAATCCTTCGGGGTTCCTCCTGAGGAAGATAAATTGCTTTTGGCAATCTCGTTTGGCAGCTCCGGGTATTTTTCTGAGAGCGTGTTGCTGTGCAGGAGGGGAGGAATGGGCTCGGCAGCGTTCAGTCGTGGCCAGGGGTCATCTTCTAACAGCTGAGGGAAAGAAAACAAAATATTTAGGCATAAATACAATCACAGACTCACAGAATGATTAAAGATCTCTGAGTTCCAAACTCTGTCATGGGCAGGGACAGCTTCCACTATCCCAGCTTGTTCCAAGCCCTGTCCCACCTGGCCTTGGGATGGGCTTTATCCTTAGAGGGTGGAGACAGCGTCTAGAAGTGTGACACTTTTAGAATTTCCCTAAACCTTATCGAAGGCAGAAGAATCCTACTCCAAAGCAGACTCATTTCTCTCTCTGCTGACAGGTGGAAACAGTTCAGACTGGGGATGTGAACTGCAGCTGTAAAACCCTGAGAGATCTGCAGGCAGCTGCTGGGAGTTCAGGAAAGCAGCAGTGCCTGTAATCTCTGTAATTTTCAGCAGCAGCACTTCCAGCACTCAGACACCGCCAGAGGCACGGCCCTGATTTACACACGGTCACTGGCCAAACACCATCAGGGCAGGCAGCAGCAAGAGGCTCCTGACCTTTGCTCCCCTCAGCACTCCCAGCCCCTGCAGAACCAGGCTGGCAGGGGCTGCACAAACTCCTCCTCACAGCTGTCCCCACAGAGAGTGCAGTGTCACACACGGCCATCTGAAAATAGTTACACTTTTCATTGCCTATGGATTCCTCCAGCTCCATCCCTCACAGCACATCCAGCACTCCCTGGGAAGCACAGAGATGTCCTGAAAACCAGGCACTTCCTAAACTCTGACCCTCATCTCTTCTGCAGCCTCTGAGAAGTGTTTTTGCCTCATTCTCAGTTTTACCAACAGGAAAACGGGGACAATACTTGCTCTCACTACCCACAGGGGGATTATGAAAATTAACGTTGATGCAGTGCCCTGAAGATAGGCATTCTGACCTTATTAAGAAAGATTTAATTGTGAAGAAATCCCTGGTTACTCAGTGAGTCCTTCAAAAGTAAATTTCAAGGCCACACTAGACATCCTCAGTGGAAGGCAAACAGCAGTTATTCTTTTAAGAAAATCGTGTGCTGGAAACTGAAATGCACACAGCTGAATCACACAGCAACATCTCAGGTGAATAAACAGATGCTTCCAAAGTCACAGCCCAGAACAACTCCAGGTTTAATAAAATGACTCCAAAAGAAAAGATAATCAGGATTGTTCCCAGCATCCACACTGGTTTTCCACTCCTCTCTACTCCTCTGCTGCTCCCCGTGTGTAGACAAAACCATTTAGATAATATTCCTTTACTACATTTGGCAACAAGAGGGAAGACCCTTATGAATGGCATTTTAAAGGTTACTCTGCATCTCAGCTCCTGCAGAACCCAGAAGGACACCAGATCACACAAACAGAGCAGCTCTGGCAACACTGCTTCAGCTGCTCAATGTGATTTTTGACATTACGTCACATAAAACTCAGTTTTATGTTTTTTATTGTGCAAGACATTTAATGTTGTGGTTCTTTTCCCCAACATCTCCAGCTGGTGCAAACAGCTGAGACTGAACAAGGCTTTGGGAAGCCAAGGAAAAGCAGAGGATGAACTGCTGGAGAGTGATGTAACAAAACAGGAAAAATAAACCACAAATCACCAATTTAATTTCTCAACGATCCAATCAATCTTTCTCACTGGCCTCAGGAATACTGAAATTAATTTGGTATTAGTAATTGCAGCCAGAAGGATAAGCAATTAAGAAATACTTTTGTTTAATTAAGAAACTTTGGTCTCCATCTCTTTCCAAATTAATTGTTTTGGCAGGTAGCAGCTGTCAGGAATCAAGGCCATCCCTGCTTCCTTGACAGAAACTGTGATTGAAAATTTTAGGAGCATTTACAATTTAATTTTTTTCTTCTTCAAGATTTTGCTAGGTTTAAAGCTCTTTTCATGGATTTTGCTCCCCTGGATGAAAGGGGAGGAGACAAAGTTGAAGCTTGCCATTTTATTAGAGTCTTGTTTCTCCCAAGGGAATGTTCAAAACTCCCTTTCTAATTTCTGCTTTCTTTTCCTTTGCCCAAAGGACAATTATCTGAAGATATTGCAGAACATCAAAGGACAGTGACTTAAATCAGGAGCAGCTGGTAATTACTGAAACAAACAGCCACTCATAACTACACTCCAGTTCTTAGAGGGAGGGAAAAAAGCCACAAAACAACAAAACAAAAACCCTCTGAAGAGCTCTGCTTTATGTTAACAGCTCAAACTTGCAGCCTCCAGAAAGACCTTATGTTGTGATGTCTCTTCCTCCAACAAAGAACATCAAAATCAACCAAAGGACAATAACGAGATCCCCCAGTACAGAAAGAAAATGTTCTTTACAGCAACATGTGTTGGAACAAATTAACCATAAAAAATAAAATAAAATAAAAGCCCAACCACAACCAAACCCAAATCAAAGCACCTCCTGTCAGGAACACATTCACAATCTGCAATCCCTGGGCTGGGCAAGCTACACAAGCAAGACAGGAAGAAAAACTGCAGCCAAACCTTAAAAATTAAGGGGATGTGTTGGGTTCTTGCTTTTTTAAAAGCAAGTCCCTACTCTGGTTCCTCTCTCTCTCAAAAGGCTGCCTTGGATTTTGGGGAGGACCTTAGAAAATTTACTTATAAGAAACAATGCATTTCAAGGTTTGTGAAGTTACAGTACTAATTTCTCCCACATTAGGGAGGGAGCAAGGATCAACAATTACCAATAAGCAACCAGCAGCAATTCTGAGAATTCATACATTGGAACACTAAAGGCAGAGTGTTAATGTCTTTTAAGAAACATTGTTAAAAGTTGGTCCATTCCTCCAAAGCTTTGCATGTAGAAGTATTGAGGATATGTTAAATTCCTGGATTACAACTGTAGCTTTCACAGAAAATACAAAGCTGGAGGGTCATTGAATGGCAACACCACATTTTAGCCAACTGAGCCAACCTCAGTAATACATTATCTAGACATATACAGCAAAAATTCAAAATTAAAACAAAGCAACATTAAAAACCGACAGGTCAGGAGTTTCTAGAAGTATTACTTAATCTCTGCCAATGGTCTGATTGGCCCAGGGAGCCAAGGGAAGGCAGAAAGGGACCACAGATGTTGGAACCCAAGGCACACCTCTGGCTGCCCTGGGGGGTCAGGAGCCCCAGCAAGGGGGTCCCAGCCCCTGACAAGGAGCCCAGAATGGCACCAGCTTTGACCTCAGCCCATGGGAAAAGTTACCAACACTGCCAGAATCATTGCAAAACAAGAGAAGGTAAAAATGAGTAGTAGTTTAGTATTTTACAAGGTAAAAAGTACATTTTAGGATTTTTAATATGAGGATGAAGGGTCTAAGATGGAGGATTTTGGGCATTGCCCTGTTCTTCCTCTTCTTCTCCTTCTCCTCCATCTTCTCTTGTAGTGTTGGCATAAAATGATTGGTAGAATGAAAAAGAGGTAGAAATTCCGTGTCTAGAATAGGTGCAAATGAATTGCTATAGAATAGTAACTAATAAATCCATTGTGAAGAATGGTTGGATGATGGAAAGGGCACAAAAAGGCCGGGACAGCCCAGGACTGGGCAGTGCCCGCTCGGACTCGGCTGCATCAGATGTGCGGCCGGAGCTGAGAGCTGGCAGAGAGAAGGAGAAATCAACAACCTGAAACAACATCTGCAGCCGTTTCTCATCTGTTTGGGGCTCGAGGTAAAACATCCCAGAGGCGAAGATAAGAACCAGCATTTGTGTGGAGCACCCAACTCCCACACAGGGAGAGCTCTTACCTTGAGCGGGGGCGTGCAGCAGCGGGAGGGGGTGAGGCTGCTGGCGTCGGGGCTGCTGTAGCTGGGGCCCTCGGCCAGGTTCAGCACCAGCTCCTCGTCGCCGTCCCAGCGGCCGCGCTCTCGCAGGGGGGCGATGCAGATGACGATGGCGCTCGTGTTGTCCGCCCGCAGCATCCGCTGCCTCCAGCGGCCCAGAGCCCGCCCCACCAGCATCCGAGCGCACGACTGCCGCGCCTCGCCCTGGGGATGCAGGGGCACGGGGTCACACAGAGCCAGGGGACATTCCTTACCCTGGGGGCACACAGAGCCGGGGCACCCTGCCCTCACCCTGGGGACACGGGGGTCACACAGAGCCACAGCACATTCCCTCACCTGGGGACATGGGGGTCACACAGAGCCACAGCACATTCCCTAACCCTGGGGACACGGGGGACACACACAGCCGAGGCAGCTGCCCTTACCCTGGGGACATGGGGGTCACACAGAGCCACTGGTACATTCCCTAACCCTGGGGACACGGGGGTCACACAGAGCCACAGCACATTCCCTAACCTTGGGTGCACACAGAGCTGGGGCACCCTGCCCTCACCCTGGGGACATGGGGGTCACACAGAGCCACAGCACATTCCCTAACCCTGGGGGCACGGGGGACACACACAGCCGAGGCAGCTGCCCTTACCCTGGGGACATGGGGGTCACACAGAGCCACTGGTACATCCCTAACCCTGGGGACACGGGGGGCACACAGAGCCAGGACACATTCCTTAATCTGGGGACACGGGGGTCACACAGAGCCACAGCACATTCCCTCACCCTGGGGACACGGGGGTCACACAGAGCCACAGCACATTCCCTAATCCTGGGGTCACACAGAGCCACAGCACATTCCCTAACCCTGGGGACACACAGAGCTGGGGCACATTCCCTCACCCAGGGGACACACAGAGCTGGGGCACCCTGCCCTAACCCTGGGGACACAGGGAACACGGGGTGGGTGTCACACAAGGCATCACACAGGGCTCTACCATCACAGAACCACCTCATGCCACATGGACACACACATTCCTATAAACGATGCCCCAAAGTGCCTCCATTCAGAAATCCTCATCAAAACACATCTTCCTTCTTAACAAACTACACCCTTAAATCAGTTTGTGGTATAATCCACATATATACAGTGCTTGAAGCAGTAGAAGGAGCTTGTAACACATCAGTAGCCTGTAATAGGTTGGAACACAACCTACAGTCATTCCAAAGTCCCTCGTGGGGTTTGCAGAGTGTTTACACTCTGATGCCCCATATAAATTGTCAACTGTTTTGTAAAATAAATCAGAGAATAATTTAATTCAGTCATTCCAAAGTCCCTCGTGGGGTTTGCAGAGTGTTTACACTCTGATGCCCCATATAAATTGTCAACTGTTTTGTAAAATAAATCAGAGAATAATTTAATTCAGTCTAAACAACTGTCTGCATTATAACATGCACCTTAATGTGAAATAAATTTCATGTTTAGACAGCATTTTGTCTAACTTACTTAGAGAAGAAACTCATGATCTCCTCTATTACTCACAGACAACACCCTGCTAGTCAAATTTCCCCAAAACAACAAGCAAACGTGAAGATCCATGGTATTTAACATCAGCCACATTGTAACAACTTTTATCTTGTGGCAAAAGCATCACTATGCCTAAACCCCTCCAACTCTGTGGGGCACTTCTCATCCCTAGCAGACTGAGCAATTTTTAGAGGTAATCAGTGTGAAATTTCCGCACTGACTGCTGGCCACTGCTCTCACCATGAAATACTTCTTCTCCTCGTGATCCTGGCACATGGAGATGGCATCCTGAGGTGGGATCATGTTCCAGAGCCCATCGCTGCCAAGGATGATGTACTTGTGCTTCTGGGGGTCGATGGTGTGCACGCTGGTGTCGGGCTCAGGGGACACCACAAACTCCCCACTGTAGAAGTCGTAGCTCCAAAGATCACCTGGCAAAGCAGAAAATGGGTTGGAATTGTTACATAACACATGAGACATCTCACTCTTGGAAAATAGAGAAAAATGTCCCCAGGAAAACCATCCCCACCAGCCTTGAGTCATCAGCAGGAGCACAAAAATTCCAGCCCAGGCACAGCTCAGCTGCTGCCACCTTCTAATCATATTTAACCTAAATCAAGCTGTATTCAGAGGTCTTCTACTCTCTTACAACAGGTATTTGTGGGAAAAGGAGAAATGGAACAGATTAATACCTAGAAAATGGCGAAACCTCAATCAATCTCCCAACTAAAACCTATCTGAATTAATCTGAATTGAACAGAAGTAAAACCTTGATTTGTTGATCCCACATCAAATGTGCAACTATTTTTGTGTGCAGGTGCCACAGGGAAGGGACAAAGGAAAAAGCAAAGGAGGAGACTGAAGCCTTTTCCCTGTTTAATTCCCTTTGCCATTATTCCTTTTTCTCCCACAGCACGAGCATCACTTGCAAAGGCACAGGGGCTCTCTGCAGCTGAACACCATGTGCCAAGTTTGGGAGTTGGAGAGAAGCCACAGGAACACGGGCACTGCCTGAGCTCCAGCAGGAAGGCAGAAAATCAGAGCTCAAGCCTCTCCCCAGGACGGCCTCATGCAGGGAACGTTTCTATTTTTAAATCTCTCTCACTGTGTGAATGAGTTCGGGGTCACCTCACCAGAAACAAAGCTGAACAACACATCTGAGTCAAATCATCTGCTGGTTCGAGAGCTCCCTCCAAACTATCCTCAAGTAAAAACCGCTCCAGCAGAAAAATGCATTCCCACATCAAATTATTTCAATTCTATTTAACAAGTGTACTTGAAAAATTTAAAACCTTTTCTAAGGCTGGGCCTTCAAATCACGAATGGTAATAACTAGCCCTAACAGCACTTTTTTATTTATTTCCACGTTCACAAACAGTTTCTTGTAGTGATAAGCAACAAAAAGTAACATTCTTATTATTACTTGCAAGCACTGACTACATTTTTCTGTGCAGAATACGCAGCTTTAAAAGCAGAAATTAATTAAAATGTCAGAGTTGAGCAGCAAACAGAAGCTCAACAACTCCCAACTCAAGAGCAAGGTTTTGTCAGGCTCTTCCTTTGCTGGACAAAGCCTGGAGCTTCTTCCACATCCATCAGCACCCTTTTAAAGACAATAAATAAGCTTTTTGTCTTCCTCCTTGCCTCCATTAGCTTTGCCTTAAGCTATCAACCAGTTGAAAAGACTTTTCCAGAACCAGGAAAGGGAACACTTCAACTCAATTACCCCACTCCAGCAAAGCCAGCAGGGCCAGCCCATGCTCATTAAAGCCCCGGCTGCAGCAGCAGCAGCCCCACAAGCACACGCTGCTAATGAGGGCTAATTAAAAGCCCAGCCTGCTCCTACAGAGGTGCACTCGGCTCCCAACAAAGCCAGCTGGCAGCGAGATCAAAATTAATACTGTAACACGAGAGCTGAGCTGCGGCAGGGCAATTCTGGGATGTGAATTGCCACAAAAAGTTCTCCTGCAGTTCCTCACATCCCTCGCTCTGTCACGGCCACAGCAGGTAAAACAAACAAGAGCAGCATCAATCTCCAATGTACATAATATTTTTACACATCCATTTCCCACTTTGTTGGGAAATGCAGGAGAAGTGACAACATGTTATTAGCTGAATCGGTTTTTTAATTAAAAACACTGTGCTGGGTGATAAAAATAACCTGATGCTCATTAATTTGGGTTCATCTACACACATGTCAGCACGTCCATCTGCTGCCCTTCCCGAGGAGGCAGCCAAGCAACCATCACACTGATTTCAGGGGATGCTCCCAGAGGAAGAGAGCTCCTGGCAGGGATAACTGGGAATATCCCAGTGCCCACAAGGCCGACTCCAAACTTGCTGAAGGCACAGAGTGACTCTCACAGATCCGTCCACTCTGAGCCCACCAAGACCATCCCATGGGGTGGGGAACTTTAATTTTTTTTCCCCTGAAGGGCAGAGCTCCCCAGCCTAAGCCAAAGCTTTCTGGAGCTGTGTCCAGCTGTGTCCCCTCCCTACCCAGCTCAGCATCCCAGGAAACACAAAACCCAGAGAGGTGCTTGCCATGGCAGCCTCTGTCACAGCCCTGGGAAGGAAAAAGGGAGAGGAGAGCAGCCAGAAAGCAGAGAACACGTTTCCCTGAGCATTTCAAAGTGCTCTGAAGTCTTTAATTCTGTTCCAAAGCAAGCAGACAGAGCAGTGACCCTCTGGCACCCAGGGAAGCTGGGATGTGCCAAAGGCTGGTGTTACAGGGATGGAATGCCAGGCTCTCAGGCTGCCATTTGGGAGCCAGACTATTTTTGTTCTCAATTAAAACCCAAACATTTACAAAACTCTTGACAATCTTGTTCTTTAAAAACTTACACACTGGGAGTATTTCTTTCAGTGTGAGGTTTGCATATTTCTTTTCCAAACAAAAAATAAAATTATTAATGTAGTTCCTTCCATATCTTCCAGAAAAACCTGTTTCTTAGTCCTGACTCGAACCAGAACATACAGAGATCTACACTGCATCTTACAAAATGAAATAGATGTTTGAAATCAGATACTAAAGGAGCAGGAAACTGATTTAGCTGCCTGTAAGAATATATCAAACTTTGCAGTCTCTCTTATCTGCTTACTGTTACCTTATAAATACAACAACAAACCTACTTCTAAGTCAACTGCTGCCAGGGAAGTAATTGAAGTTACAAACAAAAACACCCATCACACAAGTGGGCTGGATTCGATTAAGTCCAAAGCCTTCTCAGAGCAAAAGCATGTCCAGAAATCACATAAATCAAGTCTTTCATTTCTGTGTCTGGAGATGCTGTTTTGCATATAAAAACAGCTTTTGGTTCTAATAGAGGAAAGAAAACTTTACTTTTATAACTCAGCCCAAAACAAAACCCCAGTTTGATTAATCACAGAGCTTTTGAAATCAAAGTTTTTCTCCACAAGGAGCCACAGGTGCCCTCATATGATGTGTGTAACACACAGATCCCCAGAGCACAGCACACACCCTGCGTTTGGCACAGCACACTTATTATTTTGTCTCAAGGCTGAAGAAAATTGTACAAGCTACAGCAAGTCATCCTAGGGACAAGAAAAGAATCCCAAATGCACCCCAAGTTTGTCTGGTTTTATAGAGATAAAACAGAAAAAGCAATTATCAACAGAAGCTGGAAATTGCTGTGCAGTACTTAAATACAACTTATAAAATTCCATGTGATTGATCTTCATGGTGGGGCCTACAATGGAGCAGGAAGGAAAAACTGAGCAGCAGCTGTGCTCACTCTGGCAATTAAAAAAAAATAGTTAAATGCATGTAAAAAATCCTAAAACCTTATCCAGGAATTTCCTCAGATCATCTGAGGTCAGCCATAGCCTCTCCTGCAGGATTCCATGGTATGTGCATTCAGAGAGCATCACAAAACAGTGCTGGCACCCAGTCAGTCGTTCTGGAAAACAGCTTCCCCTCTCCCTGTCAAAGATTGCTGCTGCAGCTCCACATGGATCCCTGCTCTGGCACAGAACTCCTCCTAGAGGGCAGCAGGAAATTCCTGTTCTCAGGAAGAGTCAAACCTGCACGGTGGAGGCTGCTCCACCTAAAACACAGGGGTGAGTCTAGGATGTTCCTACAGAAAAACCGGGGAAAGCAGAGTTCATGTTCCCACAGGAGGGAGTGGTTGAACTAACGGGCTCCTGGCTCAGGTTTCATCATTCATTCATTTAAACACCTCCCAAACTGCTCCAGCAGTGCCAGGCAATCCCTCACTACAGATTCATGAGCATCTATTACAAAGCAAATTAGTATAAAAAAAAAGATGTTCTCATTGCCCAGAAAAGGTCAGCAGAAGTAGCTGTGAAAATACAGAACTCTGCTACAGCTTAAAATGTTTCACTGGAAGACACAGAAACCTGCTGTGTAAATAAAGCAGCTTACAGATGCTTTACAGAGACAGCACAAAGCCCAAATATTTCTGACTTGTTATGGGGCTATAAATAAATTAAGCATTATTTAAATACTTCAATACAGCCACAAATGCTTATTTTAGGGCAGAAGGACACTTCTGACCATCAGAACAGGAAAGGGGATGCCAACAGAATTAATCTGGCCACAAGGATTTCTTCTGCACCAGGATTTTCTGCTGGCTGAATATTTGACCAATGCAACTTCTCCACAGTGCTGGGACCAGCCTCCCCTCCTGCCTGGCTCCCAGTTGCAAGCACAGGAACAAAAGATGCATCAAAATTAAGTGTCCACTTTTTGCTATCCAGGAGGAACACCTCCCCTGTCCTGCAGGAGGGAACAACAAGGATGTGTTGCTCAGGGGATGAAGATTTGTTTGCTACTCATCTATTAACTCCAAAGGATTTACTCAGACTCTCAAGTTTCCACAAAATAAACTATCCTAACTGAAATGTGACACAAAAGGACTTTCAGACACTGAGAAAAGGTCCTTAAAATTAAACTTTTAAATTTTCAGGCGCCTGTGACTCCTTGCTTGACACACAGCCACTGCAAAATTCTCCTTAACCCTGGACGAATCCCTGTGGCACAGCTATTCCTGCCTGTGAAATCAGACACAGCAAGGCTCTGGAATGATCCAGAGCCTGCTCCCAGAACAGCCTGTCCCCATGGGCACTGCCAGCTGACCCAGGAGCACTGACAGCACTGCCAAGCTGCCAGCAGGGAGTTACATCACAGCACAGCTCTCACAGGTAACAACCACAATCCCATCAAATCAAACTTATTCTAGGTATATCTGCATATAAAGACTCTTCACTGCACAAAGAGAAAAAATATGAACAGCCAAGATTGGCATTCTGCAATGAAATTTAAGGGGAAAAATGACCAGAAACACTGACATTCATGGGTAAGATACACCCAATAATTCACTTAAGAAGTACTTTCCAAAAACCATTCATCTCAGGTTTTCTAGTACTGCAATATCCCTTTATGTCCTCAGAATGAGGTGCTCCTCAAAGACAGCTTCTCCTTTCTAGTGCTCCCATAAAAGCAAGTTATAGTTAAACAGATTTGACTTTCATCCCATTCTACACCAAGTCTTAAAAAAGATTCTCCACAAAAGAAAGACTGAAGGAATTCATACACCATCCAGCAAAACTGAATTTCTGGTACAAATGAAAATGTACAAGCCCTGTGTGTCTCCAGGAGGGAGAGCACCTTGGTCTCTTTCTTCCTGAGATAATGGGACTGTAATTTTTGACTAGTTGGTGGTAAAATTAAATCCTATCCTTGTAGGGCTGGCACTGAAAACCCTGCAAGTTGTAAGGCACATTCTTCTCTCCCCAATTCTTCTACAGCTTTATCCAAAAAATAAATCATCGCATTTAAAGTACACTTAAAAAGCCCAGACTTTCAGAGAAAGGCAAGTGAGGAAACCCCTCAGAACTCTGTGTTTTGGCTACCCAGGGGTTAAATGGAGCTCAGGGAGGACTCAGGGAGGACTCACCGAGGGCCCTGGCCACGGCCAGGAAGGGGATCTGGTCGATGACGGTGCTGCGGCGCACGGGGCCGTTGTGGCTCAGGCGCGGCCTCTTCCACACCACGCGGTTCACACCCGACTTATTGATCACACTGAAAGCACACAGAGGGCACAGTTAGCAGCAGGAGTGAGGAAGGTGGTGTCAGTGAGGCAAAAAGCAGGGAAATATGCAAATGTGGAGGTAACAGTGAGGGCACCCTCAGGGAAGCGCACGGCACAATGAAGTGTTTCAAAACACACAAGAACACTTCAATAATTCCATATAAAACCAAGGGGGAAAGTGAGAGATGAAGGACAGAAGAAAATAAAAAGCAAAGGAATGAGGACCTGGGAGAAATTCTGGCTGGTTACAACGTATGCAAGAGTGTCTTTAATCTGTCAGAGAGAGAGCAGAACTGGATTTGCCTCCCTCAGTCAACACCAGCTACCTCAGGTGTAAAAACCACACAGCTCCTCCTTCAGTCTTCTCCATCTCCCAAAGTTTGGCAGCACAGCATAGTTGAAAACAACAGAAAAGAAAGGAGCAGCCTCCTGAAAGGATTTGCTTAATGGAAGGAACACCAACAGGAGGCAGACACAAAAGAGGAATTGTGCCCAGTTGGTGACTGCAGGAAGCAGGAGATTGGGAGAACAGCTCTGCATTTGCATGTGAACACCTGCTCTGAGGCACTGAGCACTGCTTTAGCTCTCCCAGATGGCACTGGAGGGTCAAAAGAGCCACACAGCAAATAACTGGGGCAGCTGTGGCAGGCAGGGAAGAAAGAAGAATGGAGCATGAACCATCAGGAATAAGAGCTAATGAAACCAGGAGCTAGCAAAGCCTGGTCCCAACCAAACTAGGAACTAGACACTTGAAAGTTCCTTTCATCCAAGGAACAGCCATTGATAATTAGAAACTGAGCAGCTCTGGAACAGCCTCAAGATTCCTCATGCTGAAGCCATTCAAGATGCACTTCCTGACACTTCAAAGGCCTTAACAACAAGGGCATGTTCAGCTCCATCCAGAGCACGGCAAAGTCACAAACACCACATCCTAAAAAACTTGATCTCATCCACTTGTACAACTAATGACCACACAAAGCTCACTTCAGTCACTATTGGAAAGAAAACCTCATCCCACACTCAGGCTGTTACTGGGAAAATATCATTTTAATGGAAGATTCCATCATGCTCTCCCATTAAGTGTTCCCAGTTTGCGCTCATGAAAGACCAGACATTCCCAAGCACTGCTGCACAGTTCCACCTCACTCCCACCATGTGCCTCACAGCCAGCCCGGGAAAAACAGGAGGAGCACCAGTAAAAATAAATAAAAATTTAAAATTAACCATTCCTGTAAATCCTAAGTTTCAGGGAATGCTTTTTTTTGAACCTTCAGAGACTTTCCAATCTCTAAGAAACACCTTGGAAACCTCCAGAAAAACTGCAGGTTATCCCTCCTTGCAAAACAGCCCCTGATCAACTCCCACCTGCCAGAGACACAAATATCTGAAGGTTAATGGGCTGACAGGGTTCCCAGAGGAATGATGTCACCAGGAAAACCTTCAGCCATCCCTGCTCCGAGGAGGAAACTGTGCCCATCCATCTGGTGCAGCACTGGGAGAATGCAGAGCTCCCAGACCCGAGCCCTGGGGGCTGTCTCCAAACATTTGTGCCACCTGACAGAGCCCTGCCTGCTTCCCCTCCCTCCCAGGGAACACATCCCACCCCAGCTCGGGTGCTCCAACATCTGCCAAGGAAGGAATGGCTCCTGGAAAGACAGGGGCTAAACCGTGCCCTTAAACACAACAAAGGCAGGGTTTTGGTTCAAATCCAGGATTTTGTTTCAAATCCAGGATTTTTCTTATGTTGCCTAAGTAAAAGCTTTGAGGAGCCGACTCTAACAGCTGCTATTGTCATCTCAGGGACAATGCAGAATGCCTGAGAAATTATAGCGTTGTGACAAACTGGATATTCCAGACCTCCTATCATTTTACCTTTGTGGAAAGGCAATTTGCTCAACCTGCAGCTTCCTCAGAATTTAAAGGAAAAGAGGCCAAAAATTACCATCTCCACTTGCAAAAAGTTGTTGGTGACCATTTAGAACTGTAACCACCCCTCAGCTGTGTGATCCACCAGGAAATTAAAATTCTGGGTATACCATCAACCACTAGCTAAAAACACAGCTGTCTAACAGTGAATCCCTGTAATTTATCCCCTAACAAGCTGTAAAAAAAAAATTAAGAGGACAGAAGAAAAATAGCTGAGATTCAGCTCCTTGTGTGCCCTCCCAAAACAAGCTCAAGCTCAGTTCACTGAAAGCAGACACACTTACCTGCCCCCAAGGCCTTCAATTCTCTCCCTTTCTTTGGGAAGCTCTGGCTTGTGGTCCTGTGTGACCTCCACAGCTCTCACAAAGTCGTCCTTGGGGTCATCCTGGACCCCCAGCACCACTCCCGAGTCGCCCACGTGGGCCACGTACATCTTGGAGCCACGGATGATCACCACGCTGGCCGTGGTCCCCGACGTGCTGGGCAGGCCTGTCATGGTCTTGGGCCACTCTGCTGCAAGGGGAAACCAGGCAAGAAACAAACAAAACCCGTGGGTTTAGTTCTGTGGAGCTGGGAATGTCTTGCAGGGTGTCTCAGAGGCTTGTGGGATGTGACAGCACAGCCTGAGCTCAGCCACAGCCAGGCCAAGGGGTGTCCCCAGGCCCCCCCACTCCTGTAACATCCCTCCCAAGCCTCAGCTCAATCTGACACAGCATCAAAGCACCAAATAGGGCTCAAAAAGCTCCTCTGGTTTGATATCCCCAGCATCACTAGAAGAACACAGGGGAAGATGTGCTCTTTGGGGGCTGAACAGGATCAACCAAGTGTTTCATTGAGATTTACTCTTCACTTCCCTGCCTGAAGTAGTAGAAATGTCATAAATTCGGTTATTTGCCTGGACATTTGATTGGCCACAGGACTTGTGGACATTCCTGATCCCCCTGGAAGGGAGAAAAGCTGCTATTTTACTTTCAAAGGCTGAATGAACAACATTTTAGGCTGAATAACATCTCAAATGTTTTATTCACGTTTCCCTTTGGACGACTGAATAATTCAACTACCTCAGTATGCTCTCCTTAAATTCTGCAGGAGATATCCCTGGAATTCAGAGTAATAACACACCTACACTGGTGTGAACCACACGTGGTCAGGGAAATCTCTCTCAGCTGCTTTGTCCTCAAACCACTTCTATGAACTTGCTGCTACACTACTCTCCCCGCTTACATCCAATCCAAATTTCTCTTTCATGCCTTTCCTATTTTTGTATCTACACACTCAAGTTCATCTTCTCCCAAAACTGCACAAATCGACTGAGGCAACACCCCCACCACTGAGCCAGCCCAGCCACACCATCCTCCTCCCCACCCCAGCACCCACAAAAACCAGGCTCAGCTCTCAGTTATCAGTTGATTCCAACTGTC
Organism: Monarcha castaneiventris obscurior; assembly: GCA_026261815.1. NCBI lineage: Eukaryota > Metazoa > Chordata > Aves > Passeriformes > Monarchidae > Monarcha > Monarcha castaneiventris. The sequence goes on from JAMPIT010000343.1 coordinate 9,408,573, forward strand.
AACAGCAACCTCATGTTTCTTCTTCACTGCACCCACTCACGTCTTCAGACAAACTCCAAAGGGAGCCTCATCTCCCTGTCACATTCTATCTCCTGCACTTCACAAGTCAGGCTCACACAGCACAACACAAAAATTCCACTGTGACACAAGCTGTTTGCAGGAAATACCCAACTCGGGCTGCCAAAGCACCCTGTTCTCTATTTGTGCCTGTGGCACAACAAACACACAGCAAATAAACACACGAGGAAAGGAAAATACAGTTACACCTTACCCTCTGTGAAAACAGGTATTTTTGACTTCTAAAGCTTTATACAGAATCAAAAAAAATAGGAATTTAAGTTTTAGTGCTACTGAGTGATGCTCAGGTGCCTGAGGGAAGAAGACAGGAAGACAGCTGATGGAGAAGGAGAATTTGGAGAAGCAGAATTCGCAGGCAATACAAAGACAAAAGCTGCCTTTCCTCAGTGTGAGCTACCAAGACATCGGGCATAATTTAAACATTTAAGTTCCAACAGTTCTAGCTTTGTGTTCTAAATACTAAAACACACTTTCTCCCTAGGAGCAGCTTTATTTCAAGAACACAAACATTCAATCAGCTTATTGGAAGTACTTTGTCTGCCAGTTTTAGCTGAGGATATTAAATCTAACACATTCCAAATGGAAAGCAAACAAGGGAGGGAGCCAAGTGGTAATGAGGACTTCAACCATGCACTTAACAGAAAACAAGCTGCAACTAATGAGTTTCTGTCAGTGTAACAACCCCTGAACAGCAATAAAATATATTAGAGAGTCAAATCAGTCTTTATGGAGATGGGGAGCAGAGAGAAGGAAATCACCCACTTGTGGGAGAAAGAATGATGCAGCAGCCTCAGATTTTAGGCTCAAAAAAACCAGGAATTATCTGCCTGTCATCCAGGGACTGTAATTCATGCCTTGCTCCTGCTCAGAGATAAGTATTAGATACAGCTCAGTTCTCTCTTTAGAGATTGCGTCTCACCAGAAACCAGCAAAGGTGTCAAAACTGCTGGGTTTTCTTCTGAGCTCAAGTATTAAAATCAAATCCATGTACCCAGCTCCTCCACGGATCAGGAGCATCAAGAGAACATCTTTCTAAAACATTTTTCCCCCCTCTACTTGGAGAGCACTGCCCTTCACACTCAGCTTTGTAACTTTGAACTCATAAACTCAACTGATTCCAAAATGAACTCTTACTCCAGAAGCTCTTTAGCATTCAGAGAATTTTATCACTATAGAATTGATCACCAGTGGTCAAGGAGTATTTTTCTGGTTTAGTCTTTCTGCTACTGCCATGATCCCTGTGGTTTGTGTCTACCAGGGGATACAGGGGATGACACCAGAACTTCCAACAACCAAGAGAGCAGTCGAGTACAAACTTCCCTTCCAACAGCCAACTGGAAGCAATAAAGACTCCATCCTCCACCCCAAAATTCCAAACCATTCTCCCACACACTTCAAGATACCAACACACCCAGTGTCACCAACACGCAGCTAAAGAGCTGCTTTACACATGGTAATATGGAAAATTATTGCCTGTCAGTAGAATTCACACTGGGATTCTGCAACACAGGATGAAGTTATAAACTAGAGATAATAATGGGCTTGTCCCACAAAACTCGGGCTGCTGAGCACGTGCAGCAGGAATCAGGAGGAGCAAAACATGCTCTGGAGTTTACTAAACAGCCCACCTCGAATTGCCATCAAAGGCTCCCAGCCAGAGCTGTGTTGTTTCTCACAACAATTTAAATTGCTTCCACAACCCCGGTGCTGTTTGCTAAACACTCATGGCTAAACAGAGCTTCCTGCACTTCTCCTCCCTGGCTTCGGTGCTCACACAGAGTTCCAGCGACAAATAACACACCAGGGGCATAACAAGCAGAAAACTGAGCTCCTTATCTTCCCCCTGCCATGTCATCTCCCCCTGCTCACACATTTTGCTCCTTATCACCCAGCCCTGCAGCCCAGGAGGCCGCACACCCCATTGCCAAGGCTGTGGTCAAGTTCTGGGGCATCCCAAATTCACACCCTTCCCTCTATGCTCAGTACCAGTGCACCCTCAAACTCACTGTTCCTTCCCCTCTGTCTCCTCAAGTATCTGACATTTGCACAACTTCTCTATTTTGCTATAAGAAAAAGGAAAATGAAACTGGTTTGAAACTATAATTTCCCCCCACCCTCCTGAATCACTTCGTTGAAAGCCCGAGGTGCTCTGAGTGCAATTCTTGCTTTTCAGGTTTCCCTCCCAAGCCAAACTGTCACTGCCACTACTTTGGATCCAGTTTCACTGTGTTCCACACCTCTCTTCACACGCTGTACACTGCTCCTGCTTTTTCTCTGAGGTTTCTGGATGCCTAAATGCACAAACAATACACACACATTCTACATATTCTATATAAACAACCACGCTCTAAGTCAGAACCTTCATCTTACGAAGAAAAAAAGCCTTTCAGGAACTCAAACTGCAGCCTCACAAGACCTCGGGGAGAAGGATGAGTATAGGAATGATGACTGTCACTTGTCTGGGCATGCTCCTCTCCTAACACTTACTTATTTACGACCACAACTTCTATGCTACTTCAGTTAAACAACTAATATACGCATAAATACATAATGGTGATACAAAAATATAATGATGATATATATTTTTATAGACCAAAATCATCCTCACGATACTAAGCGTGTTTTCTATTTTGTCAGGGACACTGCGTATTCCCCCCACGCTCACACAACAACATGAGCGAGTTATAAACCAGCCACATTTCAATCCTTCCATCAGGACTCACAAAAACAGTTGGAAGCACCGTTAGGGAAAAACACCTTTCCCGGCCCATTTCGGTTTGTTAAAATTACTTTTTTTTTTTTTCTCCTTTTCGTGATGCAAGGGAAATCTAAGGGGGAGTTCAGTGCGACTCCCCAAGGCAACAAGATGAGGACCTTCCCAATGAATCGAATTTGGAGATGGACGCGTAACAACACCCTGAAAACAAACTGCAGCCCTTCCATCGCGCCATCCCCAGCTACGTAACACAACAGCGTGTCCTCGCCCTGTGTTTACATCTTCCTTCTCCCAGCGTGCCCTCCAGTTTTTTCTTGTTTTCCCGAAATCGCTCGGCTCAACGGCTGGGATCCCCTCCCGCGCTCCGGATGGAGGGAGGCAGGGAAGGATGGAGGGATGGAGGGAGGCACTCACTCACAATAGTGCGGGAGAGGGGGAGGAAAAGGCGGCTGCAAAGCGTTGCAGCGGGGGCGGGCAGGGGGCGCGGAGGGTCCGCGGCGGGCGCTGGGACTTACGCAGCTTCTTCCACATGGCGCGGTGGCAGGCGATGAAGCCCTTGCGCAGGGCCGCGCACACCTCGGCCGGCTCCGCCGAGCAGAAGCCCTTCTGCTTCTTGATGAAGCCCCACAGGTTCTCCCGGGCGAACTGGGCCGCCTCCCGCCCGCCGTGCCCGTCGCACACGGCGAAGAAGGCGACGGAGCGGCGCGGCCGCCGCCCGGGGCCGGAGCCGGGGAGCTGCGCCCCGTCCTCGGCCGCCCGCGGGGTCCCTCCCCGCCGCCGCCCGCTCTCGGCCGGGGGCTCGGCGCCGCTCGGGCCCGCGGGAGCCGCTCCTCCGCCTTTGTGCGCGCCGGCCGCCGGCGGCTCGGGCTCCACCACGATGTGGGTCACGTCCTCCATGTATTTCCTGCCGCCCTGGTCGGAGAACACGCTCACCCCCAGCGCGTACGGCCCCTCCATGGGGAGAAGCGGCGGGGGCGGCTCCGCGCGGCGGCACCCGCTGCTGCCCGCCCGCCCGCCGACGACTATTGCTGGACGAGGAGGAAAACGAGGAGGAGGAGGAGGAGGAGGAGGCGACGCTCGGGCATGTCCGCGGCGGCCCCGGGCCGCTCCCGCTGCCGCTCCCTGCGCCCGCCGGAACGGGAACGGGCCCGGGCCCGGCCGCGCCCAGCGCCCTCTGCCGGCCCCGCCGCGGCGGAACGGAGCGGAGCGGAACGGAAGGGAAAGGAAGGGAAGGGACGGGAAGGGAAGGGGCTGCGGGCGCGGCCGGGGCTCCGCGGCGCCGCCTGCGGCCGGCGGGAGGGAGCGCAGCGGCCCCGGAGGTCCCCGGAACGCCGCAGAGCCCGGGCGGGACGGGACCCACCGGGATCCTGCATCCACACCCCAAGGATCCCACCCTGGGCATCCCTGGCACCGCTGTCCGAGCGCTCCCGGAGCTCTGGCAGCCTCGGGAATGCGCCCATTCCCTGGGGAGCCTGGGCAGTGCCCAGCACCCTCTGAGGGAAGAACCTTTCCCTAATCTCTATCCCAGACCTCCCGGGTTTAGCTCCAGGCCGGTCCCTCGGCTGCTGTCGCTGCCCAGCAGAGATCAGTGCCTGCCCCTCCTGTCACCTCCCGAGGAAGCTACAGAGAGGGATAAGTGTCCCCTGGGTCCCCCCCGACACGCCAGCCAAAAAGGCTTCACACACACCTCGGTAACTCCAAGGATGCCGAAGTGGTTCCCCGCATTGCTCCAGGAATCCCCAGGGTTTTACTCAGCCCTTGCGTCCCTTCCCTGCTCCAGGAACCCCGCTGTTACTCAAACCCTGCTCCCTGCTTTCATCCCTGTTTTCCCGCTTGATTCCCCACCAATGACCCCTCTGGAATTACGCATCCCTGCACCGTTTTACGCTCATGACTATTTAAGACGTTCCCTTCATGCTGGAGGGGTTTGTGCAATTCATTTTTATAGCAGAAATTCCAGACACTGTTTTACTGCCAGCTCCCAGAGCCCCTTCCCGTTACAGGGAAAACCACCGCGGAATTTTGCAAAAATACTTCCCTGGAGATAATTGTTTGTCTTAAGGACTGCAAACCCTTTCGATTTCCTTCCACCAACCACATTAAAGTCAGCAGTATTTAAGAAATAAAAACTATATCAACAAAGCTTTGGATTCCTGGAGGGCTGAGGGATTTGCCAACCATTAATGAATTAATCCACACTAATCCAATAAGGTAACGATCCCTTCCTACTTTACAGGTGTTTATACCATCAGATCAATCACCAGATCATCAGCCCCAATATAGAATTGCTTTAAAAATCTGACCATTAAGTTTCATAACAGTATTTTGTGTAAGTATAGTGGGCATTTCAACAGTGTGTAAAGGAGACAAAGACTAATTTGAGCTTTGTGCAATCCCAAACATCACAATGTATCACTATTTCCCTCTTAATTAACATAAAAACCACGGACATAGCACATCAATCGCCAGGCCTGCAGCAGCTCCACTGCCACCCACATTGAGGCACATTTTTAATTACAAAGTAGCCAGAAAGCAAACAAACTGACTTAAAACTATCAACAAAAAAAGAGACAAAATAACTTCGTTAGACCTGCATCATCACAGGGACGACTAAAGCCCATTGCTTCCAGAAAAAGTTCAATATCCCCATTTCATAGCTGGATAAATGTAGCTGGAGATGTCACGTGAGGATTAGTCCCACTCAATATAGGCAATGCTTTCCTAAACAATTTAGAGTGGAAAAATCACAAGCTACTCCAGGAACAGAACCACACAGATTGGCTCCTACACCCCTACACTTAACACAAACATATTCCAGGTAGCCTGGTAAAAATAAGGAAACAAAGGAAAAAAACAGTCATGATGGAAGAAACTCCTTTTCAAACCCTGAGGTATTTCTGTCTTTTTATATGCAAGTATTGCTTTTGCCTTTTCAAGTGAAAAAGTGCCTCATTTCTGTCAATACTTCTACAATCAAGTCAATAACCCATATAAATCATACCTACACTCACAAATTTAATCAAATTACAATACATTAAAGATGTTTTTCCCTGCAACAACTACACTCTCCAAACTGCTGTTGGAAAAGCAAAGTGCTTCAAGATTTACAGGGCACACAACCAGCAGATCCTGCGGCAACTCAAACCATATTTCCTCATTTTCTTCTGAAGTCCTTCAGCTTACAAAAAAAAAAAAAAAAAACCCTTCAACTAAACCAGATCCTCACAGAAATAGGAACATATAAAAGTTGAAGATGCAAGGAGAAAAACTTTGAATAAAGATGAAGCTTGACAGAAAGTACCACTGCACTTTCCACAGCCCAGGACCTAAGGAACAGGCAGTAACTGAAGGGCAATTCAGCATTTTTTATGCACCTCTCATGCATTTATAAAGATGGGAGTGCTTTTCTTAGTCTCTGCTTAAAGGAAGCAAACACAGAACACAAACTGCCCATGGTTCCTCAGCTATTTTTTTCAGATGCAGAAGTCAGGTTAAACCACTCACAGTTAAAAGCTTTTTTACATAATAGTTAATATCATTTCACATAGAATGTTTCTAACCCAAACACAATCAGATATTTACTTGACCTTAATGATAGCTTATCCTCATTTTGTCTAACAGTTACTGAAATAAATCCACCTCAGAATGCTCTGGTTCAACTAACTCAAATAATTTCTCAAAATTAAAGACCATGATTTCCTTGTGATGAAAAGTTTAATTTTTAACTGGGACTCTAAAAAAAATCTTAAATAGGCTTAAAAGAAATTAGTTACATTATTTTACCACAGAATTCCTTCCCCATCAGACAATCAAAAGAAACAAGATGGGTACATTTAATTCCATCCTAATTCCACATCACAATCTGGTGCTGGGTGGGCAGCATCCTGCCCTCTCTTCCCTAGCAGCTTTAAAGTTACTCCAAGTTACATTTTGCAAAAGCCATGACTCATTTTGTCTGACAGATGAAATACATATAATTATCAACACACGACAATTCACGTCAGATTAATGTCAGATATAGAAAAGCTCATCATTTAGGTACCAACTTACTAACTATAGGACAGCAGAAAGCAGCAGTGCCCACCTGGCTTTGGCAAATCTACGTTCTTCAAACCTTCTTCACCCATAAATAATCTCCCAACTGCATTTAGGGACTCACCTTCATGTCTTACAGACACCTCAGAATGTTTCTTCTTCCTCCAGCCCCTAATTAAGCCCCTAATTAAGCTTCATCAGCCCAGCTGACAGTGACCAAAGGTTGTTACACCTCTTGCATAGCCCATGTGAAGTGTGCCAATCATCTCAGCAAGGGGCTCAGCTAAAGCATGAAAATCTCACCTAAAAGAAGAAACTAAAAGTGAACAACATCCACATTTTTAAAGGTTTTTCCCAGTCAGTGAAGGAAGGTGGGACCTGACCACACAAGGAGTTAACACCCCTGGCTCTGATGGATAATCTCAATTTCTGCACTTGCTCTGAGGCCTGACCATGAGGTCACAGGTTTCACTTCTCATTCAGAATGGGACCCTGAACTGATGTATATGAAAAACAGAAATGAAAATGTATTTATCTGGGTTGCAGTAAACATGAAAGGAAAGGGAAAAAAACAACATTAAAAAAAGATCTGACAAGTTCATGTGGATGCTCTGCATTTAGTTCTTGTTTTAGAGCAACAGTCTGTTATGTTGGCTCCTCTACAGTTTAATGATTTCCTGTTAAGAATTTAAAATTAGAAGCCTCCAACAACTTCCCCATAAACTATTTTCAAGGTTCCTTTAATATCCACATCAAGGAGATATAGTAGGTTCATATGTTATCCATGTCAGCTCGCTTCCTTCCCACTTCAAAATAAGCATATTGCAAGGAAATTCAGCAGGTTTTTATTGTTTTCTTAGAACCCTTTTTTCCACTAACTATGCCCAGCTATAGTAATTAAAAAAATAAAGCTGTTCACAGAAACAAGCTCACATTTAACCCATGACAAAACAAGAACTGCTGGTCCAATCTGAAAACTGTGCCAGATAATGATCCAAATCTTAATTTCCCATTGATGAGTTAGCTCAAATTTTCAACTACATCCATACTGAACTTCCTCTTTGAAATTTCACAAACAGTTTTTTGCTCTCTGACAAGTATCTTACCTTTGAGGAAAGCATGCAAATGACATTCTCTTACTGGCAACACATGAAACAGATTCCATATTTTTCATCCAGGCATTCTAGAGCTATATTCCTGAAAAAAGAAAATAGTACTTATTTATTTACAGAATCATTTGAGACAGGCATATAAAAGGCAGAGCATCTGCAGGCCTCCCCTCTCAGTTCCTCAGTGGGTCAGTGAGAGGGCTCCCAAACACTCATCACCACTTCCCTGACAAAAATCACCATTCAAATCTCCCCACCAGAAATGCTCATTATGTGAGCGCTTCCTAATTGGTTTCAGTTAAAAATGAGTCAGGTGAAACTGCAGGTGACTGAACCTGACCTGAGGACACAGCAGTGAGAAAAAAGCAGCAGTAGCAGAGGCAATTCTGTTGCTTCCTGCATGATTTTTCATGAACATACAGCTCCTCACTTGGCTGTAATATAAATCTAGGAGCACAACAGGAGAAAAAAAAAATAAACAAATTCCTCTTTTCAGTTTGCAGCTCAGTCACAGAGTCAAAAATTGTGAGATAAAGACAACACTGCTACTTTCTGCAGTAATTTTCAGACCAAATTGAGTTGCTAGTCACCCATCCAGATTGGGAAAGAAATCATGGAATGGCTTAGATTGGAAAGGACTTTAAAGAACATCTCATTCTCACCCCCTGCCATGGGCAGGGACACCTTCCACTATCCCAGGTTGCTCCAAGCTCTGTCCAGCCTGGCCTTGGACACTTCCAGGCATCCAGGGACAGCCACAGCTTCTCTGGGCAATCTCTGCCAGGACTTCACCACCCTCACAGAGAAGAATTTCTTCCTAAAATCTAATCTAAATCCACCCTGTGTCAGTGTGAAGCCATTCCCTGTGCCCTTTCCCTCCATGCCCTTGTAAATAGTCCCTCTCCCATCTTCCTTGCACCTTCAGGGGCAAGAGGCTGAAGCTGGGTCACCCTGAAGCTTCTTTTTTCCAGGCTGAGCAATCCCAACTCTCAGCTTTTCATGGGAACAGCCTCTTCTAGCAGAGGGGAGCTTCAGCAATTCGCTGTTGTCCAGAAATAGTAACTCAGTACCAATATCTGGTTGGGATTTGGGTTTTTTTAAGGGTTTGAGGGGGTTTAAGGGTTTTAAGGGGGGCAGAACATCACCAGGCTCCATCCACACTCTGCTGAAATCACACAACCCTGTCCACAGATGTAAAATCTCTTCCATACGAGCTCCTTCCACGCAGGGAGCTCTGACACCCCAGAGGCTGTTTGATCTCTGAGGGCAGTTTGGGGGTTTTTTTGACAAGAGAAGACCACGATTAGATTTTCTTTCTACATTTACCCCTCGTGAGCCTTGCCTGCATCCCCTTCCCCTGCAATGACACCCAGATGTCCCACGCTCCAGACGCTGTGCATGTGAGGGGTTCAGATACCCAGCTGCATCTTCAAAAGCTCAGATTGCAGCAGCCACATTGACTGAAGGCTTTTCCCCCAACAACATCCATCCCCATTCTGCTTTCAGGCACTGGCAGCGTTTGTGAAAGTCCTTTAACTGTTTCCCCATATTAAAAAAAAAAAAAGAGAGAAAGATACCAACAAAGATAAGAATTATCCATCAGAAGCTCTGCCAACAAGCACTGGAGTCAGAAGGATTTTCCAACATCTGCAATGATTAATGAGCTATTACGTTAAAATAATTTATGGATGTGAAAAGCACAATATTGAATGGAGGCATTTTGTTAATGAGCTCCCAATATGGCTTAAGGGGGAACAAAAAACAAAAATTAAGCAAATACGATAACTAAGGAATAACCAATTACTTAATAAAATAGTCTGTTGTAAGTCAGTTTTGCTGCTCACCTACCATCTCAACACAGTGACTGAGAATTCCATCAACTCTCTGTAGCACCTTTAACTATTTATGATAAAAGAGCACCAAGTTGTTCAATACAAAAATATACCAAGTTATGCAGTATTAATAAAAAACAACTCCTTGCATATTTAAATTCTACTTCTACCTAGAGATTAACTTGCTTTTGCTATGAAGATTATTTTTCAGACTCTACCAAAATAAGTTACAGACAAAATAACATGCTCCACAGAGGCCTTATGCAATGCTCTTCTTTCACAGATACATTTATTTTTTTTCTTTTAAATAGGCACACTCTACATTTGTCTGCAAAAAATTGCCAGGCAGTAGAAAGCTCAGCCTGGCTCATTTTTCAAAACATAGTAATTTATCAAGAAGATAAAGTCCACTGCCACATTGCTCAAAAAGTATATTTACCTTCACCATTTTTTAAGGAAATTTACTAGATACTTTAAAGTAAAATAAAGAGCATTATGAGTTCAAAAATTACTCTTTTCAACGTGCTATCAATACTTTTCGCTTCGTGCATTGGAAACCAGCTCTGTCCTGCTTCTTACAAAACTCCAACCTTCCCAAACCAGGCCTCTAAAAGTAACTGAGCTAAATAGCCTCTACCCCGGGGGGATAATTGCCAACAGAAACCAGCTGTATTCCCTCAACTGAACTAAATCCTCATCATTTCAGAAAATAAAAGAAAAATCTGAAGCCACCAGTAGGAAAAGCAAAAAGAAAAAAAAAAAAGGGACAAAACAATCTTCTATGGTCTGTTTATGCCACATTCCTTTCTTCCCACCCCATAACATTTCTTTCTGCAAGTAAAGGACAAAGAATAATGTCCTCTCACAAAAACGGGAGGGATAGCAACAATTTGGGTTATTAAAAGTAATGTGCCCAAAGCAAAACAGCAGGAGCTCTGCCTTCTATAATTTTTAAAACAAAAAAGAACAGCAGCAGTCCTACGCTAACTAAGAAAACATCAGCGACAGAAATGTCATACAATAATACAACTTCTTTAATATTTAGGATTATTACGCCCTGTAACAGCAAGCTCTGGGTGCCCAAATGATGCTCACACGAGCTGCTAACACACCTAGAGGTCATAGGTGGCCCAATATTAGGTGGGTGTTAGCACAGATGAGCTGTAAATTATATTTACGCTCTGTGAGAGGTTTGGGCTGGGTGGCGTTCAGGGTGTGAGGGGCGATATTTGATTATTTGGTGCTCTGGCTGCCTGCAGGGATTCACAGAACCCATAAGTTTAAAAGGGACCTTAAAGAACCACCCAGACCAAGGTAGGGTCACCTGGAGCAGGAATGTGTCCAGGTGGGTTTGGGATGCTCCCAGAGAGGGGGATTCCACAGCTGCTCCAGGGCTTTACCTCCCTCACGCAAATTTCTTCCTCATGTTGGGGCGGAACTTCTTGTGCTTTGGTTTACGGCCATTGCTCCTCATCCTGTCGCTGGGCATCACCGGAGAGAGTCTGGCACCATCCTCTGCCACCTTTGAGATGTTTATATGCATTAACGAGATCCCCTGTCCGTCTTCCCCGGACTAACCAGGCCCAGCTGCCGCAGTCTCTCCTCAACAGAGACATGCTCCAGACCCCACATAAAACCCCACCCCACAGCACTGCCCTGCTTCTCCTTAAGTCGGCTCCTTCGTGTTTCCCTCACAATGCCCCGTTATCGCCGTGGCTGCTGCCGCCCGCCCGGGCAGGGCTGTGAGGGAGCCCGGGGAGCGGATGGGCAGGGGATGAGAGCCCTGGGGCGTGATGGAGAGCGGGCAGGGGGACGAGAGCCCTGGGGCGTGATGGAGAGCGGGCAGGGGGACGAGAGCCGCGGGGCGTGAGGCGGAGCGGGCAGGGCTGCCGGAGCCCCGTGAGGCGGAGCGGGCAGGCGGCGGGAGCCCCGTGAGGTGGAGCGGGCAGGGGGACAGGAACCGCGGGGCGTGAGGCGGAGCAGGCAGGGCTGCCGGAGCCGCGGGGCACGAGGCGGAGCGGGCAGGCGGCGGGAGCCCCGTGAGGCGGAGCGGAGCGGGCGGGAGGCGGCGGGGCGGAGGGAGGGAGGGAGGGGAAGGCGGCTCCGCACAGCCAAGATGGCGGCGGTGGAGCTGGAGTGGGTCCCCGAGACGCTCTACAACACGGCCATCTCGGCCGTCGTGGACAGCTACGGGCGGGCGCGGCGCCGCGACATCCGCTCGCTGCCCGAGAACATCCAGTTCGACGTGTACTACAAGGTACGGCGGCGGCCGAGCGGCGCCGGGCCCGGCCGGGCCTGCGGGACGTGGAAGGAGAAACGGCCCGGGGGGCGGCCCGGGCCCGCCCTGCGCTGGCCGGGCCGGGGGCGCGGGGCTGAGGGGCTGCGGGGTCTCGCCGGTGCGGGGCACGGCCCGAAGGACGGGCCGGGGGCTCGGGGCCTGTGGGACCGCCCGGGCTGCGGCTGCAGGAGCGGCGGCTCCGGGCTCGGGCCGTGCCGGGGCCTTGTGGCTGCCCCCGGGACCCGCCCCGAGGCCGCGGTGAGGGGCTCGGAGCCTCCGGGGGGGACGCGGAGTCGGGGCCTGGCCTTGGGGGTCGCGGGGGAAGGGGCCTCTCGCCGCCGGGGAGCGGTGCGGGAAGGATGAGGCCAGGCTGGTGGTGCTGGAATATGTTTTTTTTTCCTTTTCCCCTTCCTTTTTTTTTAATATTGTATTGGAGACGGTGATGTCAGTGGTTGAGAGAGCAGTTTGCCGTGGTCTAGTATTAATGATCTGGTAGGAACCAGATGGAAAGAGCCGAGTGTTGTTGAATGCTGTAGTTTATTTGCATTAAATCATTCCTTGGTGCATGGGCTGTTCCTCGTTCAGCTGCCCCTGGAATATACAGATTTGGTGTAAAAGGTGCGCTGAGATGGTCCATTAATTTCTTATTGTCCGCTAAACAGGCATTTCATTCATATGCTGGAACAGCTGGAAAGGAGCATTCATCGGGGAGAAACAACGTCTATAAAAACCTAAGATGAGGGATAACCCTTCCTTCCTCTGCCAGTGAATTTCTAAAAATTTAGGAGTTTTTAAATGAAGTAATTTTTTAGCTTGATCTTTATGAACCAAGGTTAGTGACCCATCGTATACATGGAAAGCAGTAGCATTTACTGGAGACAGGGAAATTGCTTCTCTAGCATCGAAACAGACATGTACATTTTCTGTGTCCTGGTTATTTCATGTCTGCCTTAGGTGCTGAGAAGGATGGAAACCCATTTTTATGACATATGAGCATGCTCGCAGATAAGGATGTGATTGATGCATGGTAATCATCAGCTAAAGACTAAAGATATGAAAATCACAATGTGAAAGAATATTTGGGAGGTTACTTTCGGGTGTTAGTAAGTATGACCATTGTCAAATAAACTTCCTTGGCATTGCCTGTCCTCATGTTCATTCAGGTGAGAGGATGGTGCTCTGTGGCTTTAATAAAACAAAACTTCCTTCTAATGATAGAAATACCCAAGTATGTGTTATTCCCAGCTGTTTAAAAGCTCATCTGTAGGTGAGCTTGGTAAGATCATTGACTTTTTATGCTTTTATTAGCACTCCTGAGTGGTTGCTTTGAATCAGGTTCACGTGGAGTTGTTCCATGATGAAGATCCAGCAGCACATCTGATTTCTGAGGAGACTCTCTAACATGTTTCTTCTGCTGGTGTACATGGGTTTGTCATCTTGCTGGGCAGATAATAAAGGTGATAAGTGCCTATCCCCAAAACAGTGTTTGTGTTGTACTGACAGTAGAGATGTTGTTAATGACAGTGGTTGCATAGAATCACAGACTGGTTTGGGTTGGAAGGGACTTTAAAGAACATCTCATCCCACCCCTGCCAGGGGCAGGGACACCTTCCACTGTCCCAGGCTGCTCCAAACCTCATCCAGCCTGGCCTTGGACACTCCAGGGATCCAGGGGCAGCCACAGCTTCTCTGGGCACCCTGTGCCAGGGCCTCACCCACCTTAGATATTTTTTCCTAATCCCTAATATAAACCTGTTCTCTGTCAATTTGAAGCCATTCCTGTAATTTCTGTGTTTCACAACAGGAGTTCTCGAACTGGGTAAGGTGTGTTGATACTCCTCTTACCAACCTGCATCTGTGGGATGTCCTCATTCAGAATAAACCAAGCTGGGCCATACCTGCAGTGAGTGTTCCATGGCTGCAGGGGTAGGCTGGGCTTCCACATCCCAACTTGGATGGGGCTTGCAGTAACCTGGTCTAGGGAATGGCATCCCTGCCATTGGCAGGGGTTGGAACTACCTCAAGGTCCCTTCCCTCCCAAACCATCCTGTGATTGTCTGTGCACCTATAGAACACTTGATAACTGGTTCTTGAGTCTCTGTTTGGGTGCTGACAGCGTCAAATACATCAAAAGTATCATTCAGGGGTAGCTGAATTAGGTTTGGCTGGGGACAGCATCTCATGGTGTGTGTGGTGCTTGTTTTGCTGTTTTGGTTCTGGGCAGTTATTTTGAATATCAGGTGGATATTAGATATCATTTCGTCATGGTAGGCTGTATTCCATATGTCCTGGCCATTGAATTCTTTAAAGCAGAAGTAGAATTTCCAAAGCCATTAACAGTCTTTGGAATAAGACAGGCTAGAAGATTTCTAAATATTTGTTTGACTACGTGGTGTTTGTTGCTGCTGTGTTGGGGGAGTGTTAATTAGTTGTTAGTATCCTATATCACTTTCATTCTGTGATGATTAAAAGGAATAAAAAATGTTTCAAATCTTTCACATATAACTTGTAAGTAATAGTTTCTTATCTAGGTATTAATCATGGTTTGTGGTACTTGAGATTTGCCATTGATTTTTGCAAAAAATAAAAGGTGGTGCCAAGTCAGATTTTGTTTTGATCTATGGATTTTAATTCTGTGGCCATACAAAAAATGTTTTTATCATATTCATTGGTATGAATACTCAAACTTAATGTTTACCAGGCTTGCCCAGTTTAACCAACACGTCCAGGTTGATTCAGAAGCTGTAGGAGAGATACAACAGCAGAGATGGTCAATGTGCTGCTATTCAAAAGGGAAGAAAATGCCAGCAGTGTCTTGATTTTGTTCCCCAGGGTACCCTCTAATGCAGTGTTTGGCTCTATTGTCATAGCACACTGCCTTTATTTCCCACTCCTTAACAAATCTGATTTGTTTTACCTCTGCATCTTCCAGAACTGTTAACTTTTGGAACATGCCTTATAAACCTGGCTGAGGAATCGATCTGGGATAGCTGCAGGATGTTCTTGTGGGTTTGGTAAGGAATGACTTCTGCTGCAAGGTGACAGGAGCAGGCAGGTTCCTCATACTGAGCATATTTATCTTTCTGGAGCATTCTCAAATAGTGACTAAAACTCAAAACAAGGCACTATCAAATAATCATGATTGTGGTAAAACAACAAACCTGCACTGCTTCAGCAGGCTATCACTGCATATCTCTTTTTTTAAGCACTGTTTGACTTTTCCTTGCAGCCATTAGAAAAATAAGAGGCAGAGCAGGATGCTTGTGAGGATATCCTGGAAATTTCCAAGCCTACGTTTGAGCTAAAAAATATTTAAATGTCTTATTAATCACAGCTGTATTTTGAGGAGTGTAATAACTAGTATTGTTACAAGTAACACCTGCCTCTGGGGGGAAAAAATAAAAATGTGCACACGTATCATACTTTGTTTCCTTTGGGTGTTTGCCAGGTTTGTGTATATCCTGGTTGGGCTTTTTCCTAGTTAAACTAGTTAGGTTCTCTTGCTTGTTTTTTTGGGGAGGAGGATGAGAGGGTGTGTAGTTTTTAGGAGCCAAAGAAAGAAATATGCTGGATCTCATTTAACTGAGATTCAGCATATGAGCAAAATGCCAAAATTGTATATTAAAGAGTAGTGACAGCTGGAATAAACTGCAAGTCCTCAAAAAAAACCCAAACCAACCAAACTAAAAAAAAAAAAACCAAACCCAAAACAAAACCACCAAATCATCTCCAAAAAAAAAGTGAAAAAATCAACTTATAATATTTTGTAGTTTGTTGGGGTGAGGATAATATTTTGAGGGAGGATGTTTGTGTAGAGAATCAAGTTTTTGTTGGCAGAAGTCAGATTTTGAACTCTCTAGTCGGTGTCTTACATAGATTTCAGTTCTCTCCCCCTGTGCTTCAGCTTTATACTCTATTTTATATAATTATCTCATGACTTTGGTTCCCAAGGTGCTTCACTGCTTTAGTGTTCTCTGCCCCAGGTATCTGTTGCAGTTCCACAGTGGCAGCCTCATCTTGGACTTGTATTGGTTAAGGAGGAGTTTTATCCCATGTTGATTTTCCTTTTGGAATGTCATTTCTGGGTTGTGTGTTCCTCTTTTCCTGCAGTTGATTTTTCTTGAAAATAATTTGTTCTTGGAATGTTTTCTGGTGAGATCATTAACCACAGGAGCAGTTGGAGAGGACATTAATTTGGTTTCTGTCACGTTTAGGTATTCTTTGAACCAAAGAAAATGAACAAACAGGAATTTGCTGACAGTTGAAAACAAGAAGCAGAACGTCCGTTCTCTGCATTGCAGCAGAGGTTGGGTTTACTGATGGAGAATCATTATAAGCATCATTTCTGTCCATTAGAATAAAACAAGCTTGTCCCAAGGCTCCAGTCTCCAGGGTGTTTGATGAGAGTGAGAAGGATGAACTCGCCCTGAAATGAAGTGTGGCTGTGCTGCTGCTTCAGTCCTGAGCTTGCCTGCCCAGGGAAGTACAATCAAGGTCACAAACACAGTGTGAGGGAGGCAGAGCATCCCAGAGCCTTCTTCTGAAGGGCTTCTGCTGTGACCCCCAGGGTGAGTTCAGAGACTGAGCTCACCTCGTGCTGCTGTGGTTCTGGGGTCAGAGCTGAAATGTGTGTGTGGGGAGCAGTGATGCTTCCTACCTGTGCACACACACAATGTCCAACCTCTCCTGTGCAGCAGGACTGCACTGAGTGCTGCTGGGCTTAAATCAGAGCCTTCTGTCACCTCTTCAGATGAAAGGCTCACAGTGGAGGAGAATCATTACCTCATGAGTTTTTGCCAGTTATTATTATTAACACATGCCTTATTTCTGTGGTCTAAATTTAGATGTGAACTGAACTGTCTTTCCTTGTTATGTCTTTACTGGTTTGAAACTTCTTGTCTTCTAACTTGTGCTACTCAGATTGCTTTTTTTTTTTAACCTCTAACTGTGGGGCCTGTTTTCTCATCCCAGTATCCTCCAACTTCCCTTCCTTTTCAGTATCCTTGTTGAGTCTGAGACACCAGAACTCATCATAATTGAGATAATGAGGTCACATCATGAACAGAGGTGTTGAGCTCCTGCTGAACAATAATTCCTATTTCCACTTCATTTCCTCTGGGCTGATTGAGCTTCAAAGCAGGCTGGGTTTTCCCAGTTCCTGAGGAGAATCTCACACGAGTGTGACTGTGAGGCTCAGACTTTGTATCCCTTGTGCTGGACTCTGTGAAACACAAACTGTGCTGCTCTGGCCCAGAGAGCAGAGCAGGGGGGAATGTTTGGGGTGTGCAAGCACTGGGCTCTAAAAGTTGTCTCTGAAGCCAGGCTAGTTTAGTAACATTGGTTTCTTTCTTGGTTATTTATTTGATGTTTGTACAGATCAACCTGGTAGCTGGCATTGTGCTTTCCAAGGAGAGCTCAATTTTCCTTTTTTTTTAATATGCCTTAAACAATATCCAGTAGAAGCAGCGCTTGTCCAGAGGATTTGTAGATGATTTTGAAATTGATTTAAAAGCATGGAATGTACCTAAATTTTGAACTGTTTATTTTCTGTAATGAGTCATTTGTCAACAGATTGATTCAGTGAACTGTTGACTCAGGAAAACTTTTTCCTTCCTTGTTGAGTGGGGAAGGAACATGGTGGTTTCAGCCCAACTTTTTTCCCAAATTCTGCTGTTTTTTAAGTACACTGTCCTTCCCTAATCTGGCCTGATACTCCATGTTACGTTATTAGGCATTACAAAACATGCTGGGGAGCTTCTTGGATTTCCTCTGTAATTCTTCCTGAAATATCCATGTTTTTCAATCCTCTTCCAAACTGGAGCAACAGGAGCATATTTTTCAAATTGCGTCTTCTTCAGTTCCTCTTTTAGAGGATCCTTGTACAGCTGGCTGGAATTAACCCCCATCTGCTTTGAAAAATGATTTTAAAAAATATTATGTTTAGGGAAAGTTTGGTTGGGTTGGTTTTTTTTTTTAAGCTTAATCTATCCAGGGAGAGAAAGACAGTAACTTTAATGGAATTATTATATAATAATACAGTTACAGGTTAATGTCATTAACATGTTTAATTGGGGACACCACAATGTGCAGCTTTTATAACACACCCACCTGGATGTGCAGTTCAGCATTCAGCCTTGGATCCTGAAGAAGGGTTGTGGTGAGTTTCTCACAGCTGTGCACAACAGCTGGATTGGGCATGTGTGTGGTAACCCACCTGTATATTGAATTTATACCTGTCCTCAGTGCCAGAACTCATGTGTCAATGTGAGCTGATGGAGTTGGGAGTCATCTTGCAGGTTTTGAGTCATTTTTCCATAGCTAAAGAAAAATAAATCCCTGGTAGGTTCCAAATAGGTTAAGCTGGTGTCTAAAAGACATTTCTCTCTTCAGAACAGAATGGTTCTTTAGAAGTCCAAAGCTCTGTGTTCATGTCAGGGCATGTTTCTCTTGAATCACTGTTTTGTTTTGTTTTCGTGTTATGTAGCAAGGCTGTGGTCAGGGATTCTGTCTCTCTGGAGCTTTAACAAGAGAATCATTTCTTCAGTCCTCCCAGCTGCTTCTCAATGAGTGTTACTGGATCTCCTGGAATTACTTCACAGTTTGACGTATACTCACTATTTCCATGTCAAATTTAGTTTGAAAATATTGCTGTAACAGCCATAACAGTTCCAAGAGGCTTCCAGCTGAGTTAATTCCTCAAAATGTTTGCCAGTATGTCAAGGGAAGGGGTTACAGGGATAGTTAAAAGTCCCAAAGATGTTGTATTTCAAGTTAGAGCAGTGAAAAATTGCAGCTTGGACTTTGGGGCCCAAGCCAAACTTGACATGTGCCCGAAATTATTGGTGTTCTAAAACTGAGGGTCCTGTGGGACCTTCCTCCTCCCTCCCACCCCACCAGGCCATTTACTCCTTGGCAGTTTCAGAATCTCATGTGAGAGGGATTCTCTCCTTACAAAATGTGTTTATGTAACCTCATAAATATATAAATTTTTAAATGTCTTACTATGGTTAATATTTGATAAACCAGGAATCCCTGGGTTTTTTGGCTGGCAGTGTGAGGTGATAGGAGGGAGTGATACTGTACTTGAGAATTGTGAAATGTGATAGTATTTTTGGTTGCCTTGAATCCTGCTACAATAGCTTGGGGATGTGTCTAAGCTTCCTCCAGAAATGATCTCACCAATTATTGATGGGATGCCCACCTTCACTTTGGGCATGGAATGCCAGGCAATTTAAACAGCCTTTTTTTTTTTTTTTTTTTTTTTTTTTTTTTTTTTAACTGCAGAAAATACATTTTAGGTTTTATAGAACATTTACTGTGAGACAGCTGTGCTGAAGAAATGAGAACATTTAACCATGACTGTAGCTTTTAAATACAGCAGACTGGCTGTTCCTTCAGTGCCAGAGAGAATCCAGCTCCAGCAGGAGCTCTGATCCCTTTGAAGTGCAGGGACACGCTGCTTTATCTGAGCAGTAACTTTGCATGCAAACTTGCTCTGGTTTTTAAAAGAGTTCTTTTTATTTTTTTTTTATGTTCCCCCAGCAAAATAGATAACAAAAAGGAAAACATTCATTTCTGGCAATTGACATTATTAGGTCAGAGTATTTTTGAAGTTTTTTTGTAGGTTGTGTTGTTAAAATAACAAATTTGCTGTGCTCTAGAGCCAGTGCTGTGTGCTTTTACAAGAAGAGTTGACTAAAACTAAATTTCAGGCTGGAGATGTTCTCATGTGCTGTGTTTGGAATATTAATTCACCAGCTCCCAGTGTTTGTGGAGAAAAAGGTGAACCAGGCAGCAGATGCTTATCACTGGAAGCATTTTAAGGCATTATTAAAACTGGGAGGAATATTAATGTTTTCATTTAAGCACTGATGGTGCCTGTGGCAGTGGCAGGTGTGGAGTCGTGCTTCCTTAGGTCCTGTGCCCTCCTGTGCTCATCTGTGGGTCAGGGCCTTCAAGATAATGGGAATTAATAGTTCACAGTGGATTTCTCTGACATTTATTTGCACAGTGCCTTTGTACCTGTGTAAATCCATAGCATTTATAGCCTGATGTGGCAGAGCTTCACCATGCACTGCGTGGACAACTGTCTGTGGTTTGTTCTGAGTGACTCAGCTGATAAATTTGCTTATCTGCAGGCCCAAATCACTGTGGGCATAAAAAAAGGCAGCGCTTTTAATAAATGCATGAGCAGCCTCCAGTTTTCCCATTTAGTGATGGGGGAGTTACCTGTGTAAGCTCAGGTGTAAATGGGGACAGGGCTGGTGCCTGTCTTTGTGCTGGGTATTGGTGAGTCAGTCCTTGCAGAACTTGTGGGTTTGGGTTTATCTGATATATTTGCATTGCTGTATCCCAGATTGTGCCATTTAAACATGTTTTGAAAATACTTGGTGTCAAGGCTGTCCATTGTATTTTTTGCTGACTTCAGTCGTATCTTGGGTTTGTAGCTTACACGTGGCAGTGTTTTGGTGATGCAGGAGGACACAAACACCTGGAAATACATCTGTAGGTTAAAAAAAAACCTCTTGAAACCACCTATGGACCTCTGGTAGCTCAGTTTTTAAACATTGAAGCTGTACTCCTGTGGTGAAATCTTCTGATACTGGAGCTTTTTAGCCTGCTGATTTCAATGCTTTAAAGTCTAGATTTCATTGTAAGTTATCTTTGCTAGTAAGCTGAATTTCCCAGAAAAACTCCATCTTAAATTTTAAGATTAATTGACCTGGTTTCTTTTCAGCTTTATCAACAGGGCCGCTTGTGCCAGCTGGGTAGTGAATTTTGTGAACTAGAAGTTTTTGCAAAGGTGCTACGAGCTTTAGATAAAAGGTGAGTAGTATCTTAGTAGATCAATAATTCTCATTTCAGCTCTTAATCTCTCCATCTAGGAAGAGAGGTTAAAAAAAGTCACAAACAAGGAAAACAAATGATGTAAACCCCCCCCAGATGCTCAACACTGAGAAGTCGGTGCCCAGACAGTCCCTGAGCTGTAGCAGTCACAGCACCCATTTCCTGCTGATTTAGCAAATCCTGAGGGAACGCTGATAGGGTTGCCCCAGTTTGAAGAGTTTTCCTGTCATTAAATATTCCAATTTGTGGTGTTACAGAACTTGACTGTTTTAGATCAGATTCTTTGTAAGCAGGATGAGCTTTGAGTCTTCAGACTCCGGTTCCTCCCATAGCGTGTGTGATGCTAATGAAGCCATCACTGCTCATTTGTGTGCCAGTGCTGGGGGAGGGGGGGTTGGAGCCCTCCTCCCTGGTGAGTTGGAGCTGGAAACTGTTGTTTCCCGGTTTTAATCCTGTGTGGGCAGCTTGTGTTTGGCTCCCACCGGAGGGTGTCCTCATAGAGAACTTTGTGTGCCCTCTCTTTGTGTTGGATCACCCAGCACCTGGGATCCATCGGCTGCAGCCTCCCCGTGGGGCTTGTACTCATCTGCATCAAACTGGGTTTGAGGGAGGCTTGGGCTTGGTTTCTCTCCTTTGAATTCATGATTGCCAACTGACTGCTTTCAAACCTCCACGTGTAACCGAACTGAGCTTCCTTTTGTTGCAGGCATCTGCTCCATCACTGTTTCCAGGCTCTGATGGACCATGGAGTCAAGGTTGCTTCTGTCCTGGCCTATTCCTTCAGCAGACGGTGCTCCTACATTGCAGAGTCAGATGCTGCTGTGAAAGAAAAAGCAATCCAGATTGGGTTTGTTTTAGGTAACTGCTGCTCATGGGCTCCTTGCTTTCTCTCTTGCAAGCTTCAGTTAATCTAACATTAATTTTTTTCCAGTTAAAGATAGGCCTTTTAAAGAGCATGTGTTTGGAATGGAATTTTTGGAAAGTTACTTGGTGTCTTAAGAGAAATATATTGGATTTTAATATCTTAGAATATATAGACTTTTTAGTTCAAATAGTTTAGGTTTAAAATTGGTTTGCAGATGTGATGAGGAATTTGCATGATTTTAGTGTTGGTAAGTTTTTAATGATAGAAATCTGCAGGAAAACTGTAATACCAGAAAACCATCCTAAACCAAAGTATTATTTCCTTCAGCTGTAGGAGAATTCTCCTCTTACATTTCATCCTTTACAGGTCAGGAGGGTTTGACCTTGACAGGATTTCTGTCTGTAGAAGCAGGTCCATGAAATAAGTGATCGTTTTGCAAGACTTGAGCAAACCCTTTTTCTCTTGACAATGTGTTCTGCTCTTCAAATTGCTGTTTGTTGCTGATTTTTTCCAGGGGGGTTCCTGTCAGATGCAGGCTGGTACAGTGATGCTGAGAAGGTGTTCCTTTCCTGCCTTCAGCTGTGCACCCTCCACGATGAAATCCTTCACTGGTTCCGTGCCGTGGAGTGTTGTGTGAGGTGAGCTCACCTTGAATTCCTGGGAAACCTTGGAGCCATCCAGCTCCGGATGCTCCTTCAGTGTTCTGCTGCACCAAAACACTTCCCTGCCTAGAGCTGAAGATCAGGAGGTGCTTGTTTTACACTAATCCCTGGATTTTCAGCTTCTAAGTTGGCAGCACAGTACAATGGATTAAAAAAGCCAATGTTTTGCTGTCCTATGTAATCTCTCATGGGTAACACTGCTGGATAATAAGAGTGGTCCAGAGTCCTGGTTTTCTCAAGGATTTTTGCAGGTGAAAGAATGTTCTGTGTTGGACTTTGCTGGAGTTCTATTTATGACAGATAGAATTTGCCAAATCCAAATGCAAACAATAATAGATACAGTTGAGCAGAAATAAAATCAGAACTTACCTTTCCTGATTCCACATCCAGCGAGTTCTTTTGTTCCATGCTGAGTACTTAGCTCTGGGCCTGGGTAAAGATCTGGATGTCCACTTCCTGTGGGCACCTCCAGCCACAGCTGAAAACATTTGGAAAAGGTTTGGGGTTTTTTTGCTGTTAGAGTTTTGAAGCTGCCTTGTTCCTCAGGGCCTGCAGAGGTTCACTTTCCATTGACAGAGGCCTCTGTTGCTCTTCCTGCTGTGTGTCGAGGTGTGATGAACTGCAGGCAGGAGCTGGCTGGGTTTTGTTGCTCTCACCATGACCAACCTGTTTTTGCACACTCCAGATGTGCCCATGGGCACCTGGAGGCTGCTGGGCAGACTTAAATTAGGTTTGGGTTTTTTTTTTAGCTGCTGTAACAAATAACAAAGCATGTGCTGTATTTATCTGAATATAGAGCAAAACTTGTTTGGAAAGCTGCTCCAAAAAAAGCCCTGCATCTTGTTTATGGTTGGGCAAACACGAAGAGTAAAGAGGCTTTGCCAAGAGCTGCTGATGTCCTGTGCCAGCCCCAGGGCCATGGCAACGCTGCTCTGCCTGGTTCTGCTGGCTGGCATTCCAGAAATGATGCCAGGAGCCTGGGCACACGTATCCAGCTTCCTAGAACTGGGGAGTGATGGATATAGAGCCACAGTTAGTGCTTGGTCCTCTGCCTCCTAATTAATCTAAAAAAAGTTTTCTCGTTGTATCAGGCTCGTTGGCAAGCTGGAGAAGTTGCTTAAAAATAACTCTGTCACCTTCTCCAAATAGAAATGAAAAGAAGGGAAAGAAAGGGGGGGAAGAAGGGAACTGTCTCTGCTGGACAATAGCTGTGGAAAGGAGATTTTCATTCTGTGCTAGAAGAAAGCATCCTGTGTTAGAATGAACCCTTCTGACCTGGAGGTGTTGGCTCTGTTTGCTAGAGACATCCATTGTTCTCTAGGGAACGCTGCTGGTCTGTGTGGGATGTCACCCCTCGGGCAGCAGGGGGAATGGGAAATGTTCTGGCATCTCCCAGACACCCAGCATGGTTGGTTTGGGGTTGTACCAACCTGAAAGAATGTCAGACACTTTGAGAAGGGCTAAATCTGTAAAATCTAAACACCTTTCTGTGGCAGAGAGCAGTCATTATACTCAGCTTACTGCCTCTCAGCTTGAGAATAAACTTTGTGTTGTTAGCACCTGATCCCCACTGCAGGATGTGATGTTTGTACACTGGGCTTGCACTGGAGTTAGGGGGAGTTTTAAGGAAACAAAATCCGAGTCCAGCTTTTGAAAGTATGACACTTTCTTAAGAGAGTGGCAGCTCTTGCTCTAAAGCTAACAAGTCAAATCTCTGAGGGTTGAATTAATACATTGCATTATTAATAGAACAAAGTTTAAAAATGTGTGAAGTTTTGTGTTATTTAAGCAAAACTTGGTGTTTCCTTGCCCTGGCAGTAGTAAATTCTGTGGAGAAGCTGGGAAGGTGTGAGGTTCCTCTGAGCTTGTGCACTGCTTTCCTGCATGTGTGGTGCTCCTTTTGGTTTGCCTTCTCTCGTTATTCCATGTTCACAATAAGGTACAAATGCACAACACAAATATGTGGTTCTCCCACTTCATTGTTGCACATTTGGCTGATTCTTAGGTTGTTTTCTTCTGGTGGTTTTAGTCTTCCTAAGCTGCTGTGCTGGCTCTGAGAGACTGAGTTTGTTGGGGGAGGTTAGTCCCCAAAAGCTGTTATTGCAGACATCAAAGGAGGTTCAGAGCTATTAGCATAAATGTCCTGAGGCCTTTTCTCTTCCTCTTGGCTTTATCTCCTAAGATTCCTTTGGATTAATAAAGGATTTTTTGTTACTCAGAACTGGATCACATAAACTCTGCTTATCATAGAGGATTGGCTTAGGTTTAGCTTGGCTTTTTTGGAGATTTCTTTGTTTCTAGACACTATCACTGAAGCATCCAGACATTGGATATGATCTTTCCCAGGAGCTTATCTAAATTGCAGTGCTATCCCTACTGGCTTATTCCATTACATGGGATTTGGGCTCCGTGGTTTTGATGCTGCAGAGCAGCTCCCAACTGAATGGTGTTGGCAAAATGGTTTTTTCTCTTTAGGGAAAGTGTTTACTTCATTCTTCTCTCGTTCCTTTAGAATTCCTGTCTCTTGTTGCTGGAATGTTCCTGTGACCAGGCACACAATGCACTTGTACATTGTGTTTGGTTCTGAGACTTTATTTAAGGAAAAAATGTGGGTGTTGCTTTTTGCTGTCTGTTCTTGAGCCACAGTGCTGTTTCCCACTGGAGAGCTGGAGCTTGTGTAGCTTTTGCAGGGTTTTGAAGGGCTTTTCTTTTGATGTTCTCTTTGTGCAGCAAATACACATCTGTCATGTGCTTGCCTTCACGCCCTGCTTAGGCAAATGGGAACTCTATTTCCTTTCTCGTTGCTGTTTGAGTTTGGTGATGCATTTGGGTGGGAAACAGAGGGACAGTGTTGGACAGGCTGAGTTTTTAGGGTGAACTGAGCTGTATCACAGGGGGCATGGCTGCAGTAACTTAAATCTCTGCTTGGAGCAAGTGGAAACAGGTTTAAAAAAAAAAAAAAAATTAGCACAAACTTCACTGTTCACTCCTCCCCCTTTAACAATTGATTGGAAGCTTTATCTTAATGTATCATATCAGGACTAAAATGCTGTTCCTGTACCTTAACCCACATGGTCAGAGCTTGAGCCTCTTTGCAATGCAGCTCCACATTCTGCTTCCCTTCCCTCTGTGCAGGTCTCTCCCTGTGCTGTGTTGTCCTGATTTCCGAGCCTTGCCTGGTGTTTTCAGTCTCTGTTACTCACTGTCTAATGACACACTTCCAGCAGGGACAGTGGAGGTTAATTCACCAAAATTCCACGTCTGCTCCCTGGCAGGTGTTTGCCATGGAGCAGGAGCAGCTGCCCTGGCTGGGAATCCACCTCTGCCCTTTGGGCTTGGAATATCCCAGCACACCCATTCCAAATGCTCCTCGTTAAAGCCAGTGAGCATCAGCCTACACTAATGAACAAATTCTTTACTTTTATTTTAAATAAGTGCCAGCAGCTGGAACTGTTACTTCTCTAGAGAAACAGGAATGGGTTTCACCAGTGCCTGGTGTTATTGGCTGTATTTGGGTGTTGATCCTTGAGATGAGAAGGCAGCAGGGTAGGAGAGGGAAGAGCAAAGGGACTTGGTCAATAAGATTGTCTCTCCTGGTGTTGCTGGAACGTGTGTGGAATGATGTGACTAAATCTTTTGTGAAGACCTCCCCCAAGCCCCAAAGCACAGAAATTCCCACTTGGAGCTACTCAGGGTTTGGGGGAAAAGCATAGGGATGCAGGAAAATGAGCTCTGTTGTACTTACTGTGGCTGTTTGAGGTTAGCACCCTTTGGGAAGGAGGTGGGAGAGATTTCTGTGTAGGGCAGGGCTTTAGGAGAGGAATTGCATCAGTATTGAGAAGAATGGATTTTATCAAAAATAACACACAAAGGCACTACACCAGAGATCTCCAGCAGGAAGAATTCCTGCTGAAGCTGCCCTGTGCCCTGTTGTGGTGTGTGACAGAGCCCAGGCAGGGCAGTTCTGCCGGGCTGGCAGAGCTCCAGCCCCGTGAGTGTCCCCCACAAGATCCCTGCTGCAGGCAGTGGTTTCTCCAGCCTCCCTGAGCAGCTCTCTCTGCATCCCCCAAGGTTGCTGCACGTCCGGAACGGGAACTGCAAGTACCACCTGGGAGAGGAGACGTTCAAGCTGGCCCAGTCCTACATGGACAAGCTGGCCAAGCACGGGCAGCAGGCCAACAAGGCGGCGCTCTACGGCGAGCTCTGCGCGCTGCTCTTCGCCAAGAGCCACTACGACGAGGTGAGGGGCTGGGGGCTGCACTGCCACTGCCACTGCCACTGGCACCTGCTGGGTGCTCCTCAGCAGTGCTGCTTCTGATCTCCTGGGGAGCCCTGTGGCACTGCCAGAGCAAGGAGTCATTGAGCCACTGCTGTTTCTGTGTGGTGTTCTGTGTTCGGCTGTAAGCTCTTGACCCACATGAAGATATGTGTTACTTTACCCATACCTGTTGGTCATCTCTCAATGAAATATTATAAAAGCTTATTTTAATAGGTAAAAATGAGTAGCAAAACACAGTATTTGCACCTGTTTTGTAAAACTGTCTTAAGTGAAACCACTCTATAAGCTGGTTTTCCTTTAGCCCCTAAGTTTACTGGCAGGGTGTTGTCCTGCACACTGGGAATTGTGAGGATTGCTTAAAGATTATAAAATACCCTGTTCTGTCTGTAAATGTAATTGTAACAATATAAACCTTAGATTAATATAAAATACTTACATATTCACTGTTAACCTTAAAAGTGGGTTTTAAGTCTGTCTTCTAAGACATAACTGGGCAGTTCATTACACATAAGCAATCAAACAGCAGATCTTAAATTTTGGAATGTAAATGACCAGCTTTTCAGAGGCAGGTAATTTTTTTTTTAATGTTACAACACTGAAGTTCCAGCTTCATTGTGTTGGTGCCTCTCTGTCCCACAGGCCTATAAGTGGTGCATAGAAGCCATGAAGGAGATCACAGTTGGGCTGCCTGTAAAAGTAGTGGTGGATGTGCTACGACAAGCATCAAAGGTGAATCTAAAATCTCCCTGTTGCTTTGGGTACTAAATTGCTGCCAAGAATGGCTGAGGAGAGGTTGTTACTTCCAGAATTCTCCTCAGGAGCCCTAAGGGTTGTTTGTGTTTGTCTCAGGATGGATGGGGGGTTTTGTTTCTGTTTCTTTCCTTCTGAGACTGAGTTAGAGCTGCACAAGTGACCATTGTGACAATGTTAACCTGTGAACAGAACCTGAAGGGTTCTGTTCTCTCTTTGATCTGGACTGGGTACAGCACAATCCCTTCAGTCAGGCAGGATAAAATCAGTTTATTAATGCTGCGCTCCTTTTCTTAAATAATTGAAAAGTCATTTAATAACCACAATGACATTTTGAAATTAAAAACAACAGTAAGTGTGGCAGTGTCTGGAGGGGCTGAGCTGTGAGTGCCCAGCTCCTCACGTGCGTCCCTTCCCCTGCCCAGGCCTGTGTGGTGAAACGGGAGTTCAAGAAGGCTGAGCAGCTCATAAAGCACGCTGTGTACCTTGCCAGGTAAGGGGCATTCCAGAAAAAAAACCTTTCAAAACTGTACTCACTGTGCCTCAGTTTGTAATGGGAGTGTGTTTCTGCAGGGAGCATTTTGGAGCCAAGCACCCCAAATACTCTGACACGCTACTAGACTACGGATTTTACTTGCTCAACGTAGACAATATCTGCCAATCTGTTGCCATCTATCAGGTAGGCAGCAGGACTTGTTTCTCTTGATATTTTTAATCTCTCAGATGTTGTAGTTTAATCATGGAGGTAGAGAATAGTTGATTTAATTACTGCAATGATGATGTTTAAACAAACCCCGAACACTGCCAGCTATGGGGTATTTGCTTTCTTTGTCTTCCTCTCACTTGTTCTTTTATGTATTCAGTGTCTCAAATAGGTAGAGAATTTCAGAGCCAGTAGACTCACGATAGAGATGAATTTGGGGTTTTTTCTGTGTTAACTGATGAAATTGTATTTTTGGAACCCTTGCAGACAGCGCTCGATATCCGGCAGTCAGTGTTTGGAGGTAAAAACATCCACGTAGCTACAGCTCATGAAGACTTGGCTTATTCCTCATATGTTCACCAGTACAGCTCTGGGAAATTTGACAATGCACTGTGAGTACAACACTCAGCAGCACAGTTAGTGCTGTACATGGAGAAAAATGTTCTGAAATGACAGAGACTTTGACTGTAATTTAAATGCATGTTCATTGCATTGATATTTCTAATATTTTATAAGTCAGCTGCTGATGTACATAAACGTATCTTGAATTTTTTATTTCAACTCTCTCAGATTCCATGCTGAACGTGCTATTGGCATTATCACTCACATTCTCCCAGAAGACCATCTTCTCTTGGCCTCTTCGAAGAGAGTTAAAGGTAGTTCCCTTTGTTGTTTGAACCATTTGGATGTGTTCATCCTGGTCCCTACCAGGCAGTGTAGCTTGAGTTGTCTTTTTCAGTGGAGGTGTTTGTAGTCCTTGGTGTTTACAGCACACTTGTAAAACACAAAATATCCCAACTTCAAGGCTTAGCCAGAAGAGTTGGTGTGGGGCAGTAAAACTACAGAGTATAAAAATACGTGTTGGGAGCCTGAGACAGCAGTGTGAAAGCAGCTTGTGACAGACTCAGAGCTGCTGAGCTCTGTCCCGAGGTGTCTGGGGTCCCTGGCTCTGAGCTGTGTGTGGACACAGTAACAGCTCCTCTCTCCTGCCCCCAGCACTTATCCTGGAGGAGATTGCCATAGACTGTCACAACAAGGAGACAGAGCAGAGGCTGCTGCAGGAGGCTCACGACCTGCACCTCTCCTCGCTCCAGTTGGCTAAAAAAGCCTTTGGGGAGTTCAACGTGCAAACAGCCAAACACTACGGCAACCTGGGCAGACTGTATCAGTCCATGAGGAAGTTTAAGGTAAGGCTTTACTCCTGACCTAAAATCTGCAAGATAGCTGAAATCTGTCACTACAAATGACGGGTTTCAATGTTCACAATTCCTAACTTCAGTTGGTAGTTCTGTGCTTGGAAAACTTGTGCTTTATCATTCACCTCAAAAGCTTTGGGCAAAAATAATCCATGGAGATGGATGATGCCCTCAGAGGGTGACAGAGCTTGGTGCTACAATCTGCTGATCCACTTAACTAAAGAATTTGGAGAACTTGGTTTACGTTTGGCTTTGTTCCTTTTTGCCTGTTACAAAATGCTGCTGTTTAAGCTGCTACACAGTTTCTTTAAACTTTCTTTCCCCTCTTTTTCTGGTGTGGTGAGTGGTGTCTGACTGACCTGTGTGAATCTGGCCCTGACAGGAAGCAGAGGAAATGCACATTAAGGCCATCCAGATCAAGGAGCAGCTCCTAGGGCAGGAGGATTATGAAGTTGCCCTCTCCGTGGGCCATCTCGCCTCCCTCTACAACTATGACATGAACCAGTATGAAAATGCTGAAAAGCTTTATCTGAGATCCATAGCAATTGGTAAGTGACCCCAGGAAACTTAAATGTGTTAAAGTTTTTAGGAAATAACTTGGCTGTTTAGTCTTTGGACAACATTTTGTGGCTAGAATGTTAGTGGAGAATGTAGGCAAATTTTATCAGTAAAAATAACCTGAGAACTCAGATGCAGCACGTGGATAATTTGGTTTTTCTCTTGGGTTTCTTTAGGAAAGAAGCTTTTTGGTGAAGGATACAGTGGACTTGAATATGATTACAGAGGTCTCATTAAACTGTACAATTCCATTGGCAATTATGAGAAGGTGTTTGAGTACCACAACATTTTGGCCAACTGGAACCGGTTGCGGGACCGGCAGTTCTCGGTCACGGATGCGCTGGAGGACGTCAGCACCAGCCCCCAGTCCACGGAAGAAGTGGTCCAGTCTTTTCTGATGTCTCAGAACCTCGATGGACAGAGCAGCTAAGAACTCGGTCAATTAACCAGTTAAGGTTTTTTCCCCCAGGTTACAGGGGGAAAAGTCATACTGTGAAATCTAAACCATGTAGTTCTCTGGGGGCTGGAATTTGCATTGAAACACTGGTCCAGTCTACTGAAGAGTGCCCATACGGATGAATGTGTGTTAAATTCCTCTCAGCATGTGTATGGCATGTTTAGTTCGGCTCACATTTTTAACTTGGTATTCCCAAAAAAAAAAAAAAACCCCTTCTTTCTCTCTTCTTTCAAAAGAAGCTACTTTGCAGAAAGTCTGCAAGAAAACATTCAATAAAACTGTTTGAGTTCAAAAGAGTTGCATTCTTATTACGGATGGAAGGTTTCATCGAGAGCTTTCTGCTGATTCACAGAGAGAACAAAAGCTGTACTCTGAGGAGCTGTAGGAGAAAGGTCTTTCTGCTGTATCACTGTAGCAAAGTTCATGGTAAATAGCCAGCAAAGGGAGGATGTGCTGGCCTTGGCTGCTGCCTTACCAAGAAAAGTGGCAAAGACCCACTTTGGAGAGCACCATCCGCTCGTTGAGTGCCACCTGTGCTGTTGTGGATGCCCTGAACTGGACCAGTGCAGATCCCATAGACCAGCAACCACAGTGTCCTCGGTGCCACCACCAGTGCTCACCTGAGCAGGACCAGGACACCACAGTGGACCAGCCTGCTAGAAACCGGTTTTGGACCAGTGGCTTTAATTTAGTATTTCTGCCCCTGCATTCACTTTGACGGTAGAACTCTCTCATTTAGGTGTCTGATCAGTGCAAATGATATCCATGTAATAGATCCAGAGCTAGGAAGTGAATTGATGGTTTGTCTGTACCCAGCGAGCTTCTGCAGAGATTTCTGGCAGTGCCACAACTCCACACGCTCCACTCTGCTGCAGCCACTCCTCCTTTCCTTTCCCACGGGCTCTTACTCTGCTAATGGAGGCCATACCTCGTTTATACCAGTGAAGAGTTTTGTATTCCAATCCAATTCCATTTTCTGTTTCTGGAGAACACAACTTACTGTACAGTTCGCAGGGGTCAGTGGAAAATGCCAAAAAGCACAACAGGTCTTTTCTTTTTGTGATGCTTCATTTCTACATTAAACAAGAGTACAACCAGAAACCGATTCCTTACGTTAATTTACGAAGCAGAGCTCAGCTGTACAGACCCTCTGAGAATGCCTCTCTCACTAGCTTGTCTTAATTCTTCTTCTGTTGGGGGCTGCTTGGTTGTGTGGGTTTGGGTTCGGGTGTTGTTCTGGGGTTTGTTTGATTTCCTGATGTTGGGTAATACTGAAAGTCTGTGTAACACAAACTAGAAGCGACTCGCTGCTGTTACCTCAGCTCTGCCAGCGGCACCAGCAGTGCCCTGGGTCTGGGATTCTGTGGATTCTGTCAGTCTGGGGGTTCTCTCCCCCTCTTTTCAGGGGTTTGTACCTTGGCCAGTCACAGCCGGGGCTCGGCCGGCTCTTCCAGCAGGACTGGGACTGGATGTTCTGTTTGGGGTCTGGTTTTTCATTGGTTTCTGGGGTTTGTGGCAGGGAAAGGTGCTGGATGATCTTCAGGGAAGAAATAGAGGTTTTGGACATGATGTGGAGCTTAATGGCTCTTCTAAGAAGTGAAATTTTACAGGCCAATAGTTCATATTCTGGTGCCTTCATGTGTTTTTTGGGGGGGAAAGGCTGAGTAATATCAACTTTAAAATGCAATGACATAATTAGTGAATGCAGATTAATGCTTGCATATTTAGAATATCTTCACTGAGGTGAAAATAAGTATTTGCATAAAACCCCCTGTGGTATTAGGACTTAACTGCAGTGTGTCTGCAACAGCTGCTCAGTGAAAATCCAACTTATGTGTGGATTTAAAATGTGATTTATTTATAGCAGTTTTGGTTTATGACTGTGTAGGAGCTGCAGACAAATTCAGCTATACAAGGCAAAACCTTCTTCTCCCTGAATGCCCATGGCACTGACAAGTTATAAACTTCTTATGAGTTTTAAAGTCCTATTAAAAGTTATTTAAGGTTAAACAAAGTATGTAAGAGTGGTGTCAGAATTTGGGCAGGGAAGTGGCTTAAAGCTGTCCTAAGGATGATTCTGTACTGCAGAAGTGTTTAAAGCTCCCAGCTGGGTGCATGGATTTACACTGACATTGTCTGGAGATCATTTATCCACTCTGTGTTCCCAGTCTTGGGTCTCCAGCTTTGGACTAAGGAATCCCAAAGTCTCGAGGTCGTGTTTGGGATGAGGAGCATTATTTGACTGACAGCAGTCAGTGGCCTGCATGAACCACTGCTCTTGTTCCAGCCCTCGTTGTGTCCCTGTTCTTGGCTTGCCCTCAGGTCAGGGCAGCCTGGGGAGGAGCTTCCATAACCAAATGCATCCCTTCGTTTGTTGGTGGCTTCAGTCTGAGCTCTGGTGGCTGCTGCTCTTTGTCCTTTCCTAAAGCTGCTTCAGGGCATTGCCTGCTCGGTGCATGGGCTTGGCTGGGAGGAAGGAAGGTCCTAAAGCTCCCTGGGAATTCCCTTTGGTAGAGGACTTGGCCAAGGGCCGTTGTGGTGATCCTTGAGGGCTCTGGTGTGTTCCTCCTGTGCCTGTAGGGAACCCTGACTGGGGCTGAGCTGCTCCTGCAGCATCCCTGCAGCTCCATCGTGCCAGGGCAGGTCCCTTTGGGATCAGGGTGGCTGTGGCTGATCGCTGACGCTGGCGGAGCACGGGGGGTTGGCAGAGGATGATGCTGCAGTTGCCTGGGACAGCACAGAACTGACCCCATGGGGGTTTGGTTCTGGGTTGACCCCTGGAGCCTGTGTGGGATGCTGTGCTGCCGCTGTTTCTGTTGCTCTCGCTGCTGTTGCAATTTGTTTGATGCTTTTGAGGAGTGGGACCCCGCTGGGATGGTGCCAGAGGCAGGTAAAGGACTCGTTGGGGTGGATCTTGTAGCATGACTCCAGTCCTGCCTTGCTCTGCCCCGGGCAGAGCTGAAAACAGGGGCTGCAGTTCCCTCTGTTCTCCCCCTGTGGGGTTTTCCAGTGCCCTGTGGCTCCTCTCTCCCCCCCTGCCATAGCCCAGGGTGGGTGTTCCATGCACAGCTGGGTCAGTACTGGGGTGGGGGCATGGTGGGACATCGATCCAGGAATGAATGATGGGCATTTCTAGATGCACAACGTGCCCACGTGGGGGCTGTTTGGTGCTGGCAGTGGAAACCCTGTGAAATGCATCTTTTCCTTGAAGGTGAGTAAAGGAATCACCCCAGAGTCACTGGGTGCAAGTGGTGAGGACAGGTGTCACCTTAAGGTAAATTATTTTCACTATTGATTAAGTTAAACCCTCAATATTTTACTTTCAGCGTGAGGTTGTTTGGATCAGTGAGGGGGGAGTTTGCTCGAGGTGCCATTGCTGCTTCTCATGGTACAAAATGCACATTGAAGTCGATTCCCTTGTTCAGTCCTAAACGTGGGAGAGCACGAAAAGGAGAACTCACCGTGCCTCAAGCAGGGGGGAAGCTGTTGGCAAAGCCTCCCGTGGGTGATGTGGCTGGGCTGTGACTCGGGCTGGCAGCAGGCAGGGCAGGGCAGGCATTGCAGATCCTTCCTTCTGCTGCCTGTGCAGAACCTGATTTCATCTGAAAGTCCTTGTTCCCTTACAGGAAAACTCCTGGCCAGTGTCAGTTGCAAAGCTGCCTCTGCATTGTGGGGTGTGTTTGACACTCCTGGCCTGGGGCTCTTGTGCCACTGGGCCCTGGGAGGGCTTCGGGGAGAAGTGGGGAAAATTTCCTTTATCCAGAAATAAATTCAAATACCTACAAAGAATTGGCAGCACTGGGAATGCTTTTGTCCCTAAATCTCAGGAACGTTTTGGGCAGTGACACAGGTGTCCCTGGGTGATGTAAAGTGTGTGCTCTAGGGTCTCGTATTCCACTACTCCTTGCAATCCTCGGTATCTATAGCATGAGTGGCCTTAGTGAGTTTGTTGAAGTGCACATTTTTTTTTTTTCTTTTCAGAAGTAAATTTTAAGATGAAAAAGATATATACTATATAAATATATAGAGATATTTAGAAACTTGGTTTGTGGTGCACAAGTTCAGTGTTGGATCGCTAAATACTCGTCGCAGGTACCATATGTGTAACTTTTCTTTTCTGTATATTCCTTTCTGGGAAGCAGTGTTGCCATGGTAACTACAACTTTACAATTTCTTTACTACTTAATGATGTGAATGAATTCTACATTTTATTGAATATTACCAGGTTCAGTACTATTTTTATACTTTATTGAACTACAGGGGATTTTAATTTAATAGCATTAAAAAAAAAAAAAAAATGTTGCTTGAACTGTATAACTGTATAAATGGAACTACTTACACAAACCCACCTCTAAACCAGAATCTCCACCTGTAGTGCCACGTTCATTTATATAAAAGTATCTTGATCATTACTAGCCCTTGCAGCCCCCTCCCTGTCGTGTCAGGACAAACGTTTCGTACCCCACCTCTCCCCAACTGCAGTGCCCGACATCCTCTGTACCCATGGAGCCATCCTATGTTTGTAACCAGCATTGTGATATTCTGTAACTGTATTGCTAAAATGAAATATTGACCTAATAAATAGAGTGTTCCCGCAGCCTGGAGTACCTGCAGTGAATTGGTTACAACTTCCCTTCCCACAGTGCCTGTCCTTGCCAGGAGAAGGTGTTCATCCCTGCCTTTGGGGGCAGATCCTTGGGGATGGGGCTTGTGTTGGATGCCTGTGGGATGTGAACACTGGGAGGGGGGAGCCCGTGGTACCTGCAAGATGTGGATCCTCCCTGGATCCTTCCCTGCTTCTTGGTCTTTTTTCCTCCAAGGTAGCCATGGGAACACAAAGTCACTCCTGCAAGTGAACAGTGGCAGCACAAAAGCATCTCATGTGGCTGCCTGAGCACAGAGTGGGTTAAAAAGCAGCATTTCTGGGGTTTTATTTTTAAACCATCAGGTTTGTGTCATTTGAGTGACCCGCAGCCCCCCAGCTGTGTGTGCAGCTCAGGCAGAGGCCTCCCCTCATCTCACAGGGCTGAGATTGCCATTTTCAAAGGCCAAATGCCCTGGAACTCTCACCAGGCTCTGAGAGCCCAGCTCAGGCCTTAGCCAGGCTCACCTTGGCTGAGGGTGACCCTGGAGTCCCTGGGGCTGTGGCAGTGCCAGCTCTGCTCCTGCAGCCTGAAATCCATGAATGGAGGTGGATATCCCTGGCTGTCTGTGTGTGCTCCTGCAGCTTTCTCAATTCTTGCCCTTTTCCTCAGGGAAATGACACTGGGGAGTGCTGGAGCCAGACTGTCAAGAACAAGCCAACAGGAAACTCCAAAAAAATTCTGTTTGCTGGTGTGAAGGAAGAATTAACAGCAGCAACCCTGAAACTTCTGCCCAGGTGAAGGGAAAACTGAGGTATGAATGAGGCTGTTCTGCTGATTTTTGGGGAGAGCAAGTCCAGCTGCCTCTGCCATCTTCTAAAATCCAGCAGCACAAAAGGCAATCCCTGTAACATTGCATCCTGTAGTTTATTCCAAAGATTTTCTGATCCTACTTGGAGCAGGAAGCCCTCGAAGGTGCAATCTTTCCTCTCTGTCCATGTCACCTGGTCAGGAAACTGAGGTTATTTCTGGCAGAGCTCAGTTTTCCTTGAGAGCTTTCCTGTCACTTCTAAGTCACCTCAAATCCTACTGGAAAAATTGTGGGATAATCCAAGTCCTGAGCAGCCTTTAATCTTGCTTGGTTCCCTCTTAAACCAGTGTGACACTTTGAGGGCAGACAGCGTTTTCCTGCTGCAGCCACAGGCACTCCTACACTGGGTTTTTACCTTTAGCTGGAGGAATTACTCTGTTACCCTAAGAAAATTCCTCATGACCCAGGCCTGTGCCACGCAAGTGTCTGCTCTGCTGCCCTGGGAGGGTGAGACACAACATCCTCCCACAGCCTCTCGAGGGACAGGGCTGTGTCCAGGGCCAGCACAGGCAGGGATCCCAGGCCCCTGCCCAGGTCAGGGGATGGGATCCACGTTTAAAAAGGAAATCTGTTGTCCTGGTTCTAAGAATGGTCTCCCAAAGGGATCTAGGAGGGGTTTTTCTTGCTTGGGTTCAGGGCTGAAGGCAGTAACTGAGCCCCCACTTGGATGCACAACTCTTTGGGATCTCCAGGATCATCATAAATAAGATCCCATGGTTTGAAATAACAGAATTTGGGTTTAGCTGGGCTGGAGCTTGTTGCCATGATGCTGCAAGCATTGCAAGAGTTTGTGGTTTTGGGAAACCATGGAGACAGTCTGGATTCCCGGCTGTTTGTTCTGAGGATGCTGTACTGATCCATTTCCATTGACCTCTGATGCTGTCTGGGAACCTTAAAAACCCCTCAAAGTAACTGGAGGGCAGAACTGATCCTGGTGAGCCCAGCCTGTCCCATCCCACGGCTCCATCCCACAGACACCTTGTCTGCAGGGATCCACGGGAACAGAGGAGCTGCAGGCTGCTCTGCTGGCCCATCCCCAGGGCACTGAGCAGTCCCAGCCCCTTGTGATGTTCCTTGCATTTCAATTGCACTGATTTTGGGCGTTTCACACGTTTTGTGTCTCTGATGCCTTTATCTCCGTAGGAATTGGCTGGCTGGTGTTTTCCCCGTCCCTGCGGGAAGCAGCCAGGCGGGGGAGGATCGCCTGGAGCCGCGCAGCCGGCAGGGCACTGTGGGACTCCTACTCAGCCTCCCCGGATCACGTTGTCTGGCAGCTCTTGGGTTTTGACTTTTAGTTTACCAATTTAGATTTGAAGCGCTCCCTCCGAGCTGTTACAGACCAGATTGGACATTTCAGAGGGAAAGAGAGAGACTGGGGAGAAAAGTGATGAGAAGCGAGCTGGTTCTGAGTGCATGAGAACTCCCACAGGACACGTGGCTGTGTTTTAGCAGCTTGAAAATAGGTTTATATGGGACAAATGCTCCTTCCCGGGCCGCCTGTGGCACCTGTTTGTGGCAGAGCCGATGCTGTCAGCAGCTGCCTCTCCCGTCCGTGTCTCATTCCACCTTTGGGGTGTGCAGGTGCTGGAGTAACCAGTGCAGGGCCTGGGAGGCACAAACACCCCTGCTACAGGTCGGGCTGCATTTTTGCTCGGGAAGACAAACGTGTGGCTGGGCTGGGGTGGGCCCAGAGCAAACCACAGCTATGTCGGAGCATCCAGATTGCAAGGTAGGGACACCCTAATTACCGGCAACTGACAACAAAGGGACGGCTCATTCCTCACTCCCTCCTGGGCTCTAGGAGCTTCTCCAGCTGCTGATTTCCCTGCTCCGTGTCTGGGACAGCAGCTCAACCTGCCCAGCTCCTCCAGCACTGATCACATCTTCACCTGCTCAGCCTTCTGCAAAAATTCCAGGTGTAAAGGCTCTGTGTGAGCAGGAAAAAGCTTGTCCTGCTCGGTGGCAGTGGTTCTGTGAGTGCCTCACCTGTCCCTGAGCAGGAAAATGCTCACCCTGCTCGGTGCCAATGTGGCAGTGGCTGTGTGAGTGCCTCACCTGTGTCTGAGCAGGAAAATGCTCACCCTGCTCAGTGGCAGTGGCTGTGTGAGTGCCTCACCTGTGTCTGAGCAGGAAAATGCTCACCCTGCTCAGTGGCAGTGGCTGTGTGAGTGCCTCACCTGTGTCTGAGCAGGAAAATGCTCACCCTGCTCAGTGGCAGTGGCTGTGTGAGTGCCTCACCTGTGTCTGAGCAGGAAAATGCTCACCCTGCTCGGTGGCAGTGTGGCAGTGGCTCTGTGAGTGCCTCACCTGTCGCTGCTGGGTGGTGACCTTGCAGGTGCTGGAGGTGATGCTCTCTTTGACCCGGCTGTTCCTGAAGGTACAACTGATTTCAAGCTGCTTCAGAGTCTTTCCTTCAAGTTCTGGAACTGACTCGGGGTTTTCTGAAGGACAGCAGAATTGCTTAAACGAAAAAAAAAAAAGAACATAAACCCACTTTTAGAGGTATTTCTGTGAGCGAGAACCACAGGCTGACTCACGCTTGGGCAATAAGTCTTGCCCAGCCTCGGCCCTGTGGGGTGGCAGCAGCAATGAGCTGAGGGATGGCTGATCCCGCCCTCACCTCTGCTGTTTGCCCTGTACAGGGTACCGGGGCTCCATCCTGTGCCAGCAGCGCGTCCCTGCTCCCTGTGCCACCCTGCCCGCTCTGCCCCAGCCCCTGCAGCCGTGGTTTAAATGCAGACCTTCCCGGGCCCGGGGAATCGGCATTTTGCGGGAGCTGCTCGGTGGCTGCGCTCCAAGGGAAGCTCGGGCGGGGCTGGGGATGGCTGTGCGCTGCCACTGGATGTCACTGTGCCCGTGTGGCTCTGGCTCCCTGCGCCGGGACGGGAGCAGCGCCCGCCGCGCATCCCTCGGGCGATCCCTAGGGAAAAGAGCCTCCGTGTCGCCAGAGGTCACGCTGCTTGGGTTTTTTATTTTTAAAGCAAACCCTTTCAGAGTCTCGGAGAGCCCAGGAGCTTCATTTCTTTCTCAGAGCAAGACGTGAGGCTGATTTCGGCAGCTTTCAGCCGCGTACAGGAGCCAGGAGAGGGCAGAGGATTCTCTGTTCTAGCTCGAAGCTGAGAATTGGATCTGGGATTTCCATCGAGCCTAAAAACAGAGTTGGGACCAGTGCTTAAATTTAAATGTGTGTGGCTTTTTGGTTTATTAGTTTTATTATTAAATTATATTAATACTAATTTAGATTTTTAATTTCAAAAATTCCTAGAACCCCAAACGCTGAGCAAAGGGGATGTGGATGCCTCATTTTAGACGACTGATGAACAAGGCTGGTGGATGGCTGCCCACTGGCCTCTCTCCTTAACAAAACCCCCAAAATTATCAAATTCCCGTGCTGACAACCTCACTCCCTTAAAATGAAATCTGAATTCTGTATTTTTCTGTTGACTCATCCAAATCAGGAGGCGTTTCCACGGAGTCTATTTCTGCTGCTCGGAGCGTGCCGCTGCCCCCCGGAGCCGCAGCCTGTTGTTTGTGCTCGAGCAGAGAATCGCAAAGATGCCGATTTTTCTCCCACTTGTCTTGCATAACAAAAGGCATTTGTCACCCATTACATAACGGCGGGATTTGTCACTTCTCCCGGCCTTTCCCATCCCCAGCACAGCCTCCTTGGTCCTGGCTCCTCAGCATCCCCAGGGCACGCTGGGACCGACGCCTGCACCCAGCGCCCGGCCCGGCCTTTTTCACCTCCCTGTACGGGAGGATGTGGAGTTGTGTGGTTTGCTGGTGGTTTTTTAGGGGAGCAAAAGGATGGGAAGGTGTTTGAGGGGTTATTTGCTTTTTAATACCCGTTTGAGGGGCAGTGGGGAGCTGCCTGCGGGAGCAGTGGGGTTTGCCCTTAGCTGAGGTCATGTCCCCGGGCTCCGGGAAGGGCTGTGCTGGAAACGGAGCTGAATTCCGGCCCTGCAGCCCTCCCAATTCCTTGGAGCAGGAGCATCTGTCACCACCTGCCTCCCTGGGCACCCAGCTGCTTCTTTAATGCCTCTCCCTCCATCTCGGGCCTCTCGTGCTGCCAGCAGGAATTTGGGTTTGGGGTTTTCTTTACAGCAGGTTTGATTCCCTCCTGGGTGGAATATCTTTCAGGAGCCTTAAAAAGAAATAAATGGTTTTGTCTCCCCATGAACTAAAAGCAAAAGCTGGCTGGCTGCCCCTTTCTCTCTGATTGGAGGAGGGAGCTGTTTACCTGTGGCCTCACACTTATTTGTGGCCTTATCACTGCCAGCTATCAAATGACCACAGCTCCCTTCTTAACCTGAAGCAGGCAAATGTCCCAGTAACCCAACAAAGTTGTCCCTGTTTTCTAATTTCCTCAACAATTTCTTAGTTGACACTTTTTTCCTTTTTTTTTTCTTTTTTTTTTTTTTAGGGTGGATCTGACTCTAATTATTTTTTAATAAACTCCCTAAAGTACATGTTTCTTGTGGACCTTTGAACTTCCTGGTGCACCCAGTCTTTGCTCAGGAGATATGTTTATGGCTGGCTCTGAGTGTTAACCCTTTGGAGTTGGTGTTCTCAGAGAACCTGATGCAGTTTCCTTCCCTTGTAGAGTTGCTGCTCAGGCACAGAGATCGCTGTTGGCAAACCCAGGCTGTACCTGCACTCGTGGCCTGTTTCAAAGTTTAATTTCTATAGAATCAGAGCAAGCTATGGATCAGATTGGATCTGTAAAGCATGACTGGAAGCATGGGATGAGCAAACAGCTCCAAAAACTGTAAACAGCACTCAGCTACCCAGAGCACTGGGGAAAGTACTTCTGATAAGCAGATTTCTCAGTGACAGGCTTCTCCTCTGGCATGGATCCAGCCACAGATGCTGCAGGGTATGGTCATCACCTAAAAGTCAGCACAGCAGGAACCCCTTTTGGGGATTAACTTGTCCATTTTCTCACCAGGCATTACCCATTTGCTTGTTCTTACAGAGATTGTGCAGTTGCTTTGTGTCCATCCTGAGAAGAGGGAGACAAACTCCCCCCAAAGAGCAGAAGGGAAGATGGGGATTGTGCATGTGAGTACAAACTTCATCCTCCTCATTCTGCTGCCCAGGTCTGGCTTGGGGGTGTAACCAGACACACTTTGCACAGCTTTTTGTCTTCTCTCCTCCACCCAAATTCCAGGGATTTATTTTCTCCCCACTCCCTCAATTTTTCTGCTGCTAAATTCTGCTCACGATTTTAAGGTGTCCTGATTGAGGGTGTCTGTGCAGGTGATCAGGGTCCTGCAGTGGAGCTCTCACTGCCCCATACAAGAGCTGCCTCCTCTGCTGTGCTGCCCAGATCCTTCAAATTGCCAAAGCCATGGCTTATTCTTCCAGTTCATGCAAATCTTTCATCCTCTCTTTAAAAATCTGCCAAGGATAAACCCTGTCCTAAGGCTCAGAAACATTTCTGTCCCTGCCAAGTCATCTCAGATTGTGTTTTCAGAGCTGTTTAATGAAGTAGGCACTCAATTATCATTAAAAGTCCATAAGAATTAGGTGCTTACTTCAGTTCCCTTTTGGAAATCCTGCCTCTAATAAATTACAAGGTAAACAATGGCCACCAGTTCCTAATGGCATCAATCACACACGGGCTGGAAGTCACTTGGGAAGTGGAAATGTGTGGTTGGGATGGGCTCATTGTAGCACCACTCTGCTCTGTCCACAGCTTTCACTGAGGGCAAAGGAACTGTGGTTGACCTGCTGCAAAGCCAAAACCAACCCCAAATGCTCAGCCACTGGGCCTGCAACTCCCTGGACTGGGGAGGGGGAATGTTTTC
This sequence comes from Monarcha castaneiventris obscurior, assembly GCA_026261815.1. Lineage (NCBI taxonomy): Eukaryota > Metazoa > Chordata > Aves > Passeriformes > Monarchidae > Monarcha > Monarcha castaneiventris. The sequence goes on from JAMPIT010000343.1 coordinate 9,450,202, forward strand.
TCTTGCAGAAGGCAAGGGCTGTTTCCCCTGTGTCAAGATTTGTGTAGGTAACTCCTCCACTCATCGTTTGGAAAGCATCACTTACATAACTGACTTCAACTTGAGCTTGTGCTGCCTCTTAAAACATGCACAAGTGTGTAGGAAGAGAAGTCCTTCTCCATGACTTGCTTTGCTCCCTTGGATGATTGTTTCCTTGCAAATTTGATTTAAAGCATATTTCAGAGATGAAATTGTAGCTGGACTCTGCTTTGCTCTCACTTGTCCCAATCTCCCTGCCTGGCTGTGCCATCCCCACTGCTGTCCCTTGTCCTGGCTCCATCCACTTCATCCCGTTTCCTCCATGGGACACAGATCCCCTCTCCCATTCCTGGGGGGTCTCACTTGCACCAGGTAGTAAAGGACAACTGCCTCAGGGCCGTGTTTGGACCAAAATGTTCTGGTGTCACCACAGGAACTGGGGTGTCTGGACACCAGCTCCACATTCTGTGAACAGTGGGGGCAGCTGGGGCTCTCCAGCCCCACAGCACTGCAGCCCTCTGGAGCAGAGTTACCTCTCCCCATCAGTTTTGCTACTGATTTGTTGTCCTACACAATAGGCAGAAACCCCTGGATCTTCCCTTTGCTGGGAGTGGGCAGTGGTTCCTGTGGGCCGTGGAAATGCCCCTTACTTTGCTTTGATTGCACCTGTGGGAGCTTGAGGGGAGCTCTGAGGCTGCTTTTGCACTTGCAGCGAGTCCAGCACTGGAAGTGTGCATCAGTCAGGGTTATTTTGGCCTCTGAAGGTGCAAAGGGCAGCTCTGAGTCACGCCTGTGGCTGTGCTGCTCTGGCTATCGGTGAGCGTGGGCACAGCTCCTGGTGTGGGCAGTCACAGCTCCCTCTAAGGACTGGGCACCAGCAAATCCAACGTGGGCCTTTCTCCAACCATGCTGAGCCATGCTGTGGGCAAGCACCGGCCCTGAGCTGGGGGTGGTCTCCATAACAGACTCCATTTGGTGGGGAACAGGGGCTTTGGGCTGCACCCTGGGTGTTCTTCGGGAGCTGGCTGGAGTTGAGACCTCAACTCCCATCCCAGTGTAATGGGAATTCAGGGTTACCTCCTTCCCAGGTGACGGTGAAAGCCAACAGCAGCGAGGTCTCTCCCTCCTGCATGACACCTCTCAATAAACTGCCCTTGCCAGGGAGAAGTCTGGAAAGGCTCGGAGTCAAAGGGGTTTTGTTTTGGACATTTACTCCCAGGCAAAAATGCTTTCACAAAGAGAAGTGCACTGTGCTGCCGTCATGGCCTGACCAGTCAGACAAGTGCAATTGTTGTGTCCCTGGGACAATTGGTGCAATTGCTGCAGCTGTGACTCAGCTGGGCTCCTGTGCCAGGTTGCTTCTGGCACCCACAGTCCTCCGAGGGCTGCACAAAGGCCCCTCTCTCTGAGGTCTCTCGGGGCCCAGTGCTGCTCTTGGCAGAAGTTCAGATGATCTCGGTCAGGAATTCCTGCGGTGCTGAGCTCCCACTGAGCCAAATGCCCAGTGCAGGTATCACCTTGGGAAGGCACCAATGGATGGGTGTTGAAACAGAGACAGGTCCTTGTTTTCAGGCTGTCTTAGGGAAGTTTGGCTTTTATCCATGGCTGAATTCAATAATGACAAAAATCCATTAAGACAAGCCCTCCCCTTAAGATGTCTCTGGTATTTTCCCTCCTGTGTCTGCTTTCTTCCTCCCCCACATCTGAATTTTGCTGTCAGCTCTGGATGCAGGAACCTTTCACAGGCTGAGCAGATGCAAAGGCAGTAACGTGCTAACTTTGCAGCTAGGTTTGCTTGGACCTTCTGAAGTACATTACAATTGTTTAACCCACACTAGGATTTTACAGTGTTAGGTGTTACTTTACACAAGATAAGCTCTGCAGAGGGAAGCAGAGGTGATAGCTGTGAGCATAGCTGTGCTGCCTCAGCCTGGCTGTTGTAAGGACTCTGTTAGAAGTGGTTTGCTTGAAGGGGATGTTGAAAATGCAGCTGGTTTCTCAATGCCTGTGCCCAGCCAGCCTCTCGCTGTGCCTGCTGCCTGCAGTCCTGACACCTGTCCCCACTGTGACAGGCAGCTCCTCTCCTCCTCACCTGCAAAGATTTAAACCAAGGAGTTGCCAGCTTATGTCCTCACCTCTCAAGTCAAGGTGCCAAAGGGTAGCATGTTCCTGGCCGATCAGAGCCAGCAGAAATGAAGCTTCCCCAGCACAAGCTTTCACCTGCATTAGGAGCCAGATTAAAGCCATTTAGGAGCTCCAGAGGCATAAGCTGGTTGTTAGCACAGGCATAACCCATATTTGCATGGCCATATCTGTGTCCTTGTGAGATTACAGCTTCCACATGTCATGTGACTGCAGCATGGAATGGCTCTCCTGGCTTATCACACGTACACTTTGCTTTGCAGAGGACTGAGAGGGCCTTGAGTTCCCCTTGCAAACCCAAGCCTTTGTTCTCCCTTTCAGTGTTCGCTGCACTCGGAGCTCAGCCAAAGCCAGGGATATGCAAGTGGGAGGCACAGATGGACTTCTCTGGCCAGCCTTCATCTGAGGATCTCGCTGTATTTAGAAGTTGTCCATCAACCTGGTTCACTCCTGAGAGATCAGGCATGAGAGAAGCCTGTGGCTGTGTCCTTCCCCCTCCTCTGGAAGAAAAACTCAGCCTTCTCCTTGGAAGCCTCTCCTGCTGGAAGGTGGCATAATGCAGACCACATCTCTGGAAATCTATCAGATTATCTTGCCTACCTACTACAGGAATCCTTTGAAAGGATGTTCTAATTGGATGGGGAAAAGTCAGAGTACAAACAGATTATGCCTCTCCTATTTCTGCCTGTGAAGGAAAGGAGCCCAAGTGCCAGTCAAACACACTGTACTGAAACAGTGTACCTTGGGGAAAACTCTTCCTTTTTCCCCTGACAGCTCTCCTGTGAATATTAATTTCTCTGTTTGAGTGCCTTCATCTTCCAGGAGCTGTGCAAGTGCAAACATTAACCAACTCCTCTGGTGCAGCAGCTCTTGCAGTGCAGAGTAGGCATGGAGCCAAAAAGGAAGCAGTTGTGGAGATGTTCTGTGTCTGCTGCTGGTTGTTATTTGCTGCTTTGGGCAGATTTAACATGATTACCACGTGTGATGTGATGAGTCTGGTGCATATAATATATGCAGGCATCTGATATGGTATTTATGTACTGATAGGTCACAGGAAGGAGAGCTGATAAACACAGATAAATGTACAGGTACTCTGCATTGTACTGTACATGTGGTTTAGTTAAACCCCAAACACTGCTGCCAGATGTACTGCAGTAATGCCAAATAGGAATTGTAATGAGGAATATTTTCCAGCAACCTGTTCTTACCAGGAGGGTGGTGAATGCTCCCTTTGATGGAGTGATTAATGATACTTAGCAACTGCTCGGACGGTAGGGGTGGAGGCTTTGCTAATTCCATCTGGAAATTCCTTTCCTGGTACTTAAGGGTGATGAAGATGATCTTCTCCCTGCAGTTAACAAATCTTGTGTCAGGGGAAGGGATCTGAAAGAGAATTTGGGCAGTTACTGTTTCTGTGTAGCGTCATTAGAGAGATCTGAACTGCCAGAGGAGTTTCCTTTCTGGTACCTGTTGGGAGCTGCTCATTTAACCACTTGTTTGCAATTAATGTGGTATAAACACAAGTGTGATTGGTGACCAGTGGCATGGGGAAACCAAAAACACATCTGCATCTCTTTTATCCACCTCTGGCAAAATCCAGTCAGGTGTGTCCCAAGAGTTCCCAGACTGGCAGACACAGGCAGCCAAACCTTCCAGAGTGCCCAAAGGTACCAGTGACTCACCTCTGGTGCTGATGCTGGTGCTCCTCCTCAATAGATGTATCTTCAGGGGTTCCTGCACTGTTTTATGCTTCAACAGTTCTGTAGATGTTTGTCTTCAGCTTCTCAGCCAGCTGTTTGTGAGCTGATTGTTGGTGTTTGCTAATGTCCTCTAACTTTTATAGCTGCTCCAAGTCCTCAGGAACTGAAAGAGCATTATCAGCTTCCTCCACACTTCTTCAACTTGCAGCCTGTGAGAAACAGGACAGTTAAAGGCTTTTCTTTTTATTGTACTTCATAAGTTTTTAGGGGTTGATGCAAATGAAAACAGGCATTATTAATTAGATGTTAATGAGCCCATCCCTTAGGTGCTGTTTATAAAATCAAATCTATAATGAGTTGGGTATCTCTTTGTATTGAAAATAAATTTGACATCTTTTGTTAATCTTTTGGATGATGAAATATGAACTCTCTGGGTGATACCAGCCTTGGTCACTTCCTCTGTCCAATGAACCAGGGAAGTCTGGAAAATGATGAGACTGATAACACATTTCCCAGTTGGTGCTGCCTGGGGAATGGGGCAGGGGATGGCATCTCCAATTTCACAGCCTCCCTTGGTGGCAGAGGCTCTCAGTTGTGTATCTCCTTTCCCTGCTCCTTTAGAAGATTTTGGTGTCTGCCCCAGTGATATTTTTTGCACAGGAGTGTCTGACTGGCTGCAATTCCCAGGGAGCACAAGGTGGGATGAGGCTTTGGGCACGTGATGTGTCCTGGGGTTCCACAGGGCAATGAAGCTCAGGCTCGTGGCAGCATTCAGGTCCTGTCCCTCTGCTGTCACTGCTGCCCTTTGCGTGCACATCCTGCCTCTCTCCTGCCCGTGCCTGTGCCTCCCATCACCCTGCCCCGTGCCTGACCCTGGATGCACAAAGGGTGGCTGCTGCTTGGGCTGCTTCTAAATTCCCACTTAACACTGACTTCAGTTCGTGGGTTTTCTAGAGGAACTCGAGTTTTGGTTTTTGTCTTCTTTCTATTTTGGTTTTATTAAAAGGAAAAAGCAAGGAAATTCCTGCCCAGCCTGCAGAATGTAGCTGTCAAGAGAAGTGGCTTCATTTCTCTTTCTCAAAGCCTTGAGTAGCCTGTTACACTAAAGACCAAAAAAGGGCAGTCTTCTTTACGTGATGCTTTGGGTCTCTTGTGTGGTGGTGCAGGGGAGTAGCTGTAGTGAAACCTAGGCTCTGCTGAGATTGGCAGGAGGAGAAAAAAGCAGAGCTTGCCATTTCATTTCTGTGATGTTCTGATTCCCTCCTACCAGGCTGGAAATGCTGAATGAGAGCCTTTGTCTGGCATATGGGGATTTGGAGAACTGTTGCTAATTACAGCAGTTGTGCTATCTTGCTTAAATGGCTTAAATAATATATTAAGTGCCTTTATGATCTCCCACAACATGCTAGAATGCAAAGAAGTGTATTTTCTGCTGTTTATAGTTTATGGCAGGAGTAACTTAGTGAATATTAATCTGCACCAAAAATGGGGTTTGATGTTTTCTTGCTTGTGTAACTCCCACTGGGGTCTCTAGATGCTCAGGTCCCGTTGGACAGGGTGTTCTCCAGAGGCAGGGTGTGAATTTCCATCTTGGAAGGTGAAGTTTAATCAAAGGGAAAGACACTGGGTGGCTGCAGGGATGACAGGGAAGGGTCATGGGACACTGCTGGTCAAGCACTGTGGAGTTAATGTAAGTCTCATGGCACAGGTAAAAAGTCTGGGACCTGGAAGAGGACCACAGGAAGCCACATTCTAACTTATTTAAGGAGTATTCCCATTGTTTAAATTAAAATTTAATTTGAAATTAGAAACAGGTTACTAAGCATCCTATCTAGAAGTGGGAGTATTCCAGGGTCCATTTTAGTGCTTATCCAGAAAAAGAAAGGTATTATGTCTGCTCAGGAATCTTTTTTTTACCCCTTTTCATGTTTTTATTTAGCAAAAATTCTGTTAGTCATCTGTTTCCACGCAGACTCCCGTGTCTCTTGCTTCTAAATCTCCAATTTCTATTTCTGCTATTGTACCTAATGTTTAGAGAAAATGTGAGAAGAGCGTGCTGTGAATATCTTGTTGCTGGATCTGGTGTGAGGAATAACTGTGGAGCAGCTGAGCAGTGCTAGCCAAAGGCTCCAAGAGCCTGGGAAGGCACATGTTGAGGAGGGACATGAACCACAAAGTGACAACGATGAAAAGATTGGTACATTCTGACCCATAATTTGGTTTAGTTTGACACAGCTCTCTGTAAAATCACAAGTTCTGTTAGAATACGCTAGTAATTAGCAATATTTCACCTATTTGAAATTAACAGGCTCTGCAGAGCAGAAAAAAAAGAGCTACTTTTGTCTGGTTTTGCTTGCTAGTAGCTTGAAAACAGGGAGGTGAGAAACTTGTGTCAAATCTTGAAGTATAATTTTGCAATTAAAAGACTGAGGAGAAAGTGTGATCTGAAGACCTTCAGTTTCCTTGCCATGACATAAAATTAACAGCTCTCTTCATTCTCATTCTGGTTTAATATTCCTGCAGAGAAGGAAGCAGAAAGAACTCCCTAGGCTGGCTTCAGTGGAATGGAGGAGCTGTTACTTAGGCAATAACAGGGTACAGGCTGGGAGGGGTTTGGGTTGGCATTAGCTGGCTAGTGTCTGCACAATGCTCTGGATGTTATAATGTGATATATATCTAAAGCTAAAAACAGAGAGATGCTCTCTGGGCGATAGGAAACTGTTTAAAAGCATCTCCTGATTGGCTTCCCAGAAAATTTCAAGGTCGTACATGCACCAGCTTGCAGGGATGCACAGCTGGCACCTCATCACTAAAGCCAGCAGAATCTCAACTTGAAGGCTGTTAGTGAACTGTGTGGGTAAAAATAGAAGGATAAATTGCAACTACCTGAAAGTGGAAGAAACAGCTGGGAAGTAATAAGAGAAAGCGAAATGAGTGAAGAAACTCTTGCCCATCATTGTGGTGTCCAAGTGCTTTAAAAGAACTTCAAATTGCTCCTTCCTTGAATGTACCAATTTTCTTTTTCAAACTGTGACAATTTGGCAACCTCCATCTCCCCTGAACTTGTCTTCTATTGCTAAGAATCTGCTCAAGAGTCTACTCCATACTCCAGGCCTAAATTTTATTACAATGGCTGGGTCAAAAGCTTTTCTAGGAGTAGCTGGACTTTTACCCAGAGGCTGAGTGAGTGCCAAAGGCTTTTATGGATCAATTAACCGTATGTTTTATAAAATAAATATACATGCAAATACTTAATAGAGTAGGCAAAATTCTGATTAACGCCTAATGCTTTACCTTGCTCCACAGGCACAATTGATCCACAGAAGTGGTGAGGCAAAATGTTGTCAGACCTATGAGTCCAGCAGGGATCTGTCACGTTTGGGTTTGGGAGTCCTCTGGAACACATCAACAGGCACTGAGTGTTCAGCTGAAACGACAGCAAAACAACCTGGTTATTGGTGTCCTGCAGTGGCTCACTGCTCTGTTCAGGGGGTGAGGTGGCTGGAGCAGATGGCAACCCATCAGACTCTTTTAGTTGCCTTCTTGGCTTGATCGAGCAGTTTTTCATTGACTCTGATTACAGGCATGATGCCATCTTAGATAATGCCTCTTGATAAAGGACTTTAAGATCCTTAATTACTATTATTAGCCATTTGACACCATAAAATAGAGGTCTGCTGTTTTAATGCCTGTTTCACCCATCTGTAGGGTGTCTGGAGGGTCCTTAACAAAAACAGGGAGGTGGAACTTTTGGAACCCCATCAGAGGTAATGTGTGCTTGCCAGCATAAAAATGTGTGTGTGTGCACACATTTGGATATGCCATTGTCCAGAGCTCTTTTACTCCACGTTGGGAGAGCACTGAACTGAGACATCAGCCTGTTGGCAGGGGCACGAAGACTGGCAGGTTTCTCTGTTTGGGGATGTCCTTTGTTCAATGTTTGAATCGGGTGAAACCTTAATTAGCAAATAAGAAGCTTTGGCCTTCCCTTCCAAGTTCTGAAGCATAACTAAGGGAAGTGCCAGGATGTGCCAAATGACACAACAGTCCTGGCTCCGTGGCTTTTGTTTCACTCAGCCGCCCTGCTGTTTTGAGATGCGCTTCCCACTGTATCAGCTGCTGGCAGAATGTTCCCCAAGTTGGTCTGTGTTTGATGCTTTTGGTGTTGCTTTCTCTGCATACAACAATCAAGCTGCTGTGGTGCTGGGGACCCTGTGAGCAGCAGCCTTTGAGCTGAGAAGAAAGCAGCCCTTTCTTTGCAGGGGAGAGGTGCCCCGTGGTGCCACTGTGGCAGGTCCCTGCCCGCTGTGCACCGTGCTCTGGGGGCCACGCAAGCTCCTCTTTCTGCAATGCATCTGGACCTTCCTGGAGCACAGTCAACATTAGTCACTTCTTGCAAAGCCACTCCTTTCATTTGATCTTCTGGTATTAATTACTTGCACTTCCTCTTGTCACAACACTTTTTTTTTACTGCCCTGGATGGAACTGCAGAGAGATCCTTTACCTCCATTCCAACGCCGCAGTGGTTTCTGTCTATAAGAGAGCACAGAATTGCTTTTATCAAACATATTTCTTTTTCCCATTGTTTCCTGATGACAGATACTACTCTTAATCTACACAGAGACAACACTTTGAAATGGGAGATCTCTGTTCCCATCAATTGTTGGTACGCTGATAAATCATAGCATGTCTCACTTTCTGAATGACACGCGTCTGGATTGCAGTCTGCCTCTTTTTTGTCACAGTTTTTCAGTGCTAACAACAGCCTTGCCAAAGCTCATCTGTTCTCTTAGTGTGCACTCCAGCAGGCTGATTAATTCTGTCACACTTGCCCTGTATAAGGCATAATCAAACAGGTTGATAGAAAATCGTGAAGGGTGTGATATTTTTATAAATATCCAATGCATTACACTGATCTCGTGATTGCCATTAGCTGTGGCACCTTGTTACTCCTGGGTTGGAGGAGCATCAGCAAAGTCTGTCAGGAAAAAAAGTTTGTGGGCCTCAAGTGTGATTGTGCCACCCTTCCACACACAGGGAAGCCTCACTTAGGAGAATATCAAGAGTGGAGGGTGCCTTATGGTGTTTTCTTCTCTTTCAAAGGCAACTGCAGGAAAAGTGGGGGATCACTTACCCACAAACCTTAAAATAGCTGTGAATGCGTGTGACGTGCCTCACTTTCCTGGGTTGTGTAGATCCCACTATTAATAACAGGAGCTGGAATTGTGGATTGAGCAGTAATGTGAGCAGCACTTCTGAGTGCTTTAAACCTGTCACGGGCTTCCTGAACAAAAACACCCGGGGTAAGTGGCTCAGCAGAAACATTCATTAATTCCTTCATAAAGGGGTGGCAGAACTAAACAGAGGTAGCCCACAGCTCAAACGAGGTCTGAGGGATGCTTCCACTTCCCTCGCTGCCTTTTCCAGAGCCTGGGCAGTGCTGCCCAAGCCCCGTTCCCGTATCTGCCACAACCCGATATACAGGTCTGGCGTTCGGCACGCGTGGGTGTGCAGAGCAGGGCTGTCACTCGTGCCTGCGCAGCCGAGCCTGTCACCCCCACGCTGTACTGTCACCAGAGCTCAGCCCTCCGGGACAGAGGGACGCGCTGTTCTCTCCCGTGTCCCCGCCCCGCTTGGAACTCAGCAGGAAAAAGGAGGGGATGAGGTGTCCGCTGCTGCCGGGAAGCAGCAGAGGATGATGCCAGGGCCAGGGCCTGGCTGTTGGGGCAGGGGCAGTTGTGTCAGGGAGCTGGAGATGGGCAGCTGCTCCAACAAGTCATGAGAGTGCTGGGAAGAGGGGATCTCTAGGGCAGGTGTGAAAAGAGAAGTGTCCTCAAACTGGAAATGAGGAGAAAAATCCCAATTATCTCACTCCGAGAGCCCCCTGGCTACACCACACTGCAGCCCTGGTGAGCACTGCCTCCATTAACATGTCCCTTCAACAACGGGGGTGATTTTAATTCCATTTAAAATGTTTTTTAAATTAAATTTTTCATTTTCCCCTGCAGTATTCCACTACAAAGTTCATGCTGGCAATAGTGTGGGAGTACAGCATATATGACAACAATAGGAGGGACCTGGTAAGAAACTGTTCCTTTTATTTCCCCCCTAGTTCACATAAACCTGTAGCAAATGTCACCCTCTGCTACCACTCTAAACCACTCGTTTCCTAGAAAATGTGGGATGTGATAGAAGTTTCGATTTGCATATGTAGTTCTGTTGTTCTTTGAGGAAGCTTTTTGTATTTCCCCTCTCCCTCTGACAACATCAGAATCAGACTGGCAGAGAATGATTTGGGGTATTTTTCTCATTCACCAGTTCACTGTAATTCGATGTGAAACCATTTAGCTCTGACCACTGCAGACCTGCAGTGACTGAATGCTTTTATAGCACTTTGATCTCTCTCCCACTGTCTGCTCTTCTTAAGAGTGTGCTCTGCTGCACTCCTGTCAGGGCTGTCTGAAGCAGGAAGAGGTAAAAGCTGTCTGTGTTTGCCCAGTGCCAAGGACATTCCTTAAAAAATTAACAATATCCCAGGGTGGGGAGACACGTATTGGGGAAAGAGGCACAGTTTTAGAAGCCAACAACAGAGCAGGGCCTCAAAGTTGCATTTTTGGCTTCTGTTTCAGTGAATGTGAATCAGGAAATCCTAAGGCCTTACATTGCTCTTCTCAGAACTGTTTTTGAGTCGCTGCAGCAGTTCCACTGTTGTTTGGCTCATCCCTTTTGAGTTCAGGCCTTCCCACTGTGCCTCCAAGCACCTTCTCCTTGCAGATGCCCGCTGCAGGCTGAGCTGGAGCTGGAGTGAGTGGATTTTTCCCTGTTCCCGTAGCCTTGGACTGCAGCAGCCCTCCTGGAGCCCAGCAGCTGCTCCTGTGCAGCAGTAAATACCTGCCTTGCCTCGGATCCTTGACAGCGATGCAGAGACACTTAAAGATATTTGCTAAGTGCTTGTGAATTAGTTTTTGATTAGCGAATAATTAAATAAATTCCAGCAATCCAAAGGCCACGTGCCCAGTTTGATTTGCATACGTAGCACTTCTCTGTGACAAGAGAGGAGCTCAATTCATCTAATGCAAGTCTAAATTCGCTGTATCTTAATTTGATTTACCTTTGACACAGCATTTAAATAGCAGCAACATCTATAATCTTGTACTCCCCAACAAGGCTTCACTAAAAACTTACTGCCAGATCTAATCCACGGTTAGCACACACAGCCTTATCTCTGGGTTCCTGCTTCAGTGCCTTTGAGAACATGCTTAATTTAATCTGAACAAAGCCACTGCCATCGGGAGCCTCCAGCCTGGCTTTCCAATCCAGAGTATCTTTGTGATTAAATTTGGTGCAGGCCACGGTGTGTACAATGGATCCGGTAAATGATTTTGAAGCGCTCTTCAAACAACGTTCTGCTGGTTCTTGGACACCGTCTGTGCCTCTGGGACATGAGGGATGCCACTTCAGTTGGGGCTTTTTTGAAGTGTCATACATTTTCTTTGGAAAGAGGTCTGGGTTTTTTGGTTAATATGAAATGTTAACCATTATTATGAACCATCACTCCAATCCCTTTTCCTTCCCACAGTGGAAGGAACTCCTCACTAGAGGGTTCTGCTTCCCCATTTGCACCAAATACCCACTCAGCTGTTTGTGACTTTAGGCTGGTGGCAGGATCTGATTTGTAATTATAATTTCAGACACTCATTTTTTTCATGATTTAGCTATCATTTAACCCCCTATACTGCCTGATAATCTCTGCTGCCTGAGAGCAGGGTTTGTGTGAACTACAAGTAGAGGTTCTGTCATGACATAACAGATAAAAATGGAGTAATTTTGCAAACTGTGGTGGCTGCAGAGGCATCAGGTCAGAGTTGTCCTGGCAGGACCCTTCACTGCAGGGTGCAGATGAGCCAGGCCTGGCAGTGTTGTGTCAGGTCTCTGGTGAGCCTTGGTTTTTCGGGGCTTTGTTGTTGCTCTCTAGTAAGAGCCTTAGGATAAATTGGCCTGAAAACCAGGAGGAATTGGTGTGGAGCTGTCTTACCTCACCACTGTAGCTGCTTCCTGCTCCTGCCAGTTTGGGGCTGACGGCGTCCCAGGGCTGCTTGTTCCAGGCAAAATGGGACTCCGTCATTATCTTTGTAATTCAGAGGAGAAACCAAAACATTAAAATATTATTACTGGACGTAAGGTCACAGAAAACACGACAGCAAAGTCAGGAATTATATCCCATCTCCTCAGCAGAGTGTTAATGCTTTAAGAAAGGGATCCATCGCAAACAGAGCGTAGCTCTTGGAATGCCATGGAATATTTCACCTAATCACAAGATAAAACAGATTTCTCCAGCTGTTTCTGGTATTGCCAGCTTGGGTTTTTGATTGACACATTGTCCTGCTTGTTGAATTAATTCTCAAATGTTTTAGAGAGTTTATTTTGTATCTAAATTGAAAGCTGCTTGGTGAGGGACTATGTTGAGAAGATATATGTAATGGGAGGGTGGGAATAGGAGGCTTTGTATCAAGGGAGCTTAAATCCTCTTATTCCTCTGCTACCTTTACATTTACCTTTACCCTTTAAATGATAAATACATAACAAGTGGCTGATGGGGGGAAGTATATTTCCACCAATTTCATTTATATTTTTAAAAATCACTTAAGCTCTCCCTATCATCCTTATAGTCCGTATTCCAGAAAGGCAAAAGGTCCCTCGTGGCTGATTTTTATGCTTGAAAATTTTATGTTTTTTGATATGCCACAAATCTAAGATAAAACCAATTCAGAAAATATATAAGGAGGCTTTATGAAGTTTATTTCATTTGTAGCATGTTTGCACTTGGGTTACATGAGGAGAAACTTGGCCTTCGAGCCTGTGTCTCTGTAAGCAGCATTCCTGGCTTTGCATATCAGATATGAAATTTGTTTGGAATGTTTGCTATAAAAATACCTACGCATGAACTTACATCAGCGAGAAAGCAACTTCAGCTTGACCTTTCTGCAGCTCTGATGTGGCAAGATCATTCGGTGTGGAAACAGTAACTTAGAGAATGACTTGCAACTGGTGTTTTCACAGGCTTTGTTTCAGCGCAGGAACAATCCTTGGAACAAGCTGCCCTTAGAAATCAGTGTTTTCTTTCAAACTCCTTATTTTGTGCTCGGGAGTGACCCAGGGTAGGTTACCAGGCTTAATGTTGTAACAAAGCCATTTGGGAAATCCTCCCATTCTGTGTCAGTCCTGGGCTGAATACTAAAAGCAAACATGCTGGAGAACAGCAAAGGGCAGGGGTTGGTTTTGATCCTTTTACAATTCAGCCCGTGTTTCTGTTTCAGACAGTGAAAAGACATTTTAATGGATCAGGAACCTCCTACTGTCACCCCATGCCTGCAGCCCTGCGACTTAGAGGACTTTTTGAGGAGAACCACCGTGCCCTGAGAGGTTTGAGGGGGCTGAGGGGCTGTTTCCCCTGAGAAGTTTGAGGGGGCTGAGGGGCTGTTTCTCCTGAGAAGTTTGAGGGGGCTGAGGGGCTGTTTCCCCTGAGAAGTTTGAGGGGGATGAGGGGCTGTTTCCCCTGAGAAGTTTGAGGGGGATGAGGGGCTGTTTCCCCTGAGAGGTTTGAGGGGGATGAGGGGCTGATCCTGTAAGGTCTGAGACGCTGATCCCCTATGAGTTTTTTGGGGGTTGAGGAGCTGATTCCCTGTGCGGTTTGAGGGCATTGAGGGAATGATCCCTGTGAGGTTTGGGGGGCTGAGGGGCTGTTCCCTGTGAGGATCGAGGGGATTGAGGGACAGTTCCTTGTGCGTTTTGAGGGTGCTGCTCTCACCCTCCCACAGGAGACTAGGGCTGTTCCTCAGGAGGCCCCACCGCACCGCATCTTTCCTCCTCTCTCCGCTGCACGCTACGGGAAGCGCTGACAGCTTTCGCAAGCGACACATTCTCAAGAGCCTGCGCCGGGGCACAGCCTTGTCCTTCCTCCTCTCGGCTCCTTCTTCTGCCGGCCGATGGGCCAACCCAGAGCCGGCGGAGGAGGAGGAGGAGAAGGCGGCAGCGCTGCAGATCCCCGACCGCCGCCGCGCTTCATCCCCCGCCTCAGCCGCCCCTGAGGGAGGAGGCGGAGGAAGGGGGGGGGGGGGGGGGGGGGGGGCCACGTGACGCGGCGCGCGCGCCCCACGTGACGCGGCGATGGAGGCTGCGGCGGGGCGGGCGCGCGCCTCCTCCTCCTCCTCCTCCTCCCCCCGCCCCCCCCGGGCGGCCCCGCCCCCCCCCGCACCCCCCTCAGCCCCGTCGGTAGCGGCTCCGGCGGGCGCCGCCGCGGCCATGGACTGAGCGGCACCATGGGCGCCAAGGAGTCCCGCATCGGCTTCCTCGGCTACGACGAGGCCCTGCGGAGGGGTGAGGGAGCGGCGGCGGCGGGGAGGGTTGGTTGGGTGGAGGTTGGTTGGGTGGCGGGGATACCCTGCGCTGCCCCCCGGCAGCGGGCGGTGAGGCGGCACCACCATGACGGACCCCGCGCGGGAGGCACTTGCGCCGTTCGGGCGCTCCCTCGGGCTCCTTCCCCGCACCCTTCGCCCCACACCCACCCACCCCCCCACCCCCTTATTTATTTATTTATCTCATCTATTTATTTATTTATCTCTCTCCCCTTACTGAACGCGGCCCCGGCAGGGCCCGGTGCCCGCCGCCGGTGCCGTCCCCCCTCCCGCCGCCCTCAGCCCGGCCTTCTCCTGTGGCCGGCCGGCTCTTCGCGGGCAGCCTGGATAAATCGGGAAGCGCTGCCCTGCCGGTGTGACAGGGCTGTCAGCTCCGCCGGCCCTCCCGCTCCTCGTGTTTACTTCCCCGTGCTCGGGGATCACGCATCTGCAGCTCCGCATGGAAAGATGGATGTGGCGTGCGTGGCTCGGGGTTGATGCCGCTGTTTTAGCCCGGTTTAGGGTCCTCCCGGAGGATTTAAAGAGGAACTAGCGAAGGGAAAACATAAACAAGCTGAATGGTGAATGCTTGCAGCTGCAGGGCTCCAAGGCGACGGCAAGCTACACCCTGGAAGCTCCCTGGCTCTGGAACTGATAGCCAAGTCCAAGGACAAAGAGGGACAGGAATTTTCAGCAGTAAATGGTTTGCAGGGAGGACAGGTGTTTGTAATTGTCGCCCTATTGTGCGTTCACGTGATGCAGTGCAGGTAAAGCAGCTCACCTGTTTGATATTTAAAGCCCTGATAAAATTCATAAGCTCAAGCCAGTCTATGGCCGCCCTTTTTATTCCTGCTTACATGTGAGAGGCATGTCAGGAGTGATAAGGGAAAACTGGGAGGAACCACTGTGTGTTAACTGAAAGAGAAACAAATTGACGTGAAATGGGGTTTTTATTAAATATTTTCTAGTTTGTGGGTTTTTTTTTTTTTATGGTGGAGCCTCTGAGGGATGCTATGTCAGATAGGAAATGGAGCAACGTAATGTCAAGCAGGAGAAACAAATGTATGATTCAAAGTCACTTGCGTTACAGATTTTAAACATAACAGCCTTGAAGAATTTTCACTGCTAGTGAAAGTATAGGAAGTCTTTGAAAGCTTTGGTGCATGTATTTTTAGAAGAGCTGGAGTTATAAATGCATCTTGGTAGAGGTGTGAAGTTAAATATATCAGGCAGTGTTTGAAATAAGCTGTTTGGTGGAAAATACAGTCATTTGGTCACGATGTATATTCCAAAGTTCCTAAATAAGAAAAAACAAGTGTTTTGAATTTTAAAGTTCGGTTTAAACTCTTACACTGCTTCAAAATCAAGGAATGCTGGATGCTTCATAATTAATAAGATTGATTTCTCAAAAAGTCATTTGAAATTATTTCTGCGCAGTGGATATAATACTTTTCTTTGGGGTTTTTTTTGATGTTTTTCTTCTCTATATGAGACATTCAATACTGTTTTTCTGTAGGAGACCAGAAAGGTTGTTTTAGGCACTCTGTTATAAGTTGATGTTTTGCTAAATAACTATGTTGTTTACTTAACCAGTGAACCAGTGTATGTATAAAACAGGCCAGTTATCAAAACATTATTTGTTAGACCATTCTTACTTCCACAGAGCCTTGCTGGTACTTGTGGCATTTCTGTGGACACAAACAGAGATAATGGATAAACGCAAACATTAAAAAAAGAAAGCCAAATATATTTATCTCCAGTTAGATCCATCTTCTCTAACGTTGTTTCCTGGTTGTTAAATGCCAAGAAAGTTTTGTATTAGGTGATATTGTTCAAATTTTTCAGCTGGGAATTCTTCATGAGTAATCAGCAGTGGTTACCTGTACTTGTGGTAATCCTTCAGAATGCTGTGATCGTATTTTTGAGTCACCAATTTGAATTTCAGTTGTTCAGAATATCTGGAAAAATGCTGCTTCTGTAAGCTTCAGAAAATAAGGCCGACTTCTAAGCAACTTCATTTATTGCAATTCCCTTTTGGTAGTAGCCAAAGGTTGTGAAGGTGAGGGGAGTTGTGGTTAAAGGCTCACAATATAAATAACTATAGCTAAAATGTAACTTCTGTTCAAGGAGATGAAATTGCCAGAGCAGGCTGGTGTTGATGGCCTTTTCCACCCCTGGACAGGAGGTGGTCCTGCTGTTTTATTTTCTTGCTGCTCCTTGGCACAGGCAGCTGACACTGCTGTGAGGATGGGGACAGTGAAGTTGTCCTGTGTCCACCAGTGCAGGTCACAGGAGTCTCATCAGCCTCCCTGAGATCCGTGTCTGCCTGTGCAGCTTGGCAATGGAAAGCAAGGGATGCTATTTTAGACATCTCTTTTTATGAATTTTGCCAGTTGTGGTCATCTTATTTATAGTAGCCAGAGGCACAAAGTAACGTTGCTGTGGAAAAGGTATGAGAGGAGAAGTGAGGAGAGCTATTCCTGACCCCACAGACCTCCTCCTGAGGATGGATTCTTTGTGAGGAGATGAAATTCTTGGGCAGGTCGTTAGAGGTGAAGTAGGAAGTGCTTTGTTCCAAACCGAGCATAAAATTGTTGGTTATTTTATCAAACTAAATTTGTGATGGCATGAACTGGTACTGTGGCTCTTGAGCTCGTTGCCTTTTTTTCTTAGATCTCAGCTCCAATTTTCTTCCTAGGGCAGTGCTGCAAGGCAGTCAGTGTCCTGTTTTGGTGCCTTTTCCAATGTTTGCCTCTGATTTCCCACTCCTCTCCTACCTCTGTGTCCATTAGGCTGTCTGGGTGCTCTGACCTTACGTTATGCCAAGGAGATGGTGCTCCAAAGCCTGCCTTATCTTTTAGTTCTCCTGCTGCCAGTCTTGCCACCCAATTCCTTAAAGGGCTGTCTTTGGGCTGATAAAACTTTATAGAAGGAAGAACTTTTTATCACTGTTGTGTTAGCTCCAGCACAGCAGCTCCTGTACCGTGTATGCACTGTTGTATAAAGAATATTTTAATGAGAATTCTCCAGGAAAGAGGTCCCTACGTGGTATTGATGGCCAGTTTATTTCAGATCCCTAAGGACTGTGTTTTCCAGTGGCTGTTAATGTGTTCTGCTTCAGTAACTTTCAGAGGATAATCGTAGACTGAGCATAAATTTATGTATGTACTTGTGAATTATGAAGCCGTAGAATCTGTAGTCAAACTTTCTGTGAATGCTACTCAGAGCAGGTGTAATTCAGGCCATTTCCAGCTAAATTATCTATGCTAAATATTGAGTCAGGGAACCACTTAAAAGAAATGTCAGTTAATAGTCATGGATCTGTCAAATTTGGGCCAGAGAGGAAGGAAGAGTTTTCCTTCTGCTCAAAGCAAGGTAGAATTTTTGTTTCGTATGTGTGGGATGGAAGAAGGGGAACTGCCACAACGTCAGCATGGCCAGTGAGCATCGAATTTGGAGAAATGAGTGGCTGCTGATAAATCCATTTCATTGTGTTTGGTCTTGTGCACAGTGATCTCTGAGAAAAAGAGCAAAACGAAAGCACAGAAATAGTGCTGTTGTTGGAAAATGCACGTGCAGTCAAAATGCCAGCGAACAGTGAGGCAAAACTTTCAGGTGTATCAATTGCACAGGTTTTGCCTCTGGAGAGCTCATGGAATAGGGGTTTTTGAAGGCAGTTTTCTCTCCTGGTTGTCTGTCTCTGAGATGGTACCAACTGGAGAGCACCAAGGCCATCAAAGTAACAAAAACCCGCTCTAATCCACAAGAAGGTTGGTTAGTGTGTGCCAGTAATGACTAATGTTGTGTGATGGGCAGAGGATAAATCTTGCTAATGACCTTTTGTGTCTTGATTGAATTTGAAAAATAGCTACATTTGTTTTATTTCAATCAAGGCAAATATATCTGGTGTCTGATCATTAACATCCTCAAGCGTACAGATGTCATAAATCTGACAAAAGGATGATGGAAAACTTGTGCAAATATATAATCATCTATTTGAGGCTGTCTATCTCAGCCTGGTGACAAATCCATGGACTCAGCCCTTGAGCCCATGGAAAACTGCTTTTTATTACTCTAGATTATGAAATTAACTTTTTAAATCCCAGATGTCTTTTTAGGAAAAACAATTAGGGAACCATTTTAGTGGTTTATTCTCTTCTTTCTATATTCCACAGAGGCGATCGTTCTGCTTTATTTTCTCTCATATCTGAAAACCAGAGCTTGACCACAATAGGGAGGTGAAGGTTCTTCAGGATGTGTTGTTTTCTAAGGGTATAAACCTGTGTCTTTCTGAGCCTTGAGTTTCAGAGGCATGTGGTGAAAATGCCTAGAAGCCTCTTAGCCTTTTTTCTAGCTACCAGAATGAATAGAATCCGCTGTGGAGACAGTCTAGATTCTACAGTGAGGCTTGTTATGTCAGCCAGTATTTGATGGCTTCAGGGCTCTGTCAGATGATGAAAGCAGGTATGAATGCAGAGCTTCACACTTCCTGTTTATAAACTGCAGAGCTGCAAGTGGCCGCTCAAATTCACAGGGCAGTAATTATTTCACAACTCTGGCATTCAGTTGTGGTGCTTGTTTTGGGAGGGCACCTCGGTAGTCTCTGCTGAACATGTACTACAAGGCAGGAGTGACTTGGGGAATTCCACTGAAACTTCCATGAACTGATGAGAAGATGCAGATTCTTAGAATCAGAGCGGTTTTGGGTTGGAAGGGGCCTCAAAGATCATCTTGTTCCACCCTCCTGCCATGGGCACCTTCCATGAGACCAGGTAGCTCCAACCTGGCCTTGGACACTTCCAGGGATGGGCCAGCCACAGCTTCTCTGGGCACCCTGTGCCAGGGCCTCCCCACCCTCACAGGGAGGAATTTCTTCCTCATATTCAGTGTAAGCCCACTCTCTGTCAGTGTGAAGCCATTCCCCCTTGTCCTGACACTCCAGGATCTTGTAAAAAGTCTCTCTTCATATTTCTTATCAGCTCCTTCAGGTACTGAAGGGCTGCAATTAGGTCACTCCAAAGCTTCTCTTCTCCAGGCTGAACAACCCCAACTCTCTCAACCTTTCCTCCCAGCAGAGGTGCTCCATCCCTCTGATCATCCTGGTGCCTCCTCTGGATTCCAGCACCTCCTTCTGGAGTTGCACCTCTGGGTGGAGGCAGCTCTGCAGGTGGGACCTCACCTGAGAGGGCAGAGGGGGAGAATCCCCCCTTTCCTGCTGCCCATGCTGTGGGATCAGCCCAGGACATGTCCAGCCTCTCACCCACCAGCACCCCCAAATCCTTCTCCCTACAGCTGCACTTGATCTGTTGGAAGAGAGTTGGTTTTTAACCTGTAATTCTTCAGCTGCTAAATTGCAGCCACCACTTTCTCCTTTAGCTCAGGTTCCAAGTTTAGAGAAGTGAACTCAGGGGGTTTCAGCCTCTTACTTAGAACTACCCAAGCTATTTCCTATTGGAAATGAGGAACATGGTGTAGCAAACTCAGCTAACGTAAGTTTCCTTTCCTGAGATACCTTTTGTGGTCTTTAGAGGCTCTTTACGAAATGCCAGTTGAAAAGTTACAAATTAGGGGTAAATATTGCCTCCTGCTTAGGCTTCTGGGAGTGCTGTGTTTCTGTGGGAGATGATTGCATCCTTTTAGTAGGCTTTTAGTAAATCTTAGATGGTTCCCAAGCACAGCAGAAACTTGGTGATTGCTCAAATGTTGGATGTTGGGAGAGTGATGCAAGTCTGAGAAAAGAGGGTTTAAGAATGTAGGTGTTTCATACATAAGAAAAAGTTGATCATCTTAAAGGAAAAAACCCTTAAAAAGTTGAATTATGATTCAGTAACTGTTGGGAATCCTCTGGTTTCTCACTTCTCAGGTGAATCATGTCTCTAAATACGAGCAGGCTCACAATATTAGCTGCAGTTTTGTCCTGTCAGCGTGTCACTGGAGATTCCAATCAAAGCACTCAGGAAAGCTGCCAGGGGAGTTTAAATAGATATCATTCCAGCCATGGGGCTGGAGGTCACAGGATGAGCTGAACAAATCCTCATTTTGAGTGTTAAATATCTTGATGTAAGTGAAAAGACCACTATCAGGCTATTCTATGTGTAATACATTTTCTTACCTTGATGTAGACTAAAACTGAGTCCTCAAAACATTTATTTGGATTATAGATTATATGCCTATATATCTCATGGATCATAAAACTGAGCTTTAGTTCTTTTATTTTAATCAATGGCATCAGTTATTTTCATAGTTTTTAATCAGTTTCTACTTTTTACTCCTGTAACACCAGGCCCTCTTTTTTTTTTTTTTTTTTTTTTTTTTTTTTTTAATATACATGCCCAGAGAAAGTTGTTGAACTTTCATCCTTAGAGGTTTCCAAGCTCTGCCTGGACAAAACCCTCTGGAAGCTGGTTTGAGTTCAGCCTTGACCCAGTTTCAAGCACAGGGGTGAACCAAGTGACCTCCTGAGATACTTTCCAACCTGATAGATTCTATACAATATTTCTGTTCGTCTTGAATTTTATAAAGGCTTGTTTTGATGAAGTCCTAAATCTACCTGACAGTGTCCTACAGAGGAGAAAAAAAGAAGAAAAGACAAAAATAGAAACTAGGAAGTTGTTCAGAGTGAGATGAAGCATCTCTAATGAAATGTGAAAGAAAAAAAAAATAAGAGGGGGCTACTTTGAATCCTGTTTACTTGACTTGTAACAGTCTCAGGCTTTCTGGCTGCTGGCACTATGGCAGGAATGAGTAAAACAACCCTCACCCCTTTCCTCTGCTCAAGGGAACTCGGCCCACTGTCTCCTTTCATAAAATAAGTAAGGCATTCAGTTCTTTAGTACTCAAGAAAATGAAATCAGATTCAAAAAATGGGCCTCTGAAGGGATGACAAGCCTTGTGAGAATGAAAAAGAACACAGCATTAACAAGTAGTGTGATGAGGTGAGGCGTGAAGTGTCTTTTGAATTCTGTAAATTAAGATTATTGTACGACTCCTGCTTTGAGGTAGGACTGGTTAGGATTTTTCTGTATTTAAAAACCCAGATGTTACTAATATCTGTCATTCAAAAAGTGTCACTATCTTCTGAAAATTGAGTGTATCTTTGGTTAGATTGTGAATTCATACATTGATATAAATCATTTGGTATATGGGGAGGTCTAATGAGTCTTGAGGTCTTATGACATCTGTATAACTTAGTTATTAACTATTACTAAAATAATCCTGCTCTGTTTTGGTCCAAGAAGAAGTTTCAGATGCTGTGAGCTTACAGAAGGCTGATGGAGGAGGGGTAGGACAAGTGTTGCATTTTCAAATAGCAGAATTGTTTCTGTCCACTGACTTTAGTTATTTCCAAGCCTGATGTAAACCAGAACTACCCAGCTGGGGTTTTTAGGGCCTCCTACAGGCCCTCCTTTAGGGCTCTTCTTTGCCTGATGGTTTCCTAGTTTGAGTTTCTGTATAGAAAAGAAAGTTCTGTGGGTTAATTCTAATTAAGACTTTCGATTTTTAGTCATTTAAAAACAAGTTATTTCTTAATTTGTTCCATTCCTTGAAGCAGGTGCTTTTTCTATAAGTTATACTTAGTCTGAATTATTATGAATGTCCATGTGATATTTGCAGTATTGAAGAACTACAAAAAGCATCTTTAACATTTAATTTTCGTATGAAAAGGTCATTTACATAATGAGACAATGAAGCCTTTGGGCAAAGATGAATGTAGAAGAAAAATCCATTAAGGTAGATTCTGCCTAAGAGTTTGAAAGGGCCTAATTCACCAAACTTTGAATGCTGGATTATTGCTAGCATTTACTGGAATAAAATTCCCTGCTTGCCTAAAAAGAGTGGTAAAATCCTAATGCACATTTTCTTTTGTGATTTCTTCAGGGACACCTTACCTTTTGTTAGTGATGACTCCATATCTCATAGGCTGGGTAGCTTTAGTGTTTTCAGCTGGGCTGTGTAATAGCAGTTGGCATTTCTTTTTTACATAATGAATTTTAACACCTCTGAGAAGTGGGGTTTTTATGAGGTTGTGTTTACAGCTGAGCAGGGCTGGCACAGTCCCTACAGGTGGGGCATGTTTGGAAGGTGCATTGCTTTGAAATGCTGCTTTATTAAACTGGTGTAAAAGCTCTTCTGCATTTCTGATTTTTAATGGCTGTAAACTGAGTTCAGGTCTTGGTGTGACACAAAATATGTCTGCACATGGGTTTTGTAGTAGTTCACCAAATCTGCTTAAAAACTGATGCAAGTTATCAATCAGAATTTTTTTATGTAGCCCATTAATTCATTCATTAGAATGCAAATTAAAGAAAATTCCTTAATTATTTTAGTGTTTTTCTGACCTGTGCCTAAATTCTAGAGATGTGAGATTCTTGGTTAAATAATCTAACAGTTTAACAATACTGTTGTTCTTACAAAAATATGGTGACATTTGCTACAAGGCCCCTTTTTGGTGGTGTAAAAGAGGCTAAGGCTGAGAAAGGTTTGGACAAGGGATAATCAGGCAGTTTGTAATGAGCAGGGTTTATTTCCCACTGTATAAATGTTACTTAATGCAGGACTGGTGCAAGCTCTGAAATAGTTGCTCCCTGAATCACTGCCTCCCCTGGAGTGATCAGCTGTCACAGGTAGGGTGCCTTGGCAGATGGAGTGACATGCCCTGATCTCCAGGGTGTTCACATCCTCCTTTTCCTTCTCCTTTCAACCTGTCACAACCCAGGACAAGCCTCTCCCATCCCGTGGAAATGGGATTTAGAGGAGACCTGTGCTTTCCATGGGGCAAAATAAGGTATTAGTGGTGTTAATAAACTGCACAGACTCATGTGGCCACCAAGGAGTTTTCTGCAAACCAGAGTTCCTGGGACAGGGATGCTCTTGGAACCAGCAAGGCCACTCCTCCCTCGTGATGGGAAGCACTGGACAAACTGAGGTGGGCAGAAATAACGTCTGGCTTTGTCAGACACTGCAGTTGTGACTTCTAGAGTGGTTTTAAATAGTCACTGAGACAGTCTGTACCGTAAAAAGAGATCTGACTTCCTTCTGGTCAGGCCCTGCAGCCACAGGGCCAGGCAGTGGGAGCTGCTCTGAGCCAGGCACTGCTCCCAGCCAGCAGCTACAAAGGCAAAAGGAATCTCTAACACTTATTTTGATGGGTTTTTTTTTTAATGTCCAAATCCTTTGAAGCTGTTTCACTTAGTTTAGAGTCTGAATTGGGCCCACAAGCTATGAGAGGCAATGTCACCGGGCCAAAATAAGAGATAATTGCATTCTGTATAAAAATGTGGGCTTCATCCTTTCAAAATAAAATCTACTACAAGCCTTCTGGAATTTTTCCTCAAAACCAGTGATTTTATTCACATTGTATCTATCTTTTTGTTAGCTGGTCTTTCAGTTGTCATCCACTCACAGTTTAATTTCATGTTAAGTATTTAATATAGAATGGATGCTGATGTTTCTTTTGTGTTTTGAATGGATGTTCCTTATCTCAAATACGATGGCAATGGCAGTGCTCAGGGTTTGTGACACTCTCCTGAGCTGAAATATTTTAATAGGAATTTCTGTCTGATCTAAGCTTGCCCTCTTCCAGTGTGAACCCATTGCTACCACTATGGTTCCTGATAAATGGTCCTTCTCCAGTTTCCTTGTAAGCTCCCTTCAGGTGCTGGAATTGTTTCAAATGATGAATTTTACTCCATTAGTTTGCAAAATTTGTTCTTTTAAAATTCTGAGACCTTGAATGAAATAAAAAAGTGGAAGAAACAGAGCCCTAAACAGAACAGGAAGTACCAGATTGAATAAGTCTGTGGATGTGGGGGAAAAGAACTGAAAGTATTGGGATAGTAATTATGAGAACTTGAGTTTTGCAGATTGAATTTGTTCTAAAAATGAACTTGAATGTGGCATCATGAATGTATTTTGGGCTGAAGAAGCAGTTCTTTTCAATCCCTGTTTCTAGCTGTTAGGTGTTATCCAGAAAAAAAAATCTTACTCTGGAAATTTCCTAGTCTTGTCAAGATTTCTAGCACGTTTTCCCTCGTGATGTGATGCAGTTAAATCCTGGATTTTAGTTTAAAAATTGAAAAAGTGGATTTGCACTTTGTACAGCTGAAGCAGCAGTGCTTTAGGACAAATGAGCAGTTGGTGCAGTCAGGGCAGCCTGGTCTGTGTTGTGCCAGGATTTTAGGGAAGGTTGTTAGCAGTGGAAGAGTAATGTGAGAACGTTTTGGTCCCTGTTTTCCAATCCTGCAGCTAACAACGTGATTTGTCTTTGCCTAAAGAATTATAATTGATCTTTTTGCCATTAATAAATTCCCTACTTTTTTTGTTGCCTGCAATTTAGCATTGTCTTCTGATCACCTTGGATAAAGAATTGTGGTGTAAATGTGTTGTGAGAACTAATGTTATTCTTTAAATAATGAGTCGATTGCAGTGTTGATAGGGCAGGGGAGGAAGGAACCACAACATGCACTAATTCCAGTGCAGAACACGGGATAAATATCTGCAGAGGCCAGAGTGTTACAGGGATAGAGGTTAGAAAGCAGAATAGAAAATATTTGATAAATATAGACTCACAGAATGTTCATAATTTATTATGTAAATGTACTGCTGCTAATAGAGGCTGTAATGTCCTTGAGGATATCTTGTGAGTCTCTTCAGGGATTCAAGGAGAGATTCCAGCTGCTGCCTCAGTTCAGGGCACTGGAGCTCTTTGGTGTAAAGTCGTTCTGGTACCTTTTCTGTTTCTGTGGAACAATGGGCAGTGTGTTCCTATGAATCTCTGGAATTGGAGTCATCCCATCCATCCGGGCTGCTCAGTGGCACTGGAATGACTGGGAGCTGCTTTCCCATGCAGCTGTTCCAGGGTGGATCTAAATATGCTGTTTCATCCCTCCTTAGGAATAATGTACATCTGATGCTGAATATCTGCAGTGAGAAATTCTGTCATGTAAAACTAGTATGGCATCTTTCAGGATAATCCTAAATATGAATCCTGGGATGTCAATTGAGGATTCTCTTAACAGGAGATGCAGCAGTGGAAATGGAGTTTGGAAATAATAATAATGCTAATTTTTTGCTATTGTCTGTTAGAAAATAAAACTCTGATTCAGTTCTTGGTGTTCTACCAAACATGTAATGGCGTCTCAGAACTAAGCACATGGTGGTTTTTATTTTATTTCTTCACTCCCTAGTCCAGTGTCTGTATTTGTGATTCTGCTGGTATTTTTCAGCCATTCACAGGTTGTGTAGCAAACTTGTCATTACGTGTTTGTAACAGTGTGACAGGAGACAGAAATTTGGGACCTGACACTAAAATATTCCCTTTACATCTGAGTTTGAGATTCTGTTTTAGACAGATGTGTCCCCAAGAGCTGGGAATAGGAAGGCTGGCAGCAGAGAGCCTTTTGTTGGCCATATGAATACACACATGTGGAGTGTTTGTGCCAGAACACTTGACTTGCAAGTGAGTCATATTTTTCCTCTGACTTTAGAAATTAAGATGTAGCAATGTATAAATATTATCTGAATATTTTATTATTCGTTTCATAGTATGTAAGTACTGTGCTTTACTGGAGTTGGCTCTTGAGCTGCCAGAGGCCAACACTGAAGTGAATATTTGATCAGAATATACCAGCAATCCCAAATTAGAATTTCTTCCTTGCCTCTCATCCTCACTGAAGGTGATAGGAAACTGCCTTCCTATGCAGAAGTTGTAGCTTGCGTTTAACTTTCAGGCTTAGACTCTATTTTTTATTTAAAGAACAATTCATATTGCAGCTGCATTTAGTATTTTGGCACTGTTGGGAGACAGGATATGAAATATTTGTTATTTTACAATTTATTTTGTAGCACAGTCCTTATGTGGTGTTTGCATTTACATAGTTGGCACTTGCCTTTCATTTTAACAGGGTGTTTATTTCTTGGAAATGAGTTATATATTGTAATTTTGTGAATCTTAACAAGCATAAATGTCTAGATGATTTTCATGGTGGTAATAAAGCAGAAGCAGCTTTTTTGAATTGTGACAGAAGCTGCTCTGCTCACCTATGACAATACAAACTTTCAGTGTATTTGCCAGGAAAATTAAAGAAGGGACAGCTCAGAAAAACAGAGTTTAGTTTCTAATCTGAACAGGACTAAATATTAATTCTAAATGCTGAAAAGATTGAGGGCTGAAACATTCACTGGGAAATCATGGACAAACCACAACTATGGAGGTGCACAAGAGGAAAATAGCAGTGGAAGGGGAAAGCAAGTTAAGGAAGGAAAAGATGAGGAACTCAGGTGAGGATGGGCATCCCAGACTCCTGATTATTTTTTAGTCCATCTTGTCTTTTGGAGGGGAGTTCAGGGTTCTCAGTGCTGCTGCTCAAGATGGTTTGTCCTTAGTTTAGAACCATTTAAAACTTGTCCCCCTTTTCCCAGCCAGCAGAGGACAGGGGCAGTGGGTGGGAAAGGTGACATCCTGGGATGAACCAGGGCTGGGAATTGCTCCTGGAGAATGAATTTACCAATTCTTTACTTGACAACAGGAATCATTTTTGTCCCTGTTGTTGCAGTTTATTCTGCTTAAATCTGCAGCTGTAAAAATGGTAAATTTTGTTTTGCTGATCTGCAGAGTTTTGTGACTTTTCAGGTTCTTTCAGGTTTATCTCGTGGCTCACAGGGTTGGACCAGGGAGCTCCTTTAATTCCTGAGGATCTAAAATACAGCCAATGAGATTTCCATGCTCAGATGGTGGGAGGATTATTTCACTGTTGTTATTATTATTATTATTATTTCACTGGCTGTTATGTACCAGTTCCTCTCCACACTGGGCTTACTGGGAGAGTTAATCCAAACAGCCTCGTGCCCTGATGGAGATAGAGAAGGATAGAACAGGCTGGGAATGCTGGCATTCTTTTGGGGATGGGGACTGTGAGGAGTAAGCTCTTTGAAGATTAAAAGCATCACATAAATGCTAAGTATTTGTGTTAGAGAAAATTGGCAAATCCTATTGTAATGACTAAATCTCCTTCCACTCCCTGCACAGAGATGTTAAAGCTCTGATATGTGTTAGGGGAAGGTCTGATAGAACCAGGGAAAGCTTTATCCACAGGATGAGCCACTGCTACCACAAGCAAAGAATAGGTGGGAGGAAAAAATACAGCTGGATTGAATAATTCCATTTTTTTAAAAATGCCCAAACCGTGATGTTGTTATCCTTTAATTCTTGTTACTGGTAAATGTGTTAAAGATTGTGAAGCCTTTATGGAGGTGCCTTGTGTAAATTGAATTTCTGATATTCCAGTGATGAGAGATTCCTTAAGAGAGGATTCATTTTTCCAATAGAGAAGGCAGGAATTTTTTGTCTGTGTTTTCTCCCAAAATATTCCCAAGTTGATTCCTTTTTAGCAGGGCTGTGTGGGTGTGGAGGTTGACTTTTTAGTCATAGCTGGTTCATTTATCTTAATTGTACTTTGCAGTTGGTTCCTCCAATTTGGGGTTGTTCCCAAATGCACTTTACTTTCACTTGCACATTTTACCTCTTTGGAGCTTTTTAGTAATTGCTTTGGTTCTTGACAACTTCATAACCACAGCCATTAAGTCACAATAAAGACTAATGAAAAAAGTAATAAAATTTCCATGTATAACTAGGATGAAGATTCCTAAGGGAAATATTGAGCAAGTGATTACAGGGAAGATAATTGTCTGGTTAGAGAATTATATGCCCTGCGAGTTTGATATTGAACCTCTAAAATTGTCATTTAAAAATCAAAATATTAGAATTATGAAAACCTGAGCTGGAAGTGAGGAAGAACTTGAGACGGGTGATTTTTTTTCTTGCTTTCTGAAGGATGAGCAAGTTGTCAGTTTTATTAGAATCCAGGTTTGGTTATTTTTAGTAAAGAATAAATGCAATGTTATGCTGATGGTTGCAAATTACTGCTTGCTTTGTGTACTTGTGATGTGCAGGGCTGGTAGGATTTTGTTTTTTAAGGCACTGACTTAGCAAGCTGCTTTCCATCCAGTAGTGACATTGGAAATTCAGATTTTGGGGGTGTGTTTGGAGAGTATTGGGGGCATTTTGCTGCTTCCATTTCTGGGGGAAAGGAGCAGTACTTCAGTCAGATGAGCTCAAAAGCTTCTTGACCCTTCACCTTGAGAGACCTTTTTATCCTGTGTTTTCTCTTCCTGCTTATGCAATAATTAGTTTCCTGTTTTGACTTTCAGTGTTGTCAATACATCGTGGTTTTCTGCCTCGGTTGGGCTGGTTTGGGTTTTGTGCTGGGAACCTGTGATCCAGAATAAATCCTTTCTTTTCATGCAGTCAATGAAGTATTTCAGGCTTTTGAGCCAGAAATCAGCTTTTTGGTTGTGGTTGCTGCTACTCCTCCTAATGGCAGTGTTGATTTGCATGGAGCTTTTGTGATTCTGGAGGTGTTTCCGTGTCCAATTAGTTCTACCTGATGTTAATTGGTCAGTTTATAGTAGCCAGGACAGATTAATTCCACCTTCCCTCAGTTAAACACTTGGAATTCTGCCCTTTTCGCTGATTAAATCAGCTTTTCAATAGTAGCTTGTAGTGGTTTTACACAATATCTTAGCTCATTTATCACACATCTGTCTGATGCAGACTGGAATTTATATCCATTTTAGTGCTGAGAGAAGACATGGAGAGGTTAAGTGTCTCTTGCCTGGATGTCTCAGGCAGTATTAAGAGTTCAAATGCTTTTATTCTTCACCTTTGCTCCACCAGAGAAGTGGCTGCTTTGGAAAGCTGTGGTTTGGGTCTCATCCTGTGTTTCTCAGCATTTTATATCAGCGTGCTTCAATTTTGAAGGATGGGGGAAAAGTATTGTAAGGGAAGGTGTTTTTATGGCTGGTCTGACTTTGCAAATAAATATTAAACAGGAATTTAAAATAAATTTATTGTGTTTGCTCTTGATGCATATATCACAGGTAAGGTGTATAGTAATTTTTATTTAAATTGTAATAACTCCACTAGGCCTGACCAACCACTTCTTTTAACCTTTAAGCAGAGACTGTAGTGTGTGGCAGTTCTTATATTGCTTATATTCAATAGTTACATCATCAAAAATATATGTAATTAAGGAAGATGTTTAGTTCCTTCTTACAGTATTTGAATAAAACATTTTATTGAGGTAATTTTTGCAAACCTTAGCTCAGATTCAGCGGCCTCTAAGGAAGTAGCACAGAATGTGCAGTGTAGGTGCTTTGATTAGTGAGAAATTGGCTTTGATGTAACAATTTTCTTCTCTCTCTTTTTCCAAAACAGGATGTGAACAAGCTAAAATATCAATATTATGTGTATTTAGTCATGAAGTTGTATTTTTATGATGACTCTTAATAATTTTCACTAGCAGCCTGGTAACAGCAGAGCAGCTTTTGCTGAGGCAGGTATTTGCTGGCCAGTTTTTATTGTTTAAAATTGTCCTTTCAGTGTGATCTTTGGAGGGGACAGAGGTGGTGCCATACCCCAAACCATACACTGCCCACGGGGTATTTCAGAACCTTCCCAGGTAAAAATCAAGAAGGTGGAGGTGGGATTAGAGCTACAGGATGTGGAAAGAAAGAAGTGTCTCAAGTGAATAGAGATTCTAAAGTGAACGGAGAATGTGTCTGCAAGACTTGCAAAGCTCCACTGGAAGGGTTGATTTCCTCCAGCTGAGTTTAAATAGTTTTATAGGGGTGGCAAAACAAGGTTTAAGTCTAGAGTTGGACTTGCATAGTCTGAGCTTCAGGTCCTGTTTTAGTCCAACAGGAAAACTCCAGGGTGATTTGGTGATAAATACATGGAGTAAAGGCAGAGCAGAACCAGGTGGTTTCCAGCCTGGGCCAGTTTTGGAAGGCACTGCACATTTTGTTATCTGGATAGAAGGGAATTAAAACAAAAATGTGGAGTAGTACATCCATATAAACAGCCTCAAGTTTAAGTAACACTGGGAAACTAAAAATACCCTCGGCAGTTGGTGAGCTGAAGGTTTGTTACAATTACTTTAAGCTGGGTGACATTTTTAGCTGAGGTTGCGTGGTTTCATTTAAACTTTATTGAACAAACTGGAGCTGGAATATTCCCTGGAGAGTTGGATGCAGCACTAATCTCCTGTTAAACTGTCTGCAGCTTTGCTGGAAACCCTCCAGCTGAGGTGGCACAGGAGGTTTGTGTTAGCAAAGTTAACATAGACACAGTGACAGTCTGGGACTTGTTTCATTGGTGGGTTTTGGAAAGTGGGCAGATTTTTAAGAATTATCACACAATATCTAATTAGTGAAAATTGATTTTGTTACCTTGAATCAACCTTACAGTCAAAAGGTCGCTTGTGTGGTCTAGAAGTGTAAAGAATTAAATGTGCAGTTCCAATTGAGTCACTTTCCCTGCAGCAATATTGAGGTTGTGCCACCTGTTATTGGCAGGTGGGATGTAGAGATGGTTTTTGCTGTGTTCACTACCAAGAACTTATTCTGGGAAGTTGTCAGTGTCTGTTTTTCCCTGTCAGGCTGTGAATACAGGAAGGGTGCACCCCATAGTGTAGTGTCTGTCTCGTGTGTCTAATGACAGCAGCTTGTGAATGCTCTTCTCAGAGGTGTTTGTAGACAACTGGCTCCTGCAAGTGTTTGGGGAGTCTGTGCCTTTGGAAAAAGTGAATATTGCTAATGAAAGAACTTCAGTCAGTGTAGGAAACAGGTTTGTCAACTACACTGGTGTCTAAAGGCAGGATGAAAAACCCCTCTGTGTTCTGTGATGCTTCCTGTGCTGGGCTTGTGGAATTGAGAGAAAAAAGGCAGCTTCTGGGGATCTGAGTGCTCTAATTTCTAATATTATTATAGTAATAGATGTATTGCTTCTAGAAATGTTCCTTTAATAATTGAAGACTTAGTTTTATTTCCTCTCAACGTGCCATCGTGTTCTATCTCTGTTGAATAATTGGTGCTTTGGTGTTGGGATTTTGTATTCAAATATTTTGCCTTCCAGACTTGTAGTAAACATTGATAATATCTTTGATTTATACTCTGCTCATTTCAGTTGTACTTTCATGTGCATGGATCTAAATGTATAATGAACTTATCTTTACAAAGCTTTGCAGATGATTTTAAATGGCCAGCATCAGTCATTTTAATGGCTCCTGGGGAAGGAATGGAAGTAATTACCTTTCCTGTTATTCCATGACCTTTTTTGTAGTTTCTGCCTGCAAACAATAATACTGAGTGGGCTCTGGCAATAATAACTTGCTTTTGAAATGTAACATGGACTGGCAGTATCCACTTATCATGCCTGTTAAATATACTGATAATGTGGTTCTTTTTGAAGGTCTTGGGAGTATTGCTTGACAATTCTTGTTCCCAACCTTCTCTTCACCTTGGCTGGCACTCCAATAACTCCCATGGATTATGGGAGATACATTTATATGGGATTTTCCTACTCCTGAGCACTGCCTGGAGTGCACACTGGGCAGTCATGGATGCTGTAAGCATCAGCTTAGCAAATGCTTTGTTTGTATAGAAACTTCTGCCAAATAACCCCAAACCAGATTGGATTAAATGGTGAGGAGATCAAAAAATTAGCAGAGGGGAAGAAAAAACCAGAACACAGAGTCTATTTTTGTTAAAAATATGTGTGTGTGTGCAGGCATTTAAAAACTGCAGTAAATGAGAATATTTGCATCCAAGAACTGTTGTTGGATTTAGTCTAGGATCCAGGTTGTTTGCTTTGCTTTGCCAAAATTACAAAGCCAGCAGCTTCCCCTGTCCATGTTCCCTGAGCAATCCCAACACTCATCAGACGTGGGGAGTTGTCCCTGCTGGCTGCAGATTTGCTGTGGTGACGTTGTGCTCAGAGGTGAGAGGAGGTGAAGCACTTCTCTTCATTTCCTCCCTGCTTGAGTGTTCATTAAAGCATCACATGGAAAGGCACACAGTGACTCTGGGTAGATGTTAATATGAAATAATGGAATTTAAACACCTTGTAAGCCAGGTGACAGTATGAGACCAACATTCTTCTGCCATGTAATTAAAGCAGGCTCGTTTTAGTAAAACAAGATATGTGATAATGATAATCACCACTGTGCTAATTGATAGCTCTGGTGCTGTGTGGGTCACAATTGAGGTTTATCCCTTAGATACTTTGAATTTTTTTTTCTTTATGGCCAGAAGTACCCAGAATCTGTAATAAAATTTGAGAGGAAGCCTAACCTAATTTCTGTTTTTACACACAATTGCTAAGTGGAGCCAAGATCTGTTTCAGTGTTGACTCGGATTTAAATTAGGGAGGAATGTTTTAATGTGATTTACTTTTAAGGATTGATTTTTGCTTTTGATGAATGAATTAACTGAAAAGTAGAAGTTTTACTGAGTGCTGGATTAAGCCCTCAAATGCTCTGGGTTTTTTTTGGCTGACAAAAAGCTCGACAAGCCTTTGGCCATGGCAGTGTTGTTTCTGTCTGGCTTGTGATAGCAGGGTATGGAAAATGCCTTGCTATAAATACAGTGACACAGCTCCCACATGCAGCATCATTTCTCTGGGCTTCTGCATGGTAAATACTCCTTCTGCAGCACACAGGAACTTCCAGGGGATCCTGTGCCATTCCCTGCAGCTTGGCTTTGGACAGAGGGCTTGTTTTGTTCCACGAGATCCATCCTTTCTTAAACACTTTCTTAGAAAGTTGCTTTGTGCTCGTAAAATCTGAAGGCAGCACTGCTTTCCAGGGAGCTCCCAGGCCAAGGATGAGCAGGGTGTCATCACATTTTCCACCTTTACAGCTGTGAACAAGCTTGAGCAGGTGTAGCTGGCAAGCAGATTTTGGATGTGCAAGGGAATCTTGGGTGAAGAATTACATGTAGTCCAACATTTTATTCCTATTAAATCACACCTCACTGCGCTGTCTCAAGAACTTGAAATATTGGTGAAATATTTTATTTGTTTTAATACAGAAAAGCAGATTGGTTAATAGATGAAACTGCCTGAAAGATGCTGTTGGAGCTGCTCTTAATAATATTCACCCCTGTTGGTTGCAGATAATTTCTCTGGCTTACATGCAATGCAAAATTGATCATAAAGCTGCCTTATTTTCCTTTGGGTGACAAGAATGGTGCTGAATTTAGAACAAATTACAATCCACTATTGTGGTCAGAAAACTTAGGCAGTGAGCTGCTGTTCACATGGATGGTACCTGTAGGTCTGCTTCCCTTCTCTCTTTTCAAGCAAGATTCATTTATTAGATCTCATTTTCTCCAGTCACATTTTCCCACTCTTTAGGGGAAACCATGCGTTTAATTTCTTCCTGTCTTTTTATTGTAAAGGTAAATGTAAGGAGGCGAGGATTTTGAGATTCCTTAAGCTGTTGCCTTTCTGTAACATCTTTATTGACCAAATCTTTTTTGCTTTGCTCTGTTCTCAGTTACAGACATAGAACTGAAGCGCCTCAAAGATGCTTTCAAGAGAACTTGTGGCCTCTCCTATTATATGACCCAGCAGTGCTTCATCAGGGAAGTTCTCGGTGATGGGGTCCCTCCCAAAGTTGCTGAGGTGAGCTGTGAACTTGCTGTTTTCCTGGGAAGCCAAATGCAGTGGATGAAGGGCAGCTGCATGGTGCTCATGCAGATGTTTATGGAGTTGATTGAATTGCTTCCCATTTTTTACGCAACATCACAATGCACCTTCTCTGCCTGAAAATGATATTCCAGACTTGGATCATGGAATCAGCATGTGCTGAGCTGAGCTACTGCTCCCAACTCTACTCATGCCTGGTAGATGACTTTGAAGTAAACCTGAATATCCAGATGGAAATTGGGGCAATTAAAAGATTGGAAATTTGTAACAGGACTGTCATAACAGATTTTATTTACTCCAGGCATGCACTTGCTGTTGGTTTCTCTGAGATGTCATTAGCTGTTACTTTGTTTTCTAAAGATGAATCTTAACAAGCTCTTAAAAATAAATTTGTTCATAATGAATGTATAAATGAACTGACAAATAGCCAGAATCAAAATTTACTACATGGGTATAAACATAGATCCATGTGTGTATGTCTAAAAAAAAACGGCAATACCAACCTGCACACGTGCATGATTACAAAGTTATTGTCTTTTATAAAGTTACCTCTTTCTTGAGAGAGATACAAAAATATTAGTGGTAGAGAGCCAAAGATTAGGCAGACCTTTCAAACGATCTCTCGCTTCATGTCATTTCTAGTCACAGCTTCTATTTTTGGCATGCTCAGAGCTGTTGACCTCAGAGGCAGCGTGCAAGTCTCCCAGTTTTATTTAGATAATGTGAGTGCTGAAGTGTGCATTGCTGAAGGTTTTACACTCTGCCAGAGTTCCTTTTCCTAAGCTTAATCTTTTCTCCATTCTTTTTTTCCCCCCCCTGTTTTTCCTAAGTGTTGGCAACGAGGATGATACTACTTACTTCTGTAAACAGTTTGCTTTTTATGTGGGTGTTTAAGGCTTAGCAGGAAAATTTGCAGTGGAAAATGAGGGGTATGATTTGCCCAGAGCTTTAAAGCCTATCTTCAGTATTAATTTTTGAGTGTTTTCTGGATGCTTTGAGAGTTGATAACTCCTAAGATAAAACAAAAAAATATATCTTTCACAATGTATGGTTGGTTTGAAATAATATAAGATATTGAGAATTTTATGGCACGAGTTAACTTGTACTTTTATATCCCTTTTATGTCAGTATTAAGGATTCAATTACTGATCTGGTCACAAATAGAGATTCTGGGGCTTCAGATGTCTGCTGGCTAGTTTCTATTTTATTTTTTAAAAAAATCTGTCCTTAAAGACACAGTTTTGGTGATGATTGTCTCTTTCAGGACTCATTATGGTTATAGAGCAGTTCTTGGTTTCCAGGTGGTGAAATAAAATTAATGGAAGACTCATAATTGGTTTTTGATGGCTTCTCATCAGAACCCATCTCAAAATTCGAGTACAAATTATGATGTACTTGTAGCATTCATACTCAGGCAGTGCAGTATCAAATCTGTGAGCTGGAAAACTGTAAATTGGGCCAAAATTGGGATTTGAGTCAAGGGATACTTTGTAATTCCTGGATTCAGGATGAGGAGAGGCAGGCAAAGTCATTAGGTAGCTAAAAACCCTGAGTTTTCAGCCTTTCACGCATTAAAACAGATCATTTGGAGCCTCAGGTTGCTGGGCTGTGTGCTCTGCATGTTATGAATAATGATTTTTCATATCTGAGGAGTGAGAGGCCTTCAGGAATTTGTTAAATTAAAGACACAGGGGTTTTAAATGGGACATAAAACAGGACTGAAACCAGTGGAACTTGGGTCAAACAATTTGTGTGATTGTCCTGCACACAAAACGTTTTTTAAATGTTCAGGACAGTAATGTTCTGGAGGGAAAATGGAGTTGAAAATGTTAATAGAAGGAGATTTAGAGATGTGTCTGTGGTGTTAAACTGCAGGAAACCTGGTGAGGTGGTGGGAAGCATGAGCACAGCTTTTGTTTTTTAATCTTGTTATACTCTTCAGTTGCCCATGAAATAGAACATGTCGGGCTTAAATTTTATAAAAAAAATTACTATGTGCCATATAATTATAGTAAATTTTCTATTCTGAAGTGTTATTTGCTGTGATTCTCTCTGGGTGTGGCTGTTTTAAGTAAAGCTGCAACAGCATTAAGTAATTTTGGAAAATACAGAATTGCATCACATTTTGATGGTGCATGTTACAAGTTTTCCAAATGCCACACCAATGAGGAAAAATGTGGAGTTCGTTCCTTAGGAATGCAAACTGATGTGTTATGTGACTACTCAGTGTTTATAAACTCTTCCCAAGGAATGATTAAGCAGCTAAACTCCAAGCAGTGCCAGCTGCCCGTGGTTGTAATTACATATATTAAATACTGATACCTTGGACATTATCCATAGAATTCCTTTTCTCTGTTTATCTCATGAGTAATCCTTGTGTTGTGTTGAAATAATGTATAAATGTAATATTTCGTGCTCGTCTGATAGTGCAGCTGAGATGTGCAAAGTTCAGCAGAAGTGAGTGGATATTTTAGCTGCATATTTAAGAAAAAGTAATGATTCCAGTGTAATATGAAGGTAAATTGCCCACATGGGCTGTGTAGCCTTGAAGGCATCTGGTGAAGACTGAAGGATTAGGCATAAAAAGTGTGGAATTCAAATCTCTGCCTTGAAGCCTGCGCAATTGTTGTGTCCAAATAAAGCACAAATTCAGCTTTAATAATTTAGCCCTTCAGGCATTCACAAATGGATTCAAGTTGAGTAACAGAAGAGGCTGGTCTGAGCCCCCTGTGGAAATTAAATTTGGGTAACGCTGTGGGATGGAAGTGAGCTTCTGCAGGATGTTTTCTGGAGAATTAGATCCTGCTGTACACTGATTTACACTGCCCTGCCTGCAGACAGGTTTTAGTAGTCTGGATGGATGGATGGATGGATGGATGGATGGATGGATGGATGGATGGATGGACACAGGGATGGACAGACAGACAGGTGTGTGACAAGCAGAGGATTTCTGCAGGGCACACAGTGCTGTGGAGGTGTCTCCAGGCAGTCTGCAGGAGCAGCAGGATCTGCTGTAGCCACTCTGTGTTAGGTGTTCCCTTATCACCTTCCTGCCACCACAGCACTGTGTGGCTTGGCCAGGTCTAACCTTGCCAGGCCCAGGACTGGTTTTGTTTGGGCACTCCCAGTCCTGGCTTAATTTTGACCTGTGGTGGAAACCACCCCTGGGATGGTGCAGTGATTCACAGGGCTCTGGAGTTCCCCTCTCTGCTGCCAGCCTGGGCCTTGGGGACTCCTGCTGCATCTCCTTGATGCCTTTGAGATTAGCAGAGCCCAGCCTGGAGGAGATTTCAGCCCTGATAAAGAAGTCTGGGGAAACAACACCATGAGCAAGTGAGAGGTGTCTTGGCTGCAGGGTTCTAACATGGGGTTTTTATATTGCTGTTCATGACTTGTACCCGTGTTTCACTGAGTAAAAGCTGTTTGTAGGTACCAGAAGAGCTACGAAAGTGTAACAGAATTAATAATTGAAGTGTGTTTAGCTGAATGTGAGGTGATGAGCCTGAAAACCACATAAGCTGGAGCCTCAGTGTAAGCTGCTGGTTTTCTGACATGTCTGTGTGCCCTGGTTCTGGTTAACTTCTCTATTTTTGGTTAATGTCTCTAATTTGTTCTTCTAGGTTATCTACTGTTCATTTGGAGGAATATCCAAAGGGCTGCACTTCAATAACTTGATAGTTGGATTAGTTCTCCTTACAAGAGGCAGAGAGGAGGAGAAAACAAAATGTAAGTGATGTAACTTAAAACAGTAACAACAAGATTGTGAGTGTAAAATGTGACCAGAGCACACATTTTATAATAAAAGACAGGATTTTTTGAAACATTTTTATCTGTATTTTTTAAAATTAGGTGCATTTTTGTTTTCTATATTCATCAAAATGAAATATTTTCTAAGTCATCATCAATGTCAGTGTTGGGATCCTCCAGAAAGCCTGATGCTCTCTGTATGTGGGCAGAGGAAGGAGGATGGCATTGATATTTTTCAAAACAAATGAAAGCATCTGCCTACTAACTTCTGTTGTTTTGTCTTCTCTGTTAATCTGACTTGATAATACTAATTTTCCTTTTGATTACAATGGTAAAAGAAAAGGGAGATCTTGACCTAAACCTTGTGGATTTACATTGAAATTGGAGCAACCTAAGTTTTTAGTCCTTTAGTTGTTGCACAGCCTTTGACATTCTCAGCCAGTTGTAAACTTTAAATTTGAAAAATGTCACTGCCATGGATGTTTACACAAATCTCTATTTCCTCAGATATTTTCAGCCTCTTCTCTAATGAATCTGGGAGTTATGTTGTCCGTGAAGAGATGGAGAAGATGCTGCATGTGGTTGATGGGAAAGTCCCAGAGTCACTCAAGAAATGCTTCTCTGAGGTATTTCATGCAGCTTTTCTCCTGTTGCATTTACAAAAAAAGTCAAGATTACATTAAGTAGCTTCTTTTTCATAGTCATGCACGTATGGGAACAAATTGTCCTTGTTTAAATTGGGTAAAAGCTCATGGTTTTTTGTGTTGTGGTATTATATGTAATTTGTATTGATGTGAACAGCATTTGGTGTATAAATGCAGGCATTCTCTGTGCTCCTGTACTTACTGTGCTGCTTGGAAAGAGATCATTTCCCAAGGGTAATCATGTCATCAGGTAAATTTAAATACTAATATTGCTGGTGGGAACTTAGTCATTAGTGTGAACATTTTTTTGCAATCAGGGAAGAAATCTAGAATACAGAGATGAGGAGAAAGAAAATCTGCACCCTGGATTTAAAAATGCCTGACAGCAGTTGTTGTTTAAAAATAATAGTTTTATATTATTGCTTTTGTATCACTGTTCCTGCCAGGAGCTACAACATTTAATTATGCTTTAGGTTGTTTGAGAAATGGAATCTTTATGGAGCTTGCTGAAGTCCTCCTCTAAACCAGGGCATTAGTACTTCCCTATATTCATAGATGACTCTTGGGGTCCAGGAATCCTGATGAATTTTCAGTGTTTTTTGCTTGGTTTGTTATCAGAGGACTAAGATCAAAATGGAGACATCATTGTACATGCTAGCAAAAACATTGAGCGGATTGGAAGCTTTATTTGTGGCTATCAGGTTACTTAGTTACTTCAGGTTTTATTGTTGTGTGTTGGGGATAACTCTGGTTGTGGGCATTGCCTGAGCCTGACTCTGCTCTGGCCCTGGTGTCCTGTTGGCTTTGGAGGCAGTGATTGCATTCCTCAGTCCTGGCTGGAATCAGAAATCCTGTGTCCACTGCAGTCCAGCTTCTGGACCTGACCCACAGTGCCATTTCCTATTTATAATTTCCCATCAGTGTGGTGTGATGAATTGCACCCTACAAGTTAATTGCATGCTGTCCAAGAAATCCAGAAATACTTTATGAAGACTTGCAGGAAGATGAGTATCAATCTGGGCTTCAGAGCATTTTCCTGGTCAAGAAAATGCTGCATATTGATTTTTCTTTTAAAATGAAAATAGTGTAATAACCCACTCAGCAGGATTTACTGGGCTCTTAATCATCCATGGTCCTTGCTGGAGAGTGAGAAAGTTTAATGTTCCTGCTGTGGGCCTTCCTGCCTGCCTTATAGAGAGAGGATGATGTTTATAGGTACTTCTGTTCATCAGAATCATTGTGTGTACTCAGCTAGAAATAGAAGCTTTAGAATATAATCTGAGTTTTCCTTTTGTTTCTGAAATACAGGGAAAAAAAATTCAGTGATATCTACATTGCTCAAGTTCCATCATAGTTCAGCTGTAATCATTGCTTGCTTCAAATGCTTTTTTCCTCCTACCCAAAGTTTTTCTGTCCCTCTTCATTGTCCTTCCAGGGAAAATTGGAGCTTTAATGACACAGCTCTTGCTGCCTTTACAAAGAGCAGTGCAAAAAGTAGAGAGAAAGGGTGGAATGGGGAGTGAGAAAATGTTTTTGTCTCTTGATCCAAATTGTTGGAGAAATGAAAGAATAAGAAATAAAAGTGAGGGTGGGGAGGCCCTGGCACAGGGTGCCCAGAGAAGCTGTGGCTGCCCCTGGACCCCTGGAAGTGTCCAAGGCCAGGTTGGATGGGGCTTGGAGCACCCTGGGACAGTGGGAGGTGTCCCTGCCCCTGGCAGGGGGGAGCTGGATGAGCTTTAATGTCTCTTTCTACCCAAACCATTCTGTGATTTGTTGGGTGAAAGTATAAAACTCTCTAGTCTAGAAAAAGAGGCATAAAAAGAATGAGTATCTGGAACTGAAACAATCCCCTGCAATGGGAATAGGAAGCAAATGTTTTAGCAGTGCTGGTGATGAACCATTGGAGCAGCCTGGCAAAGGGAATATAGTGAATTTTCAATTTTCTGCATTTGGCAGTTGC
This sequence comes from Monarcha castaneiventris obscurior, assembly GCA_026261815.1. Classification (NCBI taxonomy): domain Eukaryota; kingdom Metazoa; phylum Chordata; class Aves; order Passeriformes; family Monarchidae; genus Monarcha; species Monarcha castaneiventris. Next base: position 9,490,353 of record JAMPIT010000343.1, read on the forward strand.
AGATAGTCCGTAGCCAAATGCAAATTGTTGGATTCTGTAGAGATGTAATTCAGTGAAGTTTAATGGTCTGTGATATGAGGGGAGTTTAAATAATCAATGACTTGAAACCTCTTCCACTTTGCAGACCCCTGTTTATTTCCCCTGGAGATGAGAATCTCCATATAATGAGTTTGTCTACTCATAATGGGTTTGCTTTTATTTGAGGTAGTTTTGTAGGTCCTAATTTTTGTAAAAATTAGTCTGCTGATCCCTATGGTTTCATGGCCACAACTTGGCAAGGATTCAAAGAAATGGTTTAAACAGCACTGAAATTCTGTGAATGTGTAGGTTTTATGTATTCCTGAACAGGGAGCTCCAAGAGACACAGAGCGAGGAGATCCTGGGAATGTCATGTCAAAAAAATCCACACATTCCTGCAGTGGTTAATCACAGCATTAGTTATTCCCAAATCTGATTTCTCTGTGTTGTTTGTATACCTGCACAGATAGAACAGAATGTTTGTGATTTTATAGCACCTGCTTTTTTGGCTCAGCAGAGCTGGTATCTATAATAATACATTTAAATTCATCAAAATAACCTCTGCTGTTTTGAATTGCAAGTAACCATTTTTCTTTTCATCCCTTTCACCTGAGGTTCAGGGTAAATGAGTTTCCAAAGGCCACATTGAGTAGGTGGCTGAAATGCAGAGAGAACTGAAAGTTAATTTCCCTCCCATTGCCGTTTCAAAAGGAAAGGGAAAAACAGGCATGGCTCCAAGCAGAAAAATTACATTAGCACTTATTTTTCTAGGAGATTGTCCCAATTTTTGTTCATACAGCTGGATGGTTCCTGTTTACTGGCAGTGAGAAAAACGAGCTCCCATTTTCTGGTTTTTCTTGCAGGGTGAGAAGGTGAACTATGAGAAGTTCAGGGTTTGGCTGCTGCACAACAAAGACGCTTTCACCTTCTCGCGGTGGCTGCTCTCGGGAGGGGTGTACGTGACCCTCACTGATGACAGTGACACCCCAACCTTCTACCAGACCCTGGCTGGGGTCACACACTGTGAGTAAAGGTGCACATCTTAAAAAAAAACCTGCCAGGGTTCACAGGCACAATCGTTGTTCATTCAATCTCCCTGCTCCGCTACGTTCGATTCTGCAGGAGAAATTCCTTCTCTGAGCTCATTTGTTCTCTGCTTTCTGTGCTGTGGTGTAAAATGTTGTGTACAAGGACACCAGGTTGTTATTTTTAAGAGATAATAATGCTGAGGCTACAACATTTCTGTAGAAGCTTGCTACCAAGCAAGCTAAAAAAAAAAAAGTATCTTCTGAAGTGGCTGGCTGGTAATACTGGGTTTACTTTTGGTCTTTATAGTGGGTTGTAAAACTACTGAGAGAGTTGAGAAAATAGTATTTGTTTCAAAAAATAAGTGTTACCTCTTGATTTGCTTCTCCAGTGAAATAAATAATATTCCTGGCATGTGGTAGAGGCAGGGAACTGAATGAAGTAAAGAGAAGCATCCTCAGGAATTGTCTCCAGAGAAGAAGTGCTTCCTTATGTCTATGTTAACGTAAAAGAAGGAACAGCTGGTTTTTAAATTGAGTCTAAAAACAAAAGGCTGATAAATGGCACTTCATGTACCAGTGTAATGCAAGCATCCATTCCATCCCTGAGGATCCCTGGGAGAAGGGAGTTGGTTGTGGAGATGTCAGGGATTTGAGCAGTTTGGTTGTGTTTGATGTCCTCTCATGGATTTTCCCCCTCGGTGTCAGTGTGGGATTTAATCCTCTAATGGGTGGGTTGCTTGAATAAAGCAACGTGCCCTTCTTTATCCTCTTGGTTTTAAATATGGGCATTCAAACTATCTTCTGACCATCTGAAATGAAAATGCATAATTAAATGGGGAGTTTATGAACAGGTAATTTATTTACATGACATGAGAGGCTGCTGGAGACATTTGAGGTTACAGAAAACCACGAATATTCTGGGTCTCATAGACAAGGTGGAGAAAGAGGTATGTGAAAAAACCCCAACCCTCTGAGTGTTCTGGGAAAGATCTTGACCTGTTTCAAACTGAGATCTGTTCTTTTTTATGCTTTGAAATTGAAACTTTCAGAACAGTTTTTACTGGGCTTTTCACAGAAGGTTTATTTTTACTGAAACTGAGGTTTGGAATTAAAAAAAAAAATTAACAGCTACTGTTTTAATAGATTTTATTTCATGTTGTTCTCACTTCTGGTTTTGATATCCCTGTCACTGTTACCATCATGTCACAGCTGGGATCAAGCTTTTTAGTGAATTCCAGAAATCCATGTAGGTGATGTGGTTTTTGTCCACAGATTTGGAAAGCTCATGTGACAGTTATGTTTGGACCTCTAGATAAAATTAAATTTTACTAAATTTCCATGTGATTTACAGCAGTGTAGGAATCTCATCCAACAGATGCAAAACTAAGGAAAATATAAGTGCTTGAGCATTTGGAAGTAATTTCAGCCTAATCAGGTCACTCCAAAGAGTAAGAAATTCAGTACAGAAGTATTTTTAACACAGCTGAATGTGTAAAACACTGAGAGCTGTTGTGACAGTTCCTTTGCTCTAAATGAAGGCTTGTTCTTAATATTTTTCCTGGGAGAATGGTTCCCTTTGGGAGGACCAGGAAGTGAGATAATGTTTGGTAAACTGAGGCAAACATCATAATACAGAGAAAGAGGGAAAGGTTTTCACTTCCTTCTGCAAAATGCAAAGTAATTTGTGACCCTTGCTGGTGCAATCAGGAACTTCTCATTCCTGGATCTCCTGGCACAAGCCCCAGACCCCCTCCCCAGCCTTACCTCACACTGTGCTTCCCATCCAACTTCTTGAACAATATGTCAGAGCCATGAAAAATGGCAGTGACAAAAATAGGGAAAGTTATTCCCATTGATTTAGAAACAGCCACCATTTCACTGCAAAGCATCAGTGACTCCATTTAAATTTGCTTAATGAGCCAGGCTATCAGGGAAACAAAGGAATACTAATTTTTCATTTGTAAATAACATTTGTTTTGGTGTGCAGATGACTTTAATTACATTTCTCAACACATAATTAGAAATGAAATTTTAAAGTTACAGGAAGTTGCACACACTTGCTGCTTTTAATCAAATTTTGTTCCATTTCACTTAAATCCGAAATATGAATAATTTTATTTGAAAGCTGCCAAAATAACTGGCCTTTGTTCCTACAAAAGCTGTTTCAGGGATACAAGTTTGTCTTACAGCTGAGGATGACCAAGCAGCAGTAGTTTGGATTTTCTCAGTTTTGTAGTACAATCATAGGCATTTAAATTCATTTTTTTTAATATATGTTTTTTAAGCCATCACATTGAACAGCACTGTGGTGGAGCCTGTAAACCTCACATTTCTATCACACTGACTCAGGGGACACCTCATTGATTTCCTTCATGTAGCTGGAAATATTTTTTCTGCTGCAACATAGGTGCTGGTTGCCTTTTTTATGTGTCATTTTGGTGTGACTCAGTGTCATGTAATGGGCTTAGATACTCAGGTTTTCAGCCCTTTTCCATGGGGAAAATAATTCCACTCATCAGAGGGGTTGCTGGTTTTGAACTGACAGAATGTTTAATTTGTACTTCTTTGTCACACAGTTCTTGTGTCACTGAGTTCTGATTAAATAACATTCAAATTCCCCTTTGAATGGAAGAGACTCCTCTGTTGTCAGAAAAACTCATCCTGTTTTTTCTGACAGCTCTCACCTGCTGAGGTGCAGTTATGACTGCAATCAGTATAAATAATTATATTTTAGAATATAAATTTATCATTCATTTAGTACAATAAATGAGAGAAGCCCTGGATAACCAGGCGGGGTGGTTGGAATGGAAGAGGCAGTTTTTGAAAGAGTACAAAATTGAAGCTGAATGTTGTGGAAGGAACAACTTCTGTCAGAGCTGGGTTTGTCAACTTAGTGGGAGGATGAAGATGGGAGGCTGCAAGGGAAGTGCAGTGAGGGGATCCCTTCACTGTGCTGACATTAAAAGGCTGGCTGGGTGTCAAATCCACGTTCTGGAGCTGAGGCACCCACTCTGGGAACAGGGATGTGTGGAAGCCACTAGAAGGAAATTGTGAAGATTTTCCTTTATTAAAGCTTCTTTTAAGGGCACATTTCATTCTGTGCTGCTTTTCCCTTGTGCTGTGAGAGGAGCTGTGCTGTTTTACACCTCCCTGTTCCCACCTTAAGGCACTGATAATCCATGTTCTGCTGCATGAACACCTGGGTAGTCATGTCTGACACACACAAGGATCTCTCTTGGTCGAGGTTATAATATTCCCTTTGCTGTGTGTTTGTTTTTAATTAGGAAAAGCAGAAAGATGAAAGTCTGACAGCAGCTCGGGCCAATAAGTAAAAGCCTCGCTGTCACTTAATCTGTATTTTGTCACTTGTTATCCTCTTAGTTCCCAGGCTATTTTATGTCTTGCAAAGCAGCTCTCAGTCCCAGAGTCTTCTGGGGGTTAATTTGAAAGCCACAAACAAGAGTTTTTAGTCAGAACCAGTGTTTGGTGTGGGTTGTTTGGTGCCTCTCCATGAAGAGCCCTCCCTGGCAGCAGGGCCTGGGGTCTGCCTGGAGCACGTCCTGGTGAACAGGGGAGCTATGCAAGGCTTGGTAAAATGTTGGGAATATGGTATGTTTCTGCTGCTGTGAGCCAGAGAGGATTGTACCAATAGGTGGGTAAATATTGAAGTTTTGTCATATATTGCAATACTTGGGGAGTTCTGGTCGTATAAAGAACTGTAATAAGCAGTGGCTGAAATGAAAACACTCTTTTAAATCTGCTTTCTAAGGCAGAAGATTATTCATGGCTTGCTGTCTATGGAATATTTTAGAAGGATGTTTTGTGGGAATGGCATTAAAATGGAGCATGGGGGTTTAGTGTTTATCACTGCCATGCACCTGCCTGTTGGTCAGTGTTCTAAATTAACTCATTTCTAGTAGTTCTACAGTTTTAGGTGATATTTTGACTGAAAATGTTTATTTGTTCTTCCTTTACAAGAAGAAGACTGTGCTTCAGTTGTACTTATTATCATCCCTGTGATTATATTAGTCTAATTCTTAGAGAATTGAACCAAAAATTTTTATTCATAATTTTAAAAACCTGAAAGCTTTTCCTATTTGTAATGGGCAAGTGATGAGTGAGACACAAATCAGCACGTGATAGTAAACTGGTTAAATTTCCAAGGTGTGTCATGTCCATGTGACCTCAAAGAATCATATCATGTATTTAATTACCAAAATGAATAATGACTTGGCCTAGAAATCCTGTCTGTTCTGAGGTTTTGGCCTATATTGTGTATATAAGATACATCTTTTTAAATCATCTGAATGAAAGCCCAGTTTACACTTTGATGTGATTTGAACAGACATTAAGGAAAAACATTTATATTTTGAAAAGATAAAATCCTTTATCTCTGCAAAACCTCAGTGGAATGTGGTGTTTTGTCATGCACATTGATACGGTTGGGTATTAAGTGTAGTGTGCCTTTCCCATGCTTCATTTAACAAATATGATTATGTGTATGATCATAAATTGCCAGAGATTCCTTTTAGTTTGTGCTCATGGAGGAATAGATGGTGCCCTGCATATCCTGAGACTGATTTACAAGATTATGTGCAAAAAATCACTCTGGAGAAATCAAATTACGCAACAGCTGCTGCTCAGCTGCAGTTAAACTTCCCGTGTGCTGCAATCCAATAAATCCTGCTCCCTTTTATTCACTGGAACTGTTGCACTGGGCTCCAATTTGTTATAACTGTGAAGGAGAAATATTCTTTTGTCACATTTTTACTTGTGGTTAACCTGATTTGTGTAAGCCTGATCAGTGCTAAGAATGTTATTTACTATCTAGTTTTACTTTCTGAAGTGCTTGGCTCTTGTGCAGAAAGTCAGTGCACTGAGGCTGGGATAAAAATGTGACACTCGTGCTAATACTCACCAGCTATTCTTTTAAAGGTGATTATTTGAAAATTCTGTATCTTTTAAATGATCATGTCAACTCAACCACTGTGAATAGAAATAGAGATAAGATGCTTTCTGATAGCCTTTCTTTTCTGAGATGAAATAATAAAACAATGCAGTTACCACTGTAGAAACATCTGTGAAGTACAATCAAAAAAATCAGAATACAACTAACTTCTACTCTAGGTATTTGAGAGGGGTTCCCTGGCAAAATAAAACATTCTTTCAGTTCTTAATTACGAAAGATAAATATTGCACCTGCCAGGGAAAGGTTTCTGCAGATTTACTCTTCAGTGAGGACAATTTGAGCTTCCTGCTGGCTTTTGAATATTCTCAGTGTTGCATCACTTGAAGAATGAAGTGCAACTCGCCCATTTGTTATTCTTCCTACTTACAGAGGTGGATTAAAGGGAAGCAAAGTGATTTACATGGTCATGCACAAGAGAACATAAATAATGCTTTTGTGTTTGCTAATGAGAGCAGTAATGTGGAAGTGCAATTCCTGTAAATGGCAGCACAACCTCCCCTCTCCCATTGTTTGGGAAGGGGAAGAGCCCTGGGATTCTCCTCACTCCTTGTGGGCTCTCACATCTATGATATTTCTATGTGCTGCTCTTCAAAGAAATAACTCCTCTATTCCTCTCTCTTGATTTCCAGTAGAATAATATTCGTTTATAAATTTGGATTGCTGCTTCCTCGTGTATTGGGGACAGACTTTTAGTAGGGCCTGTGGTGATAGGATATGGGGTAATGGGTTTAAACTAAGAGTGGATGTGAGGGAGAAAGTTTCTGTGATGATGTGGTGGATTCCCCATCCCTGCAAACATTCCAGGCCAGGTTGGATGGAGCATCCTGATCCAGTGGAAGGTGTCCATGGAGGAGGTTGGGGTGACCTTTAAAACCCCTTCCAACCCAAATAATTTTGTGATTACGACCCAGCCAAGAGCCGGGGGCAGGTAAAACAGATCAGAGGATTGATCCATCTGGGAAGGAGGGAGAGAGGAGAAAGGAAATGAGTTTTTCTTTTGGATCAGCTCTTCTCTCGCTGTGTGGGTGCACAAGAGCTGGGAATGATGCCCTGAGGAGCTGGGGCTGGGGAGGCAGGGCTGGGTTGTCACCTCTGTGACTGCACTGAGGGCACACAGAAAAGGGACATTTGTCACTGATGTCACTTCTCCAGCTGGGCTGTCTGAAAACACCTCACAGGAAAATGCAAACCCCTTCCACTCCTCCAAGTCCAGATATTTGATTCAGGTTTTTCCACTCTCTCTGCTGCTGAAGGTAGGGAGTTGTGTAAGTTTTGGTGCATCATACGATGTTCCTGCTGGGCAGTTACAACTGCTTCATACTCATTGCAGGTTACCTAAGTTACTATTTTAAGTAAATTACTGCTGCTGATGACCGAAACGGGGAAAGAAATCAATAAAATTTCAATTTGATACACAACTTTTTAGGCGGAGCCCTTCTGTTCTTAAGCCTTACAGGATTATTATTGTTTCTGTGGACTAAACCAGGCCAAATAGCTCAAGTTAAACCTATTAGAAAACTGGCGTGGATTTAAAGGCTCAGAACCATCTGGGAATGAGATCACACATAGTGGTTCTTAATATAGACAGCTTTGTCATTACAGATCTATTTGAGAACCAATTAATTGGCACTGACCTAAAGCGCTGTTGTGACACACTTGCATATGTAAAAAGGTTAAAAGTATTGTTGGGCAGAAACTTAATCTCATTATATATATATATTTAATTTCAAGGATAAAGCATAAAGAGACCAGCGTTTGTATAGAATGTTTTGAAGGAAAACACAAGTTCTTCCTCTGGCTATTTTTATCCATCCTTGCTTAGCACCTTGTTTTGTTTCTTGGGTTTGGGATTTGGGGGTTTTTTTCCCCCCTTTTTAAATTGCCTTTTAAGTTCCTCTGCATAGTGTCTTGTAGGTTTGTGTAACCACTCCTCAGTGTTTACTGGGATTGTAAATAATTCTAGAGTATAAATAATAACATGAAACAAGCTATTTTATATTTGGAAAAAAATAAATGCTGACATAGAATGTTTAAATGCCACATGAAAATTTATCTTATTAATTCAGCCTTATTACTGTATCAAAAAGCTAAAAATTTCAAACAGGAGTTTTTCAAGGGCAGCCAAGTACTACATAATTTTTTCCATAAAAGACCTAGGATTTTTTTTTTAATGCTACTTTACATCTTTTTGGAGGATTTAAATACTGAATACCCTGGGAAAATAAGACACTGCACATACAAATCACCAAAAAGTAGGTGAAAAGTGAAGATGCTCTAACAGTGGGAGAAGTTAATGTCTGTGTTTCTACACACTTGTGATGATGTTATTGATGGTGAGCTCCTCGATGGTGAATAGGTAAGAAGCTTCTGTGGGCAAAGAAGGTAATTTTGTTTTATTTCTCTTGATTTTACAGTGGAAGAATCAGACATCATCGACCTGGAAAAGAGATACTGGCTGCTGAAAGCTCAGTCAAGAACTGGACGCTTTGATTTGGAGACGTTTGCCCCCTTAGTGTCCCCTCCCATCCATCCGTCTCTGAGTGAAGGTATGGCATGAGGGGCAGCTGTGTGAGGAGCTTCTGCTGCTCTGGTGACTTACAACTGCTGTGGCCCTAAAAGTGTCTGTTCTGAAGAGTCCTTTTAGCTTGAACAGCAGAATAACTTCACTGAGTTCTGAAAAATGGGAAAAGAGGCCTGAGAAATGTCCATTTGTTGGGAAATCTGCAATGCTGAAGGAGGTGTTGCATTCTTATCAGTTGGCAGGAAATATGTCAGATTTGCCCTTTAGTTGCTTAAAATTTTTTTCTTAAGATTCTGTAAAGACAAAATAAACTGCTGGCCCTGAATGAGAGCAAATTGACCATTTTTAAGCTGAAAAATGTGACTTCCATCTATTAAATGACAACTCAGTGTGCAAGTCAGCTGTTGTATCATGCAGCCAATGAAACACTCCTCCCTAGTAATGTAGATTAAGGAAGATTTTATTCAAGAGACTCAGTCAGGAGATTTTGTAGGTTGTTATTTCTGCTGACAACCAAACTGGTCTGTCCAGCTGAGGCCACTGGTAATAACTGGAGGTTGCAGTTGTCTAATTGCCATTTGCTGCATGACATGAGGATATTCAGGGACATTCCCCTTGCACACCAGTTCTGCTCTGCAGTCCTGGAGTGACAATTTTTTTATTACCAAAAGGTTGGCTTTAGTGACAAGTGGCAGCAGTAAGTGACAAATGGGAAATTCATTTGCAATGGTAAAAAATCAGAATTTATGTCCAGTTCTGCAGGGATGCATCCCTACATCCTTTTGTTTCTGAGTGTGTTTTATTCCTCAGTGGTTTAAACTTTCAGAGCTGCTGTGGTGGAACTTGAATGGTCTCTGGTTTGCCTTCTGTGGAGACATCGTTGCTAAAAAAATAAATTACAGGATAAATAATGCTGAATGATTGGAACTTTTAAATGCTTTGAAGACTGGTGACTACAGCTCTTAACTCAGGGCCAAATTTGCAGTGAAATTCAGCGATTTCCATAGGAATTTCTGTCAGGCACATTGGAAATTCTGGCCATACTGGTTCAGCTCTGCTGTAAATCAGTCATGACAAGGAGGGTGTGAGGATCAGGCAGCTGCTCAGAATTCCTGATTCCTTCCCCACCCCTGGCTGGATCAGCCATCCCTGAGAGATCTAATTCACCTTTACATGGACTTAGTAGTGCTTAATTACCGTTATTACACTTAATAAGAATAAATGACAAGTGTTTGTGCTTCTCCTTGCCCGTGTTCCCCATTGACCCCTGGTGGAGGTGCTGGGTGGGTCTCTCAGGTGCTGTAACAGGAGATGCTTTTGTGGTTTGCAGGTTTGTTTAATGCTTTTGATGAAAACCGAGACAATCACATAGATTTTAAAGAAATTTCCTGTGGGCTCTCAGCATGTTGCAGGGGACCCTTGGCAGAGAGACAGAAGTGTAAGTATGCAAAATTTAACTGTTAATTTGGGAGGAGTTTTTTCAGTTTGAACAATTTGAGGTTTAGTTGTTTTCACCTTTGGAGATTCTTTTCCCACTGAACAAATATGTGTTTGTGAAAGGTGACTTTGGAAGTTAAAAAAAAATAGAGGAATTTTAAATATCAAGGTTTCCTTTTATAAAGGATGATTAAACCTAATTCTATGTATTTTACAGCTTATCAGTAATTTCATATAAATTATCTAACTGGGAAAAACTACATTTCAGAAGTTATTTTTGCAGCCTTCTGCATTTTGATGCAGAAATGTGTATCTCAATATAGAAAGTGCAAACACTTAGCTACTCATTATCTATAATAGAAAACAAATGTCCTATTTGATTGTCTTGTGGTAAATAGCATGTTGTGGCTTTTCACTGCCCAGTTCCCAGCTGGCTCCCTGCAAGGTTCCTGTGTTTTGAAACACTTTTTGCTCCCTACTTCTCCAAAGCCATATTGTTGCAACTTCCAAGCTGTAATTCCCTGGACATTTCTGGATGCACATATGTTCCCTGCTATGTCCCATCAGCAAACACAGCAGAGGATTGCAGGAATCTGGATTTGAGTTTATTAAACACAGCTGCTCCATTTCCTCACCTCCACACGTGCATCCCCCCGTCAGAACTGTCAGCACTGAATCAGCTGCTCGGGGCTCTGCAGGCTTGGGGGGCTGCAAGGAATCAAGAAAATCCTTGTGGAGTGGCTCTAACAGCAAAGTCATTCCCTTTTCCCTCAGTTTGCTTCAAGGTGTTTGACGTGGACCGGGATGGGGTCTTGTCTCGCACCGAGCTCAAGGACATGGTGGTGGCACTCCTAGAGGTCTGGAAAGACAACAGGACAGACAAAATACCTGTGAGTGGTGTCTGGGGGTTGCTTGCCTTCTGTTTTCTTGAGCCATCCTTCCAAAGGAGGAATGTGCATGATATTTGGGTCGGGGTCAGTGAGGTACAGGCTTCCCTGAGCCCCTCAGCTGGGGATGGGGACAAGGGGCTGTCCTCTGCCTTGCAGAGCTGTGCCCTGCCCAAAGCACAAGGCTGGATTAAATGTGTGTCCCTGACCTGCCCAAAGCTCTAGGGTTTGTCTGTAATGTGTGTTCTTTCATATAAAGGAAGGTACAAAAGCACAGCCTTTTTGCCTGGGAGCCCTTGGTCGGAATTACTGAGAGTTTCCATCGTCTCTTACAGTTTTATTTTTATTCTGAGCACATTCTGCTGGGAGACTGTAACTCTGTTTTCTAATCCTTTTGTTGAAGGAGTTGGACATGAGTTTGTCTGAAATCGTAGAAGATATTTTGCATATGCATGATAACACAAAGGTAGGAATTTGCTGTTCTTTCCTTGTCATTTTTTATACCCCAGTATCTTCAGTTGATTTATAAGGAAGTAAATCCTTGTACTTTCTTCAGAGCAGAGATGTGTCAGTAAAAGGATCTTTTTCAAGAAATGTCAGTTTTCCATTAAAATTTACCACGTTGTTCTGTGAAAGAAAGAACATGTTTGAATTTTATAAGCCATTTTAATACATGAAGCTAAACCCAAAATGCATAACCAGACAAAATTAATTGGAAGCCTGCACTGTTTGCAAGGCTCTGCTGTGCATAACTAACACCAGTTTTAAATCTGATGCTTGACTTCTGTTCTGGAGAAACTGCTCTTTGTTTGCTGTTAAAACTGATCTTAAGAGAGAGTGCATAAGTTTATCTTATATTTTATGCTGTCTCAAGACATTATCCTCTCATGGAGGCATCTGTCATGACACAACAAAAAGCCTTGGTAGTTTATATTGTGCTTTAAATTTAGCTGGGTGTAAATCTGTAATTATCTGTAATTCTGCTCTTTGGAGATAGGAAATTTGGAGACATCCACGAACAATATTGTGGAAGTTGCTTCCATTATTTCATCCTTTGCTTCACTAATTGGGAAGTGTGTCTGGAAATGATAAATAATTTATGAAAAACTATACAGAATGTCTAGAAATGCTTAATTACTTGTTTGAATAGTTGTCTTGCCTGCTTGTACTCCAGCAAAGTGGTGGGCAAATACTTTATTGTAATTCTTTAATTGCCAAAGCAGTGGAAATTGTGGCTTCTCTCTGTTTCATCCTTTGAGGTTTTTATTGTTTGGCTTCCTGAAAAGAGGGTAGTTTATAATCAAGTGTACAGCAGTCATGATTCCACAAAGAGTTAAAACACAAGACTTCAGTCTTCAGAATGTTTTTGTAGTTGCATCATCATTGTAGTGCTGGAAAGAGCTGATGGTGCAGTAATTACATAAATTATTTAACCTCTTTTCGTGTGTTAGCTTTGACCTGGGTGAACTCTGGAGAAAATGGTCTGTAAGGAGAGGCAGAGTAACTGCCAGTGCTGTAAAATTGGCTCTGAATTATCTTGCCAGATAAAAAAAATCAGATTGATCCCTTCACTGAATCGAAGATCTCTGTGCCAGGGTCAGTGTTACACCCCTGTGACCTGGCAGGTGATTAAGAGTTAATGGGATTTGTGTTGTTGGGTGAGATCACAAGGGCTTGGTGACCCAAACTGGTTTTTCCCAGCCCTCAGAGGAGGGTGATGGGTGTGTGTGGGTGCAGGTGGACACTGGATGTGAGTGATGGAGAGCAGGTTCCACTCTCTGCAATGGTTCACCCTCTGTACTCCCAGAGCTGTTTCATTCTCTAGGTTGCCTGTGTTATGCTAAAACTGGATTTTGTTTCTTTTCATTGCATCAAATTTTATTGAAAAAGTGGTAGATGGGTAGATGCCAATTTTTATCAAATCCCTGGTTTTGTCATGCCTTGTATGAGACATGTAATGAGCATTTTACCAGAACCAGGTTCATGTTTTGATGGCTTTTCCTTCCCCTTTCCTTCTCCTCCCTTCCAGCTCGGACATCTCACTCTGGAGGACTACCAGATATGGAGTGTGAAGAGTGCTCTTGCCAATGAATTTTTAAATCTGCTTTTTCAGGTATGTTTAGGGGAAATCTAAGGTTGTAATTTACAGTAATTAACTGCTGAGCTTTCTGCATGGCCACGAAGTGCAGCATCAGCATCTGTGTGCACGGGCTGGGGCTGTGCAGGAGGGGATGTGGCTTTGCAGCTCTGCCTTGGCAGAGTGATTCTCTCTTTGATTCTTGTTCCTTGCAGTGCATGGAGATGCCTGAAGCCTCATCTGTTCAGGAGAACCTGGTGCACTGTTCAGAAAATGAACAGAAATGTCGAGTATATCAGCAGTTATATTTGCCATTAGACAAAGGCTGTGTTTTAAATGGGTTTTGTGGCAGATCTTTGCCAAGAAAGTAACACAGGGAATGAGAAAAAAATCTCAAATTCTTTACTGTTACATTTTACAACCAGTTTCCCTTTCCATTTTCTGTTCAGGCCCTCTAAGGTACCTCTCATTGCTTCCTTAATGAAGCAGTCCTTGAAAGCTGGGATATCCTATTGCTGTTCACTTGCAGAAGCTGAGGATTAAGTATGTGCTGAATTGGGTTTTAATTGAGCTTGAATTGGATTTTTCTAAATCCTTGAAAGCCATATTTTAGCTCTGGCTCACTTTGTGCAGAAAATAACCCTCAAAGAGTATTTTCATCCACTGCAGTTTGTTCCTTACCTGTTTTCCATTGAGGCTGATACTTGGAGTTTAAATTATAATAATAATAATAATCCTAATTGGCCTGTGACTCCTTTATAAATTGCATTTTGAATGATACCTCCCCAAGAGCTTCAGGGTGACTGAGTGAGAGTATCCTGAGGCCACCAGCTACACCACAGCTGGAAAGAATAACACCAGAAAGTTCTTCAAATTCATTTTATCTCTAATTACATCAGGTTTGCTGAAGTTGCAACCTTCTCAAGAAGGGCTGTATTTATTTTTGGCCTGTCTAGCATCAAATATCCCCTCATAACTAAATATTGATGAACGAACAAATATCTCTGCAATCTTGACAAAGAGTGAATGAAGATATAATAAATCTGTCTTAATGCTGATTACACATCACCAGTTGCACATTGCTCATTGGAAGTCTCATTTACAATATTTTTTTCCTCCTGGCATAGCTGCTGTATTTTCATTTTAGATTTTAATTTTAATTTTTTTTTTTGATAACTTTATCACTTAAAGCACAGGGCAGAGTCTGTCATTGATTTATCTGGGCATTAATTTGAGGTGTCATGTGCCTCATCTGCAGGCAGAAAAGCCAAATATTCTGAGTGGAAAGCTCGTCAACAAATGGGTTTGTTTGCAGAGGGGTTCGTTTATCTGAAGAATCTCATTTGAGCTCAATGCTACCGAAATTTAAAAAGAAACACCAGACCCAGCTGTGTTGTGTGTGCTGGAAAATCTGTTGCTTCCCCCTGGCTAATGGCCTTTGTTTCATTCAGAATGTGAAATGGTCTCTCTCACTGTAATATAAACTTAAATAAGACATCTTAGCATGTGATTAGAAATCTCCAGCTGAGATACAAATTGATGGCCTCAAAAGAGACATAAGGAGGAGACTTTAAATCATGGTGTGAGCAGCAAAACCATCTGGGGGAGTCGAGAGCTGCCCCTGCTCCCTGGAAGGTTCCTGTGGAGTCTCCTCCTTCCCTGTCCAGCTTTATTGGGAAAGGAGTAAAATAGGAGCCATCTGACACTGGCTTGTACTGGGAATAAAACCCCACCCAGGCCAGGCAGCTGGCCAGGAGATGGGGCCTCTTCCTTCTGGGTTCAGTTCAAAACTAAGTAAAAAGAGAAGGAAAAACAGCCCCAGACATTCAGAGAATGCTCTGCACTCTGCAGAGTGCTTTTGGCTGTGCTTTGGGTTGGTTGCTGTGCTTTGAACTCCTCCCTCAGCCTCTCCAGGGCTTGTTTCCCTTTTAATCCCGTCTACAACTTCTCCTCCCCAGTTTTTTCCCTTTCAATTCTTTTTAGCTTTTAGTTCATCCTCTTCCAACCACTTGTGCTCTCCCAGTTCCTCATTCCCTCTCTCCAGCACATCCTGACTTGGGTATCTGCTCCACATCAGTCCTGTGATGTCTCAGCCTGAAAATAATGAAAACTGCTTTTCTCTTCACCTTAATATTTGTCTTAGGGCATTTGAGATTCTTGGTGCTTTTATCTTAACAGTGGGAGCAGGTTGTGAATCTCATAGCTCAAAAAACTTTCTTGTTAGTGATTCATTCACATTTAAGTAATCTCGCTCCATTATTAAATGATGAAAAGTCTCATTTGAGTTGTTTTTTGCTTTTATTTGCCTGTTAATAAGAATTACTTTCTTTTTCCAGGTGTGTCACATAGTTTTGGGACTGCGACCTGCCACCCCAGAGGAGGAAGGACAGATTATTAGGTGTGTGCTTTGCTCAGGAGCTTAAATGGCTTTCAGATCCACCTTTTAGCATTTTCCCAAGGACTGGAAGTTCCCTGTTTCAGCTAAAGATTCCTATTCTCTCTGTGCAGAGGCTGGTTGGAAAGAGAGAGCAGGTATGGCCTCCAGCCAGGGCACAACTGGTTTCTCATTGCTATGCCCTGGTGGCACCAGTGGAAAGAATATGTCAAATATGTAAGTAGAATAATCATAATCTCTACTGAATAAGTGATTTCTTGTATTGCTGAATGTGTTGATGGAAAAAACAGTGTGGAGGAAATGACTGCTGAACCAATAATGCTCAGAATTGAGCAGCTCCTGTCTCTTGGTGGAAAATAATTGTTCTGCTGAATCATTGTTATGTGGGGAGCTTTTCACTGTAATTTCATTAAACCCTCATCTCTTTCATCATTCCTGCAGCTCAAAATATTTTTTGAATAAAAACATGCTCACAGGAGCATATCTTTCAAGTCTTCCGATCCATTTGATAATAAAACTGCCCTCTTTGGGTTTGACTTGGCTTGGGCCACAAATACACTGAATTTTCTGGACAAAGGAGGAATTGGTGTAACTGACTTTAGAGGCAATGACAAAAAGTAGTCTGATACCCAGTCAAAGGAGTCCTGCTAAAACTTTATAGATGCAAGGTGGTCTTTAATACCCCTTAACTAAAATATTTCAGCTAAAGCACCACTGAATTGTACAAAATACAGAATGCTTAATACATTTAATAAAATTTAATTGGAAATAAATATTAGTTGCAGGCTAAACAAGTGAAATAAACCTCTCAAAAGAGTTTTTCTGTCCTCATAAATAATCATATCAGTATTTGATTTGTTTTATAAAAACAAATAGCTGAAAATACTCAGAAAACTGCAGTGTGTGCATTAACTAACCATGTAACAACCATTATTCTTTGTGCACAAGGAATTGGACAAATGAGGGTTGAAATGCCAGAAATGCCAGGTAATTTGATCCTTACCCTGGTGTAAGTGCTCAGATGTGCACAGGATTTCATCCCTAATCCTTTGCATAATGGCACAAGGCCATTACTCACTGCACCTCTTGAGCTAAGGAAAAAACCTCAGAATTTCTGTGAAAATGCTGCAGGTTTGAGGAAAAAATGTGGCTTTTGTTGTTGTGCTTGTCCTTAGTTAACCATATGAACTTCAACAGGGACAAATCTTCAAATATTTATAGTCTGTAATTATAGGTATATTTTTATGTCTCTAGACAGAGAAAATAAGTGTGGAATTCTGCTCCTGTGCAGAATGGTTTATTTGATTATTTTCACAAATTTGGGTGTTTATTTCTGCTGATGTTTTATTGGTACATGTAGAAAATGTTTTTTCTTCAGCAGATCTTGTGATGTGCAAAAGTAGTCACAGAACTGAACTTTTGGTGGCTGCTTTGACTGACATATCTTTGATCTTGGCTCACAATTAACTTCTCTATTTCTTACCCACTCTAGGATGCAAACCCTGTTGTGATAGAGCCTTCATCTGTCTTGAGTGGAGGTAAGAATTCCCTCGTAGCTGCTGCAGCCAATACCCCAGAACAGGGAGAAGACAAAATGGGAGGTCTTAATGACTTCAGTGCACCAGAAGAAAAGTTTTCAGATAATATTTCCACTGCCTCAGAAGCCTCAGAATCCACCAGCAGCAGTAAGCATCTTATTTCCTTGGAGGTTTAATGTAGAACAGCTTTTGGGAAAACTGCACACTGCATGGACCCCTCCAGCCACAGAGATAACACAGTTTGGATTGCAGGGTTTTTTTAAGGATTTTTTAGTGTGTGGTGGCTAAACACAAAGTCTTGTTTAACAGCAGTTTATCTGTTATGCTGGGATTAGTTTCCAGAATTATTTTTGTCCTGTCATTTACTTTCTGAGTGGCTTTTCCCCCCTACTTTCACATTAAGTTGTTTTAAGCTTGTATCTGGTTGATCCTATACTCTGCCATGCAATAAAAGAGGGAAGAAACAGCAAAAAAGCATGAGGAAAAGCAGAGTTGTAGTTTTACAGGGCATGTGATTTAAATTTGAATGAGTTTGTGGAGATCCTAAGAGCCATCTTGGTGAACGAAGAGATTTTAGTCCTGATTTTCAATGAGTTCTTGTGAGAATTGGAGATTTTTTTTCTTGTAAAGCAGCTGATGTTTTAAAATCATAACTTCAGTTGAAATTAGATAAATTACTGTGATATTTTTGGGTATAGGGGTTGGGGGAAACAAAGGACAGAAAGAGAGACAAGTTTTAGCTTAAAGGTTCTTTATTTTAATTGAAATTTCCATTTAGTTCTGCATGACCAAAGCAGCTTCTGTGAGAATAAAAGCATTGCCTTTTCAAGGAAAAATAAAATAAGGCATGATTGGATATATCTTCAGTTCTGGGTATGAGTTTTTCAGCAGTTTGATGTTCAAACATCCAAACAACCACTAAATGCTCACCACATTTGCTCATGCAAAGCTGGTTAGGCTGTTTCAGAGCTGTGTTTGTGTAATCATGGTATAAAATGTATCAAATATAATATAAAATCAGAAATCCCTTTCTGAGAGATAATACAGTTGCATGTTTCACTGCAGGATGAAGGACAGCAAACTTCAACAATCTTTTTTAAAGCAAGGGTACAGGATTGTAACTCATTCCTTTCTGGTTTATGGGATCAGGAACTGAGCTATTTCTGGTTTTTTCTCTTGCTCTGTGCTCAGACACTCTGTACCCTGGCACCCCAGGCTCTGAGGTGTGCTTTGCAAGGCAGCACAACACTTCAGACAACAACAACCAGTGTTTCCTTGGATCCAATGGGAATGCTCTGCTCCAGCTGAATCCCCAGAAACCAGGAGCTATTGATAACCAGCCCCTGGTGACACAGGAGCCAGTGAAGGTAAAGGCACCCAAGGCATGGGAATAGAGGAAATTATCACACCTTTTTTATGTTGGTCTTTTTCAGCTTAATTCTGAATTAACACTGCTCTGTCAAAGAGCAAAGTTTAGGTTTCTTACTCTTATATGAAGAGGGAAAATTGTGTTCTGCTTCTAAGGCTACTCTTGTGTTTTGTGAGAAAAGAAACGTTCAAAGTGTTCTTACACAAAATTTATCAATGGGAAAGGTATTTATGAAAAGACAGCTTGCAGCATTAAATGTAAAATACTTTGTTAATCAAACACTTCAGTGTTTCCATCTAAATAGGAATTTACTGCTGTTGTATAACAATATAGTAAAACAAAACTGACAGTTTTTGCATTATGAATGCAAATAAAACATGGAACACAGACCAGCAGCATCAATGTTGAGCAGAGATGGGATTTTTCTATCCAAAGTTGTTGGAGTAGGTGACACGAGCAAAACACATGAATTTTATACTGCTCAAGCTTTTAGAGAAATAGTAAATAATGAAACTTGAACGTTAATTACTGTTACATTTAACTACCATCTCTCAGTGTGAAAAGCAGCTGCTAATTGTTACTTAGAAGTCTTTTAATAATTGAAGAGTGTTCTGTGACTGTGTACTGATTTTTCCACTTGAGATGTGACAAAACCCCATTCTTTTTATTTAAAGGCTGCATCATTAACAATGGAGGGTGGAAGATTAAAGAGATCTCCACAGCTGGTGGAAGGAAAGGACTATGTCATGGTGCCAGAACCAGTCTGGAGAGCACTTTACCACTGGTATGGAGCAAACCTGTCCTTGCCCAGGCCGGTAAGTTGTGATTTTAGACACTT
Organism: Monarcha castaneiventris obscurior; assembly: GCA_026261815.1. Classification (NCBI taxonomy): domain Eukaryota; kingdom Metazoa; phylum Chordata; class Aves; order Passeriformes; family Monarchidae; genus Monarcha; species Monarcha castaneiventris. Next base: position 9,509,430 of record JAMPIT010000343.1, read on the forward strand.
TTTAACAACCAGATTTGTCCAGTGGCACAAGGTAACCTCTTACTCCCACTTCATCCCATGTCTTGAAGGGGCAGACAGGGAAAAAGCAGCCTCCAGCCTGGTACTGGATGGAAAGCTGTGGCTGTTGAGCAGGAGGTTTGCAGCACAAGCCCAGGGGATCTTGTGGCAGGGCAGAAGCTGCTCAGCTGCTGCTGTTTGCTAAAGCACACAAAAGTAAACCTGAGGTCAGTTTCAAAGGCCTAGCATCAAAACACTCATCTTTAAAAACTGAGAGAAAGTTAAAAAGCTATAAAATGAAAAGTGGGACACCTGCAGCTTTGGAAAGCTGTTCCTGCTCTCTGACAATTCCATGCAGTGAGGGAAAGGCAACAATTGCTGCTGCAGATTCAGCGTCACAGAAACACAACGTGCAAAACTGGGGGAAGAGCCCAAAAGCAGATGGCAATAGGTGAGTCCAGGGAAGAGAACAAGCCAAGACTGTTCTCTGTCAGGATGGCTGCTCAGGAGCTCTTGGGAGCTGGAGCTGCAGGAGTCTGCTCACTTGGAAACATTGGGAACTTTTCCTTCAGTTTCTCCTGAGCGTATTTATTCCACAGAGTTTGTTTGTTCTGTGTCAGGTAGTCTCTTGTAGGAGATGCACTTACAAAAAAAGGTTATGAGGGGATTTTTGTGATGGTAGCAATAGATATTTGGTGCTTGGTGTCACAAACATTCATGTCACAGATGGGAGAGGAGTATATCTATGATTTTTGACAATTTGGTCTGTTGGCTTTAGTGCAGACAATTATTTTACAGGGAAAAATCACTGGCTTCTTACCTCCTCCCACACATTCTCCATGGAAACAAACACCTTTCATGATCCAGAAAAGGCCACATCACTTTATACACAAAGTAATGTGCTTTTTTTTCTCAGAAAATGTCATCACCAATGTTTTTGTTGTAGCTGCAGTTTAGTATTGTGGCGCTTCAGTGTGGTACGTTCCTTCCCACAGATTGAGCTGTTTTCCTCTGCTTCACATGGTCACAAAAAGAGTGAACGTTCCTTCCATTTCTGTTTGCATATTTGAGCAGATCTAGGTGGCAAAATCTTTGTAGAAATGGTGGCTGCAAAGCTGCAAAACATGTTTTGGGGTAATTTCAGCTTTTTCTGTCAACGCAGCAAAATGCCACAAAAGTAGGTTGCAGCCTGTTTTACAGTATGAAGGTTTTAAGTCAATCCTGTGGTTCACAAAGTTCAAACCAAATGTCTTATCCTGCATGTGTCAGTTTCTGCAACAGCTGTGAAACTTTTATGTGCAAGTATACAGTGAGTGGAATTAATGAGGTTCATTGTGGATTCGCATTTATTCCAGGAATTATAAAAATGTTCTTTCTGTGGTGTGGTGCAGAGGGTGATGCTGCACTAACTAAGGTGTTTGCTTTTGACAACCTGCAGCTAATAAGCTTCAAAAAGTGCTTAGGAATCAGGAAATTGTCATTCCTGGGGATGTTTGCCTAAAACCCCATGAGAAGTTCGGATTTTTTTTGTCTCCTCATAAAAGAGTTTGGATTTTGAATAATTTAACCATTTTTTAATGATTTAATCATTCCCATTCCTATTGGTATTCCCTCCACACTTGCAAGGTGAGGCTCCAGGATGTTCCAACCATGTTTTGCAGGTGATCAAGAACAGCAAGACCAACGTGCCAGAGCTGGAGCTGTTCCCTCGGTACCTGCTGTTCCTGCGGCAGCAGCCGGCCACGCGCACCCAGCAGTCCAACGTCTGGGTCAATATGGGTATGATGAGCCTCAGAATGTTCCCTCAGCATTTGCCCAGAGGTAACTTAAGAATGCAGCAAGAACCACCACCCCTGTGCAGTTTCTAGGCCAGCCCAGGCTGGGGCAGCTTCCTGCGCTGTGCTTGTGCTCCAGCTCAATCCCCCTGCGGCACAATCGGCGCTCGGGAGCAGCCAGGGGCTTGCCCTGCCCTCTCCTCAGGGGAAGAGGCAGCAGGGAGCATTTGCAAGGAAATCAGTTGATTCTCCCATGGTTATGGATGAGTTGGGAGTGAGAAATGAGCACTGCAGAAGCTGAAGTGATCAGAAGAGCTAGAGCTGGGCATTCCCGTTGGGAGTGATTCCTGTAGCCATGGAATAGGTGCCTCTGTGCCTCTCTGATAGTGCAGTGGCACAATAAATTCAATTAATGCTCAGCCAACTGCTTCTGAGTTACTTGGGCAGCTGGGCTTTGATGCCCAAAATTATTTAATGCTCTTTAGAGAGAGATGAAATGAATGGAGTATGAAGACTATTATTTGACATAGTTCAAAAAGACAATTGCCAAATATAAACACCCAGCTAAAATCTCTTTGTCATAACTGTGGTGGTAATGCTCACCAAAAGATTATGCAAGAGTAATCTTTAGGTTGTGGCTTCACATTTCAGCTGGGAGGTGTTGCAGGATTTGTCTCCAGTTCCCAGTTTGCCTCACACAAGAGGCTGGAAGGAATCCCTCCTGTTCACATTTGGACACACTCAGATATTTATTTGCAGCCACAGTGACCTGTCCAGAAATGGGCTCACCTGACTGCTGAAAATTCAATCCTTCAGCCCTGCCACTGTCACAATGTGGTTCAAACCCTCATGCAGATGCTCAATTTTTCACTGCTTTGGTAGGATCTAAACCCTCTCTGTGTAGTGAGCAGCTGCCTGTGCCATCGAGTTCTGCTGCACAAACTGCCTCTGCCCAAATTCAGCTTTCTGCCTGACCTAATCAAATGGAAACTGCTTTGTTTGGACATCCTAAAATGCCCAAATTCCAATGAAGAGAATCTTCTCATGTGCCAAATTTGATCTTGATTTGGAATTACTTTGCACTGCACTAATTTGATTGTCCAATCAGTTATTAATCTTGTGGAGTTCTCAGATGTGCTTTCTTGCTGTAATCTTACCACTAATCCTCTGATCCCTAATCACAGAAAACGTTTGTTTTCTTTTAAAAAAACTGAGTACTTTGCTTGGTACACTGAAGCCAGACTGATGCTTTGCTGATTTATAAGGTATCATTTACTCTCTTGTCAAATTGCATGTGATGATATAACACTGCACCTTTTCGTGTTGTACTCTTTATTTTATTGTAATCTTTTAACAGTGAAAATAGAATTGTGTCACTTCTCAGGCTGTTTAGGTTTTGCAGTTGCCCAGTTTGGGTTTGGCTGGATAATAAAAGCTTTTCATGTCTCTGTAAGGAGTGGGGGGAACTTCTAAAGCTTAAACTAAAAAACCTCAGAAAAAAACCCCCCTCTTTAAAGTTGGTCTCATCTCTAGTGGAAATATTTTATTTAAAGATGAGCTCACATTATGAAGAGCAACAATCTAGACTAATTAATTAATTTGTGTGGCAAATGTGGGGTTGTTGAGAATTTTGGTGGAAATCCCAGGTGCCTTTGCAGAATGTTTTGAGGAATTTAGTTATTAAGAAGTTTAGTTTTTAAGGATACTTTATTGTGAGCTGCCAGGCTGATTTTGTGTTCACAGATCAGCATTCATCCTCACAGAAGAGCTGAAGCAAAGCCATGCTACTTCCAAAAATAGTCAAACTGATTTTTTTTTTACCTTATTTTTTGCTTACAATGTTCTCTCGAAAAGGGAATCTGTACGAAATTTTAAAGTCCTTTATTTTGAAAATCCCCTTTGCCTCTCATACTGTGTCTTTAAGAGACAAAAAGAATTGTAAAAACTTGTAAAACTTCATTGAATTTTTCATATTTCCTATGACAATCTCAGGGGAGCAATTTTCTAACAGGTTTTGCTAAGAAGGGAGGTATTTTATCTACTTTGTGATAGCAAATTTGTTGTCCCAAAGGGTCAATAACAACTGAGTTTCCACCTAACCCATAAACACAAGCACTACAAGTGCCTACTACTTTTTGCAGAGAGTGTATTTAGTGTATAAGTTGTTACTGATCCAATCCCTGGGTAAATCCATTCTCTTCTCTCACTGTGAATGCAGGGAATGTCCCTTCCCCAAATGCCCCTTTAAAAAGGGTCTTGGCTTACACTGGCTGCTTCAGTCGGATGCAAACCATCAAGGAGATCCACGAGTATCTGTCCCAGAGGCTACGGATAAAGGAGGAGGACATGCGCCTCTGGCTCTACAACAGTGAGGTAATTTGCTCCTTTGCCTTTTCTTATTGAATATTATGTGTTTTATTCCTTTCCAGAAACTATAGATACACGTGCACAGAAAAATCGGAGTGGCCATAAATATCCTTGACGGTTAAAGACTCTTGCTGTTTATTTTTCCGAGTTTTCCGTGCTTTAATTTCCTTGCTTTGGGGTGAAAGGATCCTCAGAGTGTTGTACATGTAGAACTCTTAATTCTATGAGGTGTTTTTTTTCCTCCTGCAGAACTATCTCACTTTGCTGGATGATGAAGATCACAGACTGGAATATCTTAAAATCCAAGATGAGCAGCATTTAGTAATAGAAGGTATAAAAAGGGGCTGTAATTGGTTTATGCACTAAAAACAGAAGTTTACAGGGGGAACCTATGGGGAGGTGGTGGCAAAGCTAATTTGGGAGAGTTTGCATGTATTTTGCCCCTATTTTGAAATACTTTTGGATCTTTTGTTGGTCTGCAACAACAAGAAGTGTCAGTGATGGCTCATGAACTGATTTGTTCAGACCTGATGGATCCTTATTGAGAATTAGAATAAGCACTGAAAAATTTGCTATTCAACAACAAAAGCAATCCCAAGGCTGCTTTCTAAAGATGTTACTGGTGTGCTTGGAGGGATGCCAGTGGTAGAATGACTTCCAATAATGATTAGAAACATTGAAATGAAAACTAGCAAAAATAATAGCTAAAAGTAAGCAAATTTCTAATCCCAAATATTAGAAAATTTTAATTAAAGCTCTTCAGCTGTGTAAGCTCTCTGGAGTAAGTAACAATTTTTAAAAACCTCTTTTCATGTCCCTTTCTAGTTCGAAACAAAGACATGAGCTGGCCAGAAGAGATGTCTTTTATAGCAAACAGCAGTAAAATAGACAGACACAAAGGTGAGTCTTTCACAGAGTCCTTGAATTATGATGAGAAGAAAAATCCAAGAAAGCAATTGAAATGTTGAAACAATTTTTTTTAACACAAGTCCTTTTAACACTGGGTGAGGTCTTTTATGCTGCTTTGCTGGGTTTTTATATTAACTTCAATGCTGGGAATGTGGGATGTGAAGAGAAATCTGTAGATGTTCAGACACTGCTTTAGTAAATGGTACACAGCAGATTTTGGACTTTGTGTTTATTACCTTGGATTTTGTTAAGGCAAGGAATATTTAAGATTTTAACAAATGAATCCAGAATTTTCAGTGCCATAATGACCTGAAAGTATTCTGAATGGGTTGTACTGCTGTCTGTGGTGAAGCAAATCAACAAAATGCCTCAATTTCTGTGAAGCAGAGTTGAGAGAGCAGATATTTTAAACATCTGCTGCCTCTGTGTAGTATCACAACTGGGAGCAGGTTAAATTAAACTGGTTACTGTGAGAAGATGCTGCTACAACATTCTGAATTTTCTCATCTGCACAAGTGCTCTAATGATGGTTTTTTGCTCAGTTCCTACTGAGAAGGGTGCTACAGGCCTGAGCAATCTGGGGAACACGTGCTTCATGAACTCCAGCATCCAGTGTGTCAGCAACACCCAGCCCCTGACACGCTACTTCATCTCAGGGAGGCACCTCTATGAGCTGAACAGGTAATTTCTGTGTGAGAACTGTGGCATTTTGGGTGCTGGGACATTTATTCAGTCTGGCTGCTTGTGGAAGCTGAAATTCAGTGTAAAGGCATCATTTAAATTCAGTGTTACCAGCTCTGCAGCAGATACTACCTTAGAGGCATGGAAATGTAACCTCTTGTTTCTGGGAGCAGGAAGCTTTTCTGCTTCCTTCTTCATCTCCAGGCTTGAGCTGTGTTTAAATTTTAATGTGGTATTAATTGCTTTGTAATTTCTAGGACAAATCCCATAGGAATGAAAGGACACATGGCCAAGTGCTATGGGGATTTGGTTCAGGAGCTGTGGAGTGGCACCCAGAAGAACATAGCCCCCTTAAAGCTGCGGGTGAGTTACTGCAAGGTGGAAAACAAGGATTTCCTGGAAAAGCAGAAATTCAGTGCCCCTCTTCCTGATGTTCCCTGTGTTGTAGCAGTTTGGAGACTCTGAGTGTTCCCTAGAAGGGGCCAGTGTTCATCAGTCCTGGTGGAATTAGTGGCTGTAAGGCCATAGGAGTTACCTGGTGTGACTCAGGTTCTGCTGTAAGAAGTGGCTTTTACAGCCCTTTTTAGGCACAAAAGATGATGCATTTACCTGTAAATGAGCTTTTGTTCTGAAAGCAGAGGGGTTCCCTTCAGCTCTTGCCAATTGAATTTGTGTTCACTGACAGCACATGTCTCATCTACAATATTTTGCTGTATTTTTACTTCTGTTACACGACATTAAATAACTTCCTGGTGGTTTTTTTGTAGTGGACAATAGCAAAGTATGCTCCAAGATTTAATGGCTTTCAACAGCAAGACTCACAGGAGCTTCTGGCTTTTCTTCTGGATGGGCTCCATGAGGATTTGAACAGAGTTCATGATAAGCCATATGTTGAGCTGAAGGACAGTGATGGTCGGCCAGACTGGGAGGTAGCAGCAGAGGTAGGGCTTCAAATCTTTGCCTTTGGGAGTTTTTTTGCAGTTTTTTTCTTTTCCTTATAGTACTAAGCTGAGAAATTGTTGATGAGGCTGCCTGTGGCAACACTTTTGGGACTGTAGCACCTTTTGGAGCTATGATTTACAGGGGCAATTTCACCTTAGAGCTGAAAACTAATTTTAATTGCTGTAATAAAATTATAAAGATGATACTTCACAACTATTTTGAACAACTCCTCAAAATTAGGGAGTATCAATATATTTCAAGATGCCTGATGATCCCCTCAGAAATATTTTAAACGGTGTCATGCCTTGATTATTGTGTTAATTGAGAACTTCACTTGTGCTGTAACTAAATCCTATTTATTAGAAATTAGTAAATAACTTTTGTGGAAGTAGTTTGACTCCCATAGGCCAATGAAACTTTGGAGACCAATCAAGTAGTCTTCAGTTTCTAACTTTGTGTTATATTTTTTTGTGCTTTGTTTCAGGCCTGGGAAAACCATCTGAGAAGAAACAGATCCATTGTTGTAGATTTATTCCACGGGCAGCTGAAGTCACAAGTGAAATGTAAAACTTGTGGGCATATAAGTGTTAGGTTTGACCCTTTTAATTTTTTATCCTTGCCTTTGCCAATGGACAGCTACATGCACCTAGAAATTACAGGTGAGTGGTGTAAACTTGTCACTCCTAAAATAAAATTTGTAGAAGTGGAAAAGCTATAAAAGATCAGATTTTGTTTGTGTTACTACTTATTAAGAATAATACAGTAATTTTAATATAATAGAGTGCAAGAATTTTCATTGGAACACGGGTAAAACCTTTAGAAACAGAACATGGATGGCCCATTTTCAGTCTTGACTGAAGGATTTAATACAGAAACGTGTAAAATGGGGATTTTGAGAACTTTCCTTCTGTTCCCTCTCTTGTGGAGATTGTCTTAAATCTGCCCAAAGGAAAAGCCAGGGCTGGGGGAAAAATACCCTATGGGTCAGGAACTGTGCTCTGGAGGACCTGTGGATTGCTGGAAAAGAAAAGATGGTAAAAAAGTGAAAGGAATTTTGAAAGCATTTTCTACTGCCTGTGTGCAGCAAGAGATTTTCTGACATTGTGACATTGCCTGCAGACCTTGAAAATTGACTGGGAGAATAAAATAAATCATCCATTCAAGTGGGGGAAAATATTGTCCAGTAAGTGGGGAGCTGTAATGTATTGTTGTCATTAAGACTTGCCTGGGTTGCTGACCAGTGAGTTTCTTTTCCCCTTTAAAGTAATTAAATTAGATGGTACCACTCCAGTTCGATATGGGCTGAGATTGAACATGGATGAGAAGTACACAGGCTTGAAAAAACAGCTGAGTGAACTCTGTGGCCTCAAACCAGAGCAGATTCTGCTTGCAGAGGTGCACAGCTCCAACATAAAGGTAAAAAGAAAAAAAAGATGGATCATTGCTGCAACAAGCTTTGGGGATTTTTGTTGCTTCTTTATTATTTTTAACATTTAAACTTTACTTACAAAAACTGTGAAATAATTTAAGTAAAAATATGATTTAAAAAATCAGCTTAGTTATCTCTCTGTACGAACTTTTATTTCATTCTTAAACAGTAATTTGGCTTGCTGTAAATAGATCAGAATTGATTGCTAATGATCAAAAAAAAGTATAAAATCATCTTGAGGTAATAATAAATCTCAAAGTGCTGTCGTGAGTCTAAACACTGTCAAGACATCAGGGGCATAAGTAAAGACTGGCTTAGTTCTCTACAGTGTGTATGACTATTTCCAGATAGATTTTGTTGCTGTAGATTAAAAGTGCTTAAATTAAATTAAATTAAAGGAGGTGCTCTTGGTGTGTTGAGAGAACCACAGACAGCTCCTACAGAGGAGTTGGGTTCCTTTGCTCTCCTGGAAAGGTGTGAGAAGGCAGATGGGAGGGAGAGAGGAGCTGCTAAATGCAGTTTTCAGAAGAGCAGAAGGTGTTTGGGGTCACAGATAAAGGTGTCCCAGTGCCTGAGCACTCTCCCTGTCTCCTGCAGAACTTCCCTCAGGACAACCAGAAGGTGCGGCTGTCCGTGAGCGGCTTCCTGTGCGCCTTTGAGATCCCCATCCCAGGCTCCCCCACGTCAGCATCGAGCCCTGTGCAGACAGGTGAGAGAAAGCTGCTTTTCCTGCTTAGCTAAACTGCAGGGTGCTGAGAAACTCAGGACAAAACTTTGTTATTAAGCGAGGATTAAAGAAAGGCAAAGTGAGGGTTGTGCTCAGTATCCACACGGAACAGAAAGGATAAAAGGCCTGGGATCAGCTGTGGGTGCTGTAGATAATTAATAATTTCATTGTCTACCTACAGACATCTCAACTGGGCCATCAGCCAACGGAGCTCCCACCATCCTGATGAACGGGGACATTCCCAAGCCAAGCCTCATTCCCAATGGGATGCCAAACTCTGTTGTGCCATGTGGGACCGAGCGCAGCCCGCCCGGCTGGACCCTCAACGGCCACGTGGCCTCGCTGTGTGACAGCCCCTGCACAGGGTACATCATTGCAGTGCACAGGAAAATGGTCAGTGGGCTTGCACACTCCTCCAGTGCTTGTGCTGCACGCTTGGAAAGACATTCTAATAAAGCAAAGAGTTTTTTAGTGTCTGCATGATAATTATGCACGTTTATGTTTGACGTGATCAAGTAACCTCGCCATAGCATCATAAAATAGAAACATTTTTCCAGTCCATGATCAAAATTTACAGTATTTAATACTGGAATTAGAGTAGTTTTTAATGCAATTAATGATTATTGTCAAGGCCTGAAATAAGTCACAAGGCCAGCAATGCAGGTGATTATTGTACTGGGACTTAATGGACCTTTACCTCTGACTCCTCCTTTTGCTTCCCACAGATGAGGACAGAGTTGTATTTTCTCTCATCTCAGAAGAACCGGCCCAGTCTCTTTGGAATGCCATTAATTGTTCCCTGCACAGTTCACACACGGAAAAGAGACCTCTATGATGCTGTGTGGATCCAGGTTTCCAGGCTGGCCAGCCCCCTCCCTCCTCAGGAAGCCAGTAACCATGCACAGGACTGGTGAGTTGGGCACCTCAGGCTCAGATTTGAATTAGAATATAGTGCCTTAGACTTGCTTGCAAGATGTAAAATTGTGTTAATTTGATTTCTCATAATAATGGCAATAATTAAAATTAAATCCTTTTAGTACAGATGAATGTAGCTGCACTTCAAGCTTGGCTTCGTTCTTATCCAGTGATTGATGATTATTTATATCTGACACATTTAAGCCATTCAAAGGCAGCTTTTAATAGTTTATTGTAACCAAAATTATCATTTGGAGGGGTTGTTTTAAGTAATCATAAGAAGCCCAGTGAAGGAAGGTAATTGCAGTGAGAGTGCTGCTGTTTGATGTTGTGTTCTCCTCTATTTCAGTGATGACAGCATGGGGTACCAGTACCCCTTCACCCTCAGGGTAGTTCAGAAGGATGGAAATTCTTGTGCTTGGTGTCCGTGGTACAGGTAAATTGTCCTTTTTTCCATTTACAGCAGGGAATCACTCCAGCAGAAAGGTAATTTATGGTAATGGGTCTGTGGTACATTTCAGACTTCAGAGGTAATATCAAACAATAAGAATCTGGGATGTAATTTCACCAGAACTCTCTCCAGGCAGACTTGCACTGCAGCACAGCTTTTATGACTTGCAGAGCTGAAAGTTCTGCTGCCACAGAAACTTTAAATTAGGAGACAGAAATGAGATTATCTGTTAACCCTTTAGAATCTTCTGTGTCTGTGTGCAGCCTTGTATGTCCACAGACTTGCATGGTTTGGGGGGGATTCACACAAACCTAAGTTTTTAGATTTAATTCACCTACCCCTGTGAGTTCCTGTGCCATTTGAAGGGTAAGAACTAAAATGGGCAATAAGAAATTCACCCTGGAAGAATGCTTGGAATTTTCCATAAACAAAGACTTGCTAAGGAAAATTCCAGACCCTTTCTGGAAGGTATTCAGGCCATAAACTAATTTATTTTAAAAGTGTTTTTTAGCTCTTAGAATTAGTTATCATGGTGCAAATAACTTGTGGAGACAGAGCAGTGGAGGTTTTGGGGCCATAGCTGGGTTTGGTCAGCACTGGATTATAATGGAATGGAAGGTACCTTAAAGCTCATCCCATTCCAACCCCCTTCCATGGGCAGGACCACTTTCCACTGGATCATGTGCAGGTAGATGGTTGAGCTCACCCAACTGCTTCTATTCCTCACTCTTTTAAAGTTTAGCAGTAAAAATGCAAACAACCCTGAGCACTGCTGTATAAAAATGTGTCTGACACTGAAGGCGAGGCCTGGAGCTTGGAGGGGGCAGATGATACAAAACAAGGAGCAGGACTGAATGAATGTACAAGTGATTGGATGTTTTACTGACCACATCCCACCTTTGGATGCAGGTTCTGCCGTGGCTGTAAGATTGAGTGCACAGAGGACAGGGCCTGTGTGGGCAATGCCTACATTGCTGTGGACTGGGACCCCACCGCGCTCCACCTGCGCTACCAGACCTCACAGGAACGGGTAAAACACCAACAGAGAGACTCTTTGTTCTTTGTTAGCACCTCTGGAACACCACCCACTTCAGCCTTTTTATTTATTTGCTGCTGCTTTTGTCCATTTTCTGTTAAACCAAAAGGCAGTAATCAGGGAGGGGTATATTCTGGATGAATCGATGTCTTGATGTTAGACCTCTTATGTGGTCTAATGGTGTGGAAGGGAAGCTTTTAAAGAACCACAGCAGTGCATTTGCTGTCTGTTGTGAGTTGCTTTTAAGCTAGTCAAAATATATAATAATACATTACAAAATATCTTAATTGGATAAATTTTCTGTAACTATAAACAGTTATGCATGTGAGTAAACCTATTTCCTCATTGAGTCAACAAAACACATCTGAAGGTAAGCCTGTAGCTGGGTTAATCTGGAATAACTGGTACAATTTGTGAGTTTTATCTATAAAGTTGTGCTTTGTGGATAATTTATAAGCAGAGCCCAAGTATAAGAACAGTGAATTATTTTATCTACCCCTTCATAACTGAAATAAAATTCCTGCTACAAATTAGTACGTCTCATTTTTATCTTTAATTCTGATCAACCCTGTAAAGTTATTCGTGTGATACTGTGAGGAGAGCCTTGCTCTGAGCAGTGTGTGTTACATTTCCAAGTCAGACACAGTTTTCTCTCCCCTCAGATCGTGGAAGAACATGAAAGTGTTGAGCAAAGCCGCCGAGCCCAAGCAGAGCCCATCAACCTGGACAGTTGTCTGAGAGCCTTCACCAGTGAGGAGGAACTGGGGGAGGATGAGATGTACTACTGCTCCAAGTGCAAGACCCACTGTTTGGCCACCAAAAAACTGGATCTTTGGAGACTTCCCCCCATTTTGGTACGATCTTGGGTAATTTTCCTCCTCAGCAGCAAACCCAAAGCATGCAGTTCCCAAATCTGACACCGCCTAGCTCTGAATAAGATGATTTGCTTTGTTCACGCTTTCTGGAGGGGCACTGAGTTTGCTTTGTGCAGGCAAATAAAGCAAACCTCGAATCCTTTTGAATGTTTTTAGCTGCTGCCTTGCAGGAAATGGTGGTGGCTTGTGCTCAGTATCAGCTGCTCTGACACAGCTCATGCTCAGCTGGTGACACGATCTCCTCTCTGGTTGTGGAACACCTGCAGTTCTTTTTTTTCATATTTGGTAGCTTATTCAAAACAGAAAGTGCTGATCACTGAATTGGAGCAACCTTTGCCATCATTTCCACGTGAAAATATTAGTTTCATATTTTACCAGCTCGATCCCAAAATCCAACTTGTCACACAGAACATTATTTTTGCTAGCATAGAATAAAATGTGTATGTTTTGGGAAAAACTCTTTAAATGGTGAAATTGCTCACTGGGATGTCATTGCCCTCTTTTAATAATTTTCTCTGTAATGTTTCCCTTTAGATCATTCACCTGAAAAGATTCCAGTTCGTCAACGGCCGCTGGATAAAATCCCAGAAAATCGTTAAATTTCCCAGAGAAAACTTTGACCCAAGTGCCTTTTTGGTACAAAGGGATCCAAGTCATTTCCAGAGGAAGCAGCTCACCCTGCAGGTTGACAGCCTTCCTGAAGCACGGGCTGGCCAAGGGGAAACCAGGAAAACAGATCTGCAGATCACTGGCACCCCAGGAGAAGGGGACACACTGAACAGGAGTCCCTCCTCCCTAAACACTACTGTCCTCAATAATGTCAAAGGTAGGGAGTGATTAGTGAAAATTCCACTCAGTGCTGGTGTTTGGAGGGGGAAAATGTAATTATGTACAAAATTTTAATGGCTAGGGTATTTTTTACCAAAGCACTACACTTGGAAACATTTCTTAGCGAAGCTTTAGCATAAAACATGAAAGAAAATTTAAGAAGTTGCTCAGTGACAGCAGATACTGGTACTTGTGTAAGTGGGCTGGGGTAAGAGTGAGGGATGTGCTCCTGCATCAAAGAGTTAAATTTCAGTTTCTAGGTGTATGGATGTGTGTGCACAAAGATGGGTTTTTACTTCTGTATATTACTCATGAACTGCAGTGAAAGAGTGGGGTTTAATGGTTGGTTTTGCAAAAAATCACTTTAAAAAGAAATTTACACGGTGTTTGTGCTTATCTTAGTAATCTCTGTGTTTGTTGTCCTAGCATCTCCATCCTTGGGGAGGAAAAGTGGAACCAGCTGCCCTTCAAGTAAAAACAGCAGCCCCAACAGCAGCCCGAGGACTTTGGGGAGAGGCAAAGGGCGCCTGCGGCTGCCGCAGCTGGGGAAAAACAAACTGTCCAGCAGCAAGGAAAACCTGGCTGCAAACAGAGAGAACGGTGCTGAGCACGAGCAGGGGGATGCCCTGACTAAAGGACAGGCTTTGGGGGGCAGCCAGAGCGAGCTGTACCCCGGGCAGGACAGCGAGGGGGCTCTGGCCAACGGGTTCCTGTGGGAGCAGAGCTCGCTCAGCAACGGGCAGGGGGACAACCACAGCGAGGACGACACCGCCGACGACCAAAGAGACGACGTCTGGGTCAACCCCATCTACAACCTTTATGCAATCTCGGTAGGTGGCTGCTCCTCTGCCACAACTGCCTTTTTGGGACTCTGCTTTAGCCAAAGGTTGTGTTCCTGCCAGCACAGAGATCTGTAGGGCAGGAGAGCAAAAGTCAGCAGGATAAATTCGCCGTAAAACTGAGTAGGAATTAAGTCTCTCTAATTTGGTCTCCTTCTGTGTATAAAGTTAGCTCCAGCTGTCTGGATTGTCATGAGGCATTGTCACTCACAGATAATGAACTCGGGAATCATTTATTTGATGTTTGATCCCGGATTTCTTTTCTTCTTCGTTTTTCCTCAGTGCCATTCAGGAATTATGGGAGGGGGTCATTACGTCACTTATGCCAAAAACCCGAACAACAAGTGGTACTGCTACAATGACAGCAGCTGCAAGGTAAAGCACTTCTTTTCCTCATTATTTCACATAATTATTCTAATTATTTCAAACAATTTTTGCCTTGGTTACCCAGGGCTAAAGAAATTCAGAATCGGAAGTTCTAGCTAAAGAAATTTTAGAATCACAGAATGGTTTGGGTTGGAAGGGGCCTTAAAGCTCATCCCATTCCACCCCTCACACCATCCATTAAACCAGACATTTGTGAAGAGCTGCTGTTTGAAGTCATGAGCACCTCCGAAGCTACATCACATAAATATTAAAATTATTAACTGAAATTGTACATGAGGTTTTTCCAAGGTAACATCTGTTCATCAGCTGCTGCCACAGTTAAGGGAAGATGCTTATTTCATACAAAGATGGGAAAATGGCTAAGAATGGAAAGCCAGGAATATATTTCCATGATGGCAGCAGTTTGTATTCAATTGGTGAATAACTCAATTCTGACACTTTTAAGTATTTGCATTCATTGCTATAAAATTGTCAGACTTCTCCAGTAATTCATGGAGCCAGCTAACAAAGAGGGGAGACAGAAATCGGGATTCCCTGTGTTACACCCAGTTAAAAATACACTTTTTGGGGCAGTAGTGTGTGTTTGAAGCACAGTGACAATTACCCCGTGGCGTTTTTCCGGGTGTTTTCCCTGTGCCAGGAGTTGCACCCAGATGAGATCGACACGGACTCTGCCTACATTCTGTTCTACGAGCAGCAGGGGGTGGACTATGCCCAGTTCCTGCCCAAGATCGATGGCAAGAAGATGGCAGACACGAGCAGCATGGACGAGGACTTCGAGTCGGACTACAAGAAGTACTGCGTGCTGCAGTGAGCCTGGGCTGCCATGGGCTGAGGGAGAAACCCTGGCACGTGCCCTTGGGGAAGGTGTGACTGAGACAGACAAGAGCTTGTGGTTGTCGTTGTCCCCTGTGAGCTGAAAGCACAAGAAGAACCCCCTGGTTAAGCAGTTAATATCCAGTAGTATCGTTTTGTTCTGTTTTCTCACTACATGCTCGAAACGTTTCTGATGTTGGACATCTGAGTCTGCCACTGGCCTTTAAATCCCATGGTTTGAGAAAAGCCGACTAGGACCAAATAAGAGCTAAATTAAACATCCAAATAAGAGCTAAACAGAGTAGTGTAGAGTTTACCAACTGTTCTAACACCCCCCCGAGGCTCTCGTTAGGTTTAAGGTAATGGGGAAAAACAATTTGTAGTGTTGTCTTTGGACAACATGATATTGCTACCTCCTTTTTCCTGCAGTTTTATTGCATTTTATTGGCAAAACATGGAAGGTGAGAGAAGGAAAAGTGCACAAATGGAAACAATTATTGTCATGGGGAAGAGAAGTTTCCAGTTTTGCCACCACTAATGTGTGTCAGTTGCTTTCTTTCTGTATGTTGGGAGCACAACCAAATCATCATTTGAGAAGAGATTAATTTCTACACTTGAATGGTTTATTATACTTGTGTTTTCTCCACGTGTTGGCTGTGCAGATCAACATGTTTCAGGAATGGCTTTTCTGCCTGAAGAGTGCTGGCTCAAACTTTTTTGAGCTGCCTCAAGAAGAAACTTCAGGTTGGAGAGAGTAGTTGTGATTACACTCACGGTGTCTTAAAACGTGCACATTGCACAAAACGTTCCCAGCTTTTGGAAGGAGAGATGCTTGAGCTTATGTTTCATGACTGGTGTTGCTTTTGAAATTTGCACTTTTGAAAATGCATCTGATTCAATTCAAACCCACAGTTTGTTTGGTTTTTTGTTGTTGTTGCTGTAAGGGCTCTGGAGTGAATGGCTGTGAATATCCACTGTGTATTTCAAAGGAAGAAGCTGTGGCTGTCAGGTAGCTGTCGTAGCATTCATGGATGGAGGTTTTTTTTATTGGTTTCCTAATTCAGTTTCTCGTTTTCAGAATTTGGTTGCCTTTTCGAATTATCTTTTTTTGTTGTTGTTGTTACCACAGGTTATGCAAATCCTTGCAATTAAACCAGACTTGCTTTCCACACCCTTGCAACATGCTCTGTAACTCAAGGGGCTTCTTGCATGAGGGGAAGTGTGACTGAGTCTTAGCAGAGACTGGAAAAAAGAGGGTTGTTTTTTTTGAGCAGGCATTTCTTCAGACTTTTTCAGTGTTAAATTGTTTGCATATCTGAATGAAGATAAAAATTTTCACTCTTTTGGCCTTTTGTTCTTCAGCTGAGTTTAAGCAGCTTATTAATTTTGTCATACATCATCATCCCAGTTCTCTAGATTTTTGTACCTTCACTAACAAAACTGTTACTTACATGGTTCTCTGCAATTAATGTTTGGATTCATTTTGGGGTGTTTGACAAGAATGCCAAACCTTCAGTGAGTTTATCATTTCCAGGAGGATCTGGGGTTTATCCATTGAAGAGATGATATCAGCTGGTCTGGCTGTCTTTGCTCAGGCAGAGCCCTCCCTGCCTTTGGAGAGGTTGTGCCTCTTTGGGGACAGCAGATCTGTTCCAAAAATGAGTCTTGTCTTAACCTGTCAGGTGTTGCTCCTTATCCTCTATGGTCTTTTATCTTTAAAGTGGTCTGAACATTGAGCCTAAAGAAAAGCAAACATGACTTGTGAATTTCTAGGTTAGAAGCTTTTTCAACACCCACTTGTCTACTCCTCCCTCCGCAAACTCCATGAAAAGTGAAAGATTTTCAACTGATTTACTTTAAAACGTTTTATTTAAGCAGGTAGCACAATCTACTAATGTTATTTGATCTTCTGTGTTTGTTACATTGGTTGTAATTAATTTTTTAAATTAAATTAATTCAAGAATTAGTAGTAAATTTATTAAGTTAACTATTAACTACATTCACTTTGTAAATTATTGTATAAAAACTTATTGACAATGCACTGACTTTAGAAAGATGTTAATGTACATAAATGCCTTGTAAATAAAATAGTGTTGATGTACTGGAATATGAGCTGTATTAAAACAAAGGTATTGGTAATTGTATATGGAGTGAACCTGTTTATCTGTAACTATATTATTCAAACAAATTAAATACTGTGGATGCAGATGAAGTGTCACTTCTTGTCAGATAATTTTTAATAACTGTTTTCCTGCTTTGAAGTGTCTGTGCTGCTTCCATGAAGCTTAAATGCCTTTGTCAATCCAAAAGCTGAAGCGTGGGCGTGCATCCAGCAATTCTTTGCAGCTTCTTCATTGTTTACAAAAGGTAAGTTGGGTATTTTGTTGCTGATAATAACACTTATTACTTGAAAACAATCCCTGCCAGCAGTGAAGTGATCCCTCAGGTACAGGAAGGTTTTGCTCTGGTGTGTTTGGACAGGATCTGCAGGTACCTGATGTGCAGTGCTGAGGTGTCCCCGCTGCAGCCAGGGCTCTTTGCTCACATATTGGTGATTGCAGACAGTGAGAGACCCTTCCCCTGAGCAGGCAGAGCTGGGAGAGCCCTGCTGCAGTTCCAGCCCTGCTTTTCTCCAAGGAGGAAGTGGATCTGGTTGAGTTGGCAACCAGACCAAAGTCTGCACAGAGCTGATGTCAGGAGCACACATCACCCTGGCTCTTGAGTGTTTCCAAAAGCACCGTGGTGGTTTAGCTGGAAATGAATCATTGTTCTTATTTTCTGGCCTTGAAGATGCTAAATGGGTATTTATGCAAGGATTAGCACGCACCAGCATCCCCAGGGTGATGCCAGAGTGTCTCTGGAAGTGAAGCCATCTCTGGCTGGGATGGGAGTGTTGGTGCAGCACTGAGTGGTGGCACTTTCTCATCACAGTCACCTCCCCTGCCTGGTGATCAGTTCTCAGAGCACTGGTCATTCTTACCAAGTGTGGTCACCCCACGGTGTCACTGGAGCCACTTGGGCATTTTCAATGTTGAAAATTTAATTTCAATATAAAGAATATGGGCTACAGTCATTCCTATCATGAATTTTCCTCTGTTAAGACTTTGAGGTATTGAAAGTGGAATTTAAAAGGATGAAAAACTCTAATTACCGAGGATGTTCATACGTGCTGCTGTCAGTGGTAAAGCTTTTATTGATTCAGGAGTGCAGCAGGGGACATGAAAGAGATGAAGGCATCACATCCCTGCCCAAAGCTGCAGCCATTTGCTGCTGCTGAATCCCTTTTACTTTCCAGATCACAACTGTGCAGGCCTCGAAGGAGGGCTCAGAAATGAGCAGAGCCCATTTTGTGAGATAGGAGCAGTGGGAAATGAGCTGTGCTGGGATTTTCCCTGGTGTGTGTGTGAGAGGTGGAAGCACCTGCCTGTCCTGCCCTTGGGTTGCTCGGGCAGACTTTGCAAACCTGGGGTGGCTTTTGGTGCTTCTTCTGGGAGGGAGGGAGGGAGGGAGGGGAAGGACGAGGTAGGGATGGCACCTCTTGTGCCAAACCCTCTTACTCCCCTCAGGGAGAGGGAAGGGATGGATGCACCGACCCTGCAGGGCCCTGCTGCCCACAGGAGTGACTGCTCTCCCTTCCCTTCCCTGCAATGCCAGCTCCAGAGGCACTTTCCATGCTGTGATCCAAGTGCTGGATCCCTTCTGGAGCTGCTGTTCCCCCTGGGCTGGCACAGGAGGCTGAGTCCCTGCTTTTCCCTGGATCTAAATATCAGAATATCCCAGATTTATCTGTTAGCTGTGATCATGTCCTGAGAACGTGCCGGGCTCCAGGCACGGCCGCTGGCCCAGGGCCCGAAGCATCCACGTAGATATTAATTATATTAATTATACCTTTTGTTACCCTTTTTCCCTCAGGTCCAGTAAATTGAAGCAAGAAGTGAGTAAAATGCAGTCATCCATGCTTGCTGATTTATTGTTTCAGGAAAATAAAAACCTGTCAGGAGCTGGGGAGATTGTGCCTTTTGTTTGGGACAAGCCTCTGGCTTCCTCGATCGTGTGTAAAAGATTTCCTGTTTGTGAAAATGAAAAGCAATGTTTGATAAGGTCCCTTCAACAAAATGAGTCACAAAGGAGAAAACAGATTAAGGATGCTTCTAGATTTGATAGAAATTAAATTTCCCTAGGAGTTGTGAGCGTAGAAAACCAATGAGGAGAACTCATGGCAAAATACAGCTTTTACTTATATTTAGGGTCATTTCAGACAGCCCTGGTGACTGAACCCCACCCAACTTCTAGCAGTGCATTTAAAACTCGTGGTGAGAGCACAGAGGTGTCCCCAGGTGGGTGTCAAGCTGCTTTGGGTGGTCAAAGTTCATGCACTTCCCTCCCCTGCAAAACAAATAAACAGCAGCAGATGCTTCAGAGCCTTTGTCAGAGTGTTTGTGTGAGCTGGAAGTGCAGGACTCCCTGTACTCTGATATTTTTTATCTCAGTGCTGCTTAATTTTTTTTCAGCATTAGATTTTT
The DNA here is from genome assembly GCA_026261815.1 of Monarcha castaneiventris obscurior. Lineage (NCBI taxonomy): Eukaryota > Metazoa > Chordata > Aves > Passeriformes > Monarchidae > Monarcha > Monarcha castaneiventris. Next base: position 9,528,927 of record JAMPIT010000343.1, read on the forward strand.
ATTGGGTGCAAAGTGCAAATGAAGTGGCTGAGAGAGCTGTGGTGTGCAGTGACTTTTTTTGGATTTTGGAAATACAGTCTCCAGACTGCTGTGAACATTCTCAGTGGTGTTACCCAGCTCTGTGTGAGGTTGAAATCCTGTTTTTCCCTGATCCTGAACATGGGAAGCACAGGGAGCTCCTGAGGCCCTTACCAAGGTATTATTTTGCACAGAACTATTGGATCACAAATTCTTCCTGACTCTTCTCCAGCTTCTTATTCCCTCAAAGCGTCATGCAAATTATATTGTCTTTACCCCATGAATTTGAGAGGTTTTGGTCAAACTGAGGTTGAAGAAAGGAACTAAACCAACAAATAAATTGGAAAGGTGGTGGTTTATGTGCTATGTTTGGAGTCAATGAAAAGGCTTGGGGTAACAGGTTTGGCTCAGTCTTAACATCACAGAGAAGTTTGTCCAGGAGTTGCTGCATCTCTGGGTAATCTGGTTTAAAGTTTGCTGAAATGTGATAGAGAAAGCAGAGATTTAGGTTAAATCTGCTGTATGTTTAGCATGCAATGAAATTATGCCTTCACTTAATGCAGCATTTTGTTGGGGAAAATATTTATGTGTCTTACAAATAAACCGTGGCCTCCCAAGGAGAAGCTGCAGGAAAGCTGGAGCGTGGATGTTGGTTGGGAGCTGGATGACAACAAAGGGAAGCTGCTGCTGCTGCTGCAGAGCCACAAACAGGATCCAACACCACCAGTGGCAAATCAAAACCCTTCCAAATGGCGTTTGTACTGTGATGTTTGGAGTAGGGAGACAATGCAAGGAACAGGGTGATTACAGAGCTCAGCCCGGACATTGTGAGGCAGGTCCCTCCTCCAGGGGCTCTGGTGACGGGGTGAGAGCTCTCCCCTGGTGCCTGGGGAGGGCAGGGGACATGAGGGGCTTGTCCACAGCAGCTGTGGCTGCCCCATTCCTCAAGTGCCCAAGGCCAGGTTGGACAGGGCTTGGAGCAACCTGGGATAGTGGAAGGTGTCAGGGGCTGGGATGAGGATGTTTACTGTCCCTTCCAACCCCCAAACCATCCTGGGATTCCAAGAGAGGAAGGATGAGTAGGGAGGGGGAGCTGAGCAGTGGGGCTGGATGAGCAGACCCCAATGGGATGCAGACTGAAACATTTGGGGACACTCAGCAGGAGCAGAACCAGTAAATTCGGGCTGTGATGATCCCCCTCAGCTCAGCACTGTCAGGACACAGTTGGGCACATCCCCCAGCCCCTCCAGTTCAAACCAGCACCAGGGGATTGCAGAGCCCAGGGCTGAACTGGCTGAATGTTGGAGCTCTGTGGCCCAGCAGTTCAGGCAGGGATGATTTAAACCACGGCTCAGTGCTGGAGGTTTGTGTTGAGAGCCCCCAGCAAGCAGAACAGAAAGGTGGATGAATGTTGGAATTTCCTTTTGATATGGAATAAAAAACCCCTTTAAATCAAAGCCATTCCTGTTGTACCCAAACACTCCTTGAAGGGGCAGGAAAGGATTCCACACAGGAAGGCATCGGTGCTGCACGCTGGCCATGAGCACACGCTCGTGTTTGTGACCTTGCTCAGGAGCATTGGAAATGTTTGCTTGCCATGTGGCCATGCCTTTTTATCTCCAGGTCTGATTATATAAATGTTCCTGTTTAAAAGACACACGCCAGGGAATAAATCTCTGGGCCCACAGACTCTTTGAGCACAGGCAGCCCCAGCATTTAACTGGTAACAAAGAGAGTTGGAGTGGAAGCTTTTTGATAAAGAGTTGGCAGCATATCAGAGGAGCAGCTTGGCCATGAGATGTGAGCAAGGATGTCACACTGGGTGTTTAAACTTCTTACCTTTCCTTCCAGTTTTTTTTCTTTTTTTCTTTAAATGATTATGAATGAATTATAAGAGGGAAGGTGACTATTTTCAGTGTGTACGTTTTCAAATAGTGGCTCAGTTAAAGAAGACACTAAATTTTGATTTTAACATAATCCAGAGATCTGGCTGCTCAGTGGCAAACTAACAGCAGTTTAAGTAGTAAGAATTAAGAGTGACCTGAAGAATGATCAGCTTTTAGCACAAAATCTCTCATTTAACTGGGCCCAAACCTCTGGTTATAATTTAAAATTTTCTTCCATGTGAGTGGCAGCAGCAAAAGCCAAGTTGAGTGTGAGGAAGGGTAGAGTTCAAATAAATAAAATACACTAAGAGATGATTAAAGGGAGGTGAGGGATAGAACACAGATGTGAATTTCCCCTCTGAATATCTTTCACTGCCTTTGGCTGCTGGGCTTTGATGTCCCAGGGCACAAAGAGACTCCTCCTGTACCTGAGCTTTGTGTTCCAGGCAGGGCCCAGACGGGTTATAAATCTGAAACATTGCACTTCACCTTTTGTGTCTTGCTTAATGACCTTTTAAAAATAAGTGCAGGATGGCTGAGGGGGACAGGATCAGTGGTGGAGAAGCTGACACGTCCGCAACCTGAGCTCTGATCCCTCTGATTGCTCCAGCCCGTTAAACAAAACTTCTTTTGCTTTGTGCTTAAAAAAAAAAAAAAAAGAGGGAAAAGGGGGACAGGGAAAGGTTTTCTTAGCTGGGTTCTCTGCCTTAAAATGCAGCTGTAAAGTGCTTTACTGGGGAAATGCTGCATGGAGACCTGCCTGAAGAACAAGGGTACAGTCATCCAAATATCAAAATATATCCTATTTCATTTTCATGGAAAGCTGCTGTTTTAAGGGGCTTTTGCTCCTTTGGAAGTGTCATCCTTCTTTTCTCTCACATAAAAATGACCACTTAAGGCTCTTGTTCTGTTTCCCACAGTACTAAATTTAATATGCACAGCCATAATATAAATAAATGCATGATAACTCTTACTCGAATCCATGAAAGTGTATGTTATCCCTGAGGAATATCTTTCTGTAAAATGTCCTCCACTTGAACGAAAGGAAAACTGCAGTTTCCCACCATTCCAAACCGGGACAATAATTTATTTTGGTGATGATTATAGTGGATATTTTTGATTCATGTGTACAATAGTAAAACTGACACTATTTTCTTTTGTTTGTGTATTTTGCTTAAAATAAAAGATTACTCCAAAGGAAGGCATTTGAGGAAGACTGCTTGCGGAGAGGGGCCAGATTTATTTTGGCTGGCTGTGCTGGCCTCTCAGCTGGACAGCAACCTGCACAATTCCAGTCCTTCAATCACTCTCAGTTGCCTTTGCCACAATAATTTTCATGTAGAATCCCTCCTGGAGCTCAGCTGACTGATGCTGACAATCCTTTGCAAGCTGTACCAAAGACTTTCCAGCAATTTTACTGCTTAGCATTCCCCAAATGTTTGAAATACCAAAAGCCAAGTGTGTTGTGGGCTGGTCACTTGTATTATCTTAAATTTCTGCATGTCTACAGTTGTGCTCTGCCCCATCTGGGATTTTTTTTTCTTTTGGCAAGTCCCTAATTGAATTTTTATTTCAGAATATTGCTGTTTTCATCTAATCTTTGCAGTTTCCTGCTGGAGAGCCCCTCATGTGCCTGGTTATTCCCTGGCTGTGCATTCCAGTCTGTGTTGCATCCCTGGTAAAGCTGAATTTTGTTCTCACTGGTAGGGATTTTTTTTTTAAAAAACAAAAGGGTAAAAAGGAGCAAGAGACGGGAGGAGAGGAAATTGGCCCCCCCAGTATTGATGTTCCTGATGGTAGTGGACTCATAGAAGTTGTCACTGGAGGAGTTAATTTTATTTTATATATCTTGCTGTGCACGCTGGTTTTCTTCTGTCAATGAGTTTCACTCTCTGAGGCGATTCTGTGAATCCCACAGCCCTTTCGGTGTGTGGCTGCTGCTTTCACCAAACTGATGCCTCTTTCCCGAGGCTGGACCTTCCCTGAGGTCATTTAGTGCTTGCTAAGAAAGCAGAGAGGCAGGATTTGGCTTTTTAATAAGCTTTACGTGAGGCATTTGTAAGTCTTGGGCTGCGGATGGCCCCTGGGCCCAGCAGGCCTCCGCTGCCACGATCCCACCACGCCCTCACGGCCGCGGCAGGAATTGCACCGGATTTTGAAGGGTAATCGGAGCGTTTGTGTTTTATGAGCTTTAATGGCCGGTTTTTTTTAGAATAAATCAATCTGCTTCCATCACGTGTGCGCCGCTATCTGTGGGATCATAAACCCCAACTTCCCGTTTATGGCCTGGCACTGCCACATTAACAAGGGGACAATGGGAACCCGTTCCAGGGGGGTTTGATGTGAGTGACACCAGAGCCCTTTTTGCAGTGCTCGATAAGACACCGTGTTCCTGCCAATCCAAAAAAATAAAAAAGGTTATGAAATAAATGGTTATAAAACCGCTGGAGTAAATGGAGCCTTGGCAATTTTTCTGCTCCCAACCTGCCCTGTGGACTGAGCTATCTCCACACTCCTGGGGCTGTCCCAGCTCCTGGTTCCCAAAATGTTTGAGCTGTAGCAGTGATTTGGAGCCCTGAGGAGATGGAAACGAGTGGTGAATCCTCCCTTTCTCAGATGTGTTTGGCAGGAAGGGCTGCACAGAAATTGGGGCATCATTCACAGAGGTCTCAGCTGATGGGGCTGGAAAAACCTCAGCACCTCCACAGCTGATTTTTTGCCTTTTATCCTGCTCTTTTAAGATTTAAACTCCTTTTGTTTTCCTCAGGGAGGTCACTGCTGCTCTCCCAGGATTATTCCCAGGTTTCCCAGTGGCTGCTGGGCTTCAGGGCTTGAAAAATTATGTTTTACTGCCTTTAAGAAAAGCATTTTGTGTAAAGCTGAGAGCCTCGTGTACCACAAACTCCAATGATTGCAGGTTTACAAAGATACTGCACTCCTGATAGGGATTGTCCATGATTTATTTAGAGTTTAATCTCGACATCAGCACAATCAGCAAAATGTAAAACTTCTCTGCCTTTCTTTCTCTCTCATAAATTCTTCATAACCACCCTCAATTTGCAAACTCATCCATCAAGATCTCTCAGCGTGCTGGGAACAAGGAGCAGCCCTGGTGAGGTGGGGAGGGGAAGGGTGGTGGCATTCTAAAGGTAATTCCACTCAGTGAAAACCAATGTATTTTTGTGAGGCAATAAAAAAGGAAGGGCAGGGAAAAGTTTAGATAGCTTGGAGTGGATTATGGGGAAACAAAACCCATTAAAACAGTGTCAGCTGTTTGGGTTTCTTTTACGTCAAACTGTATTTGAGTACTGGATGTCTAAATCACTTCAGAAGATATTAAGAGGTAAAAGATAATAAAATAACCCAAACTGATTATCATTTTATACCCTTTGTGATATAACTTTAAATGCAAATTGCATTCAACTGCAAGAAGGGAAATAATGTCCCAAAGGCATTTCAATTAATTGCTGTAGTTAATTACACTCATAATTTTACTTGTGTGACTAATTATAATCAGGTTTTAGCGGTGTATATGGATTTATTTCTGATACTAAAAGCCCCAAACAGCAGGTTATTTTTAGGAAATGCATTTAAACCTCATAATGAAAACTTCATGTTCCCATTCTCAGCAGCTGTCTTGAAGGAGCTGTGTCTGTTCAGGAGGAGTTTGGAGGAGATCAGGAAGGAAAAGTGTCCTGGCTGAGGTCACTGTGGCCCTGCTGTGCCTCCAGCTTGAGTTTCATTGCCTTTTCCACAGGTACACATAATTTACCAGTAAATCCTGCATTTCCTTTCTTTAAAAGCCCTATTTCCATATTATTTTCTCCCACACAAAGCGTTTTCCACAGCCACCTCAGTTCCCAGGTCATTTGTTTCTCTGTTGTTGCAGAGTTTTTAAATCCCATCTCCTTTTAGTGTTTCATGGAACAAAACCACCAAGTCCACTTTGAACTCCATCAAAAAGAGCCTCCCATCTCCACGAGTAATAATTTTTCATAGAATCATTTATAGAATAATAGACCCATTTTGGTTGGAAGAGACCTTTAAGATCATTGAGTCCAGCTATGATTTTTGGGGTGTTGCTCCTGGGCCATGGAATCCCTGTCCCTGCATCAGAGGGGGTTGATGTTACACCTGGTATTTATTAAATTCCACCTTTACTAAACTCTAAAAGCAGCCTGGGAAGTTTGATAAGCTTCTCTGTATCTTTCTTTTTTTGATGGATTGGATGAATGGATTTTTTTACATGTATTTGCTGTGTGACATCTTTTTAATGGGGAGGGTGCTGGCAAGTGCTGTTTTTCCTGTGGAATCCACATCTGCTGGGCAAGGAAGGAAAGGACAAAGGAAAAAGCTTTATCCTTCTCTCCCAGCAGTCACAGAAAACTAATTTTGTCCAGACAAGTGCATTTTGAGATGGTGTTTTGTCACAGGAGGAGCTGACTGTAAGTGGGGCTGCCAAATTCGTCAGAATTCTTTGTGGGTAATGTAAATACATTTATTGTGAGTAATGGTTTGATTTCCTTGTCTCTTGGTGCTTCCTGAGAAAAATGTTTTGCTGAAAACATATTGTATTACAAATTTTTTTGGGCCTGCCCCTGCTGTCACCCCTTGCTCCCCTGATGACTGGGGAGGAGCAGTGCCTTCACCTCTCACACCTCCGGAGGCTGCTCTCAAACCAAGGTGCAGCCCAAATCTGGGAAAGGAGTGGTTTTGGATGGGTTGTGCAAACCCCTGTTTGTTTTGCTTGTTTTAACCCCAATTTTAATTGCCAGTGTTGTTTGATTTTCCCTGGGATTGCAGCTTTCAGCCCCACAGTCATCAACTCTGGCTCTGACATATGTGAAATGGATCAGTGCAGTTCTGTGTTAACTCTTCTGGACATGGGAAAATAATGTTCTTGCTGGATCCTTCCAAAGGCTCCTGTTCCTCCCTCCACCCTTTCCTGTATCATGCCTTGGCTATTTGTCCTTCAGGAGTGACTGTCATTTCCTGGTGTCTTCACAATAAAAGAATTTCATGCCAAACATAGCCGAGACAAAATTCCTGAAAATCAGCACCTCAAGTTACCTGTGGAACAGCAAATTGCTTTTCCATAGGCATCCTCACAAAGCAAATCAGATGTCCCACTTGAAGCCTTCTTGTCTTTTCCTGCTTTTCCCAGGGAATAGCTTTTGCTGGGGGTTTTTGTTTATTCCCTGCCTTAATCCTGGTCCTGTCCTTGTCATGTCCTGCCCCGGAGCAGAACCTGGGTGCAAAGAGGAGCCTGTGGCAGAGGACAGAAAGAACTCAATCCCTGTCAGAGGTGCAGATGGAGCATCTCCCTTCTCCTTATTGCCACAACACTGAGCCACTCAGTAAAAACACTGATCCTGGTCCAGTGAGATTTTATTCACACTGGGGTTGGTGCTGAAGAGCTCTTAGAGAGGACTCACCCTCTTTCCAGCAGATTTTGTTCCTCCTTTTAGTTCTGTTTTAATCTATTTCACAGTAAATAAGATGCTCCCACATTGTAATTAACGGCTGTGCCCTGTGATTTATCATTTATCAGTGGCAGGAAATGACAGCTGAGGCAGATCCTCCAGATTTTATTCCACCCGTCCTTCAGAGAGCCTCCTGTGAAATGAGAATTGAGGAAGTAATCTCAAGGGAGAGGGACGGTGGCTCCTGCACACCTTGGTTAGTGCAAAGGGCATTTCTCAGGTATCCTGAGGAGTTCCCTGTCCGGGGAGCTGGGTGGGGCTGGGCACCAGCTCTGCACACCTGGGCAAGGTGCCAGACTCCAGGAATCTGCTGCGTGCAGAGAACACCCTGAGGGTGTGAAATAGAGCCCCAGGACTCTGCTGACAGTAGAAACATCCCAAGGTGCTGCAAAGCCCTGCCCCCTGCCCCAGAAATGCAAACCCAGCCCTCAACCCAACCCTAAATATTGTGAAGAAAACAGGAGGGGAAAAAAGACACATGTGGATTCCCCTTCAGCAAGGACGAAAGAAATAACTCAGAACAATTAAAATACAGGTCTGTTGTTCACCTTTAATATTTCATTTCTGTTTGCTCCTCCAAAGATTTTCAGTTACATAAAAATACAGTTAAATATTCATCTTTCATTTAAACTTGAATAGGTTCATTTGCTTTCCCATGTTGGGGTTTTTTTAAAGCTTTTATGATTGATTAATATGAAAATAATTTCCCCCCCCAGCCTTTGGTGAGCTATGCTCTCGCTTCCAGGATTTTCCTGAAAATATATAAAGTAATCTCTGCAAACATTGCCCTTAAAGAAAAAAAAATACAAGTTTGCTAATATGAAATCCTATTTCGGTGTGGCCAAAATCTAAAATCCTAAAAGAAGCTGTAAAATGTTATATGGCACTATTCAAAGAGAAATGTTATATCCCCCTTCAGAGAGAGAACTGGAATAATATAAGGAACCCAAATTTCCCAAGGTATTTTCTATAAGACATTGGGTAAGGTCTGAAGGAATTGGTGCAAATCACAATCTTCTTGGAAAAAACTATGAATCTTGACTGTATGTGAATATTGCAGGTATACTACTACAGAAAAATTCTATATATAAAAGAAATATATATATATATATATATATATATATATATATATAAAAGAAAGAGCCATTTCTTGAGCTGTCCTATTTTATTAGGCAAATAACAGCTATAAAGGATCATCAGAGTCTCCTGCTTCAAAAGCAGCCCTCCAAAGAGAGGGAATTTCCACAGACGTGCCTCTGGTAGGTGGGGATGAGCCTCCCTGTTGCTTCCCAGCACATCACATTGGCCATGGCATCCCAGAGAAGGATGAATAAATAACAGAGGAACCCGATAGCCCCAGTCAGATCAGGTGAAAGGAACCCAGTGTCCTTATCTGAAACAAACTGAGATATTCTGAAGGAAGGAGAGGGGATTTAAGTGTTGGGGGAGTGCCCTTCCCTAGAGGGGATGAGGCAGATGCTGCTCAGCTGTGTGTGAGCACTTTATCTTTGCTCTGTGTTGTACCTTCAGGTAGGACAATGTGGGATTACAGGAATTACTCCACATTTCACTGCCAGATTTGCAGTGTTGAATGTAAACACGCTCCAAACCAACCCCTTCACAGGCACTTAAGAGCAGATTCCTCCCGAAGGTTCTCTGTGCAGCTCCTTCCAGTGCTGGGTTTAAACTACAGGATAATCCAGCCTAATGCTTTCTCTAAGTGTTTTGGCTTTTAAAATTGAATGTTTCATTGCACTGTCTCACAGTTCCTTTGGGTTCTGGTGCTTTGGGTTTCACCGGAGCAGCACAGAAATCCTTGGTTAACGTCTGGAGGAGGACAAAGTTATTCTGTATTGGGACACAAAGAGGCTGAGACAAAGAACTGAGAACAGCAAAAATAACATCAAATAAGGGACCAGGATGCTGAAAGAGGTGAGAAAGGCTCAGTGGGACAGAGAGCTCAGGGTGCAGAGCAGAGGCAGGAGCAGCAGCAGCAGCTTTGCCGTGGGCAGGGGGATGCTGGCACCAGACCAGAGCACCTTGCGGCCCTGCAGGGGCTGCGCCGGCCTGAAATTCTCCATCATGAGAGTGGAGTTGTTCCCATCAAAGTGCAGTGCTGAGAACTGGGACAGCTGCAAAAGAGAACACGTTGTTAAATCTTGATGCCAGAGGGCTGCGGGAGTTGTTGTGCTGCAAACCTGGCGGTGTCTGGCTCTGGTTTGGAACCCGAGGGTTTAATGGGTGCATTAAACCTTGCAGGAAGCGCCGTGGCGGAGGCCACTGGAGAGGTCGCCAACTGATGGCTCCTTCCAGCCTTGGAAATCACGGGCACTTCCTTTCTGTGGGAGCCAAATGCTTTGTGCAGCTCAAGGACTGGTTCCCCCAGAGCCCCTGACGCACGCGGCCCCATCCCCATCCCCACGTCACGGTGACACGAGGCAGGAGCACCAGGAATTCTGTCCCTGTTCGGATTCCTGGCTGCACTGAGTGACACTGGGCTGTGCTGGGGGCACTGTGAGCACACTGTGAATAAGGAGCTGCAATACAAGCGCTGGCTCTGGGCCAGGCTGTGCAATCTCTGCACAATCCGTGTTTTCCAAGCACGCATAATTCCGTCTCCTCTTCCTGCCTGCAGGTCAAAAATGGGCTGCTTAACACTGATGCTGATGGGCTCAAGTTTTGGATTTGGACTTATCCTGTTCTGCTGTCCTGACAATGGGAGAAAAGCTGTGGAATTTGGGAGTGAGCAGGTGGCAGCAGTGGAAGTGCTGCTGACGAAGCGCTGAGCTTGGGCAATGACCGGGGGCAGGGGGTTCTTGGCTTTCTCCTCACGCCGTCATTTCCCCTTCCTGCCCCTTTCCTGCCATTTTCTGAGGGATGATGTAACAGGGTCAGTCAGCTGGCAGCGGGGAGCAGGTTTAGGCTGATGCCAAGAGAGTGTGTGTGTGGGGAAGGAGGCGGCTGAGGTGTCACACTGCGGGCAGGCAGCCGAGGGAGGCAGCAGAACCTCCAGGCTGTCCCTGTGCCACTCACCTGGGGCAGGCTGAGCTCAATTGGCTTCTCAAATATCGTCCAGATGACGCCCTCGTAGCAGTCAGGGGTGGTGAGGGACCCCTCATACCGATAGTACCTCCCAAGGTCTTCCTCAGGTGGGAGAAGAGAGCTCAGTGGCAAAGGATCTATCTGTGCTGACTGCCCTGGAAAAACCACGGGGGAAAATCCCTTGTGACGCTTGTGGCTGCAGGTTTTGCTCACGTTTGTCTTCACCCCACACAGCTTGTGAAATCCCTGGCACGAGGGTCTTACCTTTGTATTTAATGTTCTCTAATTCGCTTAACAGAGTTGCATAGTTTTTATTTTCTTCGTCAGCCTGAAAGGGAAACACGTTGATTCCACATCGTGTATTTCTCTACAAATGGTTGCTTTTAATTAGTGGTGAATAAAACAGAAAAGGGCCACAAGAAAAAATAACAGCAAGCAGGATGTAGGAAAGGGTAGAGGAACTCAGTGCTGGCAGAATGCCTGCAGAAGATAGGGAGGCTTAATTCTTGGGCTACTGTACCTGACATAAACATAAAATATTGACATAAACAATCCCTCAGCCAAACTTCTGGCTGGGATTTGAGAGGGGCAATTGAAAATTTCACTGCCTACCTTTACAAAGAAGGCCAACACAGCCAAACCATCTGGAGTTTTCTTGGCTTCTGTGACATCTGAAACATCTTCTCTTATGTGGACAACGTGAAGCTGGAACACAACAGCCACAGGCAATTATTTCCACCCTCACACTTCCCTAGGGGAACTAGCCAACAGGATCACAAAATTCCAGAGATCTGGAGTGAAATCCATGACCCACACGCAGTCTCACCTACCTCCATGGGGTATTTCTCTCCATCTATGCTGTGCTCTGAGCCAGGGATCTTTTGCGGCTCAGCTGGGACTCCCCAGTGCAAATGGAATTCTACTGCCTTGTATTTTCTCCCCAGACCTCCTCCTCCGATTTTAGGGGATGTGTTCAGTGTCACTTTAACTGGGAAAAAAAAAAACATGACTTGTTTTAAAGGAGAAGATCAGATCCTACATTAACAGTATGTGAGAGCAGGGATGTTCTTGAGATTCAAATTTATCTTCAAGTTCTCGCTTGGCTTTTCAGACTGAGTGTTCCAGAAATTCTGCTCTGCAGAAACCAAACTCTTACAAAATCATAGCTGAGATTAATTTGAGATGAATTATAACCATTATGACCTGTGAAGTCTGAGCTTCTTATACCTCTCAAAGGACCCAATGTTCCTTCATTTCCTTCTAAGAAAACCCCCTCTATCAAAGTAAATTTGATCCCAGTTTATTTGGGTTTTAACCATCCTTTTAATCTCCTGTTATCTGCACTGTAACATTTCCTTTGGGCAGGCTTTAAAGATGCTCTGTTTTAATTTTGAGCAGTGCTGCAATTTAAGCCTAAATCATACATATTTGAGATATATTTTAAAATTTTACTTGTTAAGACCTCCACGTTAAGCACAGCACTTTTCTTCACATTGGAAAATTCTGAATTGCAGCCCCAGAGGAAAATTCTGGATTGCAGCCCCAGAGATTTCATTTCTGTTCTGAATTCCAAATGAATTTGGAGAGTGCATGAGTCATTTAGTTCCTTTGCTTTTTAATCTGTAAATGGATGAGTCAGATGTCTTTGTGGGCTTTGTTTATTTAGCTTAAGACCTTTGAGACAGCGACCTTTGCTATGTGCCCATCATGGAACATAATGAAGGTCTAATCTCACCTGCAGCCTCTAATTACAGCTGTAATTTAAGCAATAACCTTCTCGTTTAGCACAGGAATTGGCTGCCCTCAGAAGGAAGAGATTTTAAAAGCCCAGATTAAACCCCTAATCCTTATGCATGGCTGGGGAAGATGAGCGTTATGAGCTATCCTTATAAATATTAATTTTGGTGTAAAAGGGCCTGTAATTGGACATCCTGGAGCATCACCTGTAATGGGAAAGTCATTAATCCATATATGAGTGAAAAGTCAAAGCATTCCTTTTTCTTGTGGTCTGCCACGATAGCAATGCTTTCAGTTAGAATCTCTGGCTATTAAAATCTCCCCAGCTGCCTTCCTACCTTTCCCTTTGAAATCAGGAAATATTTGCCATTTGCTACTTTCTGTTTAAAGGATCTGGCAGTTAAAATAACCCATCCAGGATTTTAAGAACACCTACAGGTAACTTAAAAAAAAAAAATAGAGCATGGATTTATTTTTAAAGTTGAAGTAATTGAACATAATTTTGTTGGAGCAGCATCCTCAGTATTGTGAAGGAAGGTGGAGGAAGTGGAAGAGCTCTGAATTACTGTTCATTGATTCACTGTTTACTGATTCACTAAGTAGCTGATCAACGTTAGATAACTTCTGTGTGCAGAGAAAACAGGGCTAAATCTGAGACGAATATAGCTCATTATTTAAAGAACTAATAAGGCACAGCACTGTGAATGACTTTCCCACACGACGCTTTTCTCCAGCAGAGCTCTTTGTGCAGAGGCAAGAGGTGGAGAGGCCCAGAAACGAAGGAGTTTCAGCAGAAAATTATAAAACTCTGCCCAAATTGTTGTCCTGGGCCCCTCTGCCCAGCTGCCCCCATTCCTGGACTTTGTTTGGGTTGGGGGATCCAGCTCTGTTTCTGCACAGAACCAGCTCCTGCTGAGACCCTCACAGGCCTCATCCACAACCCCAAAACTTGATAATTCCCACAAACTTCCCAGACATCTTCGGCTCCAGAGGTGTGCTGGGAGTTTCACTGCTGAAACAGAGGGCTGGGACCTCACCCCTGCTTCCCTGCTGCTCTCCAGGGCCATGGAAGGGGCGAGGGAAGGCCCAGCTCAGTCCCCCAGGAGCAGGGTGGGCAGTACTTGCCTGTGTGGCCATTGTTTTGCACTTCCCACTTCCCAGATCCCTTCACATCATAGCCTTCAAAAGTCAGGGGCTTGAGGCTCTTGTCATAAACCACATTTCGGGTGATGATGTTGACAGGGGACTGTTTGCTGCCTTTGCAGGCCGTGTTTATCTGATGCCATTGAAGAGGATCTGTTTAGGGATGAAGAAAATTTATTTATATATTTATTTATTTTCCCCTGGAGACAGCAAATCCTTGAGAAAGCCAAACCACCCAACCAAAGTGGGAAACTGGAGACACCACCCCAACTTCTGGGGTTACTTTTACATTTGTATATTTACTTTTTTACATTTATTTGTACACGTCTACATTATCCTTGGTTGACACAAAATGAGCAGTTACCACAAACACCGATGTCTTCAAAATACCCTCTTTAGCACTGACATGGTCACAATAATAATAATAATAATAATAATAATAATAATAATAATAATAATAATGTGACTATGGTGAATTAAAGGCTGAGTTCTGTGAATTTTTTGCATTGTTTCTCTCAAGAGCCCCTTTGCAAAGCAGAAGAATCCCCAATGTGATTGGAAAAGTAAATTGCTTGGCAGTACCTTCACACTGTGGTAGCTCACACTTCTGGGACCGATAGCACCAGTGGCCTCCCACTAAAAAAAATTAAATAAAAACACCAGGTGAATGAAAATCTGCACAAATTGTGCCCCCAAAATGCAGCAGGGAATGGATTGGCAGCTCTGCCCTCTCTAGATCTCCTCCTGGTCTCTCATAAATCACTTTTTACCTGTTAATATCCCCCCCAAACCAGTGCTAGCAGGAACGTTTAGGACTCTGGATCCTCAGAATTGTGGATGGTTGCAGTCCTAAAGAATTTGAGTTTCAAACCTTGGCTTCCTCAACTTCTTGAGGCAAAAGTTCCACATTTGAATATACACAGTGTTAAAGTAAATTTCCTTTTATCAGCCCTGCACTTGCCAGCCTTTCACAGACTTGTAAATTCACTTATGCAAGAGGACTTATCTCACCCCCTTCCAGGAACCCTTTAAAGGTTACTTGGTGAGGAATTCTGAGAAATGAAGGCTCTCACTTCCTGCAGGACCTGTAGGATCCCACATGGATGGATGCAAAATTCTTCAGCAGAACATCTGAATCTCGCTTTTTCATAGTCAAAAGAAATACAAAATTCAGAGGACAAGAGCTGGTTTAACTTTATGTGTTGGGGAACGTAGGGGCTGTTTTGTTTATCCCAAGCTGCTCCAGTGGCTCTTTATTTATTCTAAACTTTAAATTGACAGGAATAGTTCTCTTTGGCTATTTAAATTCAATCCATAACAATTCAAACCCTCTTATAATGATGATTAATACCACACTTTCTGTTTGCTTGGGATTAGTAAATTACAGACATTTTAATAAATGGCTAATCAATTTTAAGCATAACTATGGAGAAGCCCTGTCACTTGACTGGTAATTACCTTAATCTGTAATTTATAACACACCTGCTGGAAGGCTCAGAATGGCTTTTAACACCTTTATCTTGATATCAGTGGCATAACAATAGATCCATCTATTAAGGATTTAGAAGTTATAAATAGAGAACTGAGATAAAACCTGAGCAGCTGTGACACAGAGGGAGACCTGGTGCCAGTAAATAACCTTAAAAAAACAACAGTTTCGGTTTTTCTTTCACAAAAACGAAATTTCTGCCGAAAACTACAAACAGTGTTGCCTACTTGGTAGTTCAGCAAGATGGGGAAGAAAAGCAAACTTTGCTTTTTTTGTGTGTGGTAAGAACTGCAGGGATTTCTCTGTTGTTGTTCTTTAATTACCCAAAAATTGGTTTTGACAAGGTTTTATTCTTTTGGCAGACTTCTAAACACACACAAAACTTCACTTTGCAGCCCTGATTGTTGCATTTTTCTCTCCAGGACAATGGCCTGGGCTTCAGCAGCTCCGAGCTTTTCCTCATCCCCACTGGGCAACAGCAAAGCTCCAAGCACAGGATGTCACCAAGTGCCTTAATCGATACTCTAATCAATAAATGCCTGGAGAATTCCAGGTGAGCTGATCTCCACGGGGCCTGGGCATGCTCCACGTGTGCTTTTTGCACGGGTCAAAGACTCCAGGTGTGTTTTTGGCAGCTGCTCAGGGGTCAGCGTGAACTTGAGCAACCCCAGCACCCCGGGATTGGGAGCTTCTTGGCAATTGACACACGAAGGAACCTTCAGGAGGAAAAAAACTGGAATGACCCAGCAGGAATAACCTGGAAGGATTTGCTCCCGAAGTTTTTGGGATGGAAAGCAGAGGGGGAAGCTGGCAGGGGAGAGCTCCAGGCTGGGCTGTTCCAGGAGGTTTCACCGGGGTTGTGCAATGGGAGCATGGCCCCGACATCAAAGCACTTCTGCAATGCAAATCCAATTTTCCAGGCGATCCGAGCCCCAACTGGGAGTGAGGGCAGCAGGTTCCTGGGGCTCAAAGCTCAGAGGTGGACCACAAAACCACAAAAATCAAACAGAGCCACAGCAGACCCCGAGGGAAGGGGAATTATCCCCAGATTGTGCTGTTGGTGGTCCTGAATCAGTGTCTGTGTGCCAGAGGGGGAATGGGAATGGCTTCTGGAGCCTTTCAGTGGCAAATCCATGTCCCACCCTTGTCAAACAAAGAAATCACTGACTTTATACTGCCTGAACAGGTGCCTGGCAAGTTCTCTCAAATAAACTTGTGGGTTTCAATCATGTCTCAGTAAACTGAGACATGAGCACAAAAAATCTGTCAGCCTGGGCATCAAGGTGATGGGGAGAAAAAGTTTAATAAAATAAAACTTAATTTAAAAAATTTAAATTTAAAAACTGCCTCACATCCAGCACTCAGGATTGTTTAATAATTAGTGTCTGATTTTTGCAGCTTTCCACCCAATTCCTGATGTCCCCGAACAAGGCAAGAATTGTGTTTTCCATCAAGTCCTTCCCACACTTGTGGTTGGATGGTGTCACTGAAGTAGAGCAGCACATAAATTCAGCATTTCATAAGAAAAAGGTCCTTGAAGCTGTTAAAGAACGAGTTAATTAAACATTACAGAATGCCTGAGCAAACAGTGCATTCATGTTTATCGTGAATTAGTGGGTTTTTTTTGATTGGCAGCCATGGAACACAGGGGAACAGGATCCTTTGTGTGGCTACTGCTCAGGAGGAACCACGCAGTCCCTGAGGAGGAAAATTTGCATTAGGATTTTATCTGAGTCGGATGTGATGCCTCCCTCCCTATAGGAACCTTGCATTACAATGGTTCTTTCTTCCCCTGAGCTTTGGGGCTTTCTTTCCGAAGCACGAAGGGAAGATCCTTGTCACATCCAGGCAGTTCTCCCTGGGTTTAGGCATGATTATGCCCTCAGGCACGTTGTCCAGGCCACTTTTAATTGTCTGAGCGGCTCCTGCCACTTCCCTTAGAGGACTTTTCCACAGTCTATTAGCCCACACTGTCAGGAAACGTTTCCTATTTAATAGCTTATATTTTCCACTTCCTTATCTGCATCCCATCACTCCTAGAAATATCACTGAACCACCCTAAACAATTCTTTTCCCTCCCTGGTGTTTACAGCATCCAAATAATTCCCTCTTAATCTCTAATTCCTGTCCTGGCTTCATCCATTTTTTGTCCCATCTCTTGACAACCTTCTCTCTCTTCACCTTCCCACCACCCCCACTTCAAAATCTCCCTCTGAACCCTCTTTTTTACAGGGTCTGGGGACCCCTCAGGTCCCACCCTCACTGCTCTTTCAATCACACCTCTGCTCCCACGTTTTTTTCCTGTTATTTATTTTATTGCTGGAAAAATGCAGCAGAAAGTGGGGTTTTTGGTGTTTTAGGGTGGTGTTTTTTTTGGTTTGTTTTTGTAGCTGAGGTGCTGAAATCATTGCTGTGATGAGATAGAGCTAGAGCTAGAGCTAGAGCTAGAGCTAGAGCTAGAGCTAGAGATATGCACACCTGGACTTACTCTATTATCAATTAAACCTTGCTCTTACATTTTATTCTGGATCCTTGATTTAAGTGGTTCTGTACCATCCCATAGAAGCCACATTGACTTTATTTGGTTTAATTTAGAGTAGGGCTGGACTGGGCTGGCTCTTCCTCCTCAGAGTTCAGGACAGTTAAATTTAGGGAGTCTCTCTTGGCACGTGAGCAGTCCCACTTATCTCTGCCTCTTCCTCCTCGAATTTACAACTGGTTTCCTGAGCAAAGCTGCTTCTTGGCCCGGGGGTAGCCGAAAAAACAATACAATTACGTATTGTTTTCATTTTATTGTAAACGTTTTCAATTGTTTTAGCTATCAAGCGTCGTTTGGAAGCTCGAGGCAAAAAAAAATAAGCTATCCCTGCAGCTGAGAACTCCCTCTCCTGTCCAGTGACCCCGGACAGGACGGTGCTGCTGGCTGGGGGCCAGGCTGGGAGCAGCCCTGCCAAGGTGCTATTGTGTGATCTAGAAAAAGACCCTTCAGCTCTTTGGATCATGCTCAGATTGTCTGAATTCCATAAAAGTTCCGAAATCATCTTTGTCCTACTCGCGCCCTGCTTGCTGCCCTACTTGGAGCTGTCGGGGTGCTGAGGGTGCCAGGCTGGCTGAAAATGCCCCTTTAACCTGCTCGTGTGCACTAAGGAGTCACTGAAACAGGGGCTAAACAGACTCCGGTTGTGCCTCTGATAAAGTGGCTGGGGTTTATCTATTTTATATGTTGTTTTTATTGAATGGATTGAGTCTCTGGGAGTGTGAGTGACCTTTATGCCACCAGCAGCCCGGGACAGCAGGAATATCCTGTGTTGCTTTTTAATTCAAATCCCTTCTCTCTTTCACCTGAGCCCTTTGTTTGTCCCTTTAGCCTCTTGTCACCCTCTCAGCCGCATCCTGCCTGAGCAATCCCTGTTTTCCCGGTGCTCCCAGCGCTGGATTCCCAAAGCCCGGGGTGCCCTCAGTGCCAGAGTTCTCAGGGCTCGGTTGTCCTCAGTTCTCAAATCCATCCCCAAAATCTGCTGTCACCTTTGCAGCCTTTTGCACGAAAATGGCAAATGGGTTTGCATGTGATTTATTTTTAGGTTTGGCTTGTCTTGGGCTCACCCTATTTTTAGCTGGCTTTGTGATACTTTCTATTATTAGTGCAAAAGACAAAACAGCTTAAAAGCAATTGTTATCTAAGCCTGTCTTTCTAATTAATGAGATTGCTGAGCACAAACTGAACATATAGACATGAGACTATTTATACATTCCTAAGCATTACACATCCTCAGGAAGCCCCAGTCAGCCCCTTTGACAGACAAAATCAGTTCCAAAAGTTCACTTCCAGATTTGTGTGTCCCCACAAGTGTCCATGGCCATTCATTGCTCTTCACTTTTAACCTGGAATTTTATTTTTCCCTGTGATACACATCTTTGTGCACGTCTACTGCAGGATATGATGGGGAGTGAGCCCTGAAAATCAGCTTTATTGTGGTGGTGAAGCCTTGCAAGCCAGCACATCTGATGTGAGCAGTGTTTATAATCTGCACATGCACACATAAATCACATGCTCAATGAGGTCTTTGGAACACTTATAAACTACAGGAAAAATCAAAAGAGACTCGAGGATTCTGGATATGCCCTATTAACATCTGCAAACGACTTCCTTTGTGTCAGAGAGCGAGGGGAAGGTTTTTAGCTGCGACCTGTGATCCTCTCTCGTGGATATGTGCCCTGAGAAATGTCCTGTATCAAAGACAGAAGCTTTAACAAAAAATGAGTATCCAGGGCTAAGGTGATTTCCTTCTGTGAGGGGTTTTGCCTTGCTTCGTTTAATAAAATGCAATTCAGAATTATTTCTTCTAACGTATTTTTAAAATGGAATTCAAACAAATCACTTGCTGGCTTTGCTGGCCTTTTGCAGTCTTTTACGCCAAGCTTTTGCTGGCTGACCCTGTGGCTAAAAATATGACAAAAAATCTAATAACAGGCCATTGGATATGTTCTGGAACACAGCAAAGCATCTCCTGCAATGCCACAAGCAGGGAAAAGAGCCTGCCTGGAGACAGACCCTGGGCTTTGCAGCTCTTCTAGGAGACCTAAAGGCTTGTGCTGGTATTTTGGACAGCTGAGAGAAAGTGTCAAAGGCTTTTCTGCTTCCAGCCTTCAGCATCTCAGTGGAAGAGCCAGGAGCATCCGTGGCTCCTGTTTTCTGCAGCACCATGGGGCACAGCTGGAGCTGAGAAGGGATATCCCAACCCTCAGCTGATATTTTGTTGTGGGAGAAAGGAGAGTGGAGGAGCAGCATCATTTGTCATCTTCTGTGTGTGGCTTCTGCCACGCTCCTGGCCTGCCCTGGAGCTGAGGAGCAGCAGGAGAGAGCCCCGGGATGCTGGAGGAGGAGGAGGAGGTGATGCAGCACTTTGCAGACTGATGGCTGTGGCATCCCCCTGCCAGTCAGGCTGAGCCTGGCACAGAGCTCTGGGGATGGGATTGGGCTCTCTGTGTCCCTGGGCAATGCCTGCTCCTTGTGTGCCACCAGAAACAGGGAGCAGAGAGCTCCTGGAGCTGGGAGAGCCCGGGAAGGATCAGCTGAGCAAAGCCCTGCGTGCTCAGGGACCTTGGTGTCTGTGCAGGCATTGCTCCCTTGGGGAAACCAGGGATAGAACAGAGCAGGATTCATCCTCGTGCCTGGGGCAGCTTGGGTTCAGACTTGATGGAGACACCAGAGGTGGCCCTAAACCCCTCACATGGGTAATTCCATAATTCCTATGGCTCGCTGCCTCGTCTCTGTGTTCCAGGTCTTACATTGCATTTATTATCCTTCTTTTTCAATCAGCTGAAAATGCAGCTTTTCACCCCAGAGTGTGTCTGAGTGCAGCAGCATCCCAACCTTGCCAGGCCGAAAATGGATTTGGAGCCCAGCCACAAATCTGTGTGCAGTCCACACCATTAGAACTGGAAAGGGAAGAAGTCACTGCATCTTTTTTTTTTTTTTTAAGTTGCTGATGGAGCTCTTAGGGGTTTTTTTATACCTGAATGGCCCTGAGGAAACCCCAGACTGAGACTTGGTGCTGACGTCAATGTCCGCGTGGTTATGGAAATTTAATGGTTGTGAAGGGTAAAAGCATGTGAGCAGAAATATAGAAAATTAGGGGAATCTAATCTCATCTAAATTAGAGGAATGTCCTATCAGGCATCAATCTTTTGGAGCACCAGAGCATGGACTGTGGGAGATTTGTCTCCTCATGGCTGAGTCTTGCTCTGTGATAAAGCAAAAGGTTAAAACGTGCTGGGGTTCATTCCATTCCCTCTGAAGAAAATTAATTTTCAGTAACACCTGGAGCTTGCTGTAACCCCACCCCAGAGCTGCTGGAGGGACGGACGGATGGACGGATGGATGGATGGATGGATGGATGGATGGATGGATGGATGGATGGATGGATATCCCTGCTCTCTGAATGGCACAGTAATAAAGCCTCACTCTCACAAGGTTCGGATTATTCCTGTTGGAAATTGCAGATGTTTTGTCTCTCTTTCCCCCCAAAACAGCACCAGAGGGTCACTGAGCTCTCAAAGGAACCAGATGAGAAACCTGAGGTGCATCAATTGAGCTGTAAATGGAACTGGCTGAGGCAGAGGATGAGGGCTGGGCAGAGGCTGAGGGTGATGGTTTGATCTCTGGGCAGGAGGCTGCACCAACGTGCCTCAGTTTCCCTCTCCTAGCACAGGGATAAGGACCCTTCCTTCCTTAGAAAGCCCTCTGAGGACTGCTAAGCCTAATTTTAAACCACAGGTGCTTTGCTGCTGAGACAAGGCTGGCAGCAATTTAAAAGATTAGCAATCAGTCACTTGGCTGTTTCAGTGTGGTGAGTTAGGAACTGCCCAGGTGGGTTAAATGAGCTGGTCAGTGCAGATCACCCAGGCTGGTTCTGAGAAGTGGCAAGACAGGGAGGAAATGCTCATTAAAAAAAAAAAAAAAAATATATATATATATATATATAGGTATATAAAAGAAGGAATACAACCAGAAGGAATTTATTTCAGCTGATACTCAAAAGTGAAGTTTCTTGAAATGCGTAGCCTTTAACTTAATAAAATGTATTCTGTGGAGCTTCTGCCTGAGGAAAAGTTTGGAGAAGAGGGTGGAGAGAGCAACTTTCTTGTGTGTTAATGACTGCATAATTTGGTCCACACTCAGGGAAAATGTGGAATTAATCAGGGTGGGGTGGGGGGCAAAAAAAGCCCTCAAAATACCAGATATGCATTCCCTGTATTATTTCCTTCTGATAAAGAAGTAAACCCTCATTATTGACACCAATCTAATAACGTCACAAAGGCTTTCTAGAGAGTCTTTTGGGTTCCCCCAATAAACCCCCAGTGGGGCAGCAAATTTAGCAAAGTGTTAATGGCCAGGAATCCACAGCAGGCACACACGAGTCACAGACTTTGGAAAAGCAAAAGCTCTTGGTGCTCCTGTTTGCCTGCCCCACGTGTGGGCACAGAGAACACCCCTGAACTGGGACTGAAGGAGAGGGCAGGGATTGGAACCACCAGGTAAAGATCAGGAAAAGCCAAGCTGCTGAGGGACAGGGAATTAATTAAGAGCAGAGAAATAAACCCAGGGAAACCCTGCAGTGCTTCAGGCGCTTTGCCTCTGAACCTTGATCTGCTTTAAAACCATCTCCCTTTAACAGATCTCAGGGCAGCACTTCCCCCTGATAATGCTGGATCCCTCCTCTCCTCGCTGCACTCTGCTCTATTTTAGTGCAAACAATGGACCCCTGGCACTTTTGAGAGCTGCAGTGTTTAATTTCGAGGCTCTGCACTGGCATTTGCATAGGAGAGGGGATTTATTCAGTGTTGCAGCGTTGCTGATTGAATAGAAGCAGGGGGAAAAAATACCTTCTGCATTTTTCAATCCCAATTATAGATCGCTATTTAATTGAGCCATCCTAAGTGCACCGTGTACTTATAGTGCCCAGGGAGCAAAAATAGATGGGGCTGCTGGGCTGATGCAGCAAAGACATATTGTTCTTTCTCCCTCAGCAGAATTTCATCTTGAATCACACACAGCAAAGCAAAGGGAGTAGAAAATTCAAACAAGCGATTTCTTTCAAGTTTAAAAGAGTTTTAAAGATAAAGAAATTGTGTTTTGGTATTTTAAATGTACGTACATAATAAAATAGAGAGATCAAGTCAAAGCTCATTGATTTTTCTTGGAGGAGGAAGGCAGATAGAATCTCTAAAGGTGAAAAGAAACCCCCAAAGCACTCATTCATTCATCAGAAAAGCCTAGCCTTGATATTTTACCACTAATAATAAAAGGAAGAGAAATAAATAAATCATCCTTCATTTACCATAGAGAAGAATCAGAGAGCCTGCAGTGTATGTCCTGACAGCCAGAAACAAATCAGAAATGAGAGTAACCTTAACACGGGGTTAGAAAGAGCAGGGAAGCACTTACCTACTGCCTCTGTCTTGAGAATGTGCAGGGAGAGCAGAGCAAGGAGCAGCAATTCCATTCTCTATTTTAAATAGGCTCAGTGTCGAAACCAGAATTGATTAGACTCCTCAGGATGTGATCATATTTCTGCTCTCAGTTTTATACTGGAGTAAGTAGTCCAGGACAGACCTGAAAGCCATAGCAGGAAGGTGAACTCCTCCCCTTTGTAATTTCTCCAGATTTGCCCTGCTCCTGATTTGCCTGAATTTATTCATTCTCCAAAGTGAATGGCAAAAGGAGTGAGGCTTTCTGGCACTGAGCAAGGAGCCTTTGGTGAATAACTGAGGCTTTGCAACCTGCACAGGTTTAGCAGCCTAAGGAGTAAAATGCGACATTTTTATTTACTGGGAGTTTTTCTCCTGGCAGCCCCACAACATTCAATTAATACGTGTGTTAATGTTTCCTTTAAAAAAAAACCCAGTGAAACAAATAAAACCCCAAGTGCCCCTCATTTCTGTCCCACAGTTCTCCAAACAGGATTGCAGTTGATCTTTGGGACTGGAAAATAGGAATTCCATGTGCAGCAACAGGAAATGTTTATTAGGTGACATACAACACCTTACGTACGTAATTAAGTAATGATAAATTTTTTTAATAATCTTTTTTCTGCTTCTCCTACTGTAGTATGATATATATACAGATTTTTTTTTTGTCCCCTTTTTTTTCCTATCTAAATTTTTAAATTTCACGTTCAGAATTAAATACGATTATGGGGCAACCCAGACCTTATGTCCAACAAAGCGACGCAGCTTTATTAGAGACACAGGATCATCTCTGGGGCTTTTGGGGCTGGGTTTTGATCCAGCTGAGGAAAGCAAAGGAGGCAGTGAAACAACTTCTTCCCCAAATGTCCATGGGGTAGGACCCCAAAGCTGGGCTGGGTGGAAGAAGAGCAGGATGCCCATGAGGGATGGACAGAGCGATGTGAGGTGACTGCAGCTGATCCGAGCGTGCAGAGTCACCCAGCAGAGGCTGAGCTCCATAAAAAGGAGCCAAAAAATCTCTCCCTGCCTTGGCCAGGCCCTGCTGCTCTCCCAGAGGGGTGGCAGGGGCTCAGGGCACAGCTGACCCACAGCAGCTCCTCTGGCCATAAAAACGCGGCTATAAATAACACCCCAACAATGAAGATCTGCCGGGGAGTGTTTTTCCATCCTGCCCTCGGGCTGCACTGACGCCGATTCGCCTCGCACACGGTGATGAGGTAAATAATTACTGCAGGGGGGGAACAATGGGGGAATTCGTGGCATTTTGTCACTTCCGAGCGGAGGTCTCTGTGGAGCCAGGTGAATTCTGAGCACGTAGAGCAGCAGGGCGCTGCAGCCTCCAAGGGCATCCAAGAGACAATTCCCTCTTCCTTGGGATGGTTCTCACTGGGCAGCTGAACCAACAGCTCTGGTTTGGCTTTTGGGGTTTTTCCCCACCTCTTTTATTTCTGTGTAGTCCTCTGTTCAGGACTGGAAAGCTGAGGGTTGGAAATTTTGGTCTTGAAAATCAGGATTCTTGATTTCTTTCTTTTTGGGTTTTTTTTTTTTCCTTCCTTTTGTTTCTTAACCTTCCAGCCTGTATTATCGAAGTGGTAATAAACTGCACTGCAATCACGTTAATCAAGCCTTTATTTGTGCTCAAAAGTGAAGGCACACTCAGAGAAAGCCATTCCCTTTCCTTATAAACCCTGTAATCTAAATAAGCAAGGCTGGCATCATTTGATCTCCTTATTTTTATTTTTTTTTTTTTTTCTAAAGAAACTCCCCTGACAGGTGCTTGGTTATCAGTTCTCCATGGCATCGTTGCACTTCAGGGTAGTTCTGATTCCTTTCAAAACCAAAATTGGGCAATGATGCCATCAAGAACTGGGTGCATTTTACATAAGACTTTTGGGCACTGAACCTGAAGACATGAGAGGATCTTGGTCAGAGATGACACAAAGCTAAGCAGAGGATGACAGCAGACTGCTGAATTCCAGGCTGGTTTTTCCTGGCAGCTACAGGGTAGGGAAGGACAGGTGGGAATATCAAATCCAGTGAAAACTGCACTTATTTTGTGGCCTTGAGAGCCACAGCAGCAAAGGCTGAGAGGGTGAGACTGGCTCGAGTCCAAACCCCGGGCAGAGATGAGCTGAGGCAGGAGGGATCGTCCCTGCAGTGGCACAGGGAAGAAGCACTTCCAAGGGATTTAAAACCCAGATGGGGTTTGTAATTAGCGAGTGGGTGATTGGGAATCCCACCCTGCAGAGTGAGAAAGCACGGAGTGCTCTCCATTTAGTTGTGTGCTGTCATTTAATTCATCAGAGTTCCCACGCCACTGAACAGGAAATCTGGAATTTCAGAGCTCTCGGTGAAGCAGAAACATTAAAGCTTCATCTTCCATGGGCTGGCTCTGATCCTCCCTGAGTCTGCTGTTCCAGCACAAGGACATTCCATGGAACAGCTGGGAGCAGGGATGAGATTTATTCTGCCTTCTTCACACCCAAGTGATCAGTGGAGAGGCTTTGTTTGCCCCACACCTGGTGTCAGGTGTTCATCCATGATTCTCCATGGGATCACTCCAAACCTGGGAGGCAAAAATTCCTCCAAGAGACAGGCTGGGGGTGGGGGGAGGAGCAGAGCTCTCTGTTTTCAAAACAGCTCCGAAAAATCTTGGAAGGAGATCATACATCCCATTTGTGTCTTCCTCTCCAGAAAGGAAGGCTTTAATCTGCATAAATTGAAGCATCAATTGGATAAATAGGCTCCTTATTTGTATTACTCCCTTTCCTGACTGTTTCTTCCTTGCAGGCCTCATGGTGCCCATGGAGGGGCTGGGCAGAGGGATCCTCTGATCCCACAGCTTTGCTGAAGGTCACGGCAGTGAAACTTGGATTCGTGGAATGATTCTGCTGAGCTGCTCACATTGCTTGACATTTTTTTGGCCCAGGTTTGGTGTTTGCAGCGTGGTGACAGCACAGAGCTGAGTGCAGGGACAACTGGGACAAAGCAGAACCACCACATTTCCCAAGGTCTGGTGACAGGAGCTGACTGTGAGCCCAGGGAGAACGTGACAGGGGAGAAAGCAGGGCAGAGAAATCCCCCATCCTTTGAGAACCTGGATTTTCCTGGGTGCACATGACTTTGCAAGTGACACCAAACCACCTGTAGCTGAACCCTTCTCCTCCCCGTGCTGTGGGGTTCCAATTTCCATCCCAAGGATGCAGCTTTTCCCCTGGGGTTTCAGGCAGGATCCCAGTTTCCCAGCGAGCTGCCAGCACCAAGGACACGGGGCTGCTGTGCCTCACCCCAAGGTGAGGGTGGGAGCTGTCCAAGGGCTGCTGTGCAGAGCTGGGGCTCAGCTCCTCGATGAATTCCCTGTTTTGGAACTAATTTTGGCACGTCCCAGCTGGGGCCTCTTGTTCTGAGCCCTTGTGGATCCCACTGGAGGCTGAGAGCTGCAGCTGGGGGCAATTCTGAGGCTTCGAGCTCAGGTGGGTGAACTTGGGTTTTCCACAGCAGCCACTTGAACCATCACTAAAAATTCAGCCTGCAGCCTCTGGTGCCTCTTTCTCAGTCTCTTCACCATGGTCAGTGGGTATTGTCTTCTTCACAGGCACGATCAACAGATAATTCTACAAAATGAGGCCATTTCTTTACACATTCATCAAAACAATTTGGGTGTTCCGATAAAGAAATGTAAAAACAATCACAGAACTACAAAAAAAAAAAAAAAGTTGCAGAAGGTGAAATCAAGATAAATATAAATCAAAGGCTGCCCACAGCAAGGTACAGTCAGTGTTTGAGGTGTCAGCCTGAGATCCTGGAGATTAGATTGAGTTCCCTGGAATTCTGTGTCACCTTAAACAAACAATGGGATCGTTCTTTCCCCATTTATAGGATGCAGATAACAATTTCCTCACAAGTGCAGAGTGAGGGTTAAGTACAGGGAATGCTGCACAGTTCCTGGAATGGGAGAGTAGAAAATGCCCTTGAGTAGAGGTTGTTCCATGAAGAGGCTGGGCTTCAAATTTAAAATATTTTTCATCTGGTTTTGGGAGCTCCAGCTGCATCAGAGGGTTGGAATATACAAATCTGGGGTTTCTGTATATTAAAGCCCACTAAAAAAGCAGCTTCCACACTGTTGTCTCCCTTAATCCAGCAACATTATGCTAATTTGTATGCAATTCTATTAGGGAAATCAGATTACAAATCTTTTGTGGAGAGCTATTTATACCACTTGATATTACTTTAATTACATTCTGATCTCACACCGTTTAGTGTTTTGTGCTCGAGCACCAAATTTTCCAATTAGACCAACTTCAAGCAGCATTTTCAGGAATACCCAGAGCACTTTGGACCCCAAATTCACAGAGAAGTTATTTTTAGCCACCGGGATATTTTCAAAGCCGTTTTGCTCTGTGGATATTCTGTTCATCACAGGTGTCCTGTGCCCCCCTGGGCCGTGCTGCCACTGCTGCTGTGAGTGGAAGGATTTGCTGGGCTGGCACAGAGGTGACAGAAATAGTGGGGCCCTTGTTCAGCAGCAACCTCACACCAGAGGTGTGGCTGTGCCAGCTGGGATTACAAAGGGTGGTTTATCTGGGACACGGGGAGAGGAATATTTTGTAGGATGTTCCTACACCCCCAGGCCTGATCGATCCATTCTCAGCCCTTATTTCTAATGTGATCATTCCCTTGTGGCCATCTGAAATACTTATTGCTTACTCACACTTGTACAAAGTATAATCCTCATGTGTAAAAAGTGTATGAATTAATTATAAAGGATTCCTAGCACACAGAACCTGTGCATAGTAACTGCACATTAAACTGAATATGCTTTCATACACTTCAGTAGAAAAAATAAGCCCTAGAATTCCCCTTGATAAACTCAGAATTATAGCCTAAATTTCTTACACTTTGAATCTGGCAGAGCTATCAGAATTCACAGGTTGCTGCTGCAATGATCAGTGCTGAATGTGGGAGCTCAGCTGAGCTGCTTGGCAAGGTCGTGGTAGAAAACTGTGACCAATGAAGACGAATCCCTTGTCAAGGTAACAATAAAATACGAATTAAATGAGAATAAATAACAACCTGGATAATTGTCCTGCTCACCTGGACTGCTCAGCTGTTTAAAATCTCCCCGCTCCCACTGTAGCCTGCATTTTATTCCAGCAGTGCCCTCTGCCGAGAGCATGGAATGTGTGTCCCGAGAGCTTTTTTCCCCCCCTAAATCTCGAGTATTTTCAGTCTAGTTCTCAAAAATCATTTGCATTTAAAAAGGTGGAGAAAGAAAAAATTTTATTGATGTTTGTTCATTAATGAACAAGCCACATTAAATAAACACAAAACATCCTGTGCCAAAGGCACGGGTGGTGATGTCTGTTGGGTTTTAGCTACATTCTCATGCAAGAATTAAGTGGGAAAAGGGCATTTTCTGGGCTGTTGGGGTCCGGGTTGGTGACACAGCACTGATGTTTTATTTCAGCTCCCTCAGTCACACACTCCCCGCTCTGAACCCACAAAATTCTGCTCCCCCTTTCCTGACTCTCTAATCCTTCGTGATCTAATTAAATTGTGAGTTAAAGCTGAATTCACTTCACTCCATTTTAGAATATCCTTGAAGAATTTTAAGCTGCAGACGTGACCGCTCCTCTCCCCAGGCCCTGGCCAGGCTTTGCTCTTGTCAAAGGTTGCTTTCAGCAGCTCATCCGTGTGGCAAATGTGTTTTGCAGTTTGGGCTATCCTAGCAACCCAGCAGAGCCCCGAGCTGGCAACCCAAATATCTAAAACCACCCCTGGTTAAAGTTTAATCCCCGTCACGATGATGATGTGGCAGCAGGAGCTGCGTGTCAGGAGCGGTTCTGCGCCCGGGGATCGAGGTGGGAGCTCTCAGGGAGCATGGGATGAGCAAAGCCGACCTCGTTCAGGGGCTGAAAGGAGGATTTTCCACCATGAGTGGATTCCCCAACTGCTCTGCCAACTACACCAAGGTTTGGAGTCACTACTTGGTGCTGGCCCTGGGCATCCCCCAGCTGACCATCAACGTCGCCTCCGTCATCTTCAACTGCACCGTCATCTTCACCCGCCTGGCCACCAGGGACCTGCACAAGCCCATCTCCATCCTCTTCTGCAACCTGGCTGTCTCCGACCTCTTCACCAGCTTCTCTGGCTTTTGGATTTCCATGCTGTTTATCACCAACCCCGACATCACCATCTTTGGCTCCAAGGACATGCTGGCTCCCTACGCCCTGTACACGACGTCCATCCTGTCCACCATCTACAACCTGGTGAGCATCGGCATCGAGCGCTACCTGGCCGTGGCCGAGAGCATGAGGACGAGGTTCAGGGTGGCCAGGAACCACTCCATCGCCGTGGTCTTCATCAACTGGGTGCTGGCTTTCTTCCTGGGCTGCCTGCCGCTGATGGGCTGGAACTGCCTGCACGCAGAGAGGAGCAGCTCGGTGCTCTACAGCCCCTTCTGCGTCAACTACCTCGTCTTCATCGCCATCCCCAACGTCGCGGCGGCCTTCATCGTCCCCCTCTTCACCTACCTGAGGATCATCATCATCCTGAGGAAGAGGAAGCTGAGGATGCAGGCGTGCGGCCAAGCCACGGGCACCTACAGGTCGGCAGAGACGCAGGTGGCCAGGACCAGCATCTCCATCTGGCTGCTGGCCCTGGTGTCCTACGCTCCCTTCTTCGCCGGCGTCATCTTCGACGCCACCAACCAGCGCTGCCACACCGACCTCTACCCCGGGGCCTACATCTTCAGGAACTGCACGGCCACGCTCATCACCCTCACCTGCCTGGGCAACCCCGTGCTCTACACGCTGCGGCTGCGAGCGCTGGGGGCCAAGCTGAGGGCGCTGCGCTGCCTCCCCGCCGCCCGCGGCCGCGCCTGCGCCATCCACAGCCTCTGACAGGGGACAGCCCTGCCCAGGGACGGGATCCAAACCCTGCAGAGGCTTCACACGGGGTCAGGAGAGGCGTGGATGTGGCCCTCGAGGATGTGGTTTGGCGGTGGATGGTTGGGCTCGGTGATCTCAGAGGTTTTTTCCCAGCCTTGGCAGCTCCGTGGGTCCCTTGCTGGGGAGCAGGAACCAGCCCAGGCTGCTGTGGGATGGGGGATGGAGCCTTGGGATGCTCCCAGCAAAGCTCCTGCAGTACCTGGGATGGGGGATGAAGCCTCAGGATGCTCCCAGCAAAGCTCCTGCAGTGCTGGGATGGGGGATGGAGCCTTGGGATGCTCCCAGCAAAGCCCCTGCAGTGCTGGGATGGGGGATGAAGCCTCAGGATGCTCCCAGCAAAGCTCCTGCAGTGCTGGGATGGGGGATGGAGCCTCAGGATCCTCCCAGCAAGGTCCCAGCAGTCCCAGTCCCTGTCCCAGCCCCGGGCACCCTGCTCTGCCTGGCTGTTTGATGGGAACAGGGGAGCTGCTTTCCCTGCAGTTAAAAATAACTCCATTAATGGTGTTTGCTTTGAGCTGGGAACAGGCTGGGGCCGTGCTCTCCCTCTCCTGTGGGCTGTGGCCCTGAAGAGGGTTAAACGGCTGGAAAAATCCCAGTAACTGAGGGGAAAATGGTGTTTTACTTTCTCCTTTAGTCACTCAAATTGTGACTCTGACTGCTGGGTGAATCTTTTTTAACAGGGGCACTCTGCACTGTTTCCCTGCTGTAATTTTAATTGCTGGATGAGGCGTTTTTGTGAGGTGTTTTGGCTACACTTTCATATTTCTGCTTATAGGGGCACACTCGAGTCTGTGGTGTGTGAAATTTGTACTGTTCTGGGTGAAAACCTTGGCTGGGTTCTTCAGGATCCCAACTGCAGTCAAGTTGCCTGTATGAAAAGAAATAAAAATGTCAAGACCAGACGTTTTCTAAAAGAAAAAGGTCTTAACTCCTCCCTCTCAAAAAAAAGAGAGTTGTTTAGTGAATATTTATTTAGCAGATAATATTCTGTCAGATCCCAATGGAGATGGACACCTATTCTCAGTTACACTGTGGTATTTCCTAGGAGAATCTAATGTTTAAATTTCTTTAGAAGCCTGGACTGGATAGATTTTGTGACATCAGCTCATGTTCCTGGTTCTGTGGTATTTCATTGACGAACAGCAATAAAATTCTATGAAAATCCACAGATTGAGGATGTTCTCACATCCATCACACACAGGCCCACCCACACCAACCCTTGGAGTTTTTGGGGACTTCTTTCCAGTTTTTTCTTTCTTGCTGTTTCCTCATCTCTTTAACCCTCTGTATCCATGTATCCATGTATTATTTATCTGTAATCTATCTCTCCACACCTACACCTGTTTATATATTTTATATATGCCTGGATCTATTCCTCTCCCTTTATCTGCCTCGCTATATCATCTCTCTCTCCACTCCCTCCTTCTTTCCCCATTGTAGAGCTATCTCTCTATAGATCTACATCCACAAACCTCTCTATATTTATCTCTTTATAAATATATCTCTAAATATCTCCAAATAACGCCCTGGGCCTGGTGGGGCTGCGCTCGGCGATGGATTGAGGGCGCCTGGCTGGGTGGATTAGCAGCCCTGAGCGGAGGCGGAAGCGGAAGCGGCGGGCGCGGCCATGCGGGTCCCGGGGCCGTGCGCGGAGTGCGGGGAGCGGGGGGCGGCCCGGTACCGCTGTCCGCGCTGCGGCAGCGCCTAGTGAGCCAGGGACGGGCGGGGAGGGACGGGGAGGGATGAGGGACACGGCCCGGTACCGCTGTCCGCGCTGCGGCAGCGCCTAGTGAGCCACGGACGGGCGGGGAGGGACGGGGAGGGATGAGGGACACGGCCCGGTACCGCTGTCCTCGGAGCGAGCGGGGGAAGGAGGAGAACGGGGAGCGGAGAACGGGGAGCGGAGAACGGGGAGCGGAGAACGGGGAGCGGAGAACGGGGAACGGGAACGGGGAACGGGAGCGGGGAACGGGAGCGGGCGGTGCGGGGCCCTCCCCCGCCGTTCGCCGCCCCTCTGACGCTGCTCTCTCCCCGCAGCTGCTCCGTGCCCTGCTGCCGGACCCACCGCGGTGAGTGCGGGGCTGGAGGGGCCGGGAGGGGCCGGGGCTAACGCGGGGCTAACGCGGGGCTGTCCGCAGAGCGCTGCGCACCGCAGGCCCCACGGGAGCGGGAGGCGGCCGGGAAGGGCCCCAGCACGGCCCCCGCACACAGCCCCGGGTCCCCGGAGGACATCCTGGGCGAGGAGGACGAGCAGGACCGCGTCCCGCTGCAGAAACTCAAGCTGCTGGGTAATCGGGGGATTGGGGCTGGCGGGGCTTGCGCAGGGCGAGCGGGGATAAAACCCCCGGGGTTCTGCACGGAGCTGCACCGAACCCCAGGTCTGAAGGAGTTAAAACTTGCCAACCTGGCCCTCTGAAGGTTTATTTGCGAAATACGGGTGGTGTCGGGCGCGTCGGTGACTCCGGTTTGTTCCTTGCTGAAGGAGAATCGGCAGAGCTGCGGGATTTGCTGCTGAACCCGCACCTCCGGCAGCTGCTGCTCACCATCGACCGCGCCCCGGACAGAAGCTGCCTCATGAGGAGGTTCATGCAGGAGCCCCTGTTCGTGGAGTTTGCCGACTGCTGCCTGAGGATTGTGGAGCCTCCCGAGAAGGAGAACATTCTCCCCGAGTGAGCTGCTGAGGGAACGGTTTTTATTCCTTGGCATTTAATTTTTTTTGAGGTTTGCCAGCAGCCAGAGCTGCCCCATTGTGGTCACTTTGCCGTGGTTGTCAGTGCTCTGATTTCAGCTTGGAGCTGACAGACTCTGACAGGGTTGGGTTGGGAGATTTTTACATCCTGGGGGTTGAACTCAATAGTCTGGAATTCTTTCTGTGGGCACAGACACGCTGGCAGCCACGGGAAATGTTCCTTCACGGTGACAGTATTAAATATATCTGCATTTATTTAAATCCACGAGTACTCTGAAGTGTTTTTGTTCGCTAAAGGTTGTTGGGAAGGGTCAGACACCTTGACAAGGGATCGAGCAGTTTATTTTAAATGACACACACAGAGCAGCTGAACATTTCCAACATCCATGAGCAACAAAGGGACGGTACAGAGCACCTCTGCTGAGCCCCTGGGCAGGGTGGTGCTGTTTGGGGAGCTCTGGATTTCCTAGATTTTCTAGAGTTCCTAGATTTTGGTTCTGTGGATAAAAGCAGGAGCCCAGCCTTGCCTTTCCCTGAGACATCTGCCCTTAGTGCTGCAGTGGCTGCTCCTCACCCCCTTGGTCAGGGGGAGCACTCGTGGTCAGTCAGGACGGTTGCACCTCTGAGAATCCAGCAGGAATCAGGAATATTTGCATTATTTGCTCTCTCATGAGCAGCCTCTTGCTCTTCCAGGCAGTGCCAGCAGCGTTCAGTTCAAGTATTTATTGCCTCAAGCACCTGATCTGTTTGGATTGATTTGTTCCCCTCGTGCTGCTATTTCCTGTAGTGTGTGCAGGTGTGGGGCAGGAGGAGCAGCCCCCCCACGCTGTAAATTAATGTATATTATGTATATTCTGTATATTGTGAGGTGTATTGTGTCCCATCCCCAACAAGGCAGCGCTGTGCAAGCTCTGAGGTAGCAGCAGGAATGGACACTGAGTGATTTGGAAGCAGCAGCTTGCAGAGAGCCCTCCCTGGAGGCCAGGGCCAGGGGAGCAGGGAGGGCAGAGCCTACGTGGGCAGCAGTTTCTTCCTGTCCAGCAGGATCTGGTTAAATCCCGTGATGGAAAATGCTTCTGTGTGGGGGCTGACGTTGGCAAAATGCAGGGGGGACCTCCTGCAGTGGAACTTGACAGAGCCCTGCAAGGACAAGAGGGGGAGAGTTCCAGATGTGCATTTTGTTACTCACACTTGGTTATTCATCACTGGTGGATGAGGACAGGGGAGTCACTACAGATGGAATTAAGAGAAATGGTCACTACAGAAAATATCAGTACTGCAAACTGAACTGAGATCAGCTCAGATTCTGGAGAGGGGAGTGTTCAGCACTGAACCTGGCACAGTTTGTAGGAGCTGTGGCCAGTTCTTGCACACAGAGTTTGATGCAAACACAAAACCCTTCCCCCCCAGACCCGAGGGTGATTTGTAACGATGCAGTTCCTGAGGGAAGGGAAACGCTACCCCAGACTATTCCCAGCTCGTGGCAGCTCCCCTGTGCTGCAGAAGGGCTTGAGGGGGCCCTTACCTGTGGGAGGGCTCTGATGGAGGCGATGCCACAGCCCAGGGCGGAGCTGTTCCCCCTGGAGCCGCCCTCCTGCAGCCCCCTGAGGCAGCTCAGCAGCGCCAGCGCCCTGCGGGGCCCCGAGACACTGGCAGGGGCAGCAGCCAGGACAAGGCCCAGGGGCCAGAACTGGACAATTGCCTGCAGAGGCCACGCTGCAGTGTCCAAAGAACAGGGAGGTTTGGCCAAGGTAGCTCCAGGAGCTGGGAGCTCCTTTCCTTCCCCCTCGTCCAGTTCTGCTGCTGCCAACGCGGCCGCTTTTGCCTGAAAAAGACACAGAACAACAACATTCTCAAATGTCCCAGACACAACTCAGGACTGCAAAACTGAGAGTCTAAAAAAGAGGGGATCTGAAGGACAGCACACCCCTTGGGCCATTCCCATCAAGGTAAGGAATGAGTTTATTCTGCAGGATAAACCAGAAGCAGCTGTACGGGACTGGCATCTGCTCTTCAGCTGGAGAAGAGTTTTCTGGAGCACTGGGTTTTTAGTTCCAGTAGTTATTACTCTTCCTCAGACACTAAAAAGCCTCAGAGGCTCTGTTTCAGTGCTGTCCTGTACCCCCATACTCACTTTCCACCTCCTCCAGCTGTGTTTGATGACGTCTGCAGCCCTGCGCATCCTCTGGAAGCGACTCTTGGCTAACCAGGAACGAACAGCTGAGGATTTAATGGAGACAAATCTCAGTGCAGAGGATCCCAGCAGCTCTTGCACACAGTGTGAGAGATGGCACTCAACCCCTCGTGCCACTGTAATCCCCCAGTGTGACTGGAAATGTGCCTTGCTCTGTTATTTCAGCCCCACCCTTAGCAAGTCACCTGCTTGGATGAGAGTTGCAGAGCGTTTCTCCTTTGCTGCTTTCTTCTCTTTAAATCTTCTCCAGCAGCACTGAATGCAAAATGCCTTCTCATTTAACACCTCTGCTCTCCTGGCTTCCAGGAGCTCCAGCTGCAGTGGGGACAGGAGCATGGAGTTAGTACTCAGGGATGGAATTGTGCTCACAACTCTTCCTCTCTCACAGCCTCATCCCTGTGACTGCTGATTAGGTTTGGGAAGTGACAGCACTTCTTTAGTGCTTTTTAGGGAACGTGTAAATGAAAATGGAAGTACTTGGGGGGAAAAGTGGAGCCTCCCAAAGCCACAGCAGGAGCAGGTTAATAACCACCTCCACTGAAGGGGCTGCTTCTATGGCTGCAAGCTTGGCAGGAGTCCATTTGTCTCCTTCATTTCTTTCCCAAGGAAGCTGTGCAGGCCTGTTGGAGCAGCCAAATCTGTCATCTGGAGCTAAGGAAAGCTGTCATCTTTACTGGAATTCTGACAATTCTAGACCGAGTGCAGCTCCTTGTCCACTGGCAACACAGAGGCCATTAAACTAAGTGCTTTGGAGAGCCAGATTCTGATGGCTGCTCGACTGAGTTTAATGATTTGATAGAAAATGCCAAATTCTGGTCACACTGGCTTGGCAGGATCTGTGCCAGAATGCCCCTGAGGCAGGCACACTCCAGAGCCACCAGCCAAGGAACAGCACCTACCACGGAATTGGCCAGGAACACTTTGGTTTTGCCACAGTAGACTGAGGGGATTTCTGCTCCATTCCCTGCTCCCTGAGCAGGGCTTTGTCCCACAGCATCCTGAAGGATCTCCAGAACAGCAGCACACGATGCTTTGTCACCATCCATCCCTGGAGCCTCACCTGGAAATGGAATTGTTGAGGAGGAGGTGTCACAAAACTTGGAAATCAGGGCCAGGGAATGGTCTCTGCACTGAGATTTCCTGGCCATTTCGAGGGGAAACACCTGCAGCAAGGGTGGAGGAGGAGATGGCTGAGAGCACTTGACCTTGCTGTGTTTAAGGCTAAAATGGGACAGATTCCACCAGGTGCCAGCAACCAGAAAACCAGTGTGGGGTGTTCTAACTGGGCTGTAGCTGGGTGCTGCCTTCTGATCTATTCTAACCTCAGTTATCCACAGGTAAAAATGTCATTTGGGGTGGATTTAGACTGAAACAGGGAGGCCTCAGATGCTGTCCCATAGTTAACATGGAAACACAAGAAAGCAGCAGCAATGCAATTAAGAACAGACTGAGCAGCTCAGCCCTAAGAAAATCACATTAAATACTCAAAACTCAGAGCTGTGGGAGCAAAGAAAAAAAAGGCAGGGAATTGTGGCCTTAATGTACTGAAAAGTGCAGGAAGGGGAAACAAATTCTACACAATTGTGCAGCTGTCACAGGGCATTGGGAGCAGCTACGGGGTCCTGTGCTCAGCAGGAATTTATGGCAGCAATTACAGGTTATTAAAGCCATTTCTGGGACACAGTGCACAATTTTTTACATTACAGCCAGATGAGTCTCTCTGGAAATAGAGGCAGACTTAATTCAGACCTGGAACAAGAGATTGTTCCAGGCAGTGCTGCAGGAGCTCCTGCGTGCACAGTGCTGGATGGGTTTTGCATCATTCCATCCTGGATACTGTTTGCTTTTCTGCTAGAAATATTTCTAAGGAGATGAGAGCATTTTAAGGTCCTGAAAACAAATAAAAGCGATTCTTGCTTACAGGAAGACATCTGGTGGCTCTGATGGGCTTCATGGGGCTGGGCTGATAAGGAAACCCAAGCTTATCCCCATGTTTGGGCAATTGTTTTGCTTTGTTTGCAGCTTATTACCCCCTCAAGATAAAAAGGACTAAAACCCTATCACAAAGAGGCTTTGCAGTTAATGGGTTTGTAATTGAGAGGAAAAGATCCAGTGTGTAAGTAATTTTCCAGCCTGCACTTCCTTACTTCACCCCATTTCCACATGGTGAGTAGATTTCCACCAGTTTTACTCATCTGAGCAGGCTGCTCCTGCTTCCCCCAGCTGCTGCTTGTGGAACAAACCCACTGGGTGGACAGGGGATTCATTTGAGGGAGAGAAAGGGCCTGCAATAACCTTTAATACTAAATGTAACCACTTGATGAGCTCCTCCTTTCAGGAGCTCACAGCAAAGGCATTACCTGTAAGACTGGACTGTGTTTGTTAAAGTCCATCCTCACTCTTGCTTAGAAAAAGAGAACTTTGCAGAAGGTGGAAGAAGCAGCAGAGTCCAGGTAAGCTGGAAGGTCAGTGATTCAGCAAGGAAACAAGGGGGGGGAAAAAGAAAGGAAGGAGAAGGAAGATAAGGCAAAAGGTAAGTGGATTTCAAGTTTACTAAAGAATCAATTCTAAATCAAATTATGTTGGGTGAGGGGAACCCCAGACACCACTGTAACTGTGATTGTTCCACCCAGGAGGAACACAGAAAACCAGCAGTGGGGGGAAAGATTTTAAGTGTTAGGCAAATTAGAAACTCAGGTTGGTAATAGGTTAAAGAAGTATTTGGAGAATAGTGGTGAATACAGGAATTATCTGATCTATGTGAGACCAAATGGGTGCAGTGACAATTTGACTTGATGGCAGAGGGATTACCCAAAGGAACTCACCTTCTTCCTCAGCAGAATGAGAGTTGCTTTTATCACACACTCTTTTTTTACTGGAGCCCCAGGATTTTCTCAGTATTTTGTAGCGCTCAGTGAAACTTTGGAAGGGGATCCTGACAGACAAATGTACAGTAAATTGCAGGCAAGAGTCACTGCTGTAGGTAAATAACTGATCCTTTTGGCTGTGTGGGAAATAACTGATCCTTTTGGCTGTATGGGAAATAACTGATCCTCTGAAGGGGGAAAATTGCACAATGGTTTTGTGGATCCAGTGCATGGGATGCAAACAGACTGATGCCTCAATGATCAAACAGGCAAGAAAGTACAGAACTTCTGAGGAAATTCAGGAGACTGCCCAGTGACTGTAGCAAAGCCTGGGCAGGAACTGTGCTTGGCTGTGCTCATGGTGAGCTCCAGCCCATCAGGGCTGAGCTCAGGCTTTGTTCTGCACCCTCTAAAGGTGGTCAGGAAAGCCCAGCCAGGCTATGAGGAGATGCTCAGCTCTGAGATTACTACACTTAGATAAATGCCATTCATAATTTAATTGCTGAGAATGTTACTGTGAAGCCATGTTCAATTAGAAGAGTTTTAGTGTAGTCCACATCAAAACATCTCTTCCCCAGCTTCTCAGACTGGAAAGGCACAGTGAGCTCTCAGCTTTGGAAGGATCAGTAGTTTTGAGGTCTAAAACTGCAAAATATTTGCACTTCCTGCTTATAAGTTCTTCTGAATAACTAAATGCCACTAATTGCTATAGAAATGGATTATGTTGAAGAAGCTGGACTTACCTGACTGGGAAACCTGCTGCACTGATGGTGATAGCTTCCACTATTCCACAGGCCTGCAGCTGGCTGAGAACCTGAGGCACAAATTGAGATGGTTTAGGCAACGCTGACTTTGTGGAAGCTGCTCCTTGTGTGCCCTGTCCTGGGCATCCACAGCCAGCACTGC
The DNA here is from genome assembly GCA_026261815.1 of Monarcha castaneiventris obscurior. Lineage (NCBI taxonomy): Eukaryota > Metazoa > Chordata > Aves > Passeriformes > Monarchidae > Monarcha > Monarcha castaneiventris. The sequence goes on from JAMPIT010000343.1 coordinate 9,567,302, forward strand.
CCAAACCCAGCAGGGTGTGAAAAGCCAGGGCTGGTATTTCCATGCTCAGCAGATTCCACGAGGGCTCAAAGCTTGATTTCCCATCAGATGAGGTTCTCTAGTTACAGCTTTAGCACCTGCTGCTCTGCTCCCAGAGCTTCTCAGCTTCCTGGCCTCCAGGAACGAGCAAGGTTTTGTTTGGAAGGTATTTGTGTGCCCAGGGCTGCTCAGATCACCTTCATCAGTTTTTGAAGGGCTGGGAGGGGAGCACCCCAAATAACCCCAGCAACAAGCAAGTTGCAGCTGGAGAGCTGCTGTGCTTAGGAGCTGTTTTGGACAAACACCTCAGTGACTCTGAAGGATGTTTATCCCAAAGGAGCAAGAGCTATTTCCAAATGTGCTGTGAAAAAAGCTCTGCAAGTGACCCAAGTTCCTAAGAAACACAGTGGGGAAAGGCTTTGGAAAAGTTACCTCTTCTTTTCTGAAAGTCATGGCCTTGCAGTCAGCATTGGGCTTGATGCAGCGGATGTAATGGGGCGTGGTTCTGCCCAAAATCTCCATGAGGTGCTCCAGGGAGCTCTGCAGGAAACAAACACAGGGTTCAGCAGGGCTCCTCCTCCTCAGGGATCTTCTCTGCACCCCATGAAGCTGCTCTTGGCAAGGATGGCTTTACAGACTCAGTGTCAGAGCACTTCTACAGGACAGCTCGAGCAAAAAATCTGCTCTGTGGATGCTTTCATCAAACTGTTGATGGTAAATTCAGAAAGTTTCCAAAATGATAGCAGAAACCTGAATAGGATGTACCTTGAACTTGGACACCACGGTAACAACAGCTGCTCTGTTCTGGGTTTTGGTGTTATTTTGGTTCTTTTCTGTCACAGGAAATAATTTTTGAAGCAAAGGGTCCTTTGAGTTCTGCAGAACATGGACCAGCTCTGTTGGAACAGCATCCTGCAAACACAGACACGACCTGTGAGTATCTGGAGCTGGCAGGCACCTGCACCTCTGAAAATAACTAAAAACTCCACATGCAGAGATGGAACAGCATTTCTGATGCCAAATTTGAGGTAACCACAGCTGCAGTTTTAAATCTGATGATGTTCATTCATTCACAGTCGGATTTAGGAACAGAAAACAATGTTTGGCTGAACATTCAGCAAATCCAGTCAAATGTACAACTGCTCCCAACATTGTTCTTGTTACACAGCCTAAGTGAGCTCCAAGTCTCAGGACTGGTTTAATCCCTGAAGGACAGACTGCAGCAGGCATTAGAAATATCCCTTTTAATTAAGAGATGGTGTTTAATTGCTAAATAAATAACAGCACTTGCCATAATTGCTGGGGATGTCAGAGCTGAGAAGGGACCCTCCTCTCTGCAGATTATTTCATATTTCCATTATTCCCTGATGGCACAATGAGGCCAAAATTTGAGTACTTTCAGTACTTAAGTCCATGCTCTTGTTTTTCATAAACTTATCTGAATTTTGGGGAAATGAAGTGTTGTATTTGCCCTGCTGCTGATTTTGCATCCCTCATGGATGGAAGAAGCCCTGATTTGGTGCTGGCTCACTTCATCCTCAGCTTAAAGGTGCAACAAAGCATCTGCTCGTGCCAGTGATGGTTCAGAGAAATACACCAAGAACATGACTGAGTTTTACGTGGCCTGAAGGATTTATTTGGAGCAAGCTATGTCCAGTCCCCAGCACTAACTATATTTGTTAGTGGTGCTTTGATTTAAATCACTTTAGGTCTGTAGAACATTTCTTTTATTATTTTAAACAGCTCTTTCTGCAAACACATACCTTATTTTTCTCCACCATCGCTGCCAGCTGATAGCAGACTTTGCCAGCATAATGTGAAATGATAAAGTTGGGCTTCTTACTGAACTTATCTCGACTTAAACACTGATTACTGGACAAGGCTTTCTCGATCCTGGTCTGGAACAGGTCGGTGTTGGAGGCTCTGTTCAGACGACACTCCTGCAAAGGACACACAGAGCTCCTGCAGCACCTCTCATTTGGCCCAAAGAATGGCTCTAAAAGCTACAGCATTTAAAGTTTAAATCATAGCCATTTTACCTTGAGAGCTGCTTTGAGCATGCAAGGCCTGAAATACTGGGAAGGAAGCAGGGGGGAAAGAAGTAATTGAGGCTTCATATTTGAATCAGAACATCCAGGATCAGAGGGAAAATGACAACTCAGAACAGGAAGAAACAGTGCCATGATTTTTCTGAAGCTCTGCAGAAACTTTATGGCTGACAAGTTTTCCACTAATTTAATGTTTGTGTTTTCTTTGGTGGCGTGGGACAAAGGCAGGAACTGGGCCCAAAAAATGAAGGGTTTAGATCACACTTACCTCATTCAGCAGGGAAAAAATGCTGAGGGGATTTCCCTCTATCAGATCAAGGCAGTTCTGGTTATCCTGGTAGTTTATGAATGACCACTGGAGGCCTTCAGCTGCATATTCTTCCTGAAGGAAGAGGGAAGGGGTTATTCTGCAGCAGAGGGCACCAGAGCTCGGAACTCTGTGCCTTGGGCAGCTCATCCAGGTCCTGTCTGAGGAGTTAATCCCAGCTCAGCTCCAGGTCAACACCAAGCTTGAGAAAAAAAACCCCACATGGGGATATTCCAGCCCAGGTAGCTTTTGGGTGTGGATCAGAACCTGCTGGAACAGTTTGTCTGAGGATTTGGGAGCCCCATGGATGTACCAGAGTGAGCTGCAAGGCTGCTTTAGAGAGCAAACAAATGCTACAGTCACACAAAGCCTCTCCTGGCTGTGCTGAGATTTTCCCTGAAGGACAAGGAACAAGCAGAACTCCTTCCCTGGACTGGGACACAGCCCTAACCCAACCTTTGTGTGCCAGGCTGGGCTCCATTTAAAGCAGAGCCTGATCTGAAAGGAAGTGCAGAGAGATCCTGGTTGAAATAATTGGTACAATATTTATGCTGAATTACAGGACAAACTGTCAGCAGTGTTTAACAAGCACGAGCTCTGGGCAGTTATTTGAAAAGCCTCCTGCCAAAAGCTTGCTCAGCACAGCCACTAATGGCATTTAAGTGGTTTGGGGGACAGCCAGATCCAGAGGTAAGAGGGCAGGCAGTGAGTGGGAGGGAGGGCTGCTATAAACAGAGGTCATGGAGCTGTTTCAAGCCAAGCAATTGTGTGCTTGAACTCGGTTTCCATCTTCCCTGACCATTAACCCCTGGCATGCTGAGCAGGGCAGGCAGGGAGAGCAGCCTGGGGATAGCAAAGCACAAACAGCAGTCCAAGAAATACTTATCTCCTGAATAAATTGACAAAACCCTGCCGTGAGGCAGGAGGTGCCAGCACGCTGGTGCCACACAGAAAATAACTTTCCTGATTCCAGTTAATGGCCAAGAGCATTTTGGAAATGGATCTGCAGTGGGGAGGGGCAGAGCAGCAGCTCTGGCAGGGGCTCTGCACCTTGCAGGGCACTCAGATGAGAGCTGGAATGAGCAGTGTGTGACCAGGGAGGGCCTGCACGCTGCAGATGCCTTCTCTGCTGTGCAACACCACCATTTGTGTCCCTCCTTCCTCAAAAATAAAAACTGGTGCACACTGGGGCTTTGTTTTAAAGGTTCAGGGAGCTGTGCCCCTGTGGCAGGAGGCCTCCACAGGTGCCACGTGCTCAGGTGTTTGGGTTACAGGCCTCTGTTGGGCTCTGCCTTCACACCAGGCTCAGCCTAGGAGCTCCCCACTGCTTCAGGGACTTCGTGCTCCATGGCTGTGAGCAGCAGCTTCCAAGAGAATCTCAGCTCAGGCTGCACTTACCCCAAGAATTTAGCTTCAGGCATTCAGTTCTTTGAGAAAAAGCAAACAGTCTGACAGGCAGAGATCCAGTGGAGCTGGGAACAGATTTCCAGTCCCCAAGAGACAAAGCTGTGTCATTCCAACTGCCCCACACTCCCCTCTTTAAAGAGCCACTGTTCCATCCCACTGCCTTCTGTGGCATTTCTGACTGCAGCTTTCCATCTGACCAGGGCCACAGCCACACAATTAAAGTGACAACAGATGCTGTTTTAAATCAGATACTGAAGATTTGATCTCCATTTTGGGGTATTACCTGCTGTGCCTTCAGGTAGTGAGCCACAAAGTGCTGCTGCAGTTTCTCGTTGGCATAATTAATACAGAGCTGCTCCAAGTTGTTTTCAGGGAAGGCTTCAAACCCATAAACATCCAACAAACCTGAAGGAATGTGGGAGGACAGGGAGCTTTAGTTTAGGAGCAGCTTGGAGGGCTGATGGCCCCTGAGTTAAACCAGGGTGGGATATCCATACCTATGAAGCTGTTCCACACCGAGGGATCCGTGTAGATGTTTTCATTTATGACCAAAACCAGCCACTCAAACAACCTGCAGACAGCAACAATGGGCAACACACTGAGAGCTGCTTGCTTGCAATAATCAGAATTGTTTCTTTTACTGCTGTTTCTATCAGTGTCATTTGGAAGGAAGAGGAATTTCTGATGTGCTGCCATGAAACAGCAGCAAGTAAATCCCTCTGGCCTCCCCATCCCCTCCCAAAAGTTACCTGGATTAGCACATCCTTACCTGGCATAGATAATTTTGGCCAGGCAGTCCCTCCTGGTCTCACACTCAGCTCTGGAGCAGGGCTTCTTGAACACTTGCTGCTGTTTTCCAGCAGTGATTGTTCGAATCCTTAAAGATTCCAGCAGTTCCTCGACGGGAATCTTGAGCAGATCCCCCGTGGTCTTCACAAACCCTTGTTCAGGAGAACAGTGCAAGGTTACCTGGTGTGTTCATACCTCTGAAGGTAAGGAAGGACTAGAGATTGTGTAGAAAAATGCCACTTCCATCAGCTCTCCAACTTAAATGTGGATTTTGGAGCTTTCTACGCAAACCTGGGAGCAAGTTTTGCAAGATCAGACTCTTAATTTGGACGCAGAGTGCCCCTAGAATTTCAGGTACTCTCTTTAAAATGAAGCAAATACCAGAAAAAGATGAAGTTTGCCACACTGAAGTTGTTTTTCTCTCTAGGTGTACCTTTATTACTTGTTCACCTTTTTTGAGCAGGGACCTCTAAATCCAGACAGACAAATCAAAGTTATCACCAGAAAAAAACAGGGATTTGGGGGTAGTAAGGAAGTGTAGAAGAATGAGTATTTGCTGACAAAGCATTTAAGATCTTGCTCAGCTGAGCTGTGTTCAAAATTATTTGAATATAAAGTAGTTTGAGTTCAGAGCATGTGAAATTGCAGTAGGAAACTTCACTGCTCAGGACAGTTTTAGCTCTGAAAGAAATCCCCATCCAGAAGCCTCCTGAAGACACGCAGAACAACCTCTGTTTATGCTGCAAATTAACAGATTTGCTCTCACTGACTTTTGGTGTTTATCATGAAAACTTCCAAGCTTTCCTGTGAAAAGCCCTGCTCTCCCCCTGGGTCAGATTTCTGCCAGCCTTGTGATGGCAGAGTAAGATTACAATCAAGAGCCACAGTTCTGCCAATAACCCTCCTGAAATCACTGGGTAATGCTGCAGTTGCCCTGACCTGTCAGGGAAGGATACTATCTCTCAGGGCAGGGGAGCATTAGGTTTTTGTTTGTTCACAAAAACACACCTAAATTTTGCGTTGCTCATGGCTGTGATTGACTCCTATCAGCACGAGAGTTATTGTTCAAATTCCTTCCTTTAATAAGGAATTCTTTCTGAATTAAATACAGAAATTAAATGAATTTAGATTAAACAAATTCGATTTAGTAATTTAAAGCACAATAAATTCAATACAGTTTGAAGAAATTTATTAAATTTTAAAATTAAGTTATTAATGAAGTAATTAGGCTTGTTAGTAGTTAAAAGGAATTAATAATGAAAAGTAATAATAGTTAAAATTACTCAAGTAAAAATTAGGTAGATTTAGTAAATTTTAATAAATTTAATAAATGTTATTAAATGTTAATAATGAAATAAATTTAATAAGTAAATCTAAATTAACTAAATAAAGGGAAGAATTCTCTATGTTCTTTCCTCTCTCTAATCCTTTCCTTAGGCATCTGCACTGAACTAACAAGGCTCTGCAGCCTGGCATGGTTGTGCCTCACCTTTGGTTTTGTCTTCCAGTTCACAAGGCTGAGATTCATCCACTGGATTGGAGAATTGAACATTCCCAAGGTGCAGAAGGGCTGATAACACCTGAAATACAATCAGGGGGTTTTTCAGGACAGCTCCCCCCAAGGCAGTGTCCCCTGAACCTTCCTTCAGCCCCAGGAACAGGCCAGCTCAAAACATTTCTGCACAAAAGGCAGCAAACAGATCCCAAACTCCTGCGTGAATCCCTAACGCTGCAATTCCTGAAGGGAAACTGAAATTCAGAGCTGCAGACATTGAGTTCAGATCGAATATTTGGCTGAAGTGGAGGTGAGGGCCCCTGCAGTGAGGAGCAGCAGCTCTGCACAGGGACATGGATTTACTCCAGCAGCAATCCCACCCTGGGAACACATTCCCCACACCCTCAGCAGCCTCGTGCTGTGCAGCTGACCTTGAAAATGTTGCTCTGCGTGGCACGGCCGATGCCCAGGTGGAACATTGCCCCTCTGGTCACCTCGAAGCAGTCCTCTGGAAAGCCAAACAGTGCTCTTGAAAAAGCCAAGCACACAAACAGGGGCAAGCAGAACGTCTCAGCACATCCAATCCAGCTGGAATTGCTGGCGGAGAGCAGGGAAGCTGGATGCTGTTTGGGTAAATCCCACACACCAGCTGGACAAGCAACCCACTGATGTTTCCTGCCTCTGTCAAGTGGAGCACGTGCATAGACAGGACAGTTTCTAAACAAAGCCACAGAGATGCAAATTTGCCAGGCCAGAACCAGCTGTTTTAAGCTTTAAGACTTAGCAGTGCAAAGTGAAACTTAAAAAGAATCCCATTTATGCAGGCAGCTTTGCAAAACATCTGCTCTAGGCTGACCAGGGGGTTGAACAATTTTTTGCCTGCCTTCCTTTGAAGTTCCAGCCATTAGTAATGGATTGATTAATTAATTAGTGGAACTAATCTTTACCATCTAAGTTTCTTTCACAGTTTGGCAGCCAGCGGTACTCGGCCCCTTCTGGAAGGTTCCACTCCAGCCTCTCCTCTGCTGTGGCACCTTTTGTGATCTGGAGGCAGAAAACAAGGTAAGAATTGAATTCTGCCTTTGGTGTTTACAGCTCACAGACAGTGAAGAATAACATACTGGGAGGATGATTTAATTTGGAAGCCTGGGAGACAGGGAAACTGATAATTATTAAAAGTTGCGACTGTGCTAAATCCGGTGATTTCATCCCCGCTGTGTGTCAGAAATACACAGCAAAATTAACTGAAGGCAAACCTGATAAAAAATATGGAAGTTTCTTTCATTGGGGGCCTGGTAGGCAACTCTGGTCTTCTCCAGAAGGAAAGTCTGGATGGAAGCACCAGTCAGATGATGGAATCTAGAGAGGGAAAAAGAGCAAAGATATCAAAACCTCTTCACAGAATCCAAGGGGTGTTGTGTTGTTCTGAGACCAACTGACAGTGAATGCTTTGCAGTTCACCTTCAGTTTTGTTCATATTTTATTCACAGTTCTTAACTGCATCTCTGTTTTTCTACTACTCTCTTTTACAGATCAAGGTGAGAGCTTGCAGGAAAAAAAAAAAAGAAAGAAAATAATAATAGTTTAAATAATAATAGTTTAAGCTGCCAGCAATCCAAAATACGCCTCAAAGACAGATCAAATATTCTATGGCAGATTTCAGAAATCAGCTTGTGAAGATTTAAAGGAACAAGACAATAGCTAAGGTGTTACACAGTGATTATTACCTGTCTAGCTGCAGCTGGATGTATTTCCCAAACCTGCTGCTGTTGTTATTCCGCAGGGTGCAGGCATTCCCTGTGAAATTGCCAGTGGCAGACACAGAACAATCAGAGTGGTCCCACTCTCCCATGCAGCACATACAGCTATTCAGGGTGATCTGTAAATAGCTCCAGTATTTGAAGAGTTTGTTTTTAAGGAGAGGACCGAGAGACAGCTTAGACTCGTGTGGTAACAAAGGAAATTCCCACAGTGGCCATCACTTCTGTTTGCTGTTAAAAAAAGCCACATTTACCAAATGCTTCCATGACAGGGTTGGAATCCAGCACTCTCTTCTCTATCCTCTCCACAGTTTCGTTGCCTTTTGGGGAGATAGCTGAGGCAGCAACAGAGGCGTAGAATTTCATAAGGCAGCGAGAGGTCCAGGTCTGCAAGAGAGAAGCCTGACAGTAGCTCTTTGTTTTTAATGTTATCAGTTGTGTCAGTGGAGCAGCTCTGCCTTCTGCAAACACAGTGTGCAGCTGCAGGGGAGGCTAAAGAGAGGAACTGTGTCACGTTTAGAGCTCTGGTTCAGTGGCAGCTCTGTGCCACAGACACACATTTCAGTGCTGCTGCAGTGGGAGTGCTCTGCTGAGTGGCACTTCCATCGAGGTGTCACCATCTGGAAGCTCAGCCACAATTAACAGCTCCTGCCTTGGGATGGAATGAATGTAAATGGATTTTGAGTCATTAACATTCAGCAAAGCATCTTGTTCTTGGGCTTAAAAATACCCTGAGCATTGTCCTGAACAGGGATGGACCATCACAGAAGGGCCAGGGCAGGATGTGAATTCACTGCTCTAAGTCTTTGCAGAGGGTTTGCTGAGATTCACACAAGCTCCCTGACAGACCAGGCTGAGGCATTCACTCAGGTGCAATTCCTGCTGAATGATTCAAGCCCAGCCCTCCAGAAATGACAGATGTCACCTGAAGAGCTGCTGCTTTAAGCAGAGTGTGTTCAACTGCAGCAATCACTTCATGCTTCACACGCATTTCAAGAGAGCTGTGCTGGGCAGACTGGCTACGTGCTCTGTCAGGAGGGTTTTTAGTTCCTCTTTGCTCATTCACTGCACTCCTCTGCACTATAAATCACTGGCAGAACTCAAAACGTGAGAGCAATGTCATAAAAAGCCATTTCCTTACCTTCCCAGCACCACTTTCTCCACTCACAATGATGGACTGGTTCACAGGGTCCATCTGCTTTTGGACATTTCTGTAGGTTTGCTCAGCCACTGCAAAGATGTGAGGTTTTAAATCCTGGCAGTGAAAGAGAATATTCATATTTAAGAGAACAGTAACCACACAATTGAACAGCAATGCATAGCAAGGGTCATCTCACATTTACCTGAAAACAGCACTGCTCTTTTAACAGAACTAGTATTTCACTAGAAATGGGGTTTATCCTGTGGGAGTATTTTGCTCATATAAATTTGGAGCAGTTTGACACCTGAGCTCTGCAGAAGGACAGTTATCTCAAACACAAGGGTTACCTGAGGACAAAGTGCAACGTGGTACTCCCTCATGAGCTCAGGTGAGTAGAGGCAGGAGACAGGCTGGAAAGGATTTAAAGCCACCAGGCTGCAGCCAGCATTTGTATAGAACAGGTTGACTCTGTATCTTGCTTGAAGACATTTCAGAACTGAAAGACAACACCTTCTGTCACTTTTGCAAAGTGTATGGACTCTTCCTGTGCCTGTTTGTAACAGAAGTCTCAGGTGTGTTACCTACCAGGTTTAATAGAGAATGAGGAGATCAAGAGAGTGATGTGGGTCTAATGCACACAACCCCTGTGTTCATGGTGTTAATGCAGTGAGAGCAGGAGCTGCCACGTGTCCGTGGCCACCAGGGAAAGGGATCCCTCAGCAGACACTCCCTGGCTGCTCACCTGTCCTGGTTGTCACTGGATTCACTTTCGTGAGGTCGTCAAAAAGATGCAGTTTCTCTTCATCACCGAGGAAGGCTCTGACTTCTTCTTCAAATGATTCACTGAGGTCATTCTGGATGAGAGAATCTTCCCTTTGGCCATTTTCCTGGAGGGGATGTCAGATTAGCACCAGTGAGAGGTGAAAAGCTGGACTTTCACCTCATCCCCTGTTGCAGCTCTTCTGCTGCTTCCATGTCCCTGAAGTTCAGTCTCAGCAGGAGCTAGACCCAGGGCGTGCAAGCTACTCTTCCCCCCAGCTGCCCTCCCCCTGCTCTGATGTTAGAAAAGTGTTCTGGCAGTGAGCAAAGGCGCTCAGAGGACGTGGCCTTGGGCTCCCACTGCAGTTCTGCAGGTTGCTCAGCACACACACTCACACCATGCTCTCATTTCCAAGCCTCTGCATGCCATGCATTCAATCCAGGCAGTGCCCTGGGCTCAGGGAAGGGCTGGCTGCAGGTACAGCTGGAAGCTGCAGACCAAAACAAATGCACTTTTCCTAGCAGAGACTCGCAGGGTGAAAGCTGCAGGGTGCAGACACCACAGCCAGGGCAGAGGAATGGTGCTGAGGGGGGAGCTGCCCTGCCTTAGCTGGAGGTTTGTCCCCTTTGAATCACTTAAATTCAAATCTCAGCCTCCGGGCTCCCGTGTCCTTGACAACATTATTTGGAAGGACACACTTGTTGTATGTAATGGAAAACCAGCCAGAAGAGAGATTCCAGGTCCTGTTTGCCATTCCTGGGGAATGGAGAGGCTAGAAAAGAAAAATGAGGAATGGAAAAGATGCCAGTTCTGATTTCTGCATTCTATATACACCTCCTCTTTGACAAAGTTCTCCAAACCATCCGTACTCACATGTACCACAAGCTAACCAATGAGCACCATCACCTTGTTTATACAGAAAATGCTAAATTTAGTTAGCAGCATTCCCACTACCTGAGCTGAGCTCATTAATAAAGGGGAAATGTACTGCAAACCCCATTTAGCACATTCCTTAAAAAAAAAAAAAATAAAGCTACACCAGTGAACTCAGTTAGGAGCATTTTTATCTTTTGCAGACAGCACACGTAGTTCATTTCCAGTAATACAGAATTTTACCCAGTAAGGGGAAGAAAAAAGCTTAGCAATGCAGTAAAGCATTGCCATCTGAGTGATTTCTGTTATTCTCCTCTGAATGAGCATTAAGCAGCTTGCTGCTGTCAGAGAACAGACACCACAATTAGGAAACACCCCATGGACCTGAGGAGTTCCTGCCAATTCCCCTTTCCTCCCGTGCCCCTGCTGTGCTCCTGCATTACACTGGCACCAGGCAAGTTAAATCCACTGTGAGACCTGAGGAAGGGCTTGGGTTTTGCTGCCCTGCTCAGCATCACTTCAGCTGAGATGATGATTGCTTAGCCAAAAGTAAAAGAATCTTTGAAAATAAATCACGACTCTTGTGTCCACTCATTCTCCTGAACAAACACCCTTAGGAGGTGCTTGCTGCCTGCATTAACACCTGCCCTGTTAGAGCCCAGGGCACAACAAAAATCACTGCCTGGTGTCACTAACACAGCTCAAACCCACAGTAAATAAGTCCAGTCAATTCATGAAGCAAGGGTGAATATTCATTAGTAGTTACCTAATCTTGACTGCATGGAAATAAGCCAAGAATTCTTTCCTGGCAGTAAAATTTAATTAGCACACAGGATTCCTGGTTTTCTTTTTACCTGCTTTGGCATCTTATCCAGCCCTGTGGACGGGAATGCTGGAGAGGGCCTTTACTTTAGGGTACTTCATTCAAATCACGCTGGAGAATGCTTAAATAAGAAAATAAAAAGACATTTAGATCAAAATAGCTCTGGGCATGTCATTCTCCAGAGCCCAAAGACTTCAGACAGAATTGCTGATCCCAGTGGGGCCCAAGTAACACTGGACCTGGAAATCCTACCCAGAGTGATGCTCATGTTCTGCTACCCCTGCAAATAAAGCTTTTTTGGAGGGAATAATATATCTTCCCTTCCATCAGGAATAAAATGGTTTGCTTCTCTTTAATAAAGCAAGTTTTCTCGGTGAGAAATTGCAACCACTTGTTAAATTCCTCCTGTTTGGAGAACCAGGAAAGATCTGAGGGTCTGACAGTGCCAGACAAGCCAGAGCTTTGGGAAGGGGAGTGACTCAGAGAAGTTTGTGTTGCAGCAGAAACAACACAGGCTGCTGCTGTCCCTTTCCTGTTTGCTCTGAAAATCTCTGGGAGCCAACCCAAGGTGAGTCAGGCCCTTGGAGTTTCTGTGATAAACGCTGAGGTTCCAGTCACACAGCCAGGAACAACTCTGTCCTTCCTGCAGCTGAAGCTGCCATTACTTCCGTTCCTTTTCTATTCTAATTCTATTCTAATTTTGTTCTAATTCTATTATAGTCTATTCTAATTCTATTCTAATTGGGTTCTATTATACTCTAGTCTAATTCTGTTTTAATTCAGTTGTAGTCTGTTCTAATTCTCCTCTATTCCATTCCTATTCCTATTCCTATTCCTATTCCTATTCCTATTCCTATTCCTATTCCTATTCCTATTCCTATTCCTATTCCTGTTCCTGATTTCGTTCTTACCTGGCACGAAAACACCCCTTGGAGTCAGTTTGGAGCCCCGGGCGCGCTCCCATCCCCAAACCCCGGCCCGACCCCATCCCGCTCTCCCGGCAGAGCCCTTTGTGCCGGTGCCCGCAGATCCCGGGGGACACCCGGGGGACACGGGGGACACCCGGGGAACACACGGGACACACACGGGACACACACACGGGACACACGCGGGCCGTGGCAGCTCCCGGGCGGGACCCCAAGGTCGCCGGGCGCTGTCCCCCCTCAGGGCCGCGCCTTGCCGGGGCTGAGGCGGGCAGGGCCCGGCGGCGGCGATGCCGGGCCGGGCAGGAACGGGAGGGCAGGGCCGGCTCGAGACTTACCGCGGGCGGCAGCGGGGCCGGAGCGGGGCCGGGGCCGGGAGCGGAGCGGGGCGGGCGGGCCGGGGAGGCGGAACCGGGGCGGGGGCTCGGGCGGGGCTCGGGCGCTGCGGAAGCGGCGAAAGTGCGGGCGGGGAACGCGGCCCGGCTTTACCGGGCTCGGCTTCACCCGGGCTTCATCCCGGCCCGGCTTTACCGGCCCGGCTCTACCGGGCCCGGCTTCACCCCGGCCCGGCTTTACGGGGCCCGGCTTCACCCCGACCCGGCTTTACCGGCCAGGCTTTATCCCGACCCGGCTTTACCACGGCCCAGCTTCACCTCGGCTTCACCCCGACCCGGCTTTACCGGCCTGGCTTCATCCCAACCTGGCTTCACCCCGACCCGGCTTTATCCCGGCCCGGTTCCTCCCGCGGCCGCTCCGGGCCGGGGCCGTGAGGGCGGGAGAGGCCCCTCAGTCCCCTCAGCGCCCTCCGTCCCCCGCTCCCGGTAAGCTCCCGCTCCGCCCCGGCGCTGAGCAGAACCCGGAGGTTTTGGCTGGTTAATCCACGCTTTTTCCATCCCGCGGAGAGAAAAGGCGCTTGGGGGCTGCAGCTGCTGGTTGTACTGAGCTGGCGACACGAAGTTGTTTAGGGCCACGTTTTTACACGACTGTGCCATTTGCACCATAGAGGATATGGCAAAGTGTGTTCTACAGAGCAGTAAGATTATTCACAATGTGAATATTCAGTGGAGTGCTTGATATTTAGAGATCTCCTGCAAAAATATATGAAGCATCTTTGGGAACACAGCAGGATGTAAAACTCTTGAACTTCCTCGAGCATTCCAGTGCCTCTGCCTCTCCTTGGCTTCCCAGGCCAGCTCCGGTGCTGCTCTGTGTTCTTTAAATTGAAAAGTAACTCAGTAATTTCCGAAATCAGTGTTGTTTTAATGAACTGATTCATTTTTAAGGAGTTCTGAGACCCGTTTCACAAAGCTACCTCAAGTTCATGTTTTGTGTTTACAGCAGAGGGAAGAAGAATGTCCCAAAAACAGCTGAAAGAAGCCTTTATCAGCAACCTAAATGGAACGAGTTTGCTGGAAATTTCCGCAGGCTTGTCCCTGGCTCCGCTGTGCCTGCTCTGCAGAGGGCTCCTCCTGATCCTGTACTACCTGCACCACGGAAAACCTGTAAGCTCAAGGAAGTACAGCCTGCTGCTCGACTTCCTGGTGCTGGTGTCTCCTCTCCTGTTCTCCTGCACCGTCTTGTCTCCAATCATCTTTTTCATGCCAGTTATCCTTGCTGCCTTCTGCGCTGGAGTATTTTCCAAAATATACAGCCAGAGAAAGCAGGGGGCCAGAGCGCCCTTTGGGCAAATTGTAAAGGAATTCCAGAAGACATACTTGGATCCCGAGTACATTCCAGCAATAACTGTGTTCCGTGTTTATGTCAACGTGCTGACATCCATCAGCATTTTGGCCGTGGATTTCCCGCAGTATCCCCGGCGGTACGCCAAGGCCGAGACCTACGGCACCGGGGTTATGGATTTGGGGGTTGGAGCCTTCATCTTTGGGAATGCTCTCGTTTGCCCTGAGGTTCGACAGAAGCCTTCCATGACACAACCCAGGTTTTCCAACCTGGCCAGGCAGGTGTTTTCCGTGTGGCCGCTGATTTCCCTCGGTGTTGGGCGGCTGCTGAGTGTGAAATCCATCGAGTACCACGAACACACCTCGGAATACGGCGTGCACTGGAATTTTTTCTTCACCTTGGCGTTCGTGAGGCTTGCAGCATCGCTGCTTTTAGCCGTGTTTCCCAAACAGAAGGCTTGGCTTGTGGCTCTAGCTCTGGCTGTGCTTTACCAGCTCCTTCTCAGCGCTACCTCCCTGAAGGAGTTCATCCTGCACGGCAGCGACAGCAGAGACTCCCGGCTCGGCTTCCTCGATGCCAACCGGGAAGGGCTGCTCTCCCTCTTTGGCTACCTGGCCATCTACCTGGCGAGCGTGCAGGTGGGGCTGTGGCTGCTGCGGCGCAGGGCCTCGGTGAGGGGCTGGCTGGGAGCCCTCAGGGGGCTGGCTCTGGCGGTTCTGGTGCTGCTGGTGCTCCTGCAGCTGTGCCAGGCGTGCGTGGAGCCCGTGTCCCGCCGCCTGGCCAACCTGCCCTTCTGCACCTGGGTGCTTGCCCACTGCCTGCTGCTGCTCGCCTTGTTTGTGCTGGCCGATCTCGCCCTGGTGTTCACAGAGCTGCTGGTGAAGGGCTGCAGCGTGCCCTGTTGCTGGAAGGTTGTGCAGCCCCCTGATTCTGGTAAAAAGCATGGAATGGAGGCCGTGCCGGTGGGAAGGGAAGACAAGCTGTCACAGCTATGCTTGATTAGTGCTATTAACAAAAATCAATTACTGTTTTTCTTGCTAGCGAACGTCATGACTGGTGCTGTGAACATCCTGATAGACACAATCCACAGCAAGGCTGCCTTTACGATGTGCATACTGCACTTGTACATGTTTTTTAACTGTTTAATTATGTATCTATTGCATGCCAGAAATATAGTATTAAAGTTTTGGTGATTCCACTCTGGCCAAGTGGACTAGCTGGACTTTGTTTGCTGTAGTTGAATGATGGTATTTAATGGAAAAAATTAGTATTTTTCCTGGATGTGTTGCAATAATTTATAATTTAGTAGAGCTTTTTATTATTTAGTGTTGATTACTTTTTAATGGTTCATTTTACCAAATTATACAATCCGTGCTCTTACCTGTTGGGAGTTGTTGCACATTATCCTGAAAACTTAGGTTTGGAGATAGCTGAATATTCCTGCTGCTCCTGAGAGTAAATTGTATTTACAGTTAGTGAACTGTGCTCATACCCAAGGAATTAGATAACAAGGTAGAGTAGAAACCAGATGAAAAGTAAGAGGATGAGTAATTATATGGAGAGAGGGGCCTAGCTGTGTCAAGATTTACCTAGTTAAGGCCCTTGCATAAATAAATAATAGATAAGAATAATTCTTTATATAAAATGTATTGAATAAGCGGATACTTAAAAATGTTTTGGCCCCAGTCCTGCAGGGATTTATGCAATGCTTGACTTTGATGGTAGTAATTGTGGAATGTTAATCATATACTGAAACCTAAATTAGCCTTTGAATTAAAGCTACTTTTTACTTCCATCCCCACTGATGAATGTAAATGAAGATCCGAGATAAAGTGTGATGCTCTGAAGGATAAACTCAACTGCAGATGAATCCATAAAGCAGTTGTTGGAGGTTGTGGTGCAGGTCATAAGAGCAACACAGCCTTTTATAAGAAAATACAAAGATACCAAACTAATTCAGCCCTAACCTGCAGGCCAGCACATTGTGACAGCTCATCTTTAGGACTGCTGTCAAGTATGGTCTTCAGGTCTACTTTGAAAGTACTCAAGTCCCACCTACTTGTCTGTAAAGTTACATTAAACAGCAGCTCATTGAATACTCTATTTTGCCAGCTGAGATGTCTCCAAGGGGGGGACATTTGGTATTAATTTTTATTAGCAAACGAACAGGGTGCAGATGGAAAGAAGTGCAGTGCACTGGGTCAGAGTTCTGGCAGTGGCTTGAGAAGGGAACTGCTCAGTTTTTCAGTCTTCCTTGCAAGCCCAGAGCAGAACACCATCTTTGTTCCCTTTCCTGACTGTGACAGTTCTTCCTGACCTCATAAAGTCATTGGGAAGAGAAATACACTTAAAGATTGTGAGGAATTCAATAATGGGATATAAATACTTTAGGAGTAGAATACCAGTGGTAGTTGATGATAGATGTCTAATGTCAGTGGAGTTACAGCAGTACACATGGGCCATATTTCATATTTCTCCTTGTCTATCACAAGTGATGAATCATAAAACCTTTGGAGAATAAGCCTCTAAATCAGATTCCTTAAGACAGACATGCTGTGGAAGAGTCATAAATTTATGAGGTTCTCCAAGCCCCTGGCCAGCAGAAGGGAGAAGTCTGAGGATTACAGGCTGTGGCCACGCTGAGTTCATGCTTGTTTGCTTCCAGCTTAAAGCCACGTAGTCTTGAGAATGAAAGCAAACCAGCCTGTATTATCCTGGGGACAAATGCAAGAACTGGCAATAACCTCTTAGAAACAGTTGTCAGTTTATAGCAGGGTTTTCTGGTAACTGGTGGATGTGTTTGTTTTAAAACACTTCCTAGGCTTGCCTAGGGAAGGTGGGTCTCCCTCGTGAGCCAACTGGCACTACTCATTTATGCAAAATCACTCATGGATATTTATTTCTGAAATATTGAAAGCCCAAGACCTGCAGCGAGTTGTGCCTGTGAGCACAAGCCCCTTGGTGTGATTCAGAACGAGCTGGGTGTGACGAGCAGAGCTCTGTCTGGACAAGCACAGGGCATCAGGTGCCAACTGCAGCGGGTGAAGCAGAGAGGACGTGGGAGGTCTGGTGGTGCCAGTTCCAGGGCTGCAGCTGTGGTTGCCACAACAGCAGCAAACCGAGGGGATTGTGGTGCACAACAACCCTCTCACCAATGCCACCTTCTCATCCTGAGGGGTTCATGGTGCACAACAACCCCCTCACCAACGCCACCTTCTTATCCTGAGGGGTTCATGGTGCACAACAACCCCCTCACCAACGCCACCTTCTTATCCTGAGGGGTTCATGGTGCACAACAACCCCCTCACCAACACCAGCTTCTCATCCTGAGGGGATTGTGGTGCACAACAACCCTCTCACCAACGCCACCTTCTCATCCTGAGGGGTTCATGGTGCACAACAACCCCCTCACCAACACCAGCTTCTCATCCTGAGGGGATTGTGGTGCACAACAACCCTCTCACCAATGCCAGCTTCTCATCCTGAGGACTCCTCCTGCTTCTAAAGCCCTGAGAAGTGAGGTAGAGCCAGGTGGGTTCTGTCTCTTCTCCTAGGCAGCAAGTGACAGAGGCCTCAAGCTGCACCAGGGGAGGTCCAGGTTGGACATCAGGAGGGATTTCTCCATGGAAAGTGTGGTCAGGCACTGGAAGGTGTCCAAGGAATGAGTGGATGGGTCGGTTCACAAAGTGTGGATCAGTCACAGGTTTGACTTGATGATCTCAGAGGTCTTTTCCAACCTAAATGGTTCTGGGATTCTGTGAGTTGTTCACCAGTGAATTAATGAGAGACAATTAATTCTCACTGCTTGTTGTCGATAACAAATGCAGCGAGCTCTGCCCTGAAGCAACTGGTGTAGTTGTGAATGCTGAGTGTTCAGCCTATGAACACAAGATAATTGCCCAGGCCTCTGAAAGATCCCAGAGATGCAAGAGAGCATCCTTTGATCCCAGGACGAGCAAAGAGCTCTGTTTGGGTTTGAAAAGATGTGAAAAGTGAACGCCAGGACTCCGCTGTTCTCCACACACCTCCACAGCCGTTGGCTGGGTGGCTGGAAGGAACAGGAACTCTGCATTTCACCTCACTCTGGGCTGTGTTTAGACAAAGAACTCTTTGTACAGATTAAAGGTGTATTTTTTTAAATCAGAAACTTTTATTTAGTTGTTACATAATGAGTAAAAGTTTAAGATATTTCAAGTAGGAAGGCTAATGGTTCAACCACAACGTCACCTACTTCAACAATAGTAAAGCAGAGAAAACCAAGAAATTGTTTAGTCTTTGCTGCCTTAATTCCACCCAATGACCCTTCTGTAGGGATGCAGGGTAGAAAAATGCTGGGATATGGTGGGAGAGTAGAGCTGATTATATTTATCCTTAACCTTTTATTAAACATCACTAACTTAACACTTCTCATTATTTTTAAGGATCAACTCTAGCATGCCTCCTCTCCCAGCTGCAGTGGTGTTTCTTTTGAAGTCAAATGTTACCCTAAAGATTCCAGGCAGGATCCTATTTCAAAGCCACATTGTCTCAGAGAACAGGTATTTCTTCCAGGCAAAGAGGGGCATGCAAATGAACACACAGGAAGGGGCTGGCTGTCGTTCCACCGTGTTGGAGATAACAAACAAGCTGCGTGTTCCAGCAATTTAAAACAACTTTAAAAATCCATGGATGAAAATTCTATGAAATGTAATGGTGCTTCTCATATCAACGTGCACTCCAAGAATACAAAATTTGGGGCACTGCTGTTTGTTGATGGGATCCAACCCTGTAGTGGGCGTGGGGAGCGACACAGGAATTGCACATCCCTGCAAAGACCTAAGTTCATCGTGGTTCAGAGTGCTCTGGTGTAAGAAACTATCCCTCGTTACAAAATCCCAGCTTTTCTGCTGCAGAAAATAATGAAAACACTGACTGCAAACCGTGACTCCACACGTTGTTCCCCGTGCTGCACGAGGAGCTGGAGTAAATTAACTCCTCCACTCAACATCGTTTTTATGTAGACGCAAGAAAAAAATAAAGAATCCTGCTCCTTAATTACCTCCCCTGCATTTTCTTGTGAGCGCTTTAAGTGTCTATATCCATACACAACAAGAATGAACAGGTCAGCTGTATTATTCAGTAGTTCAAGAAAGACTTTGGGTTCGTTGTGTTATTTTTTTTTCTTTTTTTTTGGGCTGCTTAATTTAGGCAGCCACAGGATTTCGAGCTGGCTGCACTGGGGTGCTGCAGGCGCCGAGCAGAGCTGTTAAATCCTGCCCTGCCTGGCTCGGCACCAGGGCAGCGAGGGCTGAGCCGCGTTTGATGCCGGGGCAGTGTCTGCGGTGCATCACCCAGAGAGCCCCAAGGACACCGAGCCCAACGCACGGGACACCCCAAAATCCCCTCCCCCCCCCACCATGAACTCAGAGCGTTGAGCTCAGCGCGTTTTTCTCAGCCCTGGCTCCCGGCGGGGCCGTTCGCAGGTAACGCCCGGCCCGGCCCGGCCCCGCTCGAGGCCGCGGCGCGTTGTAACCCCCAGCGCCGCGGGGCCCGCACCCGCCGCGGCCCAACCGCCGCCCCGGGGCCGTTCCTGGGCACCGCCGGGAGCCGTTCCTGGCACCGCCGGGAGCCGCTCCCGCCGCCCGCGGGCACAGCCCCGCGTCCCGCCCGCCCGCCCTCAGCCGCCGCTGGGCCCCGCGGCCTCGAGGCCAGGCCAGGCCGGGCCGGTGCCCGGAGCGGGCCCGGGCGGTGCCCGCGGCTCTCGCGAGAGCGGGGCGGGGCGGCCCCGGGGCGGGCAGGGAGGAGGCGGCTCCGGGACCCGCGGTGCCGCCCGCCTGTCACAGCGCCCGGGCCGCCCAGCGCCGCCAGCAGCCGGTAAGGGCCCGCCGGGCCGCGGGGCAGCGCTCCCGGGGAGGAGGGGACGGGGGGAAGAGGGGAGGAGCGGCAGCATGGGGTCCCCGCCGCCCCGCCGGGCTGCTCCCCGCCATCGCAGCCCCGCGTGGGGAGCCGGGCGAGGCCAGGCAGCAACGGGAGGAAGGGGTGGGTCTGCCGGGGCGGCCGGGCTGCAGCCCGCGGGGAGGCGGCGGGGCGGGCGCCCCGGGGCAGCGCTGGGCAGGCGGCGGCTCCCCCCAGCCCGGGCCGGGGGCGGCGGAGGAGCCGCAGAGCCGCGCCGGGCTGGGCGGGTCCCGGCGGCCGCGCTGGGCCGGTGGCGGGCGGGGGGCGGCGGCTCCGTCTCCCCGTGGCGGCTCCATTTTCCCCCGCGGGCTCCATCTCCCCTCCCAGATCTCCATCTCTCCCTCCCCCATCCCCGCGCGGCGGGGCTCCGTCTCCCCGCTGGATTGCCCATCCCCGCTCTCCCCCGGGGGTCTCCATCCCTCCATGCCCCCGCCCCGTCCCTCCGCTCGCCGCCCGTGTCCCGCCGCATTCCCGGCCCGTGGCCGGCCCGCGCGGCTCCCTCCCGGCGGGCTGGGTGGGCCGGGCTCGGCGTGGTGAATCAGGCGATGGGGAGCGCAGGCTGGGTGCCGGCTGCTGGTGAAAGTGTGGCGGGGAAGCGCGGCGGGTGTTTACCTCCGGCCGGGGCCGCCCGCAGGCTGGAGCGGGGAGGAAGCAGCGGCGGCAGCAGCAGCAGCAGCGATGGCGCGGCTGGTGGCGGTGTGCCGGGACGGCGAGGAGGAGTTCCCCTTCGAGAAGAGGCAGATCCCCCTCTACATCGATGACACCCTCACGGTGAGTCCCCGCGGGCCCGTCCCCGCTGTCCCGGCGCCTCCCGCGTGTTGCAATTCGCAGGCCGGGCCTTTGCTCCTGCCGGGCCTGCCTGGCTCCTCCTCGGGGCTCCCGCAGCGTTAATCTTTGGGACTTTTTTTGCAGCGCTTGGGGGTTAAACAGAGCTGAATGTGGCAACTTTTTTTTTTTTTTTTTTTTTTTTTTTTTAATCTGATGCCCGGCTCTAAAAGCGGGCGAACCGCATAACGAGGGAGTTATCGCCGTGCCGGGGCCTGTGCACAAGTTGTGCTGGAGCCACGAGCGTGGCTCGGTGCTCAAGGGTGGAGCAAAGCCATTTTTCAGCTGGGAAGGAAGGGAGCCATGTTAACGTTAAAGCCCGGCCTCGCACCGGCTGGTTATTCTGCTTTTAAACAGGCAAGGAAAAGACTAAAGGCGTTTTCGAAAGCTTTGGCGTGAAATCAGCGTTGTCGAGTCGGCAGAAATGGAGCAGATCTGAGAGTTCCCATTGCAGGGTGTTGCTCTGAATTGGGGAACGTGGTGGTTTTGCCGTTTCCAGAAGATTCAGTGGAAAGATCAACTAAATGCAGTTTGGAGGCTCCCTGGTCCTTCTTCTCTTGAGTTTAGAGGAAGGTTCAAAAAATGCATTGTAGGAGAACACGGAGCAAATGGAAAAAAATTCTCTAACTAGCCAGTTGCTGTTTGTTTTAATTCTTAATTCTTAAGGCATGAAAATGCGTTGAAAATAATATTACACTGAGTGTAATTTAGTGTCTTAATGATTCATATTTGATTTCTCTTGTCAGTGGGACAGTAATTGTAGTTACTTTAAATGGTATAAAATGTGGGTGATTTAAATTCTTAATCTTACGTTTAGGATGAAAGAAACCCTGGGTTTTATCAGCTAAGGAAGGTGTCCCTGCTCCTGGCAGGGGGGTGAACTGCATGATCTTCAAGGTTCCTTCCAACCCAAACCATTCTTTCACCTTCCAGAACAAAACTGTTGAATATCTTCAGACAGGCCCCATCTGGTTTTGCTGTATTTGGACAAAGTCTTATTGCTGTATTTTAATTTTGATCAATTTGAATGGTGGCATATTATTAATTTACCAAATACCATCGTTATTTTTGAGTTCTCTCTGGTTAACCGTGTTCATATATTAGGCAAAATTTCCCCTAAAGTTGTCCAAAGCAATATCTGCCTCTCCTAGAGGGGTTGATGACCTGGAAAACCCAGCACTGTGCAGGAATAGTGTAAGTTTGAGTTTTTTGGTGTCTCGGCCACACCTTGAAAGTTATTTTGCTCTTTCATTTTCTGTGTGGTTTTAAGCTCTTGGATTTCTCTTGTTTTGGTTTGGTTTGGTTTTTTCCCCTTCTTGGACTGCCTATAAAAATTACCCATTAGTTTGTGTCATGCAGACTTGCCAAGCTCTTCTTATTTTTGTTGTGTGTAATAGGTTGAGAGTGAAAATTCAGGCGTCAGGTAGATGACTTCAGCAGACCTAAAATTCCATTTGTGGTTTAGTCCCAGAATTTAACACCAGGCCCAAACTTTGTATAATTGCACTGTGTCATTGCTGCCCTTCTGCCTTTTACACCATCCTCATGATTGAAAGGGTCCTCTAGCTGTAAATCAGTTTTATATCCATCTGGAGGAAAGGCATTTATGCAAGTGCAAGTCATCCTCACCGTGAAGAAATCTTATCTCGGGTCCATTTTATTTTTTTTTTTTCATTCTGTTACTGTTGTTACAAAGTACTTGGATTTCTAGGTGGTTTCTGGAGGCTTTTATTAAAAAAAAAATTTGCAGAAGCAAGTGAATGAACTCTGAGCTTCCTTGTCTGTCATCTATAATTTATTTTTTAAATACTTAATGAGAGCTATTACAAGACATGCAGCTGTCTTCGAAACAGAATTTTACATCTGCAGCACTATCTTTAAAAAATAATGGTGGTTATTGATAGTAACTGGCTCCTGTTGACCTCTTTTAAAACTCAAATTTTCAAAATAATGGGTCTAGCGTGCCTGTTAGTCAGATGGAAGAGTTAATCTGTGCCTTAAATCTAGAATCAGTGAACTGGTGATTGCAAATTAGGAATGAATGGCCCATGTGCTCATAATCTGGGATGTTGCTTTGTAGTAGCCCAGGAAGCAGCTCAGGTGCAGGGAGATGCTGCTGCCCCGGGTGGATTGTTCACCACCACACTTCCCTGTTCCTTCTGGCTCAGCTAGAAATTAAAGGAGGTTTCAATATTGAGCCCTTTTCATTTCTTAAGCAGCTTTTATGGTTTCTAGAAGGCATTCCATTTGATGTGGTATTACAGGATTTTTTTTTTTTTTCCCCTTCCCGTTCGGGGTGTGATGGTGGTTGATGTTTAACCACTTAATAAAATCTCATCAGACACATGAATTAATTTAGTCTTTGATTCTTTAGCTCTGTTGTACCAAATACCTCGGGGTGTTGTCTGATAGTGGGAGATGAAGGTGGTGGGGGGGAAAATAGGCAGATTTATCTCTGGTCTCTGTTATTAGCAGATAGAGCTTTTACTTTTGCTTGTAGCTCCTGGCCCACAGAAAACACCACATTAGTGATGTAGGGAACCTGTAAATCTGCAGCACAAACTGGTGCAGCTGCTTGGTGTGGATGGATCAGGAGCAAGGGAAGCTGGAAAAGGAGCTGAGGGTGAGGATTGGCAGTGGCTGTGGCACTGCTCTGCACAAAGATAAGGCAGCTGTGCTAATGCTCACACTGGGGTCCGTGGCACAGCAAAACAGTGCCTTGTTCTCAGAGAAATGGTGTTTATTTTGGAGTGGTGTTCAGTGCCTGGAAAAGTGAGTGTGTGAGTTCTCTGGAGGTAGTGTTGGCAATTAGGCAGACAGCAGGGAATTCTGCCTTCCCTAGACAGCTGAGGGAAGGTGGAAAGAGGAAGAAGGATGAATCAGACAGTTTTATTTGGTGTGCATTTGCATTGGAGTTATTAACCAAAGTTGTTATTTCGTTTTTCAGATTTTCAAGTGACCTTTCAGTATTCATATTGACAAATTCCCTATTTCTCTGTTTGGACAAAGGAGAGAACTAAGCCAGGCTTTACACATTTCTAGCTGCTTTCATTTTACTCCATGGTTGCACCGTTGGATTTTTGGACTTTTGAAAGTTACTGATTCCTGCCCCCTCCCAAGAAATTGCCCTCTTTGTGTCTCCGTAATTTGATAAGAAATGTTATTAATTACTTACAAGTAATCACATTGTTCTCTAGGCTTAACATTTTGCTTTGAGCCTCTTGAGAGTTGCAGCTGCAATCACACAAAGCAAACTATGCCTTGGAGTACCTTGTTGGGTTAATATGGTTTGAAATTAGCCTTTGGGGGAGTCGACTCTGTCATTAAACTGTTGTGACTATTTCCTCAGAGCTCAATAAATTGAGTGAAGCTGTTGGGTCCGTTTGGGTCTCAGTGTTTTGAAGTATATTTTTTTTTTAACTGTAGCAGGGTCTCAAGTCATGTAGATAATAATATAAATACTGATGGTCCATTTAGCAACTTTTGCTTTCTAACAGCTATTTCAGAGTTGCCATTTATAAACTGCCTCTAGAACATTGTATTAATGAAGCATTTATTACTTTGCTGAAACATTCACTATCTGAAACAGTTACTTTTATCCTTTCCCAAGCTCCAGTAATTATGTGAAAAGGATGAGCATTTAACATAATTTCAGGCTTATTTCCCCCAAGAAAATAAAACAACTAATGCTCTGTTTGGCTTTTTTTGTTTGTTTGGTTTGGTTTGGGTTTTTTTTTGTCTGAAAGCTCCTCTTGAAATCATTTTTCCTCTCTTGTATAGATGGTGATGGAATTTCCTGATAATGTGCTGAACCTCGATGGACATCAGAATAACAGCACACAATTGAAACAGTTCATTCAGGTAAATAACGTTTCCTAAGAAGTGAAATTTTTGCTTTTGCTTCTCCAGGAGGTTGTGACTCCTGGAATGCCTCAGACACGTCAGCACCTGGGAGCAATCACACATTGGTACCAAAGTGCACTGGGTTCAGTTGTGCTCTGGATTCCACAGCATTTATTGCACGTTGTCTTGTCAGGAGGCAATTGCTGCACGTCTAGAGAGCTCAAAAGTCACAGTGGCAGCTACAGTTTCTAAATACATCTTGATTTTTATTTTCCTAAGCAGTTTTGAACTGCCTTTTCAAGTGGAAGTGGGGATTGCTTGAGTTTGGGTTCTTATGATTAGTGCCCATAGCAGGGCAGAATTTGTGTGCCAGTTTTGTGGTACCCCAGAAACTTCAGTAACAGAAACTGATCTGCCAAGTTCTGGCAAATAACTGTGGCACCCTAACACCTGTAGCACTGCAGAATTGTGCCACTCCATGTCCAGAGGGCCAGAGTTTGCTGCTCTGCAGCTGCACAGCCTCGCTCAGGGTTGACAGCAGCAGTGCAGACACGTGCTGCATGCCAAGTGTAGCTGAGTTGTGAAAATAGCTCATTCCTGCTTTGCTGTGACTCCTACAATTAATTACAGGAAAGAGGTTTATTGCAGAGTGATGCTGCTTGGCAGATGATTTAATGGGCCTTCCTCTAAGAGCACAGAACCTTAAATGTTACCTGATGGTACCTCTACTTTCTATATTGCATAGGAGCTGAAAACACTTTCTCTTTTCACTTGCTGTATTGCTGAGTTCTGCTGTATTGTGTGGTCTTTTCTTCCTTTCCCCGGAAGTTGTGACGAGTCCTTTGTGCATTAGGAGTGTCTGGGTGGTGTGGTGTGACAGTAACACAGGAAACACTGAGGTGGTGTGGCATTCCCTGTGCAGATCCAGCTCCCCCTGTGCCCTGTGTGCCCATGGAAGAGTGACCCTCACTCAGTGCTGCTGATATCCCCAGCGTGGGTTTGTGTGCTGGGCTGTGAGGAAGGGACTCTCTGCTCTGCCCAGCTCTGCTGGTGGCACTCCAGTGCTGCTGAAAGCCCAGCCAGTAACTGGGCAGTGAGAAGGACTAGAAGGGTGTGTGCTTTTTTGTGAGGACATGTGCCTGGATGTGTTTGACACAGCGGCCAGGAGACACATCTACAACTGTTTATTGACGTAAGCAATATTAGAAGGTGTTCTCATTAATGTTCTATTAATAGCAGACATTGGATGTTCACTGCTGAAGTCAAAGGCTTCACCCTGAGTGGTAATGTGTGCTTTCTTTAATTCCAGTAGGATTTAATTCTAGTAGGATTGTAATGGGAAAGGGCATTTAGCCTTCCAGGAAAAATATTGCTAAGTTGTCGTGGTCCGAGCAGAGCAAGTTGGTTGTAAATGAGAGCTCCATAAATGCCAACAAGTGTTCATGAGCTTCCTTTCTGTGTGCCAAAGATAAAATGAGTGTGAGCAGAAGATGAAAACTTGCAGTTTATGTGTGAGACCTTTTCCTGCAACACCTGTGCCGAGGTGGACAAAAAGAGTTTCCCGACCAGGACCTTTATTCTGAAACAGCATTTCCTGAGATGAGCAGTGAAAGGAGGCAACAAGAGGAGACAAAAAACCAGAGGATAAGCATTCAATGACACAGTTTGTTGGGTTTTTTTGCAGAGACACAGCATGCTGAAGCAGCAGGACCTGAACATTGCCATGATGGTGACGTCGCGGGAGGTGCTGAGCGCGCTGTCGCAGCTGGTGCCGTGCGTGGGCTGCCGGCGCAGCGTGGAGCGCCTCTTCTCCCAGCTCGTGGAGTCAGGGAACCCTGCCCTGGAGCCCCTCACCGTGGGGCCCAAGGGGGTGCTCTCAGTCACCCGCAGCTGCATGACTGATGCCAAGAAGCTTTACACGCTCTTCTACGTGCATGGGTCAGTGTCTGCGAGCTGCTCGCGCCGTCCCCGCTCCCGGTGCCTGCTTGGGGTACCGAGCTGTCACAGTTCTCCTCTTCAATATCCATGTTTCACAACGAATTCCAGCTACTTGTTGCCTAAACTGGGAAAAAAGCAAGCCCAATCTTTGATACCACCAGTTGCAGTGCCATGATTGCAGTTGAAAGATGGCAGTATTTAATGTTCAGTCATTAATCTGACACGGGCACTGGGGGGTTTTCATGGTCATAGTTTGCCTCACTACTTGGCATGTAAAAAATAAAAGTATTAATTCTTCCACCAAAGTTTTCTGCTCTTGGGTAGAGAGGTAACAACTGATAAAGTGAAACCTTCTGGGCTTGGTGAGCACAATAAATACCCTAGTGCCATTAGTTCCTCAGCTGTCAGCAGAGCAAACTGTGAGTGCTCAGCACACTGTGCCTTGGCCTTCTAGTTGGCTTCAGCTCATTCTTCTTGCTCCAGTTAGCAGGAAAAGTAGGGAAGGTTAGTGCAGAGTTGAGGAGATGGAGATGGGGAGAGTGAGGTAGTGTGACCTGATCCAGCGGTTTTCAGAATACAAAGTTGCTCACATTTTTTTTCCCCTTAGGTCCAAACTGAACGACATGATTGATGCAATTCCCAAAAGTAAGAAGAACAAGAGGTGTCAGCTACACTCCCTGGACACACACAAACCAAAACCTTTGGGGTAAGTCTGTTTTTAACATGCACAATTGAGATATTTTAAGGAAGCAAAATATTGGAACTAATTTATTTTTAAGCATTGAGATAAATTTTTATGCTCTGATCTGTTTGCCAGAGTAGTAGTTGGATTATGGCAGACCTAAATAGTTGTGGGAGAGAGGAAAAGAAGCAGCAGGAGTTTTGGGCAAGCTCAGGGCATGGATGGCTTCTGCACTGTGATATAAAACAATGCTCTAGAAAGACAAACTGGTTTTTGTGCTCTAGACCAAAATGGTTGCTCAGCAGATTTTCTCACACTGAGGTCAAAGGGTACGTGCTAAATAAATATACCTCATTTTGCTTGGGATTATTTAAAAAGTGCCTTGCACAACTGTTAACCAAGGTTTTATTGTGGTTGGATGCAGGGTTAAAACTGGAACTCTGTAAAATGTATTTTCTCAAAAGTGTGGCAGCATGTTTTGAATACACCACTGAACAATATGCATATATGCCTCTGTCTTGAAGTTGAAATGATTTATTCCAGCTGGTTAAGCAGAAAAACACTCCCTGTAAATCTATTGTGGATTCTGGGGAGGTTTCTTGTTTGTGGAGTGTCTCCTTTTATATTTTTTTTTTCATATAATGACCAATAAATTAATCTCTTGGGCTTAATTGGAGTGTCTGGACCTTTTTTACTCAGCTGTGTTCTGCTCCTGGTTAAGCCTCCAACCTGTGAAAGCTTGCTCATGGTTTCCAGTTACAGGACATGTATTTTTCTATGCAGATTGGAGTCTCTCTGGGCTTAGTTAAATCCCCTGGGATACCAGGCATGTGGAATTTGACACTTGATTTTTGCTTGTGCTGCTTGAGGATAGTGGGAACTAATCATTATCTTCTATTATATTTTGGTTACAGGCCTTTCATAAAATCAATTTATAGCTTATGTTACACAAGATCCTGAGAGTATGGGGTGTATATATATATATTTTTTTTTTTTTTTTTAAATAAAGCAATTTCATAGCATTATGAAAGTGGGTTTTGGGGTTTTTTTATATTTAGTAAGCTTAATCTTTTCTGTGTGACAACATATGCTGTGGAACCTGCAGTTAGCACTTTGGCAAGGTAGAACAATGCTGAAGCTGAATGAGTAGAGAGGAAAATGCTGCTTTTACTTCCTGAATTCATGCTGGAATAAATCCCCTTAGTGTTTTGGATGCTGGCAGGTTAATAGGGAATCTGTGGAAGAGCAGTATTTCATCCTCTGCAGGTAAAACCTTGGGGTTATCAGATAACATGGCCTGTGGGCAAGCAGTGCAGTGTGCTAAAGAAGCAGGACTTGCACTCCCTTCCTCAGCTGAAACCCCTGTGTTCTGTACAGAAGTGTATCAGTATTGATAAAAATCCAAATAAATCTGCCTGCAGTGGACACAGACAGGCTCTGGCTGGGCTGTGGGGACACCCAGTTGTCACAGAGCAAACTCCATGTACCAACCTAGAGCTCCTGCTCCACTTCTTTATAAGAACTCCTTCAGATGAGTTGCATCTGCTGGGCCTTTCCTGCACACAAAAAAGGCTTTGAGCTGGGGCTGTGTGTTTAATTAGAGGAGTTACGTAAGCAGCTAATGCCACTCGAGGGTTGCTTGATGTCCTCGGTCTGTGCCTGGCTTTTGGCTACTCAGCTCCATTTGGGGTTCAGGAGCATTTGGAACTCTCCTAAATGCATCCCTGTGACCTGGCAAACTGGTTGATGGCACAGATAACTCCTCTAATTAGGAAATAGGGCTGCTTCTTCCCCTTGTCCCGCTCTGTTGTATCCATGACACAGAAATGACCATTCTGATAAAGTGTCAAGTGCAGACAAGCCTGTAAGTAACTGTGGCTTGTTATTTAAAGTCCATTTTTCACTCTCTAATGCACTTTTATCACATCCCAATGTGTGTTGTAAAGTTATTTTGATATTGTCACAGATTTTTGAAATTTGATGTAGAGTGTGTCATGGCTTTTTATGGTGAAAGTTGTTTGGGTTTGTTTTGCTTTTTTCTTTTGTTATTTTAGTAAATTGTCTTCAGCTGACAGGTATTAAAACTTGTATGTGTTTATACTTCAATATTCTGAAAATCACTACTGGTTTTGAGCTGTGACATTAAAAAGTCATGATGAGTCCTGGACAGTGAAATTTGCATCTCAGGTCTGACCCAAACTTTCATAGATGTTAAGGTTTAACCTATAAAAAATTCCAATTAGATTAAGGAACAGAGCAGCATTTTCCATAGGATTTGTTTAGGAAAAATAACTAGCTGATAATATATATGTTATAGGTCTGAGAAATGTTTGGTAATACTATGTGACAGTGAAGGGAGCAGTAGCAGACTCAGTTCAAAGAAATTAAGAGCAGTTAAGAAAAATAGAGAAGACAGGAAGAGGAGAGAGAGCAAGTGTAGCATCATTTTCTGCTATGGACCCTCCCAGGGAGCAGTCAGGTAAAGAATGAGGCTCTGCTGGGCTTCTGTCCTGACCCCCAGCAGGATCCTGAGCAGTTTTGTGTCTCCTTTCCTTGCAGGGGTTGCTGGATGGATGTGTGGGAGCTCATGTCCCAGGAATGCAGGGATGAAGTAGTTCTGATCGACTCTAGCTGTCTCCTAGAAACATTAGAAACCTACCTACGGAAGCACAGGTATGGGAAAAGCACAAACCACGCCTTCCTTCTGAGAAATCCGTGGTTTTATCCAAGTGGTCAAGGTGTAGAGGGGTTTTTTTTCTTGTGAAACTGAAGATCTCAGCTTGGTGGTGATGGGGAGCCTTGCCAGGCTGCACTGGGATGGTTGATGAGGGAAAGGTGGTGAAATATTCTTTGTGTTTAATGAGAGGGAAAATGTGGAAACCTCTGATGAAGTCATAGCTGCTTGTCTTAATTTCTTTGGCTAGGATTAAATTACGATTTACAGATTAATGTATCAAAACTGCATATACTCATTCACTCTTTCACTGCTCTTGGGCTGTGCCTGTCTTTAGGCTTTCAGGCAGCGTGTGCCATTTCAAAATCCTGTGAACTGCACTAGTGCAAGCAGATTTTAGGCTTGGTGTTGCCTTTAAAGCACTGTTTTAGACCACTTTTTTTATGCTTTGTGCTGTTAAATCTCTCTTGCAGGGCAGAAATAAGCCACTAAATTACAGTTGCATGTGCACAGGAGCTGCCGTGCTGACGGAAAAGTTTTAATTTCCAGCAGTCTCAAGGTTCTGATATGAGCTGTGGGGGCACAGATGGGTGCGGGGGCGGTGGTGCTGTGGAAATAACACTTTGGAAACAAAATAACTTTAATCTCCTGTGACATTAAACACTGCCTTGGCTGCCTTCCTGGTGCTAACCTGCAATAATACTGCTGTTTTCTCTCTTTCCTCCACAGAAAGCAGCCAGGTAGCGTAGCTCTAGCAGCAAAATATGTTTGACTTAGTGCTGTCAAGTGGCTGGAGACACTAGGAAAGGGAAAAACACCATCCAGAGCTGGCATGGTGAGCCAGCTTTCTGAGCTGAAATGTGAGCAGCTTGTCTGACTTGCATTTTTAGAGTCATCCAGCAAGAGATCTTGTAGCCTCTTGAAGGTTACTCCTCTTATGACATAGAATTAGCTTAATTTGCTTGTATTTTAGTTATAAGTGTACTCTTGTCACACATGAGCTGTCACATGTTTAAAATGAGTATGTTGTGTTATAAATAACCCTCATTTGGCCATCAGCACAGCAATCTAATAATTCAAAATATGTTTGTAGTGGAAACAAAGATCGCTCTTGTACAGCAGGCACCAGAGGAAACTTTTCCTCGTTTCTTATCACTCACTTGAGTACACTTTAAAGAATTGCTGTAAGCTGATGTGGGGTGTGTTACTTGAGAGGGATTTTGCCCTGGTTTGCCCTATTTGCTCA
Source organism: Monarcha castaneiventris obscurior (assembly GCA_026261815.1). Taxonomy (NCBI): domain Eukaryota; kingdom Metazoa; phylum Chordata; class Aves; order Passeriformes; family Monarchidae; genus Monarcha; species Monarcha castaneiventris. The sequence continues at coordinate 9,598,468 of JAMPIT010000343.1, forward strand.
CTGGTAGATTTCTGATCTTTGAGTTGAATTCCGTGTAGGAATTGCTTCGAACCAACGATTCACTTTGGAGGATGGAAGTTGATACCCAGGGTAGTAATGTAGAATAGGTGGGATAATTCACGGTCAGTTTAGGTGGATAATAGCCAAAATACTGTTATAATAATTACACTTTTTGAAGCTCCTGTGCCTCAGCTCTGACACATCACCCCTTACCCAGCACGTTTGGCTGAACCGAGCCTGATTTTGGTGCCGACCCTGCAGGTTTTGCACCGACTGCAAGAATTTAGGTCAATTTAGGTGGATAATAGCCAAAATATTGTTATAATAATTACACTTTTTGAAGCATGACAACCCTCCTGTGCCTCAGCTCTGACACATCACCCCTTACCCAGCGCGTTTGGCTGAACCGAGCCTGATTTTGGTGCCGACCCTGCAGGTTTTGCACCGACTGCAAGAATTTAGGTCGATTTAGGTGGATAATAGCCAAAATATTGTTATAATAATTACACTTTTTGAAGCATGACAACCCTCCTGTGCCTCAGCTCTGACACATCACCCCTTACCCAGCGCGTTTGGCTGAACCGAGCCTGATTTTGGTGCCGACCCTGCAGGTTTTGCACCGACTGCAAGAATTTAGGTCGATTTAGGTGGATAATAGCCAAAATATTGTTATAATAATTACACTTTTTGAAGCACCACAACCCTCCTGTGCCTCAGCTCTGACACATCACCCCTTACCCAGTGTTTGGCTGAACCGAGGATGATTTTGGTGCCGTCCCCGCAGGTTTTGCACCGACTGCAAGAACAAAGTGCTGCGTGCTTACAACATCCTCATCGGGGAGCTGGACTGCAGCAAGGAGAAGGGTTACTGTGCTGCCCTGTACGAGGGGCTGCGCTGCTGCCCCCACGAGCGCCACATCCACGTGTGCTGCGAGACCGACTTCATCGCGCACCTCTTGGGCCGGGCCGAGCCCGAGTTCGCAGGAGGGTATGAGTATGTAATTGGCTAGAGTGGGCTATCTAGCGCTTTGCTTCTTTATTTGACTCTTCAATGTCTTTGCCCAAAGCGGCTTTTTTTTGCCTCTTTGCTGTGTGATGAATTGGTGAGTGTGAATATTGGTACCGGTGGAGGCTCGGAGAGAGCGCGCTGCGAAGGTTTCACCTGTGCTTTGAAAGAAAAAAAAGAAGTTATCAAGTGGCTTCCAGTTTGGTGTTCCCTCCCTAGAGCTGCCTGCTTGTCCACTGAGGTGTTCAAATATGCGAAATAGAAAGAGAGCCTTGGTTGAGTTTTGCCAAATGCCAAGTGTTCAAATGAGTTTTGTTGCCATTTGTGTATTTCTGAGCATTTTTGAAGCATCTTTAAACCTTCCAGTGAAAAGTACAATTCTGAGCTCAGTATTGGAGAATCAGAATGAGTTGGAAGGGACATTAAAGATCATCTAGTTCCAGCCTCAATGCCTTTAAAGCTCAGTCATAACTGTTTAATGAGGAGGGTAAATCCTTTCATAATGGTTTTCCCTTAATAGATTGACCAGATTGATAGATAATAGATTGATAATGAACAGATTAATACTGAAATGTTTTTACTTTGCACGGTAAGTAATGTATAAAACTCCCTGTGTCTTTATTCAGCTTGAGCTAACTGATGGTGAAATAATTGCTGTGAACTCCAGCAAATTCTAGGACACAAAAGAATGCATCTCTGGCATTTAAACTCTTGATCCCTCCTAGAGGAGCAGGGTGTGACACCTGAAGTCAGTGGTGGCAAGGCACAGCGCTGCTTCACAGTGGTGGCTTTGACCTGGTCCTTTCTATTTTGCATCTGCATGCAGCACAGCAGAGCCCTGCCAGGCTGCTCCTGCAAACACAGCTGCAGTTTGTACCTGCAGAGAACACATGAGCCCTGCTTTGATCCCTTGGTTGGCTTCCAGCTGCTCTAACAGTGCTGTGCTTTGGTTCCCCTTTCCCCCAGACGCAGAGAGAGGCACGCCAAGACAATAGACATAGCCCAGGAGGAGGTTCTCACCTGCCTGGGCATCCACCTCTACGAGAGGTTGCACCGGATCTGGCAGAAGCTGCGGGCTGAGGAGCAGACGTGGCAGATGCTCTTTTACCTGGGGGTTGATGCTTTACGCAAGAGCTTTGAGGTAAAAACATCGGGTTTTGTCCAACTTGTGTTTGAATTGCTGCAGTAACTGAGCCCATTGTCGCTGTAATTCGTTTTCTGCTTTCTGCCATTGGGCTGGGAAGGGTGTCAAGAATGTTGCAGTCACTGCCTTGTTTGGTTGTGTGACATCCATGCACAGCACAACTGGAGTGTGTTCCCGTGTGGAATAACCTGGAATATAAAAGATTGAAGCTTGCTTTACTTTCAAGCTGCCCATTACAGAACACTCTGAACCTTCTGTGTTATTAATTCACAGTTATTTCTGGCTTTCTACCTGATTGCATTTAAAGTAGCTTAGGCTACTACAGCTTTTTATTTGGTTTATGAGTAAAATTGGAGGATGTGCTTTTGGATTACAAAAGTGGGTACTAACTTGCATTCAGCTTGTTCCAAATGCACTCTGATCCTATGGGATCCTGAGCTTCAGACAGAACTCCATGTAGCTCCTTTAACATATACCAGTACTTAATTAACATTTTATATGACATGGATCTTTTTTGTTATGTTTATCTTCCATTCATAATAACTGTTGTCTCTAAAAACCTCTAAAACACCAGAGAAGGAGGAGGAAAATCAGTTTGGGAAAGATCATAGTGGAACCTTGAGCTGGTTAGCTCTTGGAGGTTTTTAATCCCACAGAATCGAAGTATCACAGATCCAACAATGCATTAAAATCTGCAACTCTTCACTGAAAATTGTGAATGGGGGCCATAGGTGCAACACAGAGCTCCCACACACATGGGTTTCCAGCAATCTAAACCAAGTGACTGCATCTGGGTGGGCATTTTTCTCCTGCACTCAATAGTTGTGTTACTGGGACTTCATTAGTGGCTGTTCTCCTTTTTTTATAAATGCAAAAGCTTGAATTGTGATAACTTCTATAAATAGACCTAACCTCTTGTAAACAGATGGCTGTGGAAAAAGTGCAGGGCATCAGTCGATTGGAACAGCTCTGTGAAGAGTTTTCAGAAGAGGAAAGAGTGAGAGAGCTTAAACAAGAGAAGAAACGCCAAAAGCGGAAGAACAGACGGAAAAATAAATGTGTGTGTGAGATCCCTGCTCCTCTGCAGGCAGCAGAAGAGAAGGAAATCAATCAGGCAAAGGTAAATGTGGATAGCTGGGGCCTTTTGGGGTTTCATCCATCAGGTCACCGTTCCATGGTAGAATTATTGAGGGGTTTCACTGTATTTTGGCCGCTGGTGGAATTTAATACTTTTTTAGATGGGCAGAGTCTTTGTAAAAGGATTTACCTGGAACTCCTCACCTTTTGGGGGTTTGGTGGGGTGGGGTTTTTTAAAATCCTAAATCTGAGGTTCAGGTTATGCCAGACTATTTTTCAGCTATCATTTCTTAAAGATCACTTAGAACCTGGGGATTCAAATGCTGCTTGTAGGCAATTACCATGGAATTTTTGGAGAGGGGGGGATCTTTAAGTACAATTATTATTTGGGATCTCTTGGCTGACCTTAATGGGCTGTGACTGTAGGTCAAGGTAAATTGGTTGGGGTTTTGTTTAGTTGTGTTGTGCTTGTGAAGAATTCTAAGCAATGCTGTTATCAGTCATTGTCAGCTGGTTTTTCTCATGGAAAGAGTATCCTTTACAAAAATGCTGGCTGAGCTGCTTTCAGTGCCTGCAAGTGTTTTTTGTTTCTGTTTGAAGGAGAACTCAAACTTCACGGAAAGCAGCTGCAAAGCCTGTGGTAGCACCGAAGAAGCCAACAACTGTGTAGAAGTAATTGTTACTAATGAAAGCACTTCTTGCACTTGTCCTAGTAGTGGTACCTTATTAGGCTCACCTAAAATCAAGAAAGGTATGTTAAATGTTGTTATTTTTCATTTTTAAAAAGCATTTGCCATTTGTGGGGTGAACAGTGGTCACGTATTTTTAAAAAGGACTCCCTGCCCGTGGCAGCAGGGGTGGAACGAGGTGATTTTTAAGGACCCTTCCAACCCAAACAGGTCTGGGGTTCTCTGAATTCTTTCTTGTTAGAGGGATAACTAAAGAATGTGCAGCAGTTCCTACAGATGGCAGTAATTTTGGCCTCTGTCTCAGGTTTATCTCCACACTGTACTGGCAGCGACTGTGGCTATTCCTCAAGCATGGAGGGCAGCGAAACGGGGTCCCGGGAGGGCTCGGACGTGGCCTGCACTGAGGGCATCTGCAACCATGATGAAAATGGTAGGTTTAGGAAGAAGATAATAATGCTTTAATATCCCCAAAGCTGCAGCATCTCAGAAGCAACTTGGCTGTGTTTTGCAGGGGACGATGCCTGTGTCCATCGCTGCGACGACAAGGAGGAGGATGGAGATAGCTGTGTGGAGTGCTGGGCTAATGCAGAGGAGAGTAACACAAAAGGCAAAAACAAAAAGAAGAAAAAGAAAAGTAAAGCTTTGAAGTGTGAGAATGACCACGTAAGGAACATGGCTCTGCCAGATGCTTCTCTAAATGCTTACATTTGAAAGTAGTTACAGAAGGGTTTTAAATTTCGATTGAGACTAATGCTGCAAATGGGGTAACAGGGGTCTCCTGTTCCCTTGTCATCCAAGGTTTGGAATTGAGGTCCTTCCTCTGGAGTAGGTTGTGGTGGAGTCTCTTCTATGTTCCTAAGCATGTGCACTTTTACTCACCCTCAGTGACTGTGCCACTCCCAGCTCCCCATGCACACATTTAAAAATAAATACCTACCCTTGCTCTCCTTTGAACTTCCCTCTTTCCCCTCTGCTTCCAGCTACAACTTGAATATTCCACGTTAAGCACCGCTGGCAGTTCATTCCAGGCTCTTTTCCATTTCAGATTCAGAAACTTGGAAGCTGTCTGGCAGAGGCAGGTAGCAGAGAGACCTCAGGAAATCTCACGCACACAGAGTTTCACCGCGACAAGACCAAAGACACACACGCTGAGAGCTGCTGTAGCGCAGACAAAAGCGGCCAGCAGTTGCCTTGGTTTGAGCATATGAAAAACGTGTCACAGTTTGCAGAACCTACAGAAATGTCACTTGTCCTTGATACTGGAAAAGGTGCCAAAAGCTTAGTGGAACTCCTTGTAAGTAACCACTGCTTTTGAATTTTGCGTTGTAGCATCCTGCTTTAAATCTGTGGGGCTGAGAGCGCAACTCCCAGTGAGGAATTGAGTCCTAGTGTTCATTTGCTTGTGCACGCTCCCTGGGAAGTTTATAATTGAATGCTTTGCAGAGGAGGAGAAATTGTCACTGGAATGCAGTGACAGAACTTGTGTTGTAAGTGCTCATTGTCAAGGATTGCATTATTCCATAACACGAAGTGGGCATTATTGCTGCCTTCAGGCCTCAAATGTTACTTCCCACTGCAGGCTCCTTGGGCAGCTTTCTTCTCTCTCCTTTCCTTCTCCTTCCATTTATTTCGATCCTTTCCTCTTTCCTTCCCCACTTTTTCCTTTCCTTTTCTTTCCTTTCTTTTTTCTTTTCATCTTTCCTCCCCCCATTTTTGTCTCTTGCCTCCCTCTGTATTTTTCTTTTTCTTTCCCCACCTTTTCCCCAAAACCCTCTAATAAAATCCATCCTCTTCCCATGGGAATATGCTAAGACTGAAGCTGATTTGGATCCATTTCATGACTGAATTGGCTGCTTCTCATACCAAACCAGCAGAGCCCTGTGTGGAGCCAGGTGTTGGGATCAGCCTCTTGGGCTGGTGTGCCAGGGAGGGCTGGGGACGGATGTGCTGCCCAGGAGGGCAGTGCTGGAGCTCTGAAATCCCCGTTCTCGTTGCAGGATGAGTCAGAATGCACTTCTGACGAGGAACTGTTCATCTCCCAGGATGAGATCCAATCCTTCATGGCAAACAACAAGTCTTTCTACAGCAACCGGGAGCAGTACCGGCAGCACCTGAAGGAGAAGTTCAACAAGTACTGTCGCCTCAACGATCACAAGGGGCCCATCTGCAACAGCTGGCTGGCAACAGCTGGAGCCAACTGAACCCAATCCAACTCTGTCTGTCACTGAAACTCGAGATGACTACTGCGCCTTCTCCTTCCAAACTTAATTTAGTGACTTACGGCAAAATTTTATCTTAAATTAATGTGATTTTTTTTCTTGGTTTTTTTTTTTTTTGGGGGGAGGCTGGTGGAGGTGATTTCCTTAATTTTGTTCTTTCTCCAGGCTTGTATCTTTAGTTGAGTAGCTGTGCAAGCCTCTCTTCTAATTTAAGCCATCTCTTTTCATTCAATGTTTCTCTTCCTGTGAGACTTACAAAAAGCAAACTAGTGGCAAAGTAATGTTGTACCTATAATTCTGTACAGAATGACAAGGAGCTGAATATAAGATTTTACAAAGTAGACATCCATTTGCAAAATGTTTTGGATGTAATATGTTAAAGCGCAATGTGCAAAAATTTAAATAAAGAATATTTATTAATACGCATAGTAAAGGTGGGCGTGTATTTGTGCTTGGAGTGCTCAGTTCCTGCTGTGGAGGTGGGTGTGAGGTGAGGAAAGCTGGCCTGGGAAAGGACAGATCCTTGAAAACCGGGCTCTGTGCTCCTCCAGGGATGCAGTTTGGGGATGGTGGAGTGGCTGTGTCGGGGGCACGGTGCCAAGCTGGCACTGCTCAGCATCAGGTGCCTGCTGAGGAGCTGGGGTAAGGGATTGCCACGGAGCTGGCAGGGGCTCTGCTCTGGAAATGCTGGCATGAGGGCCGTGCCCAAGGGCAGCACGCTTTGGGGAGGGAGGGGGTTGGATTTGGAGGGTGCAGCTTGGACTGTTTTGGGGGAATAGTTAAATGCCAACCTTCCATCACTTAAATACCAGACTTCTGCCTTTTGTTTCAATTAATTCACCAGTTGCTGGGAATTATTTGAGCATCCTTGGCCCTGGGAGAGGGGGGGATAAGAGCCCCTTCATATCCGAGCATCCTTGGCCCTGGGAGAGAGGGGGGGATAAGAGCCCCTTCATATCCGAGCATCCTTGGCCCTGGGAGGGGGGGATAAGAGCCCCTTCACCACGCTGCTGTGCCCTCTGCTCTCTCCACCCCCATTTTAACCCTCTCCAATCCTTGCCTGGTTGCTGCCTCACCGCTCCGCGCATCCATCCCACCGCTTCTTCCCTGCGGAGGGAAAACCCCCGGGCCCCGCTCCCGAATGCTGGAATGGCACGGAGGAGGGCGGGCGTGTCCCGGGGGAACCGGGGCGTGTTCCCGGGGCGTGTTCGCGGGGCGGGGCGGGCGGCGGGCGGTGCTTTGTGCGCGGCGGCGGCGGCGGCGGGGCCGGGCCGGGGCCATGGAGCGCTGGACCGGCCGCGTCGCGCTGGTCACCGGCGCCTCCGTGGGCATCGGCGCGGCCGTGGCGCGGGCGCTGGTGCAGCACGGCATGAAGGTGGTGGGATGCGCCCGCAGCGTCGATAAGATCGAGGTACCGGCGGCGGCACCGGGGCGGGAGCCGCCTCCCCACGAGGCCGCGGCGGAGCGGGGCCGCTCCCGGGCGCTGACACCGCTCCGGGGATGCCGCAGCCGGCCCGGCCCGGCCCCTCCTGGCTCCCCCCGGGGTGGGTGGAAGGTGTCCGAGCGAGGAGCGCGTTCCGTTTTGGGGGGTTTTTGTTGGGTTTGGTTTTTTTTTTTTTTTTTTTTGAGCCGCTTCTTATCGAGGTTAAAAATAGCATCTGCCCGGCCGGGATCGGGCTGCGGGCGCTCCGGGGCCCCTTCAGCCCTTCGGGGATGCGGCTGTTCGGGAGGCAGGGGTGTTTCTAGGAGTTCGTGTTAAAAACAGAGCTTCAGTCCTGCGGGGAGCATCTCTACAGCCCCGTCAGAAAGCTCATGGCGCTGGCTTGAGAATAAAGATGCTCGGAAGAAGTGTTTTGTCGGGATGCTTTTTTGTAGCTGGGTGCGTTGGTCAGCTGTGCCTGGCGGTGGCACGAGCTAAAGGTTATTTGCCATTTAGGAAGTTTCCTCTGAGGGAGGAAACGAGTTTTAGTCAGCTTACATATTGCTGTCCTGGGTGTGTGGAGCTAAAGGCGACCTGTACAATCCCCAGGGTTGTGTTCCCTTAGCCAAGGTGATAAGGGCTCTGCACAGGTGACTGCACTGAGAATAAATGGTCCGAAATTCGTGGAAACCAAGGCTCGGCATTGGTGGCGTTGCTGAGTGGGGTTAAGTAAAGAAGTGCTTGGGAAAACCCAAACTTTTCCCCTTTTTCACTGCGTGTCGCAGAGGCGCCGCTTGCAGAGAGGGGAGAACACCAGCGTGACTTTAGTGAACTGTCCTCTGGGGCTTGCTTCTAATTTTGGACTTCCCAGCGTTTTGATGCAGGGGTTTGCAGGGAAAGCTGAGCTCTCTTTCCCACGTGCAGCTGCCGGTGTTTGATGTGCTGGAGCCTCAGGGTGCCTGGCAAAGGATGCTCTAAAGGATGTTGTTGCTTCCCATTCCTCTCCGAAAAGTTATTCCCAATATCGCTGTTCCCACCAGTGCCCTTATCTTGGATTTTGTTTTGGAATCTTTTTGTTTGGGAAAGAAATCAATGAAACTTGTGTTTTCCTTCGGTGTTCACGTGGGTTTCCTTCCTTTCCTGGCCAAAATACAGCGTGAGTTAACAACGAGCAGTGCTGCAAAGCTCTGCCTCTCCATTTGAACGTGCAGCAGGAGCAGTCACTTCTGTATTGATGATTTATCGGGTTTGCTCGGGGTGCGGATGTGCTGAGTGCTGCTGGCTGCTCGCAGCTCCCAAACGCCCTGTGGTGCTCCAGACACGTGTTCCCACAAGCAGCTGATGTTTGTCCCCGTTCCCTCCCGCCTCCCTGGGACCCGAGTGTGTCTGCAGCGCTGTCACTTGTTTTGGTGGGTGTCTGGACTGTGTTTTGCTGCGCTGCTATTCTGGGTTTATTTATTGTCAAGCATGTTTCCTTAACGAGGAGGAAAATCGCAGCAGCGCTGCCCGCTCGGGGAAGGGAAGGTGGTGGAGCGTGGGGGGATCCAGGGTCACTGTGGGAACAGCTCCATCACCTCCTGGCTGCCAGGGATGCTGTGGGAGCTTTGTACCCGATCCTGCCATGCTTCAGAGCAGAGCTGTTGATGGAGCTTTCCTCCAGGAGGTTCGCCTTGAGGCTTTTCCTTAAGAAAAATAAAATAAAGTAAAATAGGAAGGTATTCGGGCTTGGAACTCCTGAGCTGCCACCGAGGATCTGACTGGTGGGGATGTGAGGGATGCTGTGATTTAGGGAAGCAGGGCTGGAACACAGTGAAGGAGGGAGGAGAGGAATGTGAAGGAGTTGAGGGCTTGGTGATGCCAGAGCATCACAGCCCCGTAGCTCACGGAATCATGGAATCCCAGACTGGTTGGGGTTGGAAGGGACCTTATAAACCATCCCATTCCAGCCCCAGTGGGCAGGGACACCTTCCACTATCCCAGGGGGCTCCAAGGCAGCTTGAAATGGAAAGAGGGCAAACAGTAGGGTGTAAAACCTGGAATGCAGAGCTCGCTGTGTAGCACAAAAACATCACATTTCATGGACGTTCATTAAAGTCACCAGTTTTAAGGTAAAATGGCTGGAACCCCTCTGTAAGGTGGTTTTGTAACCTCCAGCTAACTGGTGGCTGAAAGAGCAGGTTGTGTGGTGGGGATTTAGCTCAGGCAATAAATGCAATGTCAAGATTTCTTAATCTCTTGGAAAATCAGATAAGGGCTTGAGGCAAGATAACGAAGGATTTGCAAAGTTGCGTGTTTGGCATTAAACCCGTGTCACAACTCCAGTGGTCTGTATTTGACTTTTGAAATAAAAATGTTAATGGCTCACAAAAAAAAAAAAAAAGCAAACAAACCCTGCAGAAGGATCTTTTTTTTCCCTTCCAGTGGCTCCACTGGCCACGTTTCCCTCTCTGCTCCCAAGCAGCCCCGTGCTCCCCACTTGTGCTGCTTCTGTGACCGGAGACTCTTCGTGTGGGTCGACAAACAGTGACTTTAGCAGTCAGACATCGAGGAATAAAATATAATTAAACTGGCTTTATTTTCCTTTTGCATGCCAGGAGTTAATTCAGGTTGAAGGCTTGTTTTAAATGCAGAGCCTGGAGGTACTAGCAGCTGTCAAGGACTTTCTGGCGTGTGCTTGGTGAGTGTTTGCTGCTCTCCAGACACCGCCACGCGTTCCAAGTCAGGAGCTTTAATGAAGCAGCCAAGCGTTTTCAGCAGCCTGGAAGACCAAGCTTTTGGGGGGGAAAATGCTCCTTAGGAGATGATCACCCTCACAGGGACCCCCTTGCTGGTTCTGGCATCTCCAGGGTGCAGAGACTCACTGAGATTTACAGCCACTCTGGTGCTCTTCAGCTTCCCTGCTCCTCACGTTTTCCAGGAATTTGTATTTGGTGTCCGACTTCTTGCAGCAGCACAGAAAAGGGGAGAATTTGCACATGCATGGGACAAAATATTCCCCCCCCCTCGTCTGGCAGACCCCTCTCTGGTCTTTTATTCAGTGAGATATGTGAGTTTTGCTTTGCAGGGTTCTTTGCCAGGATGGGGAGGAATTGGGAGGGTTTGTCTGGCTCAGAGGCACTGAGGGACTCTGCAGCTTTTCCCTTGGAGCACGGGAAGGCAGGAGACAGGGAGCTGTTTCCAAGGGGTTTGCAGTGATGCAAACTACGCTTTTTTTTTATCATGAAAATGGATTTATTTTGTATTCATAGAGAATGGCAGCAGTGCTGGCAGGGGGTCCCCCTCCATCCAGTGTGCCAGAGCCCTGGATCTGCAGCCCTGGGGCTGTCATGGATGGGAGATGCTCCAGGTAGGACACTCCCACCTGCTCCAGGTCACTGGAAATCTTCCAGCAGCTCATTCATTCCTTGGATGCCGTGCTCTGGTGTGACCAGGGACACCATGGATGTCGTGTTCCAAAAGAAATCCATTTTTTTTCCTGTCTTTGTTGGCGTGCTGAGAGCAGAGCCGTGCAGGAAGCAATAAACGTGGCTTAAGATACAAGGTTTAACCAATTAATTCCAATGCATTTGTGACAGGTATTGATCAAAGGTAACATTTATAACCAGGGCCTGCTTTGTCAAGGTTAGATCTCGCTCAGGAAACAGCCTTTGATAAGCTGAGCAATTGATTGCAGGTTGGAGCAGCCCAGTCTCTGAGGAGGTCGGTGCTCTCCTCGTGGGCAGCACCGTGGGTGTGTGGGAGGATGAGGAGGAAGGAGCTGAGTCTTCCTCGTGGGATCTGAGCATCCATTTGTGGGCTCTCTGGTCGCTTCCATGATCCCTGCCCAGCCCTAAGGTGCAAGGGCGGCTCTGGACCCCGTGGGTGCTCCACCACGGGTAATTAACAGCTAATTGTTTCATAGTACCTGAGTGCGGTGTTTAATTACTCGCAGGCAAATCATTGGTGGTGTAGAGGTCGCCTGGTTCGATTTTGGCCTCCCCTGGGGCTGTCTGTCCGTGGGGTGCAGCTGGGGTGTCCCTGGTGGCTCTGACCCTCTGCCCAGCAGCCGGGATGGGTTTCCTGGGCTGTTCCCAAAACCGCAGCTTTCCCCACTCTGCAGGCAGGATAATGCCAAGGCATGGCCCCTGTGGAGTGAATGACCTTCAGAGTCTCCTTGGCCCCTGGAAGGGCTTGTTTTGTGTTTGGCCGAGGCTTTGCCTCGGGGGTGGTGGGCGCTCAAGGCCTGTGAAGTGCTTTTATTGCCACTTGTCCCTGACTAGATCCTTTCCTGATAAACAGCAGAGATCCCATAATTGCTGTCCAGAGTGGGGGTGGACAAACACTTCGCTGTCCCCGTGATTTTCCTGAGCCTTGAAGCTCAGGAGGTTTAAACCAGGTTGGATTCCTCCTCTTTCTGCCCCAAAATGTGCTTTAAGAGTGTCTCTGTGGCAGCTCCCCCTTCTCTGCTGCACTTCTGCTCCCTTGGGCTTTGCAGTAGAGCAGCAATACCAGGGCATGCCGTGCTCAGAGCCCTACAAACAAATAATAAGCGAGCCTTTCCTGGGATTTTGGAGCTGGGATGGGGTGTGTGTGCTGCGAGGAAGGTCAGGTGGCTGTCCTGTGCCTCAGTTTCCCTGTGTAAAACCTGGCAGCTATCCTGGGAGGGTGGGAGGGTTGTGCAGGGGCAGCGTTGGACACAGAGGGGACTTTCTGGCTGGTTTTGGGTTTAAGGAGAGCGCCCGGAGCAAGGAGGTGTGAAAGGAGCTGCCACAGTGCTGCGGAGAAAATACGGCGGTGTTTTTCCTGGGGTTTATTAAATAGCCTAAGCTCTGCGGGAAGCAGTGGCTGTGCTAAAGCTGAGTTTTATCACTGTCTCCCAAGTGGGCAGCGCTGATTTCCTGGCTGCCAGGGTGGGTTTGTGCCGCCCCAGGTGGGTTTGTACCACCCTAGGTGGGTTTGTGCCATCTCAGGCGGGTCTGTGCCACCCCAGCTGGGTTTGTGCCGCCCCACGTGGGTCTGTGCCATCTCAGGTGGGTCAGTGCCGCCCCAGGTGGGTTTGTGCCATCTCATGTGGGTCTGTGCCACCCCTAGATGGATTTGTGTCACCCCTAGGTGGGTTTGTGCCACCCCAGGTGGGTCTGTGCCACCCCTAGGTGGGTCTGTGCCACCCCAGGTGGGTCTGTGCCGGTGGGTTGTGGCCCCAGGTGGGTCAGTGCCGCCCTGGCTCTGTGAAATGCCGGATTTGTTCCCCGCCGGGCCCGTGCGGCTCAGCCGCAGCTCTGCCCAGTTTAGCTGGGATTAGGCCGGCGTGGCTGCAGATGTTTGATCTCAGCACCTGCAGCTCCCTGTGCCCGTGGCAGGGCTGGCCCTGGCACCCACTGCTCCCTCCGGCCGCGCTGGGATGCGCCGGAGCCTCGTCCGCTTCTCCACCACTCATAAACCTGGGCTGGAATAAAACCCAGCACCTGCCAGGCTGAATTTCGGAGCTGGGGAGCGCTGGGAGCCGGTGGGGGAAAGCCCAGGCCCCTCCTGGCCTGCATTAATCTGCCTCTCCACAAGAGGATTCCTCGGGGATTACAGGCCGGGAGCTGAGGAGCCGGGAGTGACCGTGGGGCCTCTGCTGCCCTCAGCGCCGGGCACAGCGGAGAGCCCCCGGCTCTGCCAGCCCTGCGGGAAGGCCACGGCCCCTCTGAGGGCTGCGGGCAGGAGAAGAGGCCCAAGCCGAGCTGTGGTGCTGGGGACTCGCTGTTGTGGTGCTTGAGGAGTGGCCCAGCCCCGCTCCAGCCCCCTGGATGCCCGGGACCCCCAGCTCGGAGCTCTCGGTGCGTTGTCAGCTGCTGGGGCTCTGTCGGGGTTGCTGGGGCTGGGAAGGGCCCGTGTCAGCTCTGGGAACGGGTCCTGGGTGTCCCCAGGAGCGCTCCCAACTCCTTCTCACCCGGAATTATCTGTTTTACTCAGGGTGGGGACGTGCTGCTTTCCACCTTAAATTTTCAGGGCATCTCAGACCCTCGCCGCTGCAAGATTAGGCGGGGTTTGGCTTAATTAAAATAATTTTCCAGGTGGAGATGACGCAGGAGGCAGGTGCCAGGGTCTGGGGGTGCCAGGCAGAAGCTGGGGCTCAGCCCAGCCCTCCGAGCTGGGTGTCTGTGGGCTGCCTTGGGAATCTGCTGGTGGAGCGGGCAGCGATCCCAATCCCGGCGGTGACCCCGGGGGATCCTCGGCTCTGCTGGGTCTCTGAGGGCTGCCGAGGGCTGGTGCAGCTCCGTGGGCAGCCAGACAGCAGCTTCAGCCTTAGCCACAGCGCTGGGGCTGCTCCAGGAGGGAAGGGAAGCGTCTCTGAGGAGGGGAGGCTGCCCTGGGCAGGCTGAGCTCAAGGGCAGGCTCTGTGGGGCTGGGTTTAGGACAGGCACAGCTCAGAGTAAGGCACAGATATTGCTCTAATGAGCTGTCACGGTGACAGCAGCGTCTCCTCCTCCCCCACGCCAGCCTGGAGCAAGAAGTGGAAAAACTAAAAGTGCCTTGACGTGAGGAGGGACTGTGTGAGTGCCTGGAGGTAGCAGGGACCTCCGGGGTGGTCTGGCTCATGTGTGACACTGGAAATTGAAGATAAAGTGAGCTAGGAAAAACATATCCTGGGATGTTTAACTGCTGGGAGAGTGCAGGGAGCAGAGAGAGCTTGGAAAAGAGCAGCGTGGCTCGGGAGCAGTCTGGGAGGACAGCTCCCAGCTTTGGGAAGATACAGTGATGGCTCAGCCAGACCTGGCTTAGCAGGAGCCTGGCTCCAGCACCTGGGAAGAAATGTGCAGTGATATTTACCTTTGGATTGTGTGGGCCAAAAGGTACCCACAGCTCTGGGAGGGGGCTGAGTGTGATTCTCTCCATCTGACAGTGGGGACACAGCTCTGAATCTCGCTCATGGTCACTGTAGAAATAAATAAATAAACCTCACTCTAGTGCTTTATTCACTGTACATCTATACTGTTGTACTGCTATTAAATCTTCATTAAAAGCAGCTTCACACTTGCCAATCAGTGGAATGAAAGGGTTTGTAAGCTCCCAGTTTTCTTTCAGAGCTGTGATGCCGTTTGTTAGAATTTTTCTCCTTCATTTCCTTTAGATAGCAAAAGTAATTGGGGTGACTTCGGTGCTTTTCCAGTTGGTTTCTTGGTGCAGCTCCGTGTTTAAGCACGAGCTCAGTCAGTAGGACACAAGTACCTGTGATGAATGGCAGGTTAGATTAAAAATTGCCTAATGGCTTCTTCTGGCTTTAATCTCTCTGAACTAAATGTGTCTGAAGTTAATGGGATGGTTTGCCAAATAAAGCCCTGCGTGACTCTTTCCTTTTTTTCCCCCTCCCCTTAAGAGTCCCTTAACATTTTTGTATCAATTAGTAAAACCATTTTACCAGGACTGAGTGTAAATGCAGGGCACTGTGCCCCATATGCACAAAGAGCATTAACCCCTTCTGGGGAGAACTGGTGGTTTCTTAGCACAGCAAACCCGTCCCAGAAATGTGAGGCATCCTTCCACACTGGGTAGCACCTGGCTGTCCATTTCCAAGCATCCAGAGATAATGCTGTGGTACAGAGGTGATGGAAGTGTCCCAGGCCAGGCTGGGCAGGGCTTGGAGCAAACCTGGAACAGTGGAAGGTGCCCTTGCCCATGGCAGGGGGTGGAACTGGATGATCTTTAAGGTCCCTTCCAACCCAAACAATTCTTATTTCAGATTTTCACCTCCAGCTGCGGGACTTGCACTGGCCTTGTCTGTGTTGCTGTTGCATTACCTGGTCACTCCCAAATTGATAATGAAATCTGGAAAACCAGCTTTTTTCTCTTTTTCTTTCCTCCTAGTGCATGTGATATGCTCAAAGTGGAATGAGCATCACTTGAGTGACTTAATGGATGCTCTGAAAAAAAACTCAGCGAGCTCCTTAGCTCAGAGAGTTGCTTTTCAAAAGTCTCTTGCAAACTTGCCCGCAGTTGATGTTTCTTTGAAGAGTCTGTGATGACTCTTTATCTGTAGATGGTTGAAGCACGTTCAGCCCTGCCTGGATGTCAGCAGTTCAGCACTTGGTTTTCAAAGAGAATTTGTTAGCACAAGTGCAGCCTGAGAGATGAAAGGATCCGTGCTGAGGCGCGGTGGAGGCGGTGAGACACCAGTCAGGGAAAGAAAGGTTTTGAGAGAGATTTGATTTCCCTGGTCAGTTGTGTCAGAGGAGCTTTTCTCCCAAGGAGAAAGTCCTTTCTGTCTGTGCCTGCCTGGGAACAGAGGATGGGCAGAGCCCACAGCCAGAATGGTCAGACTGGACAGACCACAGTGGGGCACCAGATACAACCTCCCTGCTCCAGCAGGGTCATCCCAGAGCAAATCACATCCCTTGCTTCCTGTGCTCCTTCACCTGTGTCTGCCTCCACTGAGAGGCTGGACTGAGCAGGGAAAGGTTTCTCCAAATGGTGGAAGTGGCAGCTGGACATGGACAGGGAGCTGTGAGACACGGCCCTGTGTCCCTCTGGGCTGTCTATGAGCCTGTCTGTCCTTTCCTGTCCATGTTGATGAGCCCTTCTTCCTCCAGCCAGCTTTCCTGGCACGGATCCTGCTCTGGGAGATTCCTCCCAACCCCTTGTGCCTGTGTTTCTCATCTTTGAACATCTTTGGCATTGCCAGGTTCACACTCTCATACCGGTTCTTGGTCCCTTTGCCCCTTTTCCCCTCCAGTGTCTTTGCAGGAACGAGGCCCCATCCCTGGAGCAGTTCAGAACCTTCCAGCAGCCGTTCATACTGCTGTGAATTTTGTAAGTGCTGTTCTTGCAGATTTTCCCCCCCCTCAGCTGTTTTTTCAAGCGTGTGCTCCGATGGTGAAAAGGAATATATTTTTCCACTCCTATCAGCACATCATCAACAAGATTGCCTGTATGGCAAAGTGCAGGCAGCCCCAGGAGGGCACAGAGAGGTAGGATTCAGTCCCAGAGGCACCTTTGTTCAGGCAGAGATGTTGTCAGCTCAGCCAGAGCAGGGCTCTCCAGGGATCCTGGTGCTGCTGGGATGGATCGATCTCCGGCTGAACTCGGCACGTCCGGCCCCTTGTCGCCCGGTGCTGTGAGAGCAATAATAATCATTCTTGTGTTACTGCAATGCCTTCCCTGCGCTGGGAGCCAGACGGGAGAGCAGCTCCTGCACCAGAGCTCAGCCCTGGGCTGCTTCTGGCTTGTGGTCCGTGAAAGCTGTGGGTTGCTGGGAAAGGTGAAGCAGCAAAGCTGCAGCTCCCTGCTCAGGGCCTTGGTCCAGCTCTGTGGTGGGCTCAGCTATTGGGAAACACGAAAATCATTTGCCAAACAGAGCCACTTGCCCCAGAGTGCTTGAAATGAACGTGCTTGGTGTGCAGGGAGGGCTGGGGAGGGGCTGGCGTTTGTCCCTCTGCAGGGCAGCAGCTCTGAGCTCGAAGCTGCTCCACAGCCGCCTTCGTGTGCAATCACATCCAGGAGATTCCTGCACTGGGCCTCTCTCCTCCTTTTATGAGAGGCTGGGAATTGCAGTCCTTGGAATGCAGGGAGGAGCTGGGAGGAGTGGGAAAGCTGCCCGTGGCAGGAGCAGGGCTTTATTGCACCCGCTGAAATGTCACTGTGGGTGACACCGCCGCGGGCGACGGCGTTCGAGTGATTTGGTGGACGTTCGTAGCCAGAGTCCATCTCCCCTCAGGAGCCAGACATCATGTGGCTCCTGCCTGGCGCTGGGAGCTGTCACTGTCACTGCTGTGACACATCAGGGAGGAGATGCTGCTTCTCATTAGTGTCAGGGGTAAAGGGCATCCTCGGGAGGATGTGGTGCAGTGGCGGTAGTGCAGGCAGCCAGCAGCAGCTCCTGGCCCTTCCTTGGCTTTGCGTCACCCAGCCTGACAAAAGATTGGGATATTTGGAGTAATTCTTGGTTGTGGCTAACGAGGAATTGTCAGGCACATCCTCTGCAGGTGTGGCAGACTCAGAGCCTGCTGCCAGGGCAGGATTTATTTGTGTTTTGCCAGCACTGCTCACCTTGAGCGGGGCTGCCTGGGGTGATGGACGAGCACTGAGAGTGTCCTCAAGTTCAATAACTTAAAGGCTGAAGCTCTCAGCTTCTCCTGGATATCGATATCTCCTTTTTCTTAATTAGCAGCACAGTGATTCTTCCCCAGTGCCTGCTTTTCAGCTCGGGGTGTGGTAGTCCTGAGGTGTATTAGCTCTGAGGTGTGTTTTTCAGGAAATGGCTGGATAAGCTGCTCCAGGAGGAGAGGGGGCTGATGGCTGTTTCCATCCTCCCTGCTGGCTGTTTTTCCCCTCCCTGATGGCTGTTTTTTCCCCTCCCTGATGGCTGTTTTTCCTCTCCCTGATGGCTGTTTTTCCCCTCCCTGATGGCTGTTTTTCCTCTCCCTGATGGCTGTTTTTCCCCTTCCTGATGGCTGTTTTTTCCCCTGCCTGCTGGCTGTTTTTCCCCTCCCTGCTGGCTGTTTTTTCCCCTCCCTGATGGCTGTTTTTTCCCCTCCCTGATGGCTGTTTTTTCCCCTCCCTGATGGCTGTTTTTCCCCTCCCTGATGGCTGTTTTTCCTCTCCCTGATGGCTGTTTTTTCCCCTCCCCGATGGCTGTTTTTCCCCTCCCTGATGGCTGTTTCTCCCCTCCCTCTCTCCCCTAGAAGCTGGCAGCTGAGTGCCAGAGCGCCGGCTACCCGGGGACACTGATCCCGTACAAGTGTGACCTGTCCAACGAGGAGGAGATCCTGTCCATGTTCTCGGCCATCAAGACCCTTCACCAGGGGGTGGATGTCTGCATCAACAACGCGGGGCTGGCCCGGCCCGAGCCCCTGCTCTCGGGGAAGACGGAGGGCTGGAGGACCATGATAGATGTGAGTATCCCCCCGAGGGAGCAGGAGCTGGGTCACATTTCTGTTTCTTCTGGCCACCATCGATTCATTTCAGAGCTGAGGATCTGCTCCCCAGACTGCTCTGACAAGGCCTGGGTTTGCTGCTTGGGGAGTGGAAGAATGTCCTGCCCTGCTGAGCCCTCACCTTGGAGGATGGAAACACGGCAGCACTTTTCCTTTAGCTCCCTGGCTTTCTGAAGGGTGAAGAGCCTCACTTTTTTTTTTTCTTCAATAAAGCAGGAAATCGAATGCCAAGCACTGGCTCCTGCAGCTAATCCTGTTAGTTGTGGCAGTGGGTTGTAAAAATGGGCAGATTCTTTTTGGCTTAAAAAGCTGTAATGCTTTTTGTCTTTATAGCTTAATTTTCTGCGCATAATCTGGTTAGGGCTGGATGTGAATGAGAGCATTTCATGTGCTGAAATGGGAGTTGTGCACATGGCCCACCCCATTTACAACTTCTCCCTGGGTCCTCCTGTCCTGAGTTGCTGCTGGGCATCTCCCTGTGACTTCACCATTTTTTGTCCTTATGTGAGGGTCCTTTTCTGCACATAGCAGTGGCAGCCACAGCCGTGGGACCTCAGGATGGTTTGGGTGTCCTTGCATGTCCCTTCCTGCAGCTCTGGCCAGTGAGGTGCTGAACCAGGAGTCTTTCATGGGGTGATCTGCCCTCCTGTGCCACCTTCTCTTGTGCACGGAAGTGTTTTCCTCCCAGGAGCAGGAGTGGGACTCGTGGCTGTGAGTAATCCTTGTGGCACCTCCAGCAGCTCTGAGAGCTTGTCCCACTGAAGGGAAGGACACATCTGAAAAGCTGTTTGAAGCTGTAGGCTCAGGGCCACTGCATCCAACAGTGGAGTCAGCTGGGACCTGTCAGCTCCCCTGGCTGTTCCTCCAGAGTGGTCTCGGGGGCCGTGTAAAGCAAAACAGAGAAGCACATTGAGGCTTCAGACTCCTGCTGCCAGGGCAAGAGCTGCCATATCCTGGCTAATTAAGTTCTTGTTAGGATTTTGGCCCGACTGCTGGCTGCTGTGACTGCAGCCAAAGCAAGCTCAGCTCAGCTTTGTCTGCCCAGCCAGGCTTTGTGGGCTGCCCAGCCTGGGTCACTGCACAGCCGCATTTCCCCAGCCCCGGTTGCCATGGAGGCTTTAAAGAAAATGAAGTGAAGTGTAGCTGAGGCTGAGCTCATGTCCAGCAGGGCACTGCCTGGCCCTGGCTCGCTGTGAGCCAGGCCCTGGGGGTCACCTGGGCCTTGGAAACTCCTTGTCCTGGTCCCTGGGACCGTGTCGTGTGTGGATCCCGCGGGGATGCTGCGTGTCCCTCGTGCTCCTCTGTCTCTGTTCTTTGTCGGGTGGGCAGGCTGAGGGGACTTGTGGCTTTTCCCAGCTGAAAGCCCTTCCCCATTCCATATTCCCTTCCCTGACTGCTCAGCTGGAAGTACTCCCTTTAATCTCATCCTCCACCACTTTTAGGGAGGAGGATTTTGGAATGGGGATTGTCCTATATGAGACACTCCAGTGCTGGTGTTTACAGTGGCTCAAAGTTTGGGAGCCTGTGGGGTCCCCCTGCTTGTGGGTGCTGCTTTGGGGTGGGATGGGTGGGAGGAGAGGCAGGGTGGTGACCCCACAGGGGCAGTGTTAGGAAACGGGGCTGGGGGAATGTTTTATTCCCAGGAATGATCCCTATGGCTCTCTCTGCTCTTACTGCTTGGCAAAAATGCTGTTGTAGCACTGGCAGCAGCCTGAGACACCCAAGCTCTCTCCCCATGCTGGCAGATATTTTCCTCTCACCATCCTCCCAGCAGCTGCTGGCTTGGCTCCTGGTTTCTGTGTTAATTGAACAACCCTCCCACCTCCAATGGAAAGGCAAAGCCCTGGGATGCTCCAGAGCCAAACGCTTCACCCACCCCGGCCTGGGCAGCCCGACAAGCCTGGGCTTTGCTTTTTAGGCTGCTGCTGAGGGCTAGAAACAGCTCAGTGGAGTTTTCCCTTTTGTTCTGTGCCCCTACTTTGTGGCTGCATGGAAATGTCTCCTGGAAATGTCTCCTGGAAATGTCTGTGCAGGCGCCGTGGCAGGGCCTGGGGGGGCTCTGCAGGGCCAGCCCCCCCTGCCATGGCACCCCAGCCCCAGGGCAGTGCCAGCCAGGCCCGTTCCCCTCGCTGGGGCAGGACAGGGAGGGCTGCCAGCACCTTTCACGGGCCACTGGGCTTTGCAGAGCTGTGTGGGAGCAGGGAGGCTTCTTCCCGAGCTTCCTTGGAGAGCAGCTCGGGTGGGAGATGCTGTTGGAGAGTTCCAGGGCACCTCTGGGCTGCAGGATGGGAAAAGTTTCCAAACAGCCATCGATCCATCGATTTAAGAGGCATTAGGGCCTTAAATTAAGGGCATTTTTTTTTTCTTTTTGGTAAATTGATTTTTGCTTCCATGCATTTTTTATGAGCTTTGAGGCTCTGTCTCCTTCCAGATTCCCCTCTCAGTATCCTACTTCTTGCTTTATATCTAACAGTCAAAACCATGTTATCATTTACTTATTCCCCTCCTTTTCTAATGCTCCAGTTCTTTGTTGTCTGGTATTTATTCCCGAGGTGGGAGCTGCTTCTCCCCAGGCTGCAGGGAGATGTTTGGAATCGTGGATGTGCTGCTTTACAGCAGCACGGAGCCCTGCCTCTCCAACCAGCAGATCTGCTGTGGGTGCAGGAGGGAAGGTGTCACCTCAGGCAGGTTCCGAGCCCATCCTCCCCTGGTTTCACAGCTTCCCCCATTTTCTTGCTGCTTTGTGAGGCTGGAGCAAAGTCCTGATGTGCAGGAGGAGCTGGGGCTGGGTGCTGTGCACACACCGAGCCAGGCTCCGGGGCTGCAGCAGCTCCTTCACGTTTTACCCACTGACCTTTCCAGCCAGGATTTCAAGCTGAACTTCCCATTTTCCCTGCTCAGGGCACAGAGGGCTGCAGCACACATCCTCTCGCTCCTCTAGACACGGAATGGGTTTGGTTCTTGGCATTACTCTTTGACAAGCCAGGCTCTGTTCTTCTTGCTTTTCTAAACCATCTGTGCAGGGATGTGTTTGCTGTAAGCTGCGTTTCCATGTGTGCTTTGGAGCTGGGGTACTCGTTTGGATGCCTTGGAAAAGGCTGGTTCTGGGAAGTGAAGTGCTGAGCACTTCTAGGAACAGGGTCTTTAATGTTCTCTGATGTGGCCATTGGAACTCGTTAATGGCTGGGAAATGTGGCACCGAGGTTTCTGTCAGGGAGCTGCTGCCTGGGCAGCGAGCAGGGCCCAGGTGTGGTGGCCATCCTTGCCAAGGGACCTTTGAACCTCTTCTCCTTAAAACAGGAGCGAGACAGAAAAATGTCTTACGTGGATATTTGTAACAACAGCCTCGGGGTGATACAGACTTGCTCGTTTTCCAAGCGTGTTTTAAGTTCCTCGGTGCCTGTTCCACATTTTGAAATGGGATTTCACCCCAGAATCCAGCCTGTGCTGGTGGGAAAAGGCCATCCCAGCTCAGCTGCCTTCCAGCCAGTTGTTTTGTTCTTCCGTGGGGTTTTATCACAGGGCTCTGGACTTTCCCAGAGTGGCTGTTGATTGGGATCTTGCTTTGCCAGGAGCTGTCAAAATGTTGTAACTCTGCCCACGCCAGGAATGGTTGCTCCCTGAGTTACAGGCTTTGGGATGATGTTCCCCTCTAGTGGCCTTTGGAGAGGGAGTTGGGAGTGACTGCTCCAGAACTGAGCTGCCTGATGGGCTGGGGCATCCTGGGGCAGGGATGTTGTTTGCCACGAAGGGTTTCTCCACCAGCAGTTGCCCAAATCCAGATCCCAAAGGACTGGATCAGGCTGGAGCGAGGGACTCCTGCTTCCCCTGACCACCCTGCTGTGGAATCCCAAAGCCTGCACATGCCCCGCCTGCTCTGGGCTTCACTCCAGTGCTGAGGGGCCCTTCTGCTGCCCTCTCTGCTCGTTTTCCTCCTTGCACAGCCCAGGTGAATTCCCAGGTTAAAGATTTATCCCTGCAGTTCCAGGTGTGGTGGCCGAGGTGCCCAGCAGCGACTCTGTGCTTGGCCAAAGTGCACTTGGATGGGGGTGATGACTCCACTTGTGTTGCCTGGGTGCTGCCAGGCTCAAGACAAACGCCCTGTTTATCTCTGGCCGAGACAAAACCCTCACGGATGGCCTCTGGCAGGGAACGGGGAATAAGGACCGAGACAAAAGCAGTGACCGGAATATCCTTGAGCTGACCCCGCTCCTCTTTGTGCTGCTCAGTAATTGCATCTCTCAGCTCCAGCCCTTTCTCCAGACCAGGGTCCCTCTCCTGCCTGTCCTTTTGTGCCAGCAAGTCCAGGTTATTCTGCCCTGTTCTTTCTTGTTCATTATTTTCCCAGCGAGGATCCCCAGCCCTCTCCCGTCTCCATTCCTCGCTGTCCACATGGCCCCGTTCCTGCTGCTCCACCCATTTATAGTGGCACTATTCCTTCTGATTCATCGGAAAATCAGTTCTTCCTGGAGATTTCACTCACTGCAGCCTGTTCAGACCCTTCTGTCCTGCTCATTTTAGCTGTCGAAGTGACACAATGTTAGATAGGACCTGCCGGGGCATGGTCACACCCTTTCTGGAGGCCTTCGGCAAAACCCCTCCCAAATCTCAGCCACCCGAGCAATTAGCACTGAGATTTGTGCTCATCAGTCCTGCACATACCTCTGGGCCCTTTGTATTCCAGCTGGGACAATGTCCTTATCTTTATCTTCCCGGGAGCTTTGACTCTGTGTTTTAGGGTCAGGGAGCCCTGGAGGCAGCTGTGCATTAATGGTTGTGGGGGTGATAGGACTGAGTTTAACCGAGCCGGGACACGCTGGGAAGCGCTGGTCCAAAGAGCAAGAGCCTGGAAAGCTCTGGATCCTAAAGGACTGGGCAAATTGCCAGTTAGGGCTGAGGAAAATGTCAGCAGGCAGTGACGGGTCGGTGGCTTCCACACCCCCAGGGTGAGTTGCCCACTCCGGTGTTCCCTGCGGCACAAAGTGATCTTTGGTTCATGTGCCCCGGGAGCTCTTTGGTGGCCACGGTGCCTCCTCTGACAGGAGCTCTGGAGCTCTGACAGGCAGGATCTGGGGATTTCCTCGTTAACGAGCTGACCTAATTACCTGCTGTTAGTGCCCTGCCAGCTGCCCAAAGCCCGCAGTGCTCGGTGCTGGACACAACCACCGGCTCTGTCTCCTGCCTGTGGGGAGGGGGTTTGCTCTCCCTCAGTTTGGGCTTTACCCTCACATTTGCCCCTCAAACAATCGAGTCCATTCATTTCTGTTCTCTCTGGGTGTCTGTGCACCCCCTGCCCCTGTGACTGCAGCCCCCAGCTCAGGTGTGGGGTGTGAGTATGAGCAATTCCCTCTCCTGGTGTTCCTGGGAATTGCCGGGGGACAGGGACTGGAACGGATATCCCAGGCTTTGGGCACACGAGGGGCAAATCAAGGGGTGCCAGGCAGGGCTGCTGGGCTTAATTTCTTCTTCTTTTCTCCCCCCTCAGGTCAATGTGATGGCTGTGAGCATCTGCACACGGGAGGCCTATCAGTCCATGAAGGAGAGAAATATCGACGATGGGCACATAATTAACATTAACAGGTGAACAAAGCAGGTTGTGGGATCAGCCTCGGGGGCTTCCTGCTCTTCCCTGCAGCACAGAGAGGATTTAAGCACTGTGTGGGGTCAGCCATGGGGGCCTCTTCCTCCTCCCTGCCTTACAGGAAGGATTTAAGCCCTGGAGTTTCAGGCTTGCTGTGGTGCTGATGGGGTTTTCCAAGGATTGTGGTGGTTGATGCTTCAAACTTAATCCTTGCTGGTCTAAAGCAAGGAAGACCAAACCAGAGGGAAAAGAATAATACCAAACCAGGGAAAACAGGACGATATCAACCACTTGTGATGGGGCAGGGCTGAAGACTGATTTCTGGAGCTGGCCGGGAAGTTTGAGTCGTGTTGAGAGGAGCTCGTGCTGTGTTCCCTGCCGCAGGCCCCGTGTCAGCCTCTCAGTGGGTTTATGGTGATGCTCTGAGTGTCCTGCTGGTCCCTCCCAGCTGCCAGCCCTGTCCCCTGTGCTCTCTCCCCAGCATGAACGGCCACAGCGTGGTGCCCCAGTCCGTGGTGCATTTTTACAGTGCCACCAAGTACGCGGTGACAGCGCTGACTGAGGGGCTGCGGCAGGAGCTGCGGGAGGCCAAGACCCACATCCGAGCCACAGTGAGTGCTCAGGGCCTCCCTGCTTCCCTCTGCCCTGCTGGGAGGCAGGTTTCATGGGTCAGAGCTTTTCCCTTTGGGAAAGAGCCAAGGGGATGCAAAAGTAGTGCTCAGCACACTGGGAACGCTCAAGAAATCCTGTGGGAAGCTGTGGCTGTCTTTGCCAGGCAGAGTCGTGTCTGGGAAGGGATTTTTTGGGTGCACGAAGTTGGGGGGGTCATATCCACAGAGGGAAGCACTCAGCTGGGCTCTCTGCTCTCAGTCAGAGCTTTTCCATGTTTTTCTTTGCTCCTCTGTGCCTCTGGGGTGTGAACAGGGAAGTACCCAGCAGAGATATCTGCCACAACAATCATTAAGGCAAAGTCTGCTCACTTCAACTATTCCCTTAAAAAATGAGTGGGAAAGGAGAATAACAGAAAAATCAACGTTTTTCTGTTTGTTTTTTTTTTTTCTTTTTCAGTTCTAAAAAGTTTTCTCTCCTTTTTTTTTTTTATTCTTTTACTGAAGGGGAATTACAAATCCTATTAGGATGTGCTCTGCTTTTTTCCAGTGCATATCTCCAGGACTGGTGGAAACAGGATTTGCTTTTAAACTTCATGATAACGACCCTGAGAGAGCTGCTGCAACCTATGAGAGCATTCGGGTAGGACTTGAAAGAATGGAAACAGGGAAGTGGCTCTGATTATAATTGAACAGTCTTTGTCCTGGCTAATGGTTCCAGAGAGTGGCCAGTGCTCTCCAGTCTCAGCCCTCAAACCTCAAATTTTGCTCTGGTATTTGCACACTGTAGGTTTTCATTTGGGTTCAGTTTCCAGCTCCTTATATTTTTCCCTTTATTTTGATGCTTCTGTAGATAAGTATCAGTCAGCGCTGCCATTCTGTCAGCTGTGACTTCTTCATTCCTGAGGAGATGTGACAAGCAGAGGTGCCAGCACAAGGAGAAGTGTTGCCTTGCAGGTGGCACGGGATTTCCTGTGGGAATTCCTGATAAGGATGGCAGCGCCTGACCTGGCAGAATTACTGTGCCAGCAGTGAGGTTATTCACAGCAATCGAAGAATTGTCAGCACCAGACACATCCTTTGTTAAATTTTTAATGGATTGGGTATTTCCCTGCCTTCTGGACATGCCCCAGTGACACTGTCTGACCTCATTATGGATGGGCAGGAGAGGAGGGATCTCGTGGGGAACTTTCTGTGGTGCCCTTTGACCGAGAGCCCCTTTGCTGTCGTTGCAGTGTCTCAAGGCTGAAGACATGGCCAATGCTGTCATCTATGTCCTCAGTGCCCCTCCTCATGTACAGGTAGGCTGGGGCTGAGGCTGGAGGGGCTGAGGGCTGCCCTGGCCTGGCTGATCCACCACTGGATCAGCTGGGAGCTTAGGGAGCCTGCGCTGGGGATTAGCAGGGATCACGTTTGTTTACACTGCCCGGGTGGCAGCTCTGGGGTGGCACTGCTGGGGCTCTGGGGTTGCTCAGGGTGTGGGATTGCTCTGGGGTGGCACTGCTGGGGCTCTGGGGTTGCTCAGGGTGTGGGATTGCTCTGGGATGGCACTGCTGGGGCTCAGGGGTAACGCTCTCAGGCTCTTCACATCCCTGTGGATCCAGCAAAGGTTGAGCTGACTCTGATTCTTCCCCCAGAGGGTGCTGGGGCACTGCCCAGGCTCCCCAGGGAATGGGCACATTCCCGAGGCTGCCAGAGCTCCAGGAGCATTTGGACAATGCTCCCAGGGTGGGATTGTTGGGGTGTCTGTGCAGGGCCAGGGCTTGGACTGGATGCTCCATGTGAGTCCCTTCCAGCTGAGGATATTCTGTGATTCCATGATCCCAGAATATGCAAGGCAGGGGGAATGTGAGGGGTAGGGGCACATTCTGCCCTTTTGGATGGTGCCATCTGAGATTTGCTGGGAGTCTTGGTTCCTGCCAGTTACCAAATGATGTGTTGGACCTGTTCCCCTCAGTGTGAGATGTTTGTGCTGCCAGAGGGACTCCCCTCCTGAGAAACAAGAAATATTTGGCCAGCTTTGGGCTGGAGACAGCAGGAGCAGGAGCAGAGCTGACGTTCAGCACGTGCAGCAGCAGAGTTCCTGTTGTGAAAGCAGACTTTGATCGTGAGGGGTTCCACAGTGAACTCTGCTCCCTGGAGCAAGACGTGTCCCCTGACACTGCATCCCTGGGGATAACTGGCTTTGCTTGGCTTAAAAAGATAAAAGATCCTGCACCTTTTCTGTGCATATTTGAGCTTTTGCCCCCCGCTAAAGGCAGAGCAGACCCATTCCCCTCTGCTTTCCTCACACCTCAGTTACTCAGGCTTGTTCCTGCTCACAGGCTGGGCCAGCAGAGAAGTGCCCAGTGCACGGTTCCAGTGCAGAATTCCACTCCTGTTGCTCTCTTGCAGATTGGGGATATACAGATGAGGCCCACGGAGCAGATCTCGTAGCAGGGGAGGAGGATGAGGAGGACCATGAGCAGCACCGTGTCCACTCCACTTGGAGCCCTCTGGCAGCCCAGGGTTCCCTCGGCTGGCTGGCAACGTTTTAATCAAGTACCAAGGATCGTGTTTGAAGAATTATTTTTCTCTCCCTCTCTCTGAGCTGGTGCTGGTGCTGAGCCAGTTTGAAAAAAAAAAAAAACAACACAAAACCACAAACTCGTAGTGGGTCTCTTTCTCCCCCACTCCTTTCTGAAACTGCTTAAGAGTAAAAACATGTTTGAAAATAATGCAGGGAAGTGGTTTGTGGAAGATTGTTTGTTTCCAGGCTGGTTTATTCTTCCTTTTGCTTTCTTTTCAAGGTTTGTTTGATCTTAGTTGCTGATGCTGTGTGTGGACCTAGGTGAAGTGGCACAAATATGTTTGCCAGCTTCAGTGTGCTTAGGGTTTGAGATTTTCAGTGGATGTCATACACGAATTCATCTAATATTTTGGGTTTATTTTCATCAGGTTGATTACTGATGGTGATGATGCATGTGATATTTTCTATTTCTTTTGTATTCCACTGCCCTAACCCCAGTGTACAACCTCCCCCAGCCCTCCTTTCCCCCTCACATGAATCATGCCTGCCAAGTTTGAGGAGGTATAAATGTGTGTGCTTGATATTTCTCTTTTTTTCTAGGTAGGTAAATAGTTGGAGGAAAAGCACCTGTCCTTGTGCAGGTTAGGATGATAATTTTAAGTGGCATAGTTACAGTAAGAGTGAGTTGTTTGGTATTTTTAATAAAAACTAAACGTGTGCTGTCTTGTGATCACCTCTATCCTTGGTATCATCTCCCAGCACTCTCGATGTTCTGTATGTGGTATTTGCATGCATTGACACTTTTCTGGAAATGTGGATTGCTCTGGTGCTGTCGAAATGCTGGTGCTGAGGAGCTGGAAATGGTGGAAGTTTATTTCTGCGTAGAGACACAAACTCTGAGAGAGAGAGAGAGGGAGAGAGAGTGGAACGAGCCGTGCCGAAGGTGTCCAGAATGAGGAGAGGTTTGCAGGGGCATTTTGGCTATGAAAGGCAGCAGGTGAAAGGTCTGGGTGAGATCTCGTGTTGGTGCAGCCCCAGTTTGGCTCTGGGTTTACTCTGAGTTGAGGGAGAAGAGAATTGGCCCCAAAGCAGAGCTGGAGTTGTCTCGAGACTCTTTGCAGGGAGGTCTGTGTGTGTCCAGCTCTCTGTGGAGCTCTTGGACACGTTGCCTTAAGATTGCAGACCCTGTCCAGCTCCTGCTGGACTCCAGGCAGCGTTTCAGAAGGTCAGGGATGGTCAGTTGGCCGGAGCAGAGGACAGAGAGCCTGGGGAATTTGGATTGGATTGTTTGGCTGACGCCAGGAGAGCCCTGGGAGTTCATCTGTGTTACCCCTCCGCAAGGGAGACCAGAGCTGGGCCACCAAGACACGAGTTCAGCTCCCTGTACAGCCTTGGGCAAGTCACTTTACCTCTCTGCCTCAGTTTCCCCATCTGGAAAATGGGGATAATAACACTCACCTACCTCACAGGGGTGTTGTGAGGACTCACAAGCTTTTGTAAAGCACTTTGACCACGACAAGCGCTGTGTAAGTGCTGAGTGTTGATATGGAAGTATTATTATGAGTTAAACCTTGTGATACCTAGAATTCCTTGTGCCAAAGGTGAGCAGCTGTAGGAGGATACAAGGAGAAAACTGGCAAAATGTTCCTTCACAATGGCAAAAACAAAAGGCAATTTGCCCCTTTTTTTCCTCTTTATTAACACATGCTCATGGTGTGTTCTGTCCATTCATCTGTCACCGGTTTCTACTGACAAGTGCACCTGGATTTGGCTTTTTAATTCGTTGTGAGTGAAATTCCTGCCCCTTGGGAAGTCCTGCACTGCCCTGCTCCAGGATGCCAAGGCGGTGCCTTTGTGTGGATTCCCAGCAGGTGCCCTGTGGGCAGTGTGTGCCATCTTGAGAGAAGGTGGTTGAACTACTAAAGAGGCCAAAACAAGAGAAAAATTTAGAAATTAGGAACTTCAGAGCAAAAAAAAAACAGCCTGAGCAGGGATGTGGGCAGCAGTGGTGAAACATTGAATTGTGGCAGCAACTGTGTGCAAAGTTCAGCAGATGTTGAAATGTGTGGCTGAGGAGGGGCTTTACAGCTCCCTGCTGTGTAAAAGGAGGATTTGGAGAGAATTGCTTAAGATGCAGAACCTTGACAAAGGGTTTGTCCAGGCAAATACAACCTGGCTGCCCTGCAGCCCTGGAAGTTGGGGTTTTTCCCCCCCCCCACAAGAACATTTGTAAGTCTCTAAAGTAACCTTGAGATGATGTGCAGTATATTTTTCCATGTGAAGCGTGGTTTTAGGGGATCACCCCTGCTGCCCACTAACCTCCCCCATGAAGGGCTCTGTGCAGGTTCTGTGGCCACGGGTGACCCTGGTGGCACCTCCTGCCACCTTCCTGGGATGAGCTGGGACACGACTCCGAGGCAGTGAAACCCCTCAGACGCCAGGATCCCTGAACTGTGTAATTTATCAGTAGGTTTCTAATTGTGAACTGTAAAATAAAGAATAAAAAGAGAGGCACACTGTGGTTCGTTTGTGGTGTGTTTTGTTATTTTTGTGTTAGAACTTAACAGCCTTTCTGCTGTTCACAGCCAAACCTGTGTCTGGGGAACGATCCAAACAGAATCCTTCAGTTTTGGGTCTTTAGGAGGGAAAACAGAATTCCTTCCCAGAGCTGGACAGCATCCATTTGTCTCGGGAATAACCGGTGCAGGTTGGGATCACATGTCCCGGTTCAAATGAAGCCACAGCCCCGGTGGGAGGGTGGGGAAAAGGGTTTGGAAAACTACCAGGGATGAGCCCGGGATCCGGAATGGGGAAAGAAACCAGACTGGATCAGGAATCGGCTCTCAGGCTTGGATATTGAACTCCTTCAGTCTCTCGTGCTTGCCTCGAAGCCAGACAGATTTTATATGTGTATATACAGAGACTCAGCTCTCTTTTTTTGGGAAGAGGAACCATGAAAACAGCTGGTGACCAGCAGGAAAAATTGGATTTTACTAAAGATCCATTGGGAACGGTGTCACTGAGAAATCCCCGCTCCTGGGGGTCACTGCTGTTCACTCATTTTTTTGTTAATACCAAAAATACCCGGGCTAGGCCAGGGCCAGTCCTTTCCTTGTTCTCCCAGCGTTTAGAGAGGCCGTGAGGGAGAGGTTAAACCCGTTAATTAGGGCGCTGTTAATTACCAGGAGTGCGGCAGACAGGCTCACACCCGCCCTGCCCTGCCTGACCCTGCTGGAGCTTCCCTGCTCTTCCCTCGGGGTTCTTCGGGGTCTCTGGGATGCTCCGCTCCCGTTCCCGACGGTTCCCGGTGTCCCGGGGTCTGTCCGGGGTCACCGGGGATCCCCGTTCCCGGTACCCGTGGGTCTGTCCGGGGTCCCTGGGACGCTCCGTTCCCGCTGTTCGGGGGTCTGTCCGGGATCCCCGGGATTCCCCGTTCCCGGCGGCTTTGGGGATGCTCCGCTCCCGTTCCCGACGGTGCCCGCTGTCCGGGGGTGTGTCCGGGGGCTCTGGGACGCTCCGTTTCCGCTGTCCGGAGGTCTGTCCGGGGTCCCTGGGATTTCCCGTTCCCGGTACCGGGGGGCATGTCCGGGTTCCCCGGGATTCCCCGTTCCCGGCGGCTTTGGGGATGCTCCGCTCCCGTTCCCGGTGCCGGGATCGCCGCCCGCCCTCCCGCCCGCCAGGGGGCGCTGCCGCGCGGGGCGGGGCCGCCGGGACCGGAGCGGGGCCTGCGCGTTCCCGTTCCCGTGCGCGCTCCCGTTCGCGTTCCCGCCGCTCCCCGCACGTGCCCGCCGCCCCTCCCGGTCCGTGCCCCGGTAGCGCTGCTCCGGAGCGGGGCTGGGCTGGGCTGGGCTGGGCGTTTCCCCCCTTCGTGCCCCGGCAGTTCCCCGCCATGGAGCGGGCGCTGCTGCCCCGCCCGTGCCGGGCCCTGTGGCTGTGCCGGGCCGGGCTCCGGTTCCGCTCCACCCGCGGGCCCCCGGCCCCCAGCGCGGCTGAGGAAGGGGCGCCCCGAGGCCGCCATTCCCCCGCATCCCTCCCGCAAGGCCCGGGGGCCGTGCCCGCCTCCGGCCGCCCCCGCGGGGACCCGGGACAGCGGGAGGAGAGCGGGGCCGGGCGGGGGTCGCGGAGCGGCCGGGAGCTGCTGCGGGCACAGCAGGACCCGCCCCGGGCCGGGAAGGGGAAGGGGCGGCAGCGAAAGGCGCTGTCCCTGGAGAGGACTAAAGGCTCGGAGATCCTGTTCGGGGTGGCCCCGTGCTGGCTGGCGCTGGCCCAGGCGCGGAGGGCCCTGTTCAGGCTGTTCCTCAAGCAGAGCGGCGGCCCCGGGCGGCCCGTGAGGGCCGAGCTCGCCCTGCAGGCCGCGGCCCTTGGGCTCCCGGTGCTGCACGTCCCCGGCCGGGAGCTGGAGCTGCTGTGCCGGGGCCGGCCCCACCAGGGCGTGTGCCTGGAGGCCGCCCCGCTGCCCTTCAAGAGCCTGCGGGATGCGGAGGAGCCGCAGCTGAGGGATGGGCAGAGCGGGAGCCGGCAGCTGCTGTGGCTGGTGCTGGAGCACATCCAGGACCCCATGAACCTGGGGGCCCTGCTGCGCTCCGCGTACTTCCTAGGGGTGGACAGAGTGGTGGCGAGCCTCAGCAACAGGTACGGGCTCCTCCGGCGCCTCTCGCCTTCGCTGCTGTCTCCCGGGGAGGTTTCCAGCCTGCACCGCTCAGAGGCTGATGGGGAGAGCAGGGTTTGGGATGGGGATGCTCCGCAGGCAGGCTGTGGGATGTGGGATTCCCGGCTCTCCCTGGATTCTTCTTGTTTTAACCCAGTTTGTGTTTCAGTTGTCCCACCCGGGACCCGTTCCCTGCGTTAATTCCCGCCTATTCTCCATAGGAAAACGCATCTGTAAAATGAGCGGGATCTGGCGTGGGCTGGCTGGAGGAGGCTTGCAGAGGCAAGAGAAGGAAATAAAGAAACGAAAATTCACCTGGATGTCCTCCTGTATGACGCTTTTCCATCCTTTTCCCCTTGCAGCTGCCCCTTGACTCCCATAGTGAGCAAAGCCAGCGCTGGAGTCATGGAGGTGTTGGATGTGTACGGCACAGATGATCTCCAGGGCTTTTTGAAGGTACAGTGATCCCCTTTATTTTCTTTCCTTTTTTCCAAGAAAACTCAAACACCGCAGGCATTACACAGAGAGCAGGCACAGGAGAAGCCCTAAGTCATTTGCAGGGTCTGTGCTGTGGGACCACCAGTGATGGGCGCACACCCCCCAGCCCCATTCCATCGGGCGGGGAGAGAGGGGTGGGTGATTTTCTGGAAGCTGCCGGTAGTAGGATACTCCTGCGGCTCTCGCTATGCCGGGGTTGTCTCCCTTCTCCTCGGGATGTGCGGCAGAGCAGCATCCCGGCGCCCAGGCACACGGTGGCAGCATTGGGCAGCCTTTGGAGCAGCCTCTGGAGCAGGGAATAGAGGAGGAAGCAGGGTTGGGGGGAGCTGCTGGCAGTCTTTTTACTCTGTACCTGTGCAGTGAGGTGAGAGAGGGGGCCCTGTGCAGAACGAGCTGGGAAGAGAAAGGGAATGCACATGGAAAAATGGGATTTAAACTGGGAGTACGTCTGTGGCAGCTGGAGGCCTGGGTGATGGTGAAATGAAATGAAACACACTCAAAATACACTGATATTTCCTCAATATCTAGAAGGATTACTTTGTTACTGTAAAGCTTGAGTTATTAATTACAGCTATAGCAGCAGTTCATTTAATTGGACCTGGGCTCGCCTGGCTGGTGTAAATTTGATACAACTTCATGTAAAAAGAGCCAGTTTACAGGGAGGTGAAGCTGGCAAGAAGCAGCAGCTCTTTTAGTGGTAAAATGGATTTCCAAGACAAATAATTAAGGCTCTTTTTGCCACGGTGCAGGGGGAAGGTCTGGTTCTTGAGTGTTGGATGCCCTGCCTTGTGTGGGAGCTGAATTTGGCATCTCATCTGAGTTTGCAAACATTGCTGTGGGGGTTCTGATGGCTGAGCCTGCACTTGAGAACTTCCACTGCCTTACCCTATGCATTACCTTATGCTGATTTGTTTAACATTGCTGTTTTGTGTGCTTTCCTGGCAAAAAAAAACCTGCCTAGAACTGTTGCATGTGGAAAAAAGAAAAAAAAAGAGCTTTTCAGTTGCTGTTTATTTGCTTACTGAACTGGAATAAATGCCAAGAGGAAAATTACCTTTTTTTTATTTTTAGTTATTTTTTACTCATTTGTTTGTTTCTTAAATCCATGTTTGTGTGCTGGTAGTGGGAGGACTTTGGTGGTAAAAATTTTCAGCTTAACTGAAATGTGAAAAAAAAATGTTTGCATACATGGCTTATTTTCTTTTTAAGCTTGCAAAGCTGGCAATTCTTCATTTCCTTTCCTTTTCTAGGCTAAAAGTGCAGAAGGCTGGGAAGTGGTGGGAACAGTCAGCAGGCCTGGGGATGTGGAAGGTGTTCCTGTCATCAGCTGCTCGGAATTCCGGTGGGATAAACCCGTTATTGTAGCAATAGGTATTTCCATTTCCATGGAAATGTGGGCTGGGTGGGGCTGCAGGTGTGAGGGGCACCAGGGGGATGCTTCACTCCAGGGATTGTTCCAGGTCTGGAAAAGCAAAGCTTAGAGGCAATCATGGAATGATCTGGCTGTGAATGGAGTAGGGACTGAGAGGAACGGGGGGAGCTGAGGGGGCTCCCAGTAGGAACAGTTTGTGGATGCACAGGGAGTTCAGCAGCTGTGGAGGGTCTGGGTGGCAGTTTTGGTGCCAGGGCAGCCACAGTGTGGTGTTTGTGTCGTGTTCTGTGTTTGGATCGTGTGCTGGAGCCCCAGATTTGGATCTCCTGTGGTGGTGAGCCCCAGAGGTGTTTGCTCCTCCTGCATGGAGCTGAGACACATCTCCCCTTAAAAACCAGGAATGTTTGTTCTGGGAGGAACCACGAGGGGCTGGTGCTGGGGATGGTCTGGCTGCAAAGCTGGGCTTTGTGGCCACCCCTGAGAGCAGTCAGGGCTCGCCTGGGAGAAGGCAGGAGGTGCTGGCTGTGGAGCAGGAGCAGAGGGATCTCCTCCCAGCTGGAGCAGTGGCTGGCACTTCCCTGAGCACCCAAACTGGGCAATTCCTGCAGGAAATTCTGCCCACACTTCTGTAGGCACAGTCTGGGCTTGTGCAGCCTCCCCCAAGGTGAAGGGAAGGGGAGTAGCAGCCTTGTGGCAGCTGGAGAAGGAAAACTCCCCCAGGAATGCAGCTCCAGGCCCCTGCGTGTGGCCATGCCCTGTCCCTCTCCGTGTCACCTGGCACAGGAGCTGGCCTGAGCTTTTACACTTGGAAGCAGAGTCCTGCTGGCCATGGGCCAGGGAGGGGCTGTAATCCTGCCCCGTGCTGGTGCTGCCTTGGCTCGGAGGACATTCCTTTAATTAAAATGTTTATTGAACTCCTGGAAACACTGACAAGACAACGCTGCAAATCTGGCATCTCTACAAGATGTGTGGAGCTGTATTCCGAGGGGAGCAGGGAGGCTGCAGCCCTGCTGATGGCCCACAAAGAAATGCATCCCACAAACGGCGACAGCACCCGCAGAAAGGCAGGGGCTGGAGGTGGCAGCGGTGTCGTTACCTTGAGTTATGAGAGATTTCTCCAGGAAAAAGTCCAAATATCCTTTTGTCAGGGGAGATTGGAGGCAGATTGGTAGATGCATGAGGAGAGCTCCCGGACCTTGCAGCAGTAATGATTTCAACTCTCTGCTGAGCACTAACTCTTGGCTGAAAAGAAAATTGAACATTACAGTCGTCTGATGCTGGGCTTGTTGGGAGAAACGTCCTGGATCTGAATATGGAGCATTCCTGCAGCTGCAGGGAGCAGCAGAGATAATTCAGCCTGGGATTGAGCTCCCTGGCACCACACAGATTGTCTTGTAAGTTAAGCATTTGCAGCCTCCAATTCCCCCTCCTGGCATCCTCGCTGGCTTGGCAGAGAGTGATTTGGACAGTCCAGCGTAATGTTGTCTGCACTGGAGTCATTGCTGGAGGCGACAGACAGCCTCAGACTGGGAGCCTGCTGCACAGGAACAGATTGGGAGCACTTAGATGGCTGAGTAAGAAGAGTTTCTGGGTAATTTGTTCTTCTTAGACCTTCAGTCTTTAGCTCGGGGTTTAAGGCTCTTCACAGAGCTGGTGGTTTTATGGAGATGCTTGTTTTGCATATTTTCCTGCTGCTGGATCTGAATTTCCTGCACTGGAAAGTGCAATTGTGAGTGGTGTTAATTGTAAATGGGGCAGGAAATGTGTTTTGTCATTTCACCGAGCTCTGGTCTTTGAGCTCTGTCAGTGAGGGACAAAGCTGAGAGGTGGAAGTTAAAGATCTGAAGTGGGAAGTGTTTTGTTCACCAGTATAAACCAGGATTTAATCTGATTCAGTCAATACTCCCTCCCTCGTGTCACACCGTGCAAGTCTTCTTGCCCTGAATTTATGGCTCCTAATTATTTTAAGCAGCCAGGGCCATAAAAAGCTTTGTAAAAGCTGGAGGCAAAATCGGTGCCTTTATTGGGACTTGTAAGAGCCTTATCAGGAGATAAGGATTTCTCCAGGAGCCATTTTGCTGTCCCAGTTGGAGAGTCCCGTGGGAGTGTGGTTTGAGAGGCTCAGGAGGCAAATATGACTGTAAGGTGTAAAACTTTTCCAGGATGCTATTTCTGGGTTTTTTAAGCATCCCTGGAGTAGTGATGAGGAGACAGGCAGGGCCATGGGAGGCCTGGCTTCGATTCCTGGTGTCACCTTGTGACCTTGGATAACTCCCCCAGGCCTTGTGTGCACTGCTGGCTTACAGCAGGGGGAAAAGGTTGGTTAGGATGGGCTTCGGGGTTTCTGGAAGGCTCTTTGACCCCAACTAAAGAGCTTTTGCCTTGACTGATTTCATCTGGGAAGGTGGTGCAGGATGCATTACCCAAAGCATTCTCTTCATTACCCAAAGTGCATCTGAGATCAGCCCAGTAAAACATGAAGCTGGGCTTCAGCCTCTGGCCCAAAACTGGGAATAAAGCCCTTCCATCCCCGTGTGGTCTGAGGGCTCAGTGTGCCCTGGCAGTGCTGCCCCAGGACCCGTGTGGGGCTCAGCCAGCTCGGGGCATGGCTGTTGGAGGGGAGCTTTGGCTGCCACGTGCTGAGGCTGCTTGCAGAGGTGTTAGGGCTGAGCTGGCCATCCCTGCAGCCCCGGAGCTCCTGTGCTGCTCTCAGTAACCTGTGGAAGGATTCTTTGGGGAGCCAGGCGGGCTGGGAGGTCCGTGGCCCTCTGCATTTTCACCTGTCTGCCCACAGGATTGTTTAAAGCCTCTCCCTTTCCATTTCCCTTTGTGACAGCGTGAGTCAAACAACTACTAATGACCTGGGATAGATTTCAACTCTGTTTCACCAGTGTATCAGCCCAAACATATCAGGGCTGCTGGATGGTTTAACAACTAATCAATTGAAGCCTCCGGTGAAACTGTCTGCATGCACAAGTTGCACCCAGCCCTTGGGGGGTGCGTGTGTGTGCTGGGAGGGCTGGAGCTGTCACTGGCAATAGGATGTGGCATTTGCTGGACCAGAGCTGGCCTGTGGCCCCTTGCCTGCCTTGTCCCGTGGCCACAGGGAGCTCTCTGCTGGCACAGCAGCTGCTCCCACGGGGGGATGTCTGTGCTTTGTGCAGCTGTGTTGCACAGATACTGCTCAAAAACCCTTCAGATGCTGGAGAACAGATCCAGGGGGGAAGGGACGGGAAGGGACGGGAAGGGAAGGGAAGGGAAGGGAAGGGAAGGGAAGGGAAGGGAAGGGAAGGGAAGGGAAGGGAAGGGAAGGGAAGGGAAGGGAAGGGAAGGGAAGAAGGTGCCTGGCTCCCCTCTGGTGGCCCTGTTGCTGTGTGGCAGCCGGTGAGGTGGCTGAGCTTAGGGACAGTGTCAGAGAGACAGAGCACGAGCAGGAACTGCACAGAGGAGGGGGAAAGGCCGTGGCAGTGCCGTGGCTGAGCTGAGCAATGTCTTTGTCCCGCAGGCAGTGAAGGGGAGGGCCTTTCCCTGGAGACTCAGCTGCAGTGCCAGAGGATGCTGGCCATCCCCCCTGGCAGGGCGCTGCACCCCGGCATCGACTCCCTCAACGTCTCTGTGGCTGCAGGTGAGAGCAGTTCTGGGCACCCAGGCACCAAACCCCTGACTTCTGCCTTTATAAATCAGCCATCCAGGCCCACTGAATGATTCTCTTGTGGTTAAAAAAAAAATAAAATTAAAAATCACGTGATATTGATTTATTTTTACTTTCCTACAGGTATCCTCCTGCACTCCATCTGCAGCCAGAAATGGAAGAATAGAGACTGAAATCCTCTTTATTTGGTGAAGGAAGCTGCTTGGTGTGGATATGGAAGTGCTCTTCCTAGAGTCTCTAGCATCACTGTGAGTGCTGGGAAGAGCCCCAGTGACCTGAGGTGCATTTTAGCTGCTGCAGGATCCACCAGATCCCTGACTTAGCACCAAAGGCAGACACCTGATGTCGTAGGTAACACCTGGGAGGAGCAGCTGTGGGAAGGCAGCCAGGTCTGGGAGCAGCCAGTTTTGGCAGGAGAACACCCAGGGATGGCTGCCAGCTCTGTGCTGTGCACAGGGGACTTTGTGCATCCCTTGAACCGTGGGGACAGTTTGGGCTGTGGGTGGAAGTGCCACAGAGAGCAGCCCTGAGCCCTTGCCCTGTGCTTGGGACCCACTGCAGTTGGTTTTTCTGTCTTTGGTTGTAAACCAGGTGTGCAGGGGGGAAATGCAGCCCGTGGAAATAAAGCTTTTGTAAAGATTGGCTGTAGACTCAAATCAATCCATTTTGTGTCATATAAATTCAGAGAGTGATTAGTCCTTCAGGTGGGAAGAGGCATCCAGAGCTTGTTTCCTTCTGGGAAAGTTTCCTTTCCAAGCTGGGCTGATCCTGCTGGGGGCTGAGCTGCCAGAGCACCACTGTCCTACTGATGGCATTGGGGTGGCTTCATTTGCAACTATCCTGGTTGAAAAACCAGGCTGGCTAAATTATTGAGAGCCAAAAGAATGTTATCACTTAGCACCTTAATTATTTTATTTAGCTACCGTGGCCCTTTGCATAGGATTCCTCATTAACACTTAATTTACAGTGCCCTTTAGGGATAATTTCAAACAATTCCGCTCAGTCTGCCCCCTCCTCCCTTCCAAATGAATAAGTAAATCACTCTGAGTGACTAATTAGGACTTTCCTTTGAGCTAAATGAAGTCTGTAAACCTTGGTCTGTGGGTGTGGGGATACTCCTTGTGTGCCCTGGGAGGGTCTGGCTGGTGACACTGGGGACACTCCAGCCTGGGATGGGATCAGGGCATGGAGCTCCTGAAAGGTGTCCAGGGCTCCCTTCTGTGGCTGTGCTGGAGAGGGGGTGCCTGGGGTGGGGACACATCCCCTGAGCCGTGTCCTGAGGAAAAGGACAATTCCCAAATCCCTCTGAAACGACGCTGTCGTGCAAACAGGGCTGTGTAACCCAAATCCACAGGGAGCTGGAGAGCCCTGAGCTGGTGCCTTGTGGGGTGAGAGCTGGTGCATTTGGGGGCTGAATTTGCCCTTTTTACCTTTCTAAAGCTGAAAGGAAAAAGCTGCAGGCCCAGAGGCCTCTGCCAGCCCCGTGGAGCTGCTCAGCAGCTGAGGGTGCCCCAGCAGAGGGTGCCCGTGGCTCAGATTTGCTCATTTTCCAGAGGAAAGATTGCAGGATTCAGCACTTGGCTAACTGAATCCTTCCTCTGGAGCAGCAGGGATCAGGGTAAAGCCATTTCTTCATTCTTGACCTCCAGGTAAGTATATTTATTTCCCATCTCATAGGAACTGCTGTTTCTCCCTTTTTATTTCTGTTTTTTTAAGTTTGTTCCAGCAGTAGGGAGGCACTTCCTGGCTTTGTGTGGCTGGGAAAGCTGAGCTCTGTCAGGCTGTGCTTGGCCATCTGCTCAGCCCCTCTAACAAGGAGGCAGCTGAGGAACCCTGCAGCAGCTCCTTTTCTTCTGGAAGGCTCCCAAAAAGCTTTGGAACCTCCGTGGCCGCAGCGGCTCTGCCGCAGTGAGAAGCTCCTGCTTGGCCACCACTCCAGCAGCCAGCACCACTCCCCTGAGAATTCCCCAGCCCTCTATCCATGGAGCACCTTGATTTGGCACTGGAGCAGCAGACAAGGCTTTTTGGGAATTGCCTGAGCTTGAATTTTAGGATTTGAGTCATAACTCGGGCTGCAGCTCGGACTTTGCTGCTTGAGAGGGCAGCGAATCCCACTCTGGATGGTTCTGCTGTTCCCACTGATCCTATTTCCCTCTGTGGTAAGTTTTAACCCCACTTTCTTCCACTGGGATCCACCTCCAGTGACTTTTGGATGGAGCTGATGCTTTGTCCTCCTGCCCCAGCCCCATCCTGAGACCTGTGAGGGTCCCTCACCTTTGCAGCTGGAGCTTTGTGCTGTGCCATTTGCCCCTGATCTAATAAATGCAATCCATTAATTGGATCATTGCCTGCTTCTCCAGTTAATTTCCTGGATATTTTTAAATGTTAAAATGTAGTTTTTATAGTCTTTCATTATTTTTAGCCTTAAGCTTGACTATAATCGTCCCTGTAATGTAACTGTAAAAAATCCCCAGCTTTATATCATAAAGGGGGACATTAATTGTCATTTTTTGTGTACATCAGCAAGATCAGAACACGTTTCCTGATTACTTCTGTTTGTACATAAAGTCTCTTTGATATTTAGATATGAATAAAGTGTGTGTGTGTAATTTGAAAGTCAATTCTTCCCTCCCTGCTGCTTGTCATGGATTCCTTTCAGAGGCTTATTTACCAAATTGATTTTAAAATTTACTAATTGCCCTTCCAGAATGATTTCTCAATAATCAAAGTGTCTCTGAGCACAGTGGCAAAATATTTGTCCTCCTTGATTCAGAAGATGAGTTCGGTGCCGGCGCTGCTTTATCTCCAGCCAGGGGAAAACACAAATCTTCCCATCTCCCAAAATCCACCCCAGGGAGCTCTGGCTGGGAGAGCAGCTCAGCTCCTGCCCTGCACTTCCCTTTTGTGCTCAGAGTGTCACCACGGCTGGAAAATCCCCTTTTACCCAGTGCAAGGACTGAAAAACTCCCATTCCATCCAATTCCTTGCTGGTCCCAGGGATATTTTGGAGGCTGGAATGGCTCCGGGACAGGGAACACCTTTCCCTCTCCAAAGCCCCGGCTGGTGGCAGGGGGAGGGAGCAGCCTGGGGTGCTGCTGGAGCTGGGGATGGGGCTGGAGCTGGGAATGGGGCTGGAGCTGGGAATGGGGCTGGAGCTGGGGATGGTGCAGGAGCTGGGAATGGTGCAGGAGCTGGGAATGGGGCTGGAGCTGGGAATGGGGCTGGAGCTGGGAATGGGGCTGGAGCTGGGGTTGCTGCTGGAGCTGGGGATGGTGCAGGAGCTGGGAATGTTTCAGGAGCTGGGAATGGGGCTGGAGCTGGGAATGGTGCTGGAGCTGGGGTTGCTGCTGGAGCTGGGAATGCTGCAGGAGCTGGGGATGCTGCTGGAGCTGGGAATGCTGCCCACGGGGCACCTCCGGAATCTGCAGCCCCGATCCCGGTTTGTAAATGTAATCAACCTTGAGGTCTTGTTACTTCCACAGGTGCAATTAACATCACCATCTGCTAATCCGTGATTAACGATGTTTACAAATATGCTACAACACGGTAAAATGTGCTGGC
Source organism: Monarcha castaneiventris obscurior (assembly GCA_026261815.1). Lineage (NCBI taxonomy): Eukaryota > Metazoa > Chordata > Aves > Passeriformes > Monarchidae > Monarcha > Monarcha castaneiventris. The sequence continues at coordinate 9,639,347 of JAMPIT010000343.1, forward strand.
ACTCCTTGGGTTTTTTTTCCCTTTATTTTTTTCCTCTCCCTGCTCCGGCACGGGAGCTGTGCACGGGAGGGATTTCCCCATGGAATGCTCCCCCTACCCCACCATTAATTCCCAGACATTTTACATTTTCCTTATTTAAAAGTGCTGTTAAAACTCCAAACCAGCTGCAGGAATGACAAGTTCAAATCAGAAGGTCAGTGCTGCTAAATGGGATTTAATTGCACGGGGGTTGAGGTACAAACTGATGAATCTGAATAATAAAACTTTGTGGGGAGCAGCATATGGTGCAGTTTAAAGGAAATTTTTATCGATCATCCCACAACTGATGTGTTAATGGGATGGCAGCCTTTGCTTTGGGTTTGATATCGACGTGGAGTTTTAATAATGTCACACAGGAATATTGTGGAGGGGTTTATAATTTAAAATAAAATTTAAAAAAAGGTGTTTTCTATTAACTGCCTTTTTTCTTTTCCAGGAGAGAGGAATACATTACAAGGCTGCCGTGTGTCCTCCAGATCTAGGTTACATGTAATTGCTCAGTAATTGGTAGAACCATGTAAACGCCATGGTATTTGCCAGTAAACCCTCCTAAGTTACCATGAAATTGAAGTGTGCTATTTATTCTCTACAAAACTGGCTGCCCAAATGCTGTGTGGGATCGGCTTGGTCAGTTCCTGCAGGAAGGAGGATCCTTTAACCTCTTTGGGCTTCGTTCTCAGGATGATCCCCAGAATCCTGGAATGGTTTGGTGGGAAGGGAGAAGCTCCTTAAAGATCATCTCATTTCACCCTCTGCCATGGGCACCTCCCACTATCCCAACCTGGCCTCGGGCACTTCCAGGGATGGGGCAGCCACAGTTGGGCCAGGGCCTCCTCACCCTCACAGGGAAGGATTTCTTCCTGATATCCCATCTAAGTGTCAGCTTTTAATAATCTAATAGATTAGAAATAATAATAATAATAATAATCTAATAATCCTCTAATTATTACAGATGTTTCAAAGCCCAACTCAACAGGATGGAGGCTTGAGGTTCTCATGTTTTCAGTGGGCAGGGAACAAAAATTACACTACTGATGCTTTTTGGAGCCTTTGGAGATGAAATATTTCTCAGTGCACTGGGGGATACCTCTGTGGGTCACCTGCATTTTACCTTTTTGTTAAGCAGGACATCCAAAACTGTTCCCAGCCTGGCAATTTCCATGATTTAACCACGACTCTGGTCAGGAGAGCTCCAGCCCTGGGGCCTCACTCGGAGGAGCCTCCCCAGGGATGTTTCTCTCTGAGGAGGGGCTGGGAACGGTGTGGGTCTGTCAGTGAGGGCTCCTTGGCCCTGCTGCAGACAGGGCAGCAGTGATTGCCTCGCCCACGATCCGGAGTTTTACCCTTTTGCACTGCTGGGAATTGATGCAAAGTGAAACCTGCCAAGTTTGGATGTTTTTAGCTGGCCTGGTTTAGGAGCTGCAGACCCAGCAGCGATGTGACCCTCCCATCCTGCACATCCCCGATCCACCCCCGACTCCCCCACGCTGGAGCACACATGGCAAGGCATGGGATGGTGTCCCAGGTTAAATATGCCTGGCAGGGAGTCACACCGGGGAGAGTCCCCCTTTTCCACGGGGATCATTCCTGGCACACCAGCTCCATCCCAGGGCAGCACTTCGGGGGGAATTTTCATCCCTGGTCCAAGCTCTGGCACAGCCCCATCCCTGTCTGCTGAGGATGGAGCAAGTCAGGGCCACCAAACCACCTTGGGGTGAGCTCCCGACTCCCCAGGGAGGTCGGGAAAGTGGGGAATAGTTACAGAAAAGGGGGATGCAGGAGTGGCGGGCGTTCCCTGGCAGAATAAAGAGGTGTCGGTGCCTCACGGCTTTGCCAGCCCTCATTAGCACCTCCCAGCCCAGCCCAGCTTATTCCAACTGCATCCCAAGCCTTCTGCTGGAGATTGCATCTGTGCCTGATATGCATTTTTATATAAACAAGGGTACTAAATGGCCTTTCACTTCCCTCTGTAATGTCTTTTTTAATGGAAGGTCCTGAATTAAGAACATATATATACGACTCGAAGAATTTTCTAAGTGATATTGAAAACCTATTGTAGAGTAGGATTTCTCCTTGCAAAATTATTTTAATGAGGTTCCAGTTTATTTTCTGGCTATATTTTACTTATTTAATCCTCCAGAGGGGCTTTTCAGAAGCAGCATCTCATTTTCAATGCAACTATTCTTAACATTAGGGAAAACTACCTTTCTGAAATGCATGAAGGGGAAAAAAACCCCGAACCAGAGGAAGATGTACGAGATAAGAATAAACTTGAAAAGCTTTGAGGTGGTTTATGGCTTCTCTGGAAAGAATAACAGTTCATGTATTTTTGTTATGGTGTGGTTTAATGATGCTTGCAGAAAAAAGATAAGGTAGAAATGGAAATATAAAATTAAACCAGCAAAGTGAATGTGATTATTTTAGTTACCAGTATTACCTGGGGAAAACGCTCTGGGGCTTTTTTATCTAGACTAAATATTTGCTTTTCTAAGAGGAAAGGGCCCTCTGCATCTCCTGGCATGAGGGTGGGAAGGGGAATTTTCCTGTGGTCCAGAGGGAGGATGAGGCTGGATGGAGCCCTGGCTGTGCCAGTGAGGGTGGCCTGGGCATGGGATTGGCACAGGGCTGTGCCAGGGATGAGGATGAGGAGGAGATGACCCCAGAAGGGACTCCTCAGCCTCACCCCGGGCCTGTCACTGCGTGTGCCCTGAGCAGGATGAGGAATAGGGGAGGCACAGTGGGATGTGTGCACCCAGCCTGGGCCTGAGCTGAGCATCCTGGATCCTTCCCTGGGATCCAGGCAGGGCTGATTCCCTGGGAGGTGTGGTTTTATCCCATCCCCATCCCCAGGCCCATCCCCATCCCCTCCCCATCCCATCTCATCTCTCTTTGCTGTGGGTTGCACACCCAGAACCTCTCCAGCAAAACCCTCAAAGGCTGCAACACCCCCCCAGTCCAAGGGCTCTTCATTTCCCTGGGCAGCTCCACAGGTTCCCAGTCTGGGATGGTGCAGTTGGATGAGGGATCAACAGGATCAGCCAAATTTGAGTCACCTCTGGCACACCAGGCTCCTGAGCATCCCCCTCCAGCCCCTGGGTCATGAGAGGTAAACCTGAACTGAGCCTGATGTGTGGCCTTGAGCCTCCCTGGGTAGTTAATTTTTCAATTTCTTCCGTGGATCCAGAAGAGCAAAAAGTTTGTTTATAATTAAAATATTTGGAGATCTATGCTTTAATTCAAATAGCTGAAAAGAAGCAGTTTCTATGTAGGTTTCTTCACTATCAGAATCTAAACCAGATTATTATGTAAATTTTCTCGATCCTAAATTCATTACAATATTCAATTTCAGGAAATGCTCTTGACCATCTGCTGCTGCTCCAAGAAATGAGTCCTGGAGGTTGTTTACTACCAGAAATATTGTAGGTATTCGGGGTAGATGGAAGGGTAAGGGCAATGTTTTGATTTCTGAGCCTGGTTACATAAACCTGGAGTGCTGAGGCCTCGAGTTGGGCTGGGAAGTGCATCAACAACAGCAGCAGCTTCTGCTCTGGCCCTGTCCTGGTGTCACCCCCTCCCCAGCCATCAGGGAGCAGAGGCTTCCAGTCCTTCTCTGGCTCCTGGGGAGGCAGTTGGGATTAATTCCTGCTCTCTGTAAAAGTGGTTTGAGATCCCTGGGATGAAAAGTATCTGGGAAGCACAATTGGGTGTTGCTGTTACCTCCAATGTGCCCAGAGAAGCCTGGTGCTGACCCAGCTTTCGCTCTGGTGATGAGGCTGAGGGAGGTGAAGCCCCAAGGGCAGGGCTGGGAGCCCAGCGGTGCCCCCGGGCCCTGCTGAGCTTTAATCCGGTTTTCCCCGTGTGTTTCACGGGCAGAGCTCGGGTGTCCCAGCGGTGCCAGGGAGCTCCGAGCAGCGCCAGTGCCCGGGCTGTGCCCCGGGACATCCCGAGGGGCTGTGCCCCGGTGCCAGCTCTGCCTCCCGCTTCCTCTGCCCGGCTCCGACCGGGGCTGCTGCCCCACAGCCTTCGGGGCAGGCTCCGGGAGGGGCAGGAACGCGTTCCGTGCCCTTCCCTTCCCTCGCAGCTTCGCTCAGCCAGCGCGGCACCCGCGGCTGCCGGTCCGTGGGGCCGGGGCCGCTCCTGCCCTTCCCGGCACCGACACCGACGGATGGAGCGGGGCCGGGCTGGGAAGCGACGGGAACGGGAAGGGAACGGGAGGAGGGGAACGGGAAGGGAACGGGAGGAGGAGAAGGCCCCGGGAGCGGCCCCAGGGCGCTGCTCCTGCCGGACGCGCAGCCGAGCGGCCCCCGAGCATCTCCCGGCGGCGGCGGCGGGCACAGCGCTGCTCGGGGAGTGTTTGATACTGAATTCTGGGCAGGTTTGGAAAGACGAGCTGTTATCCCGGTGGAACAGGCTTGGGAAGGGCGCTGGTGTCTGTCTGGGGGCAGGGGCTGTGCACGGGGGGTGCCCAGGAGGGGCAGCGAAGGCGATGCGGGGTCCGGCAATTCCTGGAGGAGCATCTGCCAAGGGCTCCTGGCACCTCCTGGCACCACTCCCAGTGCAGCCACGAGAGTAACCTCGGAGCAGGGCCTGAGATCGGTTTTAGCAACCCTGGTTTCACCATAAGGCTTGTCTGCACCCTCAGCAGCCCGCAGGAAGGGGGAATATTGGTGTGGATGGACGGGACACGGACGTTCAGCAGTGCTTGGGTGAATCCTGGAATGCGGAGTATGATGGAGAGGGGGTTTTCTTCCTGTTCTTCGTTCATGGACAAACTGAAACCGGCGTTTGCTGATCTGGAGCTGTCCCAGGCTCCAGCATTCAAACCCCAGCCACCACTAATCTCCTTATTTCCCCTCCTTCAGGGAAATTTTAACTCTTGTCCTCTGCTGCTGAGTAGATCCCTAAGCCGGTAATAACGTGAGACAGAGGGAAATGAACGGCCCATCCTGCCCCTTCCCCAGCTGAAAACCACTGCAAAATTCCAGGAAAGCATTCAAAAGGTATAAATTTGCATTCAAACGATGCTCCTGCTGATGAGGGGTTCGGGTTTAATGGGGTGCAAGGGATGGTGTAGGCACCTTGTGCCCTCTGCCTTCCCTTTCCCCCCCTCCCGAAACCCCCAGCAGCAGCTCCTGTGCCCGTGGGTTTGGCTTTGGGGACAGGGACCCCGTGCTCCACTTGCCCACATCCCTGGGATTGCCCAGCATGGGATCCCTGCTGCCAGCAGCGGCTCACCCCGATCCTCGGGGCTGAGGGGATGAGCAGGGTGGGGATGCTGTGCTGGGGTGTAACTCCGGGGGGGACACACGGGGACAGGGGCCACGGTGGCCTTTGTCTGCCTGTGCCAAACAGATGTGAACAAACCCGAGTTCGATTTGAGAGACCGCCTGGGGAATATCGCTAACTAATTATAGAAAACAGAAGATGCGCTCCCCTCCTCTTGCATTTTTTGATAAACATTGTCTCCTCTCAACAGCTGAGTATTTAATTAGTGTTGATTGTTGTTCCCGTGTTCAATAACCACTCATCAGGAGGGGGGTGTCTGCTGGGGCAGCGTGGCCTGGAGCACAGCGGAGCCGAGGGTGTTCATAATTAAGGATGCAATTTATTTGAGCAAGTCATGTGTACAGCACCCTGTGTTTTAGGTTAATTTTCAAGGTTAAAGGGGAAAAAAAAAAACCCCAAACAACTTCGGAGGGCGAGGAGAGACGGCTGGAAACTCAACAGTGAAAATTGCAGGGAGGGGTAAACACATCAATAAATCTGTGTGTACGTACAGACACGCATGGGACACCCAAACCTCTCTGTGTGTGTGTGTGTGTGTGAACGCTCCCATGGGGCCCTGCAGAGCCCTGAGTGCTTCCCATCCCCTTTCCCTACAAACTGGGCCTGTTTCCCAAGTTTTGACTGGAAAATGCTGCCGTGTGGAGCCGGATTCTCCAGCTGTGGAAAGGTTCCTTAGGAGACAGGTGGAAGAACAATGCAAAAACAGCTTTTTCTCTCACTGCTGGCTGTGGGAAGGGCTGAGGCTCCCCATCAGTGTGGGTTTTTCAAATCCTGCCTCGGGTTTGCCTGTGTTTACCCAAGGAACATTCCTGTGTGCATCCTGTGCCATGGTGGGCAGGGGTCGGGCTTTGCTTCCCAAGCACCCATGGATCACTCCCATTTTGGGGCAGGAGAACTAAACCCCGGGGTTTTAAAGGCAGGTGTTGATGCTATGTGGAGATGCAGGATGAACGAGGACAAGTTCTCTCTTCTCTTTTCCCAGTCACCACCACCCAGGTCCAGCTTGGGAATGTTTATGGGGTGGAGGAGCATCCCTGCTATGGGAGTCCCTTCCCAGAGTTTTAGGGACATTTCCACCAGGCAGGACTTGTCTGGGTCCCCCATGGCACCAGGAGGGCTTTAGTGCAGGGGGAAGGAGGACAAGCTTTGGGGACAATCCCCTTCCCTGCTGCCAGGCTGGGTTTGTGCGTGGGGAGGGGGCAGCAGGTAAAACCCTAAATAAGCAAATGCCTGTGTGGGTTCCCCTGTATCTGTTTCCACGTTTCTCCTGCCGTGCCCCTGCCAGCAGTGATGGAGCTGTCATGCTTTGGTGGCCACGGGCTCGTGCTCCAGCACCTGTTCTCTGTGTTAATCTCTGTGCTCACGGGGGGGGACTCCACACACCACCCCCAGCCACACAAAACGGGCAGAAAAATCAAACCTAATTACGTGCCATTGATTTCTTTCCAAATTTGCTTCTAATACACTTTTTGACTACTCCTTGATTTTTTGTTGTTTTTTTTAAATTTAATTTTTTTTCTCACTTTTCCTTTCTCTTCGCCTCACACGGCAGCAGCTCCTCCCGGGAAGTGAGCGCTGCACTCCCTGTGCTGGACACGGCAGAGCAGGGAGGAGATCAGAGACCAGAGGGGCTTTTTTTGGCTCTTAATAGGTGGCAGGGATGATCCGTGTGCTGACCCTCCTCCTAAGGGACAGGTAGGACTGTACAGCTTCTCCCTTGCTTTCTCCCTTCCCCTCCTCTGGTTGTTTGCAGTGCCAGCACTGCCGTGGGCAGAACTGCTGGCCACCAGCAGCTCAGGAGGCAGCAGTGGGTGCCCATGGGCTGCACCCAGGTGGGTCAGGGGGGCTGGGGTGGGCACTGGGGGGCTGGTGCTGGTCCCAAGCTCTGGTGTGCATGAGCAGTAGAGCAGCTCGGAAGGAGCCTGGCCCTGGCCGGGCCGGGGGTTCGGGGGGCCACAGCAGGGCCTGGCTGGGCTGGGGAGCATCAGGAGTGTCAGGAGAGAGGCTCCAGGCTCCCTGGTGACTGCAGGGATGGCTCAGGATCCACCAGGATTCCCCAGGTTTTGCTGCCCCCGAGCTTCCAGGGCATCCCAGGAACCGGCTCAGGCGGACCCACGGCGGGCACGGGGGGAGGCGGCTGCGTGTCCCCAGCTCCGGGCACAGCTTTGTTGGGTGGCACAGAGTCCTGGCCGTGAGCTGTGGGCAGCAGCTGAAGGGTTAAAGGCGCTGGGATGCAGAGGTCACTCCCCCGAGCTCTCTCGCGTCCATCGATATATTGAATATCCGCTAATCTGGATCAGTGGGAGCCGGGGATGACCCGGGGACAGCCACGGCTCCCTGTCCTGGCGGTGCCGAGGGATGGGAGGGCTCCGAGGACTGCCCGGGGCAGGGCTGTGGGTGGCACGGGGGCACAGGGGACGGTCCCCTCACCCTCAGCGCTCCCCGGGTGCAGCCTGACCCACCGCTTGCAAATCAGACTCCTGGAAATGTTATCGGCCGTGAAAACCAGGAAAAGGAATCCAAAAGAGGGCAAATCCCAAAGATTGCTCCATCCCTGCCTTCTGAGGGGGCCCTCGAGGCCATGTCCTGACCAGTGCCAGGGGGTGCATCCCACACCCACAGCCCTCTGGAGCACCCGCTCCCAAGAGAGGCCAGATTTATAGCATGAGGAGATGTATTTAGGCTCAAGGCAGTTCAGTTGTGTTAATTATGAAAATCTAAAGATAATCTATATTTAATGTCAAATTTTTCTCAAATTTGCTAAGGAAGGAGGAGAATAGATGCACATGATGACATTTAAATGAAGAACAAGGTGCAATTAAACTCCGAAACGTACAGTAGACTAATTGGGGGGAGGATGACAAATATAGTTATCATCAGCAACTAATTAGGGCCCTGCTTTAGCTTTCCCTGCTTGATTAATCTCGACTAGGTGTTAATAAGTTCCGTGGGCCCGGCCAGCAGTCGGGGACAGGCTGTTTGTGGCTCTGTCTGGCGTGGCAGGGACGAGGTGCTGGCAGCAGCCCTGGGCCAGGAGGGACGTTGGAATCCGTGAGGAATGTTGGTTAAAGGGTTGGATTTATTTTGGGGGGGATCAGAGCACATTTGGGTGGTGGAATTGCTGAGCCTGGGAGCACGGAGAGAGGAGGAGGAGCAGCATCCACGGCCGGCCCCGCGTGCCAGCAGCGCTGTTGACACGTCCCTTGTCTCCCAGATTTACACTCTTATCTTTTTGCATTGAAAGGTAAGAATAATAGTAAAATGTTAATGCTGTACTCTACATCTAACACCGCACGTAAACGGGTGACATGACATGGGAGGCAGATAAATCACCACCGAGCTCAGACAATCATCTCCGCCAGACAGAATAACACATGGGAGCTCCCAGCGCAGGAATGTGCTCAGGACAACGGGGTTTACAGCCCAAACCCCCTCTGGTTTTCACTGGTGCATTGCTGGGGTTTGATTTTATAAAATTAAGAGATATTTTTGAATTGGCTGCTCCCTGCTCTGACTTGGACGCTCGGCGCTGGCGCAGCCTGGAAGTGCTCACAGGTGAATGGCTCTGGAGGCTTCATTCCCACCAGGATGCTGAACGTGGGCACTTGAGCTAAAATGGGGAGGAGAACAAGATTCTGGCCATGAAGCGCCCAGGGGCACATCCCTGGTGTGGTTTTCCTGGCGGGGTTTGCAGTTTGTTGCAGCTCCCCTGGAGGGATGAAGCCCTGCAAAGCCCTGGCTCGGCCGGGGGAAGGCCATGGGGGAAGATCCCCACAGCTTGGCCATGTGGGGCTGGGATGGATGGGGCTCCACAGCCACTCTACAACCACCTTACAACCACCCTACAACCGTTCTGGGTGGGAGCTGAGCTAGGAAATGCCAGAAGCCAACCCCACGTGCTGGTGCTGCTCCTTGGGCGCCATTCCCACACGGAGAGGCCTGGGAGGTTGGTGCCATGAGGGGGGACGGTGCCAGCAGCCTCTGAAGGTGGCCCCAAGCGCCCCAGAAGGGCCCAGGGGGCTGCTCCTGGTGGGATGCAGTGAGGAGACGCCGCTGACGGACCGAAGGCTGATTTTTTTTCCCCAGAAACAATCCCGGCGGAGGTGGGAGAGCAAAGCCATTACCGTGGAGGATGAACTTGGCTCAGTCGCCATGGAAACGCTGGCCGGGCCCCGGCACCGCTCGCGTGTGCACGAGGCCCGTTGACCTCACTTAGAATTATTACCTTTAGCCAAATAAAATAATTTGTGTTAATAAAGAGACCATTTTCTCGCGGCTTCCAAGCGAGCCTTCCCCAGAAGGCAGAGTGACTCCTTAATTACACTTTTACTGCAAGGTGATTAATGTTCAATATGTGATACTCCGTTTAAATAAGTCGCTTATTAACACCTTTAATATGTTTTAATTTTTTTTTTTCCCCTTTTCCCCCCTCCTTCTGCCTGGCCTGGCGGCGGGAGGGGCTGTGCAGCGCTAGATGGAGCTCTGATATTGGGCATGGGGGTGTGGGGGCCAGCCCTGGGGCCCTGGCTTCTCCTGGAAGCACAAAATGATGGGAGAAGCAGGAGGGGGAACCCTGAGCGTCAGGGTCCAGGGGTAGCAGAATTGGAATGGGGAGCAGGATGGGAAACTCGCTTTGCTTTGTGGGTTTGTGGCTGTGGAGGCCTGCAAGGAGTGGGAGAGAGCTCGGCCCTTGGAGAGAGGGGCAGAGCTGTGGGATGCTGGGCTGGATGATCCCACCGTGGTCCAGCTCTGCCCATCTCTGCAGCCACATCCCTCCCCTGAGAGACACCGGGAGCAGGGCTGAGTGCTGAGAAAATGGGGAAATGCCCCCTTTCTGGTCATTCCTCTCTTAGTTATGGAGTTATTTTTTTGGGGGTGAGTGGCAGCTGCTGGCTGGTGTTTAAAACCAGAAAAACATCTCCAGGTTGCTGTCTAAAATGCATTGTTCCTCCTGATTGCAGCTCAACTGCTAAATGAAAAAAGTAATTTTATTTTATATCAGATTTCTTCCTTTTAGAACTACTTTTATTCGTGCAGCAACAGCTGTTTATAAATACAGGTTATTATTTGCCATATAAAGAATGTATTATTCCCCAAATGGGAACTCACGGAATAAACACCTGGCATTGGTGCAGAGTTTGGAAATGACGTTGGAAGTTTCTCTGTTTGGAGCCCTGTGAGCAGACAGGGGAGGTGGCAGGGGGCCTGAGAGCTCTGAACACCTTTCTAAAGAACTCCATTTACTGCTACAACGAGCACAGGCTGCTCAGCAGAGGGGAAATGGAGACGGGGAGGAGCCTTTTTTATTCCCACAGACAACTCAAAAGGACAAACACACCAGACATGGCAGTTTCATGTTGGGCTCCTTCCACTTTTCACCATCGATTCGGGATCTCCGAATTTCTGCCTGGGCCCTGCTCAGGGCTGGGTGGGAAGAGATGTTCCAGCAGCCCCAGCGCCAAACTTGCCAATTCCAGGCCAAACTGCCAAAAAACGCAGCTCCACGTGGAGATGGTTGACTCCATTTCCCCCCCTTTTCCCTGCTTTCTGCAGGAAGTGGGGTTAATTCTATTCACCATTGCATAGGGAGAAAGATTCCGTGTATTATACAGAGAGAAATATTCCAGGGACCTGGCCAAAGAGCTGCCCTGGCTGCTGCTGGGGGTGTGTGTGCTGCGAGGTTAAATGAAATTGCAGAGAAACAAACGATTTCTAAATGAACTTGTCCCCAAATTCATCCCTGAGAGAGCCTGAGGAAGTGCCCAGATGCTCCCAGTTACCAGTTTTGGGGAGCTTTTTGGGGGAACCTCCTTGCCCCAGCCAGGTTCCAGGTAGGGATTGCTGAAGGTTATAAATACCTGAAATGCAGATTGACTCCTGCGTTTTATTTCCTGCCCTCAGCTCAGAGCCTTCCGAAGGGAATTCCAGGTTTGGTGTTTGCAGGGGTGGGCTCTGCTCCCCTGGTTTTTGTTTCACTGCCTTCCCCTTTTCTTTTTTTCCTTTTCTTTTCCTGCAAAAAGTCATTTTACTGGAGGGATACCTCTGAGACCCCAGCTCCAGCTGCTCTCCTTGCCCTGAATTCCTTCACTTTATTAAAATTCTATTAATAGAAGATGCCTTGTAGAACCCTGTAAGAGAAGTAGCACCTCTGGATTTCTCTTGTTCTGTGCTTTTTTCTGGGGTGGGGGATGTTTGTTGGTTTGGATTTAGTTTCTCGTGTCCTTTGAGTGGTCTGAAAAAGGCAAGAACTTGGCTTCTGCGAAAACCTAAAGGAACACTGGAGGAAATGCTGCTTAGCTGGTGTAAATACTGAGACCCTTGTTAATTTCAGAGCTAAATTAGATATTTTGTTAATTGTTCGTCCTGCAAGCACCACTCTGGCAGAGAGGCACCACCCCCCACAGCACCACAGGTATTTGGGAGCTCACTGGCTCAGAGGGCTGAGCTATGCATCCTCTGCCATTTCCTGACAGTCGTCTCTTTCAAGACTAATTCCCATTGAAAATGAGCTTTTACTGCATTAAATAAAACTTCAGGTAATTCTAAGAATAATATTTCTCGGATGCTCAAGGCCCAGGGAGAGGCTCCAGCCAGGCTGGTGCTGTTCAATCCTCGTGGAGCTGCAGCTGAGGCACTGCTGGCTGGGCAGGGCTCTTCCCTCACTTTTATTTCCCAGCCTGGCCCCTTTTGTACCATTTTTGCTTGCAGCTGGGTATTTCACTCTGTAATTTCTGCCTGATCTAACAGGGTCTGCTTTTCCTGGGTGCTCGAGCTGCACCAGCTGAGCAGCAAATAAAACGAGGTTTGGCTTGGCTGTGGGGTGGACACGAGCCAGGGGTGCTTGGTGCTGAGCAGGGCTTTGGAATCGGGGATTATCCACAGGGATCAGGGGCATCTCTGGGGTGAGAGGAAAGGATTGATCAGGCCAGCACACCCTGACCTAAAATTCAGAGCAAACTTCAGGGGTGTGAAGGAAGCTGTGAGCAGCGAGGGGACCCATCCTGTGCCACCAGCAGCAGTGCCAGGGCCTCTGGGCTCAGTGCTGGCCCTGCTGTGGCCACGTCCCTGTGCCACCAGTGAGCCCACCCTGTCCCCAGCCCTGCTCTCCTCATCCAGGCTGCCTCCCCTGCACGGTGAAAAACTCCTTTAAAACTTAACAGTGGCCAGTAATGAACCAGCAAAGGTTTATTGCCTATAAAGGATAAAATTAATGTAAGTAATCCTCATAAACCCTCCTGATTTGTGCTGCTCCGTCCTGCTCTGGCTGCGTGGCTCTGACTCCTGCTCTGCACAGCTAATGAGGGCTGATGAGCAGGTTAATTAGTGAGTGCTAGCCCTGGCTTGGGTGGCACCTGAGGAGGGGGCCAGGGATGCTGCCCTGGCCTCTCCAGCAAAGCAGAGCCACAAATTCACTTCTCCCTTAGAGGCTTCCTCACCAGCATCTTTGGTAAATGCATTTTTCCAATGGCCGCTGCATCCTAAAGGTTTTTTCACTTTCCACTGAACTCCCTGTGATGTGAATAATTCTTAATGAAAAAAAAATAAAATCACACCTCAGTTTTCTTCTAATGCTGGAGCAAAACCAAAATGAGAAATTCAGAAGACAAACACACAGGAGCTTGTACCTCTGACCGAGAGTCTGCAGCGGGGTTTTATGGTGGCTACTTATTTTCCCTAAATTGATGAGGCTTAAAGGGGAAGTTAAACTTTTCACCGATGTGTAGGTGAAATAATATTAAATTCCCTTATTAAAGATCATCATTAACCTGTTTGGGTTTTATTGGACTAACAGTAAACACAACAACCTGTGAACAGGGTGCTTAATTATTTCAATGAATATTCATGACCTACAGGACCCTTAGAGGAAATAAAGAGAGGAAATTGTTCTACAGCAGTTGGGAGGGTGATAAGCAAAGGCTCGGCTTTAAATTGAGGGAGGAAAATGAAATACACCTGCACTGTAAGTCCTTGGTGCATGTATTTCTCTATAAACCAACAAATAAAAATATCTATATTTTTAAAATGGATGCAACTCTTACTAAGCAACTTATTAGAGAATCCTTTGTTTTCAGTGGGCATTCTGTATGTTTAGAATAACTTTGGTTTAAATAGAAGTATCTGGAGCCTGATGCTGCAGCACCATGACTCAAAATTCAAATGCCATCGCTGATTTCTGTAAACCCACAGGATTTTGGCTGCAGGAGTGCCTGGAGTGCCTCTATTTCCCTGTTTCCCTCTTTTTGCAGTATCCTGCAATAACTCCAAAGGCATTTCCTGCTCTTGCCAGGTATTTTGGGAGTCGGTTAAATAAGAGAGATCACACAAGGACCAAGTGATCTGCACAACTTCTTCCTGAGAGTCTGGAAGAGGCCCCAAAGTCCTTTGTCCCACATTTTCTGTAAGGGCAGGTGCATTTTTAACTGTACAGGATGGTGGAAGTTATAAAGCTCCCTCACAGACAATAGGATTGGGTGCCATAAAGGGACGTGTGACTTGTGAATTAAGACACTTGGTAACTTGTGGAATGATGGCTTAAAATGACTTTATTTTATGGCCAGTTTCTGCCATCTGAGTGATGTTGCATGTATTGGTTGTATTTATAACTTAATAGCTTTTCTCAATTTTATTATACTTTTTATGAGACTTGTGGCTTTATGGTACTTCATAATTTTTCTCAGATTCATTAAATCCCGTTGAGGGTGGAGCTGGTGGCATTCCCAGTGCCACGGAGCAGCCTGGGGTCCAGGCTGGGTGGAGTTCTGGGTGACCTGGCCTGTGGAAGGTGTCCCTGCCCATGGCAGGGGCTGGGACGAGATGAGTTTCAAGGTCCCTTCAACCCCAAACCAGGCTGTGATTCTCAATAACCCCCTGGAAAGTGAGGAACCAGCTCCAGGCTGGGCTCACACCGTGTGAGGTGAACCTGGGATTGAGGGGAAGGATGGAGTGGGGGGTGAGAGCTGAATTCCAGCAGCTTGGCCTTTGGGATTGACAAACTCCGTGGAGTTTCTCCTGTTTCTGCATTAACCTTGGGCTGTCCTGTGCTCTGTTTGCTGTGACCTTTCTGCTTCTGTGCCAAAGGTGACATTTCAGTGGTTTTGGGGGCGTTCAGGGGTTTTGGTGTCACATCCTCCCCAGCCCCTCCCAGCACAGGATGTCCCCTGGCTGCAGTCACAGGGACTGTGCATGGAAAAACCTCTGCAGCTTCTTGGCTTTGGTGCTCCCTTTGTGCCTGAAACTCACCCAAAACGGGGCTGAATTCAACAAAACTTGGGTGTGACTGGCAGCAGGGGTGATAAGGAGCCTGGGCTGGCCTCGGTGTCACAGCAGCAGGAGGGAAGGAAGGGGAAAGTTTGGGACACCCATGGGAAGGGCTCGGTGGCTCCTCAGGATGGTGGCAGCTCTCCTGCCGTGGGGCTTCAGCCCCGAAATTGTAGGATCTGAGACAAAACCAGCAGCACCTTGCAGTTCTGTGGGGGTTTTCTTCCCTTTTTTTTAAAAAAACAAAGGGAAGCAACCTCAGGAACCCCCAAACATGTCTGTTTTTAAACAAAAACGTCATTTTGGTTGGTACTGAAATAGAGGGCAAGGTGCAGAATTCCCGAATTCCCGGTGCCCAGAGCAGGGGCTGTCACTGTGTCTGGAATGGCCCTTGAGGAGGAGATGCTGCTCTTCAGAGGCAAACCTGGTGCTTTAATGTGTTCCCAGGGGAGTGGGAGATGCCGGGGTTATTCCTTTGGTAGAGTTGGGAACAATTTAATTCTGAATTCCACTTTTGGGAAAACGGGAGAAGATGGAGTTGACTTCTTGCAGCAGGTCTGTGTCCCCCTGGGAGGAGGTTTGGGAGGGGGACTCTGGACCCCCTCACCTTCCCTGCCTCTCCCTATTTATGATCCCCAGAGATAAGGAGCTTCCCACCTCGCAGCAGCTTCATTACAGGCTGTTGGTCTGCGGGCCCGCAATGCATTTATAATTTTTATTGTTATATCTTTTAATTTTATTTTGCTTTCCTTGCTGTCTGCGAGGAGGGAAGATAGGAGTCCATATTTATTACAGAGCAAACGATCTACCTCTGCGAATGTATGTATCAGTTAATTTAATCTCACCAGTTTTATTTAAACTGTTTTTCCTTCCTTTCTTTACTCCCCTCCTCCCGTCTCCCCCCTTTTCCTCCTCCTCCTCTGGGCGCAAGGTGATCAGTTTGTTTAAAAAAAAAAAAAAAAAAAAAAAGAAGGGATGGAAAAAAAAAAGCTGGAAAGTAAAACTATCCCGTGCCTTTTATAATGTGGATTGAAAAGGCTTTTTCTGGTTGCTACGGCGTCGCTGTGCCTTTCAGTGCTTACGCCTGTGTGCCTCCCGTGGCCCCCGTCTGATTGACATTTACAAATTACCAAGCTGAGAGTGTTCAATCTTTGACCCGTGTGTTTCTATTCAGCAATGAGTGAGATTTGCAAGCATTTTGTCATATAATTACTGCAAATCCCTTGAAAATTTCCACAACAACGCCTAGATGAATGGTAATTTGTGCAGACAGCCGCTGGTGCCTTTACAATACACTCAGATGCAAAACAGTCTAATTTTTTTTTTTTCACCCAAGATTTCTGGGGAGGGGGGAAGAAAAAATGTTCTGCATGTGAGCGTGTTGTAAAATATTTGGATTGTTAGATTTATTTGCTTACACAACCTATATTTGTGCTGATTTTATTGTATTGACTGTATGCATTTTTTTCCTCCCATTCTACAGTTTTATTGTGCCTTGGTCATATGCATACATCACCCTCATTGTTCTCCAGGAAATTTATTCCACCTTTCAGCCTGCTCTTGATAGGACTTATTGCATTACTAGTTAAGTGCTGAGATTTGCTACTACAAAGATTTGAAACAGCCCCTTGTAATGTTTATTTGCCAGACATGGCTGAGATCATACGTTCTCATCACACTCAGAGTGCATCTGCGTTTTGGGGATGGCAAGGTTTGGGGTTTGGTCCTGAGGGATGGATTGGGTAACTTCCCAAATTGTGTGGCCAAGGGAGGAGAGAACTGAAGAGCCAGAAGGAAGTGGGTGTCCAACACCTGTTGAAATAATCATATTTATTCATGGAATACCCACAGAATCACAGAATTGTTAGGGTTGGAAAAGAATTGTTGGAAAAGATCTTTGAGATCATCAAGTCCAGCCATCAACCCAGCACCACCCCCCTGTTCACCACTACCCCAATATGGAAAATCCCAGAATCATTTAGGTTGGAAAAGATGTTTAAACCCATCAAATCCAACCATTCCCCCGGCACTAAACCGTGTCCCAAGTGCCACATCTACACTTTTAAATCCCCCCAGGGATGGGGACTCCACCACCGCCCTCCTGGGCAGCCTCCAATGCTTCAGCAGCTCCTCACGTGACTTGCAATACATGGAATGAAGGGTGGAGATCCTGGCTGTGGGAATTCTGGGTTTGTGAGCTGTGCTTTAAAATGAGCTATTTCAGCATATAATGTTTTGGTGGAGTTCAGTAAGTGTTTGCCTGTAGGAAACACTTTCAACTCACCTTTCCAGAATTTCCCTACACTGGTGCATGTATATATTTATATTTATGTGCTGTGGCAGCAGGAGCCTCCACTGGTTTTGGCTTTTGCAGTGACCTGTGCTCGCTGCCTGGCATGAGAATTGTGATGTAGATTTTGTTGTTGTTTGTTAGAACAGCCCTGTGAGAATTTAATAGCTAAACTGAGCTTTGGTGCTGCTTTTGTTTTCTGTCCTCCAGTGCTGGCTAGGCTCTTGGCTCAGGTGCAAGGGCAGAAACTCTGCTTTTTGTGGTTTATTTCAGGGGAGGGTCACTGTGCCTGATGCTGGTGCTGTCACAGGGAGGGCACAAAGCTGGATGTGTCTGCTGGGGTGAGCAGAGATGCAGGAGGGCCGATGGGGATGAGCCTGGCTGGAGGCTCTGGTGGGCCTCGAGAACTGCTGCTGGAGCATTCTGGAGGGTGATCCACGTGTGGGAGCAGCCCCAAAGCACAGGGATGCTCGGCATGAGCTGGTTTGGGCGCTGCAGTTGTGACAGCAGCATGAGACAGCTCATCCTCCCCCAGGCAGCCCTGCCGGAGGGTTTTGTTCCCTGCCATGCACAGCACCTTCCACGGCCCACGGATGATTATTTATCATTGCCGTGGTGTTCCTGCCGAGTCAGCCCTGACTGCACTGCAGCATTTTCCCTTGGCTGAGGAGTTCCCTCTCCCGTCTTTGCGAGCGATGCTCCCGAACCCCCGCGAGCAGCAGCAAACCTCAGCTTTGGCATCTGGGTTTGGAGGGGTTCCTCCGGCTGCTTCCAAACCAGGCTCAGCCTTGGCTCGAGCAAACAGGAGAAGGAGTGGGATGGGAGGAGATGTGTGCTAAAACTCGGGGAGTGCTGGCCGTGCTGAGCTGTCTGGGGCGGCGATGACGGATCGAGGCAGAGCCCAGGCACTGCGGGCTCTGAACAAACCACGGCTGTCATTAGGCTGGAAATGCAATCTCTGCGAGGGAAGAGGCCATGGTAGGCTTAGCAAGATCTGCTCCCGTTATGGGAATTTAATGCACCTGGTAGAATCTAACTGCAGGTCATCAGGTTTTATTGGCACAGTGCAGACATGCAGGGTGATGAACTGATCTGGCAAAACATTAACAAAGATAAAAAATAATCCCGGATCAGGTTTTGTAGTGGGTATCATTGAAATCAGAGCAAATACTGCTCTTCAGGTGCTTGTCTGTTCATCCCAGGTAATTTCTGCCGCTGTGCTGCTGGTGTAGATGGTCTTTTATACAGAGTTTGCAGATAAATTTTTTGTCTGACACATATCTAGAACTTATATAGTCACCTACTAATTTAAACCAATTTGCCCTAGGTGATGGGTGAATACACTTGAAAATTAAATGGGTCTGATTTAAGCATCCCTTCTCTGAAGCCAAAGATTATATAATTAAATTAAAAGAAAATGTGTTTTATAATAAACTGTATTTCCTCTTGGCAAAATCCAATTTTGAAACAAGATTGTAATATCATATCTAAAAATGTTTTCCCATGGGTATTACCAGTCTATTTCATTTAATTGTTTTCACCCATCATATTATGAGCTTTCAAAGTAGTGAAATGAGTGTGGTTTTTACGAAGAACAAGGGAGGAAATGGCAGGGAGAGGGAAGGTTGGCTCCTCTCCCAGGAGGAGCTTCTGGAAAACCAGGGGTGGACACCTCGTTGCTTGTCCCAGGCTCTCAGTTCCTGCCCCTGGGTGATGGAAGGCGAGGCCAAGGCCAGCACAGACAGTGACGGCTCAGTCGTGGCTGACGATAATTGGAACCGTCTGATTCTGCATTGATCTGGCAAACTTTGGCAAAATTCTTCGGCAAAACACTAAGAAAAGCTGGAGGCGCCCATCCTCTCCTCCCAGTGAATCCCGGCGGCTCCGCTCCTCCCCAGGGAAGTGCCGAGAGATGGGGGCAGAGGGCAGCATCTCGGTGCCTCTGCTCCTGGCAGGGCCCTGCTGGACCCATTTATTCCCTAGAGGGACGTGGGCCTGTTTGTTATGACCAGCAATTCCTTAATCAGGGGCAGCGGAGCGGGGAGCAGCCCTGGCCATGAGAAGCACAAGTGTCCGTGCACCAGAGCTCGGCACAAATCCTGCTGGGCAGGAAAACGCCCTTCCACTCTGAGGATGGACACCTCTCTCATCCCACATCCCTCATTTTTATTTAGTTTAGAAAGCCCTGATGCTGTTTTTATATTTATTTTTTTTTATCCAGGGGGTGCCTGACCACTTTGAGCATCCCCACCAGTGCAGGCAGGCCCGCGGGTGCCACCATCCTTTCCCCACCAAACCAATGGACTTCCCTGCTGTAAAAACTTCCCGGGACTCGCTGGTTTGCAATGCCAGCGGGGTTCCAGGGCTCCCCCTGAGCTCGGGGACAGATCGAGTCAGTGCCAGCTTCTTGGTGATATCCCGGGTGCCCCCCCAAAATCCACGGCGCGTTCGGGATGAGGGAGGGCGCAGCGCGGGGCTGCCTCAGTAAATCATGGCGAGCCTTTTTTCAGGGGCGAGCCCGGCGATTTTGTGGGCAAAGGCTGATGAAAGCAGCAGCGAGCAGAGTGGAAAGGCCAATACAGAGAGTTTGAGAGCGCCAGGTTGGTGTTTGCCAGGGCTGCAGGGCGCTGAGGAGCGCGGCTGCCCCAGCCCGGGGGCATCGGCGGCGAGGGCAAGGACGGGGGGATTCACATGGGAAGCGTTTTCCACGGACTGCTGTCAGCCATTTTAGGTTCTGAATCCTATTTCCCTGGTGCTTCCGAGAGAAGCTTTTGGGGGAGTCCCCAGCTAAAACTCAAATTTGCATTTAAATGGAGAATTTTTTTTTTTTTTTTTTAATGAGCAGGATGCATGGGAGACTAAGACTATTAGGTTTCCTTGTGGGAGAGTGCAGAATTCTCTCACCTTTTACATCCCACCCCCTCCCCAGCCCCTTTAATGCACACTTTAAATTAGACATTAAAAAAAAAAAAAAGGAATGGTGCGTCTTTAAGGAGAATATAATCATAAACAAATAAGTCTGGTTGCCCTTGCAGCAGAACTAATCTTCCCTCAGCTGAGCTGTGATATAGATCAGTAACAAGAGCCACGCGCAGGGGGTTCCTTTGAAATGCATAATACCTCCTCGTATAAATTGGAGTTGGTGTGATGGAGCTGTGAGATGACATATTGTGGCATGACCCCTCTCTACTGATTGTGGGTGAACCCTGCAAAGGTAAATCTAACACGGCGCACACATCAGACAATTTCATTTTCATCACCCAGGGACAAAAACATGGCAACAGAATCTTTTCAAATGATAATCTGCATGCTAGGCGGAATATTTTCCCTTCCTCCTTTCCTATTTTTTTTTCCCTTCTTTTTCTTTTTTTTTTTTTTGCACGTTCAATTCATGATGTAGGTGAAAGGAATTATAAATTGCTTCTAAAGTTCATTCATTCCCTTCTTCTCATTCTTCCCTTTCTTTTCCTCCTTCTCCTTTGGCTTTTGTTCTCTCTCCCTTTTCCTCCTTTTTTTCTGCCTTTGTCTCCTCTTTCACTTTTTTCTCTTCTTTATCTCTCCTATTTTTATTTTCCTATTCTGTTCCCCTCTTTCCTCCTTTTTCTCTTCTTTTTTCCCCCCATCTTTAATATTTTATTTTCCTTTTTTTCTCCCCCCTTTTTTTCCTCTCCCCTCTCTACTTTACTCTTTTTTCCCCCCTCTTCTTTCTCTTTTTTCTTCCTCCACGTAAAAGTTTGGCATTGTGTGTGTGTGTGTGTAACTGATTCATTCTTCTCATCCCCTCAGGGACATCCAGTAATAATGATTTATAGGAGTGCAAAAATCTCTGCTCTTGCTGTTACCAACTAATATCCCTCCTACCCTCCAAAAAGGGAGTTTTCTGTACAAAACCTTCTCCCTTGCTTCTCTCCCCTCTCCCCCTTTGCCTTCCTGCACTTTCCCAGTCAAGTATTAGGGGAATTCAGGTGGTTTGCCTCATGCCAACCAGGAATATTTAGTCCTGCAACACCATCTCTCACCTAGAACTCGTGACATGACCCAAACCATGCCATGGCTGCTCTTTTGTTCTTGTGCCCAGCGGGTTTGTGTAGGGTTGGATTCTTTGAGACTAAGAAAATGTAAAAATCCCCCTTTCATGTGGTGTCTCTAAAGCACCATAAACCATTTCCCTCCCAAACCCCAGGTGTGTTTGGCAGCCGTAGGAGCTGCCTGGTGGGATGGGGATTGCCATTGCCTATCCCAGGAGCAGAGCAGAGGGTTTGGGGAGGCCTGGAGGGTTTGTGGTGGCAGCAGTTCCAGGGCTGAGCTATGCCAGAGCTGCCAGGGCTGGGGCAGCTCCAGAGCATTGCCTGCCATGGGCACAGCCCGGGAGAAACCTTGGCCAAAAACTGTGTTCAATATCAGACACACCAAGGACACTGAGGGGCAGGGAGGAGTTTGGAAGTCGGGCTTGGGAGTGACCTGCAAACCCCTGGTAAGAGATGCTAGTCCTGGCACTGAATCCTCCTGTCTGCCCATTTTTACTGCTAGAATTCCTACTAATTAATTGCTCTGCTGATCACCAGGCTGGCAGTGCCTCGGGCTGGCTATTTGTGGAAGTGGCTGCGATGCTCCGGGCCCTCCTCTCCTCCAGAGGGGAACCAGGAGGTGCTGGGGACAGTTCTGTGGGGATCACTGACACCTCTCCTCTTCCCTCTGTGGGATTATTGCTGGCACAGCTGGAGCAGCTGTGGGGGTGGTATAGGGTGGGCACTTCAGAGCAGGGGGTGTCCCTGGGTGTCCATCAGCCTTCCTCCTCTGTCCATCCCTTGGCTGCAGGACAGCCTTGGCAGGAACAAGGCACGGCTTTGGGAAATCTCCATTACCTGTCTGTGCCTCAGTTTCCCCATCACTGTAACAGATTTTCAGTTTGATTTACAAAGCAGTGCAGAGAACTCAGCGATCTCACAAGCGTTACCCCCTCGACGAGGAGTTTTGCAGGCCCAAGGAGACACCGATCCCCCTGGGAAAGGAAAACCAGACAGAGCAACAAGACTTTTGATGACGGTGCTGCCAATTACACAGTCGTGGCCCAGCCGGGAGTGGGGAGCAGTGGGAAGGCTCCACTCTGCTCCCAGATTAGGGCCATCATGGGCCCTCCTCCCGTCGGCGGCGCTGTCCCTGATGCCGAGTGACACGGCCATTGCCGGCGTGAGCGAGTGACACCCAGATGAGTTTGTCGGTTCCACGTAGCGTGATTGCCATCTCCTCCTCACACGGCAGAGGAGCCAAATTGAAGGAGAAAAGGTCAGGAAGCCCTGGTCATCCTCTCCCTTTCTCCCAAATCACTTGTTCCTCTGGATGGAAACGAGAAATGACAGGTTCCCGTGCCGCTTGGGATGCAGGCAGCCCGGAGTGAGACAAAAAAGGAGAGCTGCTGGGAGCAGGGGTGGATGGCAATGAGTGCAGCCTGTTAATAACACACTGCAGAGCCACCACGGCCTGGGTATTGTTCCTGGCATCTGCTAACACCAAAGTGACAGTGACAAGTTCTTTGATTAGAAAGAGGTCCCCACCAATGCCTCCCCCCCGGCCCTGCAGAAAGGTTTGTGGGAAGCACCACCCTCTGCTTAAAGTCCTTGATGCAGAGGAGGGTCAGGTGGGGAATGGATTTTTTTTTTTGTCTTCTCTTTCCATTTTGGTGCAGAAATGTGTCAGCTCAGGTCCAGGAGGATCTCAGCCTGAAAGCACTTTTTGTTTGTTTGTTTGTTTTTTGTTTTCTCGTCCTTTTCCCTATTCTTCCCATATTTCCTTAGGGGAGGAACTGTATCGGTAGCACCCATCCAATTCTTGACCCCCCTGGTGTGAAGAGCACCTCGACACAGCACTTTCCATGAGAAGTGTAATCACTTTGGGCTGTTTTGCACTGCTAATTGTTTTTCCATTTTTATGCAAATATGAAAATCCTCATTTGATCCTTCTAAAAAATAGTATTTTTACAAGCAAGTGCTTTTATTTGGGTTTCAGGGAGGAAGTGCTGCTTGGAGAAGGCCGGAGGACATCACAATTAGCAGGAACCAAATCCTACTGCGATGCTGATGCAGCCCAAAGCAGGATGTTACTCCTTTGAGGAAGGAGAGCAAAGCAGGGCTCTTCAGCCAGGGAAACACAGCCTGAAGGGAAAAAGGGGAGACCCTCTATTTGCCATGGATCTGCAGGACTTTGTGGCAAAATGGGATGGGGAAGGAGATGATGACAAGTAGGGAAGGTGAGAAGTGGCTGTAGGATTGTCTCTGTCGAGGCAGGTGAGATAACCCAGCTCTGTAATGCCTCACCCAGCTGCAAAGCTGCCCAGAAAATGCATCTTTTCATAATATTTTTACTTACAGCTCTTCCCCAAGTCCCCCTGGGATGTCTTTAATGGGGTACATGGGATTTTTTTTTTCTTTCTTGTTTGTAGAAGAAAAACTTTTTCACAGGAAACGTGGGGAAACAATCTTCCCTTTTTCTGGTGGGAAAATAAGTGCCAGTTTTGCTCACCTCTGTTTCTGTGTAAATGGGGTTGTTAGAAAGAGAGACTGTGCCTGGGGTATGCAGAGCCTCACCTTTCTCACAGACAAAACCCATCACGCCTGACAGCACAAATTCAATGATTTCACCGCGTTTCCAGTCGGAGAGGAAAGCACACAAATGAGAGAAAGAGGAATGCACGCTGTCCAGGTGGAAGCTGTTTTTCCCAGCACCGTGATTTTTCCTGGGAACTGGAACCAGCAGAGCCTCAGTCTCCACGGCAGGGCTGCTCCACAGGCAGGAACTTTTCCGGCTGCTCGCCCTCCTCTCCCTGGGTGCTGCTGTTTCCGTGCTGAGCTGTACAGTTATAGATTTTAAGATAAGGTGGTTTTGTTTCCCAGTTGTGTCTGGGTCACCGTTTGGAACTGATATGACAGGCCTAAGGCTAGCAGAGAAATCTGTTACAAGTTCCCATTTCGGGAACGTGTCGCCAGTCAAATAGCCTATTTACTCTCCCGGGGATCTATTTTTAAAAGTTATTAGCAGATTACTGGTTTTCTATCAACCTCAGGCACCAATCTCCCAAAGATACTATTGTACTTTAATAAGGTGCATTTGATAATCCTCAGATAAAGGCATTTGAAGTGAGGGGGAGGAGAGGGAGAAACTCTTGCACCGACTCGAGTAAGGGACACACAGGCCAGAAAAGGGTTAAATACACTCATGTTTCTAAATGGCTGAACTACTGTATGTTGTAGTTTTCAACTGCAAATCATCTTTAATAGCAGACATCACGGGATGGCTCATTACATTAAGCTATTTTTCATGCTATCTCCTGTAATATCCTTTAATCCAATGCGTTTCAAATCACCTCAGGCTAAAATAAGAGACATAGCGATGTAATAGCCTAGTGTATTAGTGGGTTAATTGCCCTGTTGTACTCTCTCGTAGATATCTCTGGAATGAGTTCTATATTAATTGTAAATTGCTTAATACATTTAACTCCTTGAGCAGCTTGGTCCTTCACTCTGTCTTTAATGAACAAGAAAACTTCAGAGTTGGGATTTTTGGTGGCCGACCCCGCAGGGTGCCCGGCCCTTCCCCACGAGCTCCGAGCACTCACGTCATCCTCTGGCGCTTAGGGAGAGTCAGCCTGGAGCACTAAAAGGAGATTATTGCTTTTTTCCTGGCAGGTGCCAAGTTCTGCAGCCTGCAAAGCCACACCAGCTCGTTCAGAGGGAGCTCAGAGCCAACTCCCTGACCCCAGGATCCGCGGAGGAGCAGGGCTGGCACTGCAGAGCTGCAGGGTGTTGTGCTGTGGCCATCCCTGAACTGGACAATCAGAGGAGGGGGGAAAAAAAGGGAAGGTTTAAATAATACATAAGATTTCGTCTTGCCAGTGCCGTGGCCAGAAAGGGAAGATGGATGAAGTGCTCTGCAGCTCTGCCAGAGGATGCAGCAGTGGGTCACTGACACATACAGCTCACAAAGTATCGCCCATAATGTGCAGCAGCTAGTTTTCTAAAATTACTTCTGCAGCGCTAGGCAGACGTGTCTGCAGATTTGCAGTCACTTTTCTGAAGATTGGAACATAAGTGTCACCAGGCTACCAGAGGGTAATGTCACTAATTTCTTTGGATTGCTCCCAGTCTACATCAGGGGGGTGGAAAAGGAACAGGCACGGTGGAGGTTGGAGCGGGTTGTGTAATTTGCAGGTGAGACATTCTTTATTCATTTCTTTTGGGACATTCTGGAATCTAAAACTCCTGGCAAAAATGTTAGTGTCAATTTAAAGGAAAGGCACGGAGGAGGAATGCTGAAAAGCTTCTTTCTTTGAAACTTTAGAAGAAATTCTTCTCTGAAGTGCCACCGACTGCAGGATTGCAGCAGTGGGGGAAGAGGACTGCAGGGCAGTGGTCTGAATTCAACCTGTGTGACCCTAAGTCCCATCCTCCTGCCCTGGCCTGTGCAGCTCAGCCTGTTCCCAGAACAACGTGGCCATGGAGCAGCACATTGGCTGCATTGTGGGTCCCTTGCTTTACACCTGACATCAGTCATATTTTATTTATTAAATATAATATTACAAAGATGCAATTCAGGATACCTTTTGTGAAACTTCAAATAAAATCTCAGATTCCAGTAGCTCTAATGGATCAGCTCCTTCCAGCTGAAGGGTTCCATGAAGAGCTGCTTTGCTTCAGGTTTGTAATGGGAGGCTCAGACAGGTCTTTCCCACCCCTGACCTCCCTGTGCTTTACATGAATAGTTTAGGCTAAAAGAAATATCATCCCTCTGTTTTAAAACCTAATGTGAAGGTATTTGTGAGAGAATGTGCATGAGAATTTCATAACTGGTGGAGGAAAATTCCTGTGAAACTAGGGAGATAGTTGGGCTTGGAAGGAAAGATACAAAGTGCTTAGACTGCTGGAAAAAAAATCCATCAAGTAATTCTCTATCTATAAAATAGGTGGTAATGCAATCTGAGCTTAATTTTGATGGCACACTGTACTTCATAACAGTGACAACACCTTAAAAATGTAATGAAAGGGCCTGATTTATTGCTGAAATAATCCATTTAGCACTCCAATAAATAAAAGGAGAAAATACAACCAATGTTTCGTCAGAAGGGGGAAAAAAGAGAGAAAAATTGCAGTATGTAGCAGTTTTCTGGAAACGCATACAGAGGCTTTGGCCACATGTTTTGGGGTTGATTATTTTCCTGAAGACAAATATAAATTCACAGTTAGATTTTAAGATTTAGAGCTGATGTCCACTCTGCATTCTTGTGTACTTTAAAAGCAGCAGCCCTGTGACACGGCAACACGGGGACGGTGTTTGACTGACAAGGGGGAGGAGAAGGGGAGGAGAAAACACTGGAGAAACACCAACTTACTGCCTTACAGATATTTGATTTTGAATATGCTCTCGTAGCCATCAGGACGTGCAAAGCAAACATGTTGTCCCCTCATACCGAATTTGTTTTAATAACATGAGGTTACTTCTGCAAATGTCAGCTCCAGCCTCCCTCTCCCCATTTCACTTGGCCCACGGGGGAGGCTAGCGGGTTTTACACTCCCTCTACATCACTTCTATTAATCTGTTTAATCTGCTCCAGGACCTGGCAGTGGCAGTGACAGGAAAGGCAATAAAATGCTCCCATGGCAGATGTCTGTATTCAGGTGTCCTGAGCTGCTGCTTCTCCAGAGAGGAGGAAAACTTCCCAACACGGAAACAGCCACTCAGCAGAAGGAGTGGACTGAGGGTTCTGGACTCTTTGACACCACAAGTTTTAAGGCCATGAAGGCTTCAGGGTGATCTAATTGTGACTTTTCAGCACCTGAAGGAGCCGACAAAAAAGATGCAGAGAGACTTTACAAGAGCCTGGAGTGACAGGACTGGGGGGGATGGCTTCACAATGACAGAGGTTTAGATTGGGTATTAGGGAGAAGTTCTTCCCTGTGAGGGTTGTGTGCCCATCTCCCAGCCCAGGTGTGGGTGCTTGCATCAGCCAGGGCAGCCCAGTGTTTCAGCCATCACTAAACAGGACAGGAAGGAGCATGGATGAAAAAATGAGGGGGAGAAAAATCAGCAAAATGCAGCCCTGCTGCCCATTTTGGAGGATGTTTTGCTTTGAGGCCTTGGAGCAGCTTTCACTGGTGTCTCCATGCCTTGTGGCTATTCCCAGGCAGCCCAGGCTGCAGGAATGGCTCCAGAGCTGGCGTCCCACTCCGCCCTGCCCGGCCCTAATTGGCCTGTTTGTTTTGCAATAAGTGATTCCTGCCTGTCTTGGGGTGGATTGTTTTTCACACCATTAAATGAAGTTCTGCTGTATTGATCCCTGTTTTTCCAATTTGAAGCCTGAAAAGTGATGAAGACATTTTCTTGTTTTCTCATGTACTTTTCCCTCAGTTCATTTAGGTGACCTGTCTTTAGTTCCTTGCTCTGCTCGCTGTAATTGCTTCTTCAGAGTAATGTTACACCGTGAGCTTGGCACTGCAGCCAGGGGATGGCTTTGTGGGAGTGATAAGGACAGTGGAACAGAACAGCATTTGACTCTGATAAGGGCAGGAGAACAGCACAGCCTTGGAGAAACAGATAAAGGATGTAAGTTAGGCAAACCGAAGCCATGCAAAACGCAAGCAGGAGGCCAGCCCAGCTCTGCAAGGCTGACAGAGCAGGAGCTGGGCACAATAATGATGATCTCGTGCTTACTGAAAAGCAGGGACTGAGGAACAGCCACCTGAAAAGGACACCGGACGGGGAAAAGCAACCCCAAAGAGCCACATCCGGATTTCTGCTAAAAGGGGGTGTGGCTATGCAAAATAGAATAATTGCATATGCATTGAGTAAGGGGCGGTGCTCATGAATATGTAATAAGGGTATAGGATAAAAAAGCTGTTACCGGGCACTGCATCAGAGGAAGGCTTTTCCTTTGAATATCTTCTGATCTAAACAGGTGGGAAGTGTGGGGAGATGGAGCTTTGGGGGGCAGGATCTGCCTTTTGTGGCATCTGCTGTCATGAGGTCCCTGCTCCTTTGGCCTTCCCAAGAGTTGTCCCAAACCCAAGTTATATATCGACAATAAGTAGGAAAAGGGATGCAGTACAAAAATTAACTTGTGCCAATGTATTGTTCCCAGCATAACAAAAAAAGTCCAACATACAGTTTGAGAATGTGAAGCCATGTAGACAACTGGGCAAATCTTGGGAATAAAATCCACTGGACCTTAATGAGTTGGTACATTATAAGAGGGTGATGCACTAGACATAGAAAACAACAGAAGAAGTACAAAAACGGAAGGTTCAATAATTTCCTTTTTTTTCCTCCCCAAATCCTTGGTAAAAAGCTAAAAAATTAGGAAAGGTGGTAATTTGCAGAAATGTTCAAATCTGCTCATTGCCCGAGAGATTGGATTTAGAATTTTAAATTTTTTTTTATTGTAAACTACCTTATGACAATTGGTGATAAAAGAGCTGAGCTTTTCGAAAATCCATTTTAATAAAACACCGTATGACCTCATAGATATGCATAGGATTTAGAAATAACATGGATTTTAATGAAGGTACTTGAAAGGTATGGTGCCATATTGCAATTTTATGGAAGATCTTAGATTAATGAAATTAAACATGAACTGCATTGTTTAGATGATGAACTTAAGGTCATATCTGCAGCATTTGAAAGAGAAACCTTGAGTGGAGGGTGTAGAATCATTGATTTAGACCCTGGTAGACAGCTGAATAGCAAGCACTGAAGCATGAAGGTAAATTCCCATATTTCATTGTTAGAAGGTTAGCTGGTGGCTGCCAGCTTTTCAGTGATAATCACCAACCAATTCCACCCTGTTTCAAAAAAGATTTTGCCTTTGTGTGCTAAGACACTTTTAAAAACCATTACTGTTCAAAGCAGGGGCACCGTGTTTAAAGAGAAGCTATTTCTGCAAAATGCAGGATGGCAATGAGTTGATGCTGTCCTTGGATAGTGATGCTATTAAGTTCATTAGGATCATCATCCATTTAAAATGCTTATTAGGAGAATCACCACTGTTTTGGTGGCGACGCCAGAGGTGCCTCCTCCTGAAACCCACAGTGATGTGTCACCAGTGATTAGCTCTCTTGCTTCCTTTAATTTTTGGTGAGACAAGGGCCCTTTCAGGTTTAAGTCCTGTCTCCATCCTCAGACACACGCAGGGAATAAATGCACGAACATGCACGTGTCTTAAACTAATGGACATGAATTTGTACAACAGGAAAATTGCAAGGAACGAAATCCTCCGGCCTTAAGAATAAGTGATAATGGAATGATACTGCCAATTACTGCTGGAGAACAGTGTTGTCACAGGGAACAGCTCCTGGAGATGGAAGGATGAGGGGCGGAGAAAAGATTCCCCTTTGACAGTTTGCTGTTAAAGGGAATTTGTCGAGGATGTTAAAATTAGATCTAACTGGGCCAGATCCTCAGATGACATAAATCAGCCTGTAGACTTCAAACCCCGATCTGGCCACATGCTCCTCTTTGTTCTTTTTCCAATCTTTGTTATCTGCATCCTAACCCTGCCTGGGTGCTGTTCAAGTCCCATTCTTTTCATGCTGTCCCAGCCCTGCTGATTGGGAATATTGTAATATTTACAGGGAGCATTTAGCTCCTGGAGTGGCCTGCTGGGGGGTGCAGGGCTCTAGCTGGGGACCAGACAGAGCAAACCTGAAAAAGATGCTCTCAGATGGGAACTGAGGCTTCGGTACCTAATGTACTTCCTTGTATGTTCTTTTCCAGCCTGAATTTTTGGCAAGCTAAGCTAAACTCTGCTGCGTCGTGAAACCGTGTGAAAGCTGCCAGTAAGGAAATTAAGTAAGAAATAGTGTTAGATAATGGTTGTAAATGCATTATGATCACTCTTTTCATTAGAAACTTCCTTGTTTTCTCCCTGGTGTATACCACAAACAGCTTGCACATGATTTATCTGTGTGTGCTTGGGAAGGAGAGGCAAGGGGAATAAAGTCTTTGCCATGAGATGTTTTAAAAGGCAGTTGGGACACTTAGAGACATGATGCTTATTAAAATAAATGGAAGCTGCATGTCTAAATCCCCTGGTCATCCTTGGAAGCCTTGTCCTTAATGTTTTATCTCGCAGTGGTTTCCAAAAGCCAGGATTGCACATCCCATTTCCAGGGTGTATCTCAGGGCAACTGGACAGCAAAGCTGGGATCCTGCAGGGCCCAAGCCCAGCTCATGCCATGGTATAAAGCTTTGAAATGGGCAGAGCATTTTCTGGGAAACTCTCTAAAGAAAAACAAGTCCAAGTCCCACAGAAGTTAAGGGAATGTGGCTCCCCTCTCCCATTTCCAGAGGTTCCTGCTCTGTGCAGCTCTTGGGATTGGACAGACTCCCCCTGGTGTGCCCAGTTCTGCAGAGCTGATTTGCTGAGCTTTTAATAGATTCATAACTTCCCACCCTGTTGTAAATCTTCCGACAAATATTTTTTAATTTTTAAAAGAAAGAACTATTGGCATGGGCCACTTTGGAAATGCTGGCCCATTAAGCCTAAACAGGGAAGTTAGGGCATGTTAAATATCAATTGATTATAAAACCCGTATTAATTGACGTTAAGCAGCCCCGCTAATGGAGAGGAGCTCATTACATAGCAGTTAACCCTCAATGTATATATATTAAATAATCAATTAGTATTTATTTAACATACAATAACCTCCCTATTAGAGCTAAATTAAAAGCCTCTTTACAGAGGCCTTGCAGAAAGCCCTGCTCTGTGCTAACCTGGAGCCAGGAATTTGCATTAAGAGCTTCAATCTTTGTTACCTCTGGTTCCCTCAGGATGATTTTAAGACGTTCAGTGAAGGAGTAAAGGGGCTGTGTTTGTGACAGTCTCTTGGCCCTGCTGGGGAGGGGGTCAGTGCCCAAAAGTTGGTGAGCTGCTGCCCATGTGGTCGCAAAAAGATGCAGAGACCTGGCTGGTGATGGGTGAGAGGAAAACAGAGGGATTTGCGCTCAAGTAAAAGACCTTTTAAGTAGAAGAAAAGTATTTTCAAATGGAAAAAGAAAGGAGAATGAGCGGAGAGACAGGCAGACAGCAAGACAAGATAAAAGCAAAGAAGTGGCATGGTTGGGTAATAGAAAAAGGACAAACTCGGGAACTCGGAAAAGGAATAGTTGAAATAAATTGCCCAAAATGAGTCGCTCCTGTGTTACCTCCTGAGCTGCCATTTATATCTGTGTGGTGTATTGAATATTAGCAAGTGGATTCACTCCCATCTCTCTCTGGCCTGAGGTGTGACAAGGAGGGGGATAGAAGGGAGCTCTGCTGTTTTCCTTGGAGCCTGGGTGAGTTTTATATTGGGGTCTAATAGGCCCAGACCCTATTTGGAGCTGAATTACCTCACACGCCTATGCAATAATCTCTTTTCTGGTGGGGGGAAGCTGGGAAATCAAGCAGCTTCTCCAAAAGTCAATTCTGGTACTCAAAATGGAGCTAGCTCAAGAAATTGTCATTGATCCACTTCTGAACTTGGAGCAAATTTCCATAAAAATAATCAGATCCTCTCAGCTGCAGAAGTTTTAATGCCATGTGTTTCACTGGGTGGGATGGGCAGGCTGGGAGAACAGGAGCTGAGCAGTGATTTGGGTTCATTTTCCTCCTCCTCCCTGTACCAGTTCTGAACAGGGAGTTATAGGGTGAGGGGGATGGGAGACCACGCCTTGGCTGCTCTCTTTGCAACTTCTTGGCAAAAGGGAGTAAAACACAGCAAGTTGTTTGGTCTGATCCTTAGTGGATGAAAACTGGAGCAGTCCTTAGTAGGGCTTTAAAAAGCCTGATTAATTTAGGCTCCTGGGAATGTGGCTTGGCTGAAAACCCCTTGGAAGCTCAGAGAAGCTCTGACAGTGGGGCAGCCAGGTCCAGGCTGGAGCAGGTAATGACAGCTCCATCTCAGAGGTGTGAAGCAGAGCAGGGAGCCTGTGGAGCAGCCCTGATGGTATGGAGGGTTTCAGACATGTGTGAAAGCCCCTCTCCCCTGACTGCCCCTCCTCCAGAGGGAGAGGGAGAATCCTGTGGCAAAGGGAGACAAGGAGATCTGGGCCTGACAGAGATGGGGCAGAAACAGGTAAATAGCCACGGATTTGAAACGTCAGCAGGCAGAGTTTAATGAAGGGATAAGCAAAATAAAACTGGAGATGAGTGCCAATACTGTCTGAAGGGTAATAACGAAGCTGATGGAAAAATTGCTTTAACCATTTTGGATCCCTGGGAAGACCGGAATGTAATTTTACTGCGAAAATGTAATCATATTTCAGGCTTTTCAGCCCTGCCAAGGAGTGCAAGGCACGCACACATCAACGCCTGCTCCTCCCAAAACTCGGGAGGACTTTGCTGCTTGCTGCTCACTATGGCAGAGAGAGACCTTCGAGGTCTTTTTCCTCCAAGGACAGCACCAGCTGTTTGAGCAAGTGATGGTCACCTGTATTCACAGGTATATGATGTATTTGTAGCACTTGCAATAAATTACTTCTTTTTCCCCTTACAGCTTCTGGAAACATTCCCAGAGGCTGGCCTATTCATCAGGACTGTTACATTTCTGCTGCTGCAAGGAGGGAAGTACCTTTTTCTCTTCCTCTTTATTAGCATGTGCCATGGTGTGAGGCGCTGCGCCGGGGAGGGAACCCCGCCGTGAGCAGCACTGGGTAAACACAGCCGAGGTGACAGTGACAGTCCCCATCACAGAGTGTTAGCAATTCAAACAGCCACGTCAGTCAAGGAATCCGAGAGAAGGGAAAGCCAAAGGAAGAATGTGACAGTTTGCAAACACTCGGTTGCACGCTTTTGTCGTAGGTGTGTTCATCCTGGAAGTGTCTTGGAGGAAATGCAAATGAATTTTGTGCTGGACCAGTCTGTGTGCAAGTGAGGACTGGTGGAGCTTTGTTAGGTGTGTAGAAATTTCTTCCTCTTGTAGATTGAGGTAACCAAAAGGCTTTTGGAAAATTTCAGAAAATTACCCAAGGCCAGCTTACTAACCTATTAAAAATATGCAGAAGAAAGTAGTAAAGCAGGAACCGTGGTGCAAAAACAAACCCCAAAACTGCACCAAGCAAAACCTGATTATTTTCCATGGTAAAATTTTGGGGTGGTTGAAATGTATTGACGTTTCCTAAAATCACCAATTTAATCCCTCCACACCGGAACAGAAACATCAAACCTAATAAATGTAGGAAATTAGACTAAAGATTTTCTATTACTCCAAGATTTTGCCTCAGAGAAATGATAACACAGATGGAATTTCCTTGGGAAAGAACTGAGTAAAGGATGCTGAGGAATTATTTTAGTTAAACTGACTGCAGTGCTAAAAATGAATCTTGGAGTGGGACAGTAAAGAAACTCATACTAGAATATTAATTCTGCTTCAAATCATCCAAGGCATTCAGTCACTGAAGTCAGGAGTGAATTCAGTCTGTCTGGTTTCCAGAGGCTTTGGGGAGGCCTTGCCAATACTATTCTTTCCTGCTGGATTTGTGTGCAACTCTTCAAAGTTATTAGCGGAAATAATTTCCTCTCTGGAGAGAGAAGCAGCCGCCTCTGTCCTGCTGGTCTGTCTCTGCTGTGGATTGCTCCCTCGCACATCACATCTCCCCTCAGTCCTGGGAGGCAGCTGTGCCTGCAGGGTGTTGTTCAGCCCTTTACCCAATTATCCAGGCACAGAACACCCATCCCAAGCTAATCAGGAAGGACAATCTTCTCTGGGTGAAAACACTCTCTGAGGACTCACCTCTGACGCGGCGCCTTCAAGGAATGAAACCGCTAATTATAGGAGAGGAGTGTTTGCATGACATGCACGATGTTAAGAGCAGAAAGGGAGATCCCACGGCTGAGACCCCAGGTCTCAAAGCCATCCCACGGCTTTGCTGTGCTGTTTGACCCCTTACCTGTCTCAGGTTCTCAGGGAGACCGGCCCACCCCCACAGGCAGCCTGTGTTCTCTGCGTAAGACTCCCCTCTGTGAAAATCCCAATCTAAACACGAGTGTGCAGACCTTTATTGAGTGCAAGTAACTTCCATCTGTAAGGAATAAGTAATTCCTATCTGCAAGGAAAAAATCCCCATCTAAACACGAGCGTGCAGACCTTTATCGAGTGCAAGTAACTTCTATCTATATGGAATAAAGAATTCCTATCTGCAAGGAATAGGTTATTCCTTCTGTACCCCATTGCAAACCCTCAGCCTGCAGGCACCAGGGCAGAGTAAAATGGTGATTTTAGTTGGACCATCTCTCATGATTTCTGGCCCTCCATCTCCATCCATGGAGGGGTGGCTGGCAGTGCACGGCCCCGCTGATTTCAGCCCTCCAGAAGTGTCGGAGCTGCCTCACAGCACTTGCCCATAAACTGAGCAGCCCAAGGAAGATGTTGCCTGTTTTCTGAAGGACAGGATGAAATCACCCCACATATGTCCTCTATCTATTGCCTCTCTGGGCAGGGAAAACATAAACGCCTTTCCCACCATTTTATTTATTGGCTTTTCCCTGTTTCCTGGGAAAATGCCGTTTTTCAGTACTTTTGTGTGTGCGTGTGAGCCTGTGTGGGGTAGGCGTGCGTGTGTGTGTTTAGGAGGTTAAAAAAAATTTCTTGCTGTCAGCAAGTGATGTTACAAACCTGCTCTGACAAGGCTGGTTGTATATTTACAGTTGGTGAGAGCGAAGGCTTCATCAATCTTCACGCTTTGAAAGGGACAGGCCCGCTCCCATGAGCACCTGCTCCGGGAGAACAGCTGAACTGTGACTTTCCAGGGAGCTGGCTGTAAATTTTAGCCATTCCCCCCGCAGCCCACGCATGCTTGAGCTCTTTAACCTTCCCAGGCTGGCAGGAGTCCCAGCAATCAGTTTAGTGCAAAGACTGGGGTTCTTTTTAATTAACCTTTTGTTTCCCGCTGCAGGTGTTTCAAAGTTTCTTCATGTTAAAAAGGAAGAGGGAGGGGGAAAAAAATTGTTTGCAGAGGTGCATCCAGTTTTTCCACGCTTGGCGATCAAATGGGATCAGCCTTTCTCGTGTTTCCCCTCCGCATTCACCTCTTGGATGTGTGTCTGAGCCAGCATCCGCTGGGAACTGGCAGCAAGGTTTCATTTTGGGCACCTGCAGAAAGTATTCCTGGGAGAAAAGGGAAGTATTGCCCTGTTTGATCAATAGAATTATTAGCAGGACAAGGACCTGTTGTACCGCTAAAAAAAAATTCATGTGTGGAAATTTATCACAAGGAAAAAAAAATGTATTCGAGCCCCACTTAAAACAATAAAACATATCTTTGAGGGAAAGTTTCAGACTTTCCTGTATAAAGGAATAATGGATTCTATAATTTAATAGGTGCTAAATTTGGTGAGGAGTGCCAGCAAATCCATTTCACATAATGATATTTTATCTCCCTGGGTATGGTCATTTTCATGAATGTCTTTTTATTGGTTCCCTTGTCCCACAAAGTGTCCAAGGTGGTGCTGCTCATCCTCAAACGCCGAGCACACACAGAGGCAGGGATGGCTGGAGAAACCTATTAATAATGGTGACACAAAAAATGGGCAGGAACTGTGTGACAGTTAAATGTGCTCCCTATAAATAAAGAACATTTCTATTTGACCCTCAGGGCTGTGGCTTTTCAGCACTTACTTTTGTAGGAGTTAAGGTGGTCACAGCTATTAAAAACTAGAGATAAGCTGCAAAGAAATTCAGGTGAGGATAACAGGAAAAAAGAAAAGAGGATTTCCAATGAAGATTTCACTGAAAGTTTCAGCTAGGAAAAAAAAAATCTCAAATAGCCCTTGGTGAGGGATTTTGTTTACATAGTCTAGGGCAGTTTGCTTCTTGGAAAAAGGAGTGATTTATTCTCTTAGGTATCTAATTGCAAATTCACAGAGGCAAACCTTTTCCTCATGTATCTCTGCTGAGATGGACGGGAGCATTAGTTACGAAGGTTCACAGATTTTTAGAGCCCTCACAGTGTACATCGTATATAAACTAAAACTCACAGTTATGGTTTCATTCTGGCTGGTACCTTATGCTGACTAGAGGTAGCAACCACAATCTGTGACTGTTATCACAAAAAATAACTGAGTTTAAGGAAAGGGAACTGAGAAATTTTTCTTGAGGGAAAAAGAAGCAAGTTGGAAGAATACAATGGAAGGAAAGGGGAAATATACAGGAGTAGGTTTCAAAGATGCAATATACGGTATTATATATGTGATATATGCACTTGGTATGTAATGGGCCAGAGGAGCTGTGGCTGCCCCATCCCTGGAAGTGCCCAAGGTTAGGCTGGACAGGGCTTGGAGCAAGCTGGGATGGTGGAAGGTGTCCCTGCTGTGGTTCTGTTTCATGGTCAGCACAAGGTCAGCTGCCTTCCCTCCCATGTGCCATATATGTGTGGAATCCAAACTGTGTGAATTTTGCCTTTGAATTCTCCCACCTTGCATGGCTGGCTGCTTGCCTGGGAGATCCGCAGACCTGCCTGCCCAGAGGAACAAGGATGTGCCACCATGTGGTCCTGGAACTGCAAATTCAGAATGAAGCAAGGAGCAAAAGAAATGACAAGATGAGCCGTCATGGGAAATGAAGGGAAAACTGTGAAAATGGTTATAATAAATAATAAGAAATGTAGCATGGGCCAAAGGAATAATAGATCAGCAGTGGGAAGACTCTAAAAGCTGCTGAGAGTTATTGATAGACATTGTGTAAGGAAAAGAACATAAAGAAAGAAACCCCTGACAGTTTTGCCTTCATGTTCACAAAGGCGGGTGGCAGGGCAGATGCCAAAGTGAAAGATAAATATCCTTTTGCATAAAGAAGAAATATTGAAGGAAACTGAGCAGAGGTGACGGAGAAATTAAGAGTGTTAAAAGACCCTGAAAGCATGTGGTCCATGTCAAACACCCTTCAGGATTTTGAGCTAAGTCAGCAAAACATCTGAAAAATCTCTTGAGGGAAATGAGAACCTCACCAAAGACCAATAATGGAGAAATCCTACAAGTGTCAAGTCCAAGGAAGCTTTCCAGAAAGGAAAGGTGGTGGTTTGGAAGAAGGTGACTTGCATGGCCAGGAGGCCAAAGTGTACTTTAATCTGGGGTTGCACTAGAGAAATAGTTAAGAAAAGTTATGAGTTTAATTAAGGAAAACCATCAAGGATTTTAAAAAATTGGGATCTGTGCCAATAAAGGGAGAAGAAAACTGACAGCAGCTTTCTGAGGACTTAATGCAAATCACAAGCCAGGGAAAAGCCAAAAGATATAACTTCTGCTGTGGCAGGAAAGGTTGGATATAACACAGTTGGGAAGTGTAATCTGGATAAAAGTGATGAGTGAGGGACATGAAAGTGGCTGATGGGTTCTTGCCACCATTACCCCTGAGGATGCACTGGCTTATGCTTGGAGAAAGTGTGATGCCAGAGAACTTCAGGATAAAGCGATTATTGAGGTGAATTTAACTAAGAGAAATACAGGGACAAGAGGAAGAGAACAAATACCACAAGGGTTTGAGGGTGCCTGGCTTGGGCGGGGAAGCAGTCAGCAAGCATTCAACCCAAACACCGCTCGGGCAAGTTTCTGTGTTTCTGCAACAAGTTTCTGTGAGAGATTTCTGACACACGCGCACTCCTAATGATATAAAACTCCAAGCATTGCCAAAGTAGGTAAGCGCACGCTGAAGAGCCACCATCAGATGTGCTGTGTCGGACTTTGCGATGTGGGGAGGAGGGCGGGAAGATGGCGGGGCTGTGGGGAAGGCGGAGCTGTGGGGAAGGCGGGAACGCGGGGAAGGCGGGAACGCGGAGAGTCTGTGGGGAAAGAAAGAAGGTGATGGGTTTGTGGGGAAAGTGGGAAAATGGAAAGTCCGTGGTGAGAGTGGGAAGGTGATGGGTCTGTGGGGAAGGCGGGAAAGCGGAGAGACTGTGGAAAAGGCGGGAAGGTGACAGGTCTGTGGGGAAAGTGGAGGATCTGTGGGGAAGGCGGGAAGGTGACAGGTCTGTGGGGAAGGTGGCAGATCTGTGGGGAAGGCGGGAAAGCGGAGGGTCTGTGGGGAAGGCAGGAAGGTGACAGGGCTGTGGGGAAGTGGAAGGTCTGTGGGGAAGGCAGGAAGGTGACAGGTCTGTGGGGAAATGGAGGATCTGTGGGGAAGGCAGGAAGGTGACAGGTCTGTGGGGAAATGGAGGATCTGTGGGGAAGGCAGGAAGGTGATATGTCTGTGGGGAAATGGAGGATCTGTGGGGAAGGCGGGAAAGCGGAGGGTCTGTGGGGAAGGCAGGAAAGCGGAGAGTCTGTGGGGAAGGCAGGAAGGTGACAGGTCTGTGGGGAAGGTGGAGGATCTGTGGGGAAGGCGGGAAGGTGACAGGTCTGTGGGGAAATGGAGGATCTGTGGGGAAGGCAGGAAGGTGACAGGTCTGTGGGGAAAGTGGAGGGTCTGTGGGGAAGGCAGGAAGGTGATATGTCTGTGGGGAAATGGAGGATCTGTGGGGAAGGCGGGAAAGCGGAGGGTCTGTGGGGAAGGCAGGAAAGTGGAGAGACTGTGGGAAAGGCGGGAAGGTGACAGGTCTGTGGGGAAGGTGGAGGATCTGTGGGGAAGGCGGGAAAGCGGAGGGTCTGTGGGGAAGGTGGCAGATCTGTGGGGAAGGCAGGAAGGCGGGAAGGAGGCGAGGGCTGGAGTGTGTGGGCAGGGCGGGAAGGTGACGGGTCCCCGAGCAGAGCGGCCGCCATCCCCTCAGCCGAGCATCCTCCATCCCCGGCTGAGCCGAAGTGGCCGCCGCCCGCCGCTAGAGGCTGCTCCACACTTCATTAAATAAACACAAACAGCAATTAACGCAGGAGATCCCGAACGGGAAGGCTTCGACCTCCCACTTCCCACACATCAGAAAGATGCGGGACATCTCCGAGATCTGATCCCCGCGATGAGTTTTTGATGTAGAGCGGGAGTTCTGCTCCGAGGGGCCAGCAATCCCCGGTGGCTTTTGCCAGGCAGAGCCCTGCAAAAACGCATCTCTACAGGTGCCCTTGTCCTCTCACGGGGAGGTTTATGGAGGTTTTATTTGTGAGGTGGGTTCCTTTGTCTGGCAGGAACAGCCACGTGTGGTGTTGGTTAAGCAGCACCTCAGAAATTCATTCCCTTTTGGAAAAAACCCCAACAAACAGCCCGGGGATGAGACACTCAGGTAGCAGCGGCACCAGTGCCGCACTCACTGTGCCAGGCTCAACACCATCGGTGCTGGATGTTCCCAAAAGTTGCACCAAAAATGCATGTGGTTGTTATTAATCTCGGTGCTGCTGCGAGTGGCTGCTCTCACAAAACAATACACAACTTCATCCAAGCGTGCTGCTGTCGTTGTTGGCCTGGCACCTCGGGCAGCTGCGCCAGGGAAGGTTTTACAGGCTCTGCATCTACAGTAAGTAAATATCAGCATTTTCACCTGCCTCCTTCCTCCTCTTCCCAAAGCTCAGGCTCTATTTCCGTTCCCCCCGCTGCCTTCTTCCACCACTAACTTCATCTTATTAGTTTGCAAAATTATAGCCTTGCTGTAAACCTGGAATTCTGAACTAAGGAGAGCCCCTAGCAGCAACACTTGTATTTTCATTTTGTATTTTTCACCAGTGATGTTGGTCCAGGGTTGGTTTTATTATTACTACTACCTTTTTTAAACACTGCTCTGGAAGGATAAAGCTGGAAAGCCCTATCTATTTCCTGGAAAAGCCAGTTTCTGTCTGTCAGTATCTGTCATGCCGTGTACACTACGATTTAAAAACAGCTACAGCAATGCACAGACCAGGCTAGAGAAGGGATTTCTTTCACTCTAATTCCCATATTCAGTGGCCCACAGTATTTCTTGTTCAGTCCCTGTGCATGGGAAGTCTAAGCAAGAAATAAACATCAAAGAAGTGCTGGTATCCTCTTTTTGCACCCTGGTGTTTTTTTGGAGTGGTCCTCAGCAGGGCCAGGAGTTGGGTCTGGTGATGCTTGTGGGTCCCTTCCAAGTCAGGATATTTTGTGGGTCTATGATTCTATGACAGGGAGATGTAACTGCATCCACACCAAGTGGCTCAGGGTTTGAGGTTGCATCTGGCCACCAGACCCAGGCCTGAGCACGCTGCTCCCGTGCTGGGATGATGCTGACTCCAGTTCCCAGCTTTTCTCCCAGGAATGCTCATGGACAAGGTAGGCCTCACTTGCCCTCTTGGCTAATGGGTGCAGAATGGAGCCCAGGGCTGGTACAGCCAGACAGGCATCCCTTCCTTTCTTCCTTTCTTCCTTTCTTCCTTTCTTCCTTTCTTCCTTTCTTCCTTTCTTCCTTTCTTCCTTTCTTCCTTTCTTCCTTTCTTCCTTTCTTCCTTTCTTCCTTCCTTCCCTGGATGCTGCTTCTGCCCCGTGGAATAATCCCCTTGTCTTCCTTTTCTCTTGTCTGGAAAACCCTCCTGTAGGTTTTACTGGTTTTATAGCTTTTTATGGGGCATGCAGCTCTGGAATTTCATTGCTGCTCCATAATCAATGTTAATTCTCATTTTATGCTTTTAAAAATCTACAAACTCCACTCTTTCAAATTCTGTAAAATGCCATTAGTGTGTCTCAGGATGATCCTGTTTTGTTTACAGATCCCTTGCTATTGTAAGCCTCTGTGTTTTGATGGTACAGTTACCAGAAAATGGATTAAAAATTAAACGAACATATTGCTTTGTTTATTTGTTTTTAATGAAAGCTGTTTTGCAATTAGCTCTTTATTTGATCAAAGATTGCCTCTGAGTTAATTGTGTGGTTTTGCCCAGTCTATGATTCTTCCTGTGAGATAACTGGGTCAAGTTTTGTTTATGTTGTGACCCACATAAACTTCATGGAAAACCACACTTGGTTCTCTTTCCTGGGACCAGAGCAGCAGCACATGGAGATATGCCTGTAAATTAAATTAAAAGCACAACTGTTGTGTAGAGTAATGTGATGTCAGCATGTCTCACTTTTTCAAGAGAATTTTCATCCCCTGCTCCAGCTGCCATACCTCTTTGGGGTACACATTGGGTGAAGGTTACAGGCTTTGGTAGAGGCAAGATGCTGCCCACAAATTGTGTGTGCTGCTTGTTGATATCCCTAACAATGTGTGTGTGCTGGAGAATCTCTGCTTTGGGCTGTCTCAGTTTGGAAACTCTTACAGCCATTTTTTAAGTGCTGTTCCACCTTGTTTTGCAGTGTCGTGCCAAGCTTCAGACTGTTCCTCTTCCAGCCTTCTCCACGTTCGTTTCCATCGTGGGCTCCTTCCTCAGCACACAGCTTTGAAAAGGTGAGAACAACTCCTGAGGCATGGCTGATACCAGCTTTGCCCCAAACACTCATCACTACCAGAGGTCATTACGAGCCCTGCGCTCGTGGGCCTGGTGGGGCCATTGTCAGCAGGGTCACTGTCCAGTGCTGCCCTGGAGACCATCATTTAGAGCCAGTCGTTCCCACAGCAGCTCTGTAGATAAGATTCACAATCTCTGCCAGGAGAGCTCGGCTCTCTATTGGATTGGACAGAGCCACAGAGAAATTGGTGCAGAAGTTTGAAGAGCTGTGCTGAGCAGAGATGGATCTGGCCCTGGGTGTCTCTCTAGGATGTTCCTTTGGCAATTCATAGCAGGTTTTGTCCCCAGTCCTCCGTGCAGTGCCTCTGCCGGGTCCCTCTCCGGGCTCTGCGGTGACGCAGCGAGGGCGTTTTGCAGAGACAATGTCTGGCTTTGCATCCGTGCCTCTTAGGAGACAGTACCTAGGATGCCTCTTTGGCCTGCGTTTCGTATTGTTCCGTGTGAATTACAGGATGTGATGGTTGAAATCTGCTGCCTGGGATCTGGAATGAATTGTTTGCCTTCTCAGGAAGCCTCACGCTTGTCCGTCACCTTCCCCTTTGCACACACACCCCTGTGCGTGCGCTCACACAGACACACGGGGCTGCGCCGTGTGGCAAATTGCTTATACACATGTAAGCAAATATCTTCTCAAATCATCTCTTATCGCCAAGTGGGGTGTGGTGCTTGTTGTTCAAGGGGTTGAGGTTGCCTTTCAATCTGCCAGGGCCAGCCTGACACCAAAAATAAACAGCATAAGCCTGGAACGGTTGTCACAAGGGGCAGAGAGAACTTGTCAGGCAGGAGTGTGTGAGCCGGCAAGATGATAATGTGGCATGACACTTCTGAAATGAGACACCGGTTGCCATGGTGAGGAGTCAGGAGGGACTATCTCTCCAGAGGCTGAAATAAAACATGCTTTAAATGATGTTTGATTAGAATTTAGATCATGTAACTGAGTGGCTGGACCCTTTTTTTTTTTCCCTTCCTTTTTTTCCACCTCTCTTTACTTGTTGTCGTCGTCTTTGGCTGCTGGCAGAGTTCACTTTGGGAAGAAAGGGCTCGGGGTCCGGAGCAGCCCCAGCTGTAACCCCCCTCGCTCCACCACTTCCAGCGTGCTGAGAGGTTACTTAGTTCCATGCCCAGTCAATTATGCTCCTTGCTAACTCTGCTTGCATTTTCCACTTGAGTCCATCATAGTTTAAACCAGTTAAAAATGATTCCCTCTGTTCTGAAAAACAGTTAATCAATAACACCCTGAGAATATTTCTTGCCTTCGTTTTCTTTCCCT
Source organism: Monarcha castaneiventris obscurior (assembly GCA_026261815.1). NCBI lineage: Eukaryota > Metazoa > Chordata > Aves > Passeriformes > Monarchidae > Monarcha > Monarcha castaneiventris. The sequence continues at coordinate 9,681,827 of JAMPIT010000343.1, forward strand.
GACCAGTCTACTCAGGGTATCCGTCACCTCGTTAATATATATTAAAAATGCAGCCCATGAAGGATTATACACAATATCCTTCTTGGACTTTTCATATTAAAGGAGGATGTGAATGTGTGTGTATTTCAGAGTGGTAAAAGGAACCCGAAGCAGAAGGGACTGAGAGAATGCTGCAAAACAATTGTCCTTGTGGTCTTGTAAATGGAATAGGATGTTTAAAAGTAATTTTGGCTTTGTTTGCAGTTTGAATACAGCACAAAACCAAATGTATTTTTCATGTCTCTCCCTGCAGAAATGGACAATGGAAGGGCTGGTTCTGGGGTATGGAGCGTTATAACTCTGTGGTGCTTTTTGGTTGATCACAGTCTTGAAGCAGGTACCCAATATCTGGGAAAATCTGCTGGAAAACAATAGACAGCCAATTTCAGTGCCTGGATGAGGACAAAAACGCTCATCAGAGAAGGACAAACGCACCTAGTTCTAATTCCGACATCACCTGAGGGCAAGTTTAGCTCGTGCTGATGCACACACAGCACCAGGGCTTTGCCAGGTGTCATCTCCAATTGTGGTTGTGAGTGGAAGGTGTTAAAATGCAAGGGATATTTTTTGTGTGGGTGCTGGAGTGAGCTGAGTTTGATGAGTCATTGTTGAGTGCACGTTGGAGAAGTCAATGCAGAGCAGGTGCTGCTGGCAATTTTTGACTGAAAGGCAGAAAAGTCAATCATGGAGACTCCACTACAGCACACACTGCGTGGAGACACTTTGTACAGCAGTAAAATTCCTGGGGAACTGGGAGCAGGGGTGTGTCTATAGCTAATGAGGATGCTGATATACACACATTGCAAATGAGGTTCCCCTTTACCAGCACATTTAAATTGTGCTCATTTGCTTTGGTATTGAAACAGTTACACCAGGACAGCGAACATGTGATTATGCTTTTCTCACCTATTAAAATCCCTATACGAGCCCATGCTGATTAGAGATCCTATTGTGTGTATTTAGGGGGAAAAAAGGCTCTGTAGTGGCTGTGCATGAGACAGAGTGTGTTCTAGGAGTCAGAGGATGCCCTGTAATTTATGAGAGACAAAGAGGTACATTAGATATTGTTAGAATACATAATAATCCCCTGGCAATAATTTATTCGGCTTGCAAGGTTAGGATCTCCATAATTCTTGGTTGCACTCTATTGAAGACTGCTGATGCTGATTATATATTTTTGTGTACATTAGAGGTACCTGTGAATATATGGATACTGTTCTTGCCTCCTGCTACCTCACTACTCACAGAGCTGCCAGTGGGACTATATTGTGTGGTCCATTTGTCTAAATAGTCCAGGCAAGTGCATCAGCTCTATTGGCTTCTTGTCAGTGGTTCTCTGTAACTTTGGGCCATAAAATGATCCTCTGCAGATTTCACCTGCTTTTCTCACACTATTAGGTCCTCCCTGGCTCTGGGGTGACACAAACATGATCAGGAAGTCGTGGGCTTCAACACAACATGCTGTCCCTCTGCAAGTACAGACGAACCAGATATTTGTTCCCCTGGAAATTTTAAACTGGGAACTCAAACCTGATTAATTTGTTGGTGGGATGGGGTGGGGTGCTCTTGACTAAGAGAAGAGTGGAGGAAATGGAAAATTCAAAACTTTCCTTCCCCCCAGAACTCAGTGACTTTTCCTAAAATTTTTGCTCTGAAATCAGTTTATGATTCCACCTGTAAGGTCATTTCCAAGTGATTTATTACCGCCTGACAGTCCACTCCAGGTTTTTTGGTGACACTACACAGGTCTTTTGAGGTTTATGTTCAAATTTAGTGGTGGTCACTGGAGCCAGATGGATGAAAAATACCCATTTCTTCACCACAGTTTCTTGTATTGGCCTCAGGGATTAGAAAAGTAGGTCTTTTATTTAGTTACACTGTCAGCAGCAATTTGTATGTGAGTTCAATTGCTTGGTTTGGAGTTCAAATATTCCAGTCTGAATACAGCTGTGTGGGCTCATAAAGCATCCTGAAATCTGCTCTGCTCCATGCCCCACATCTGCACTGGGGATTGTGGTGGTCACTGCTGGGTGGAAACACAGAGGATGAGATGAAAGGAAAGTCAGGGAAGAAGAGAAACAACAACACAGATCTTCCATGGGTGGGTGTGTTCTGTTCACATCCTCCTTAAGAATCGTGGTAAGGAAGGGGTTAAAACTGTTTAACTATAGGGCTTTTTGTGCATATTAATTGGGCATTGCTCTATTTTATCACTGTGGTGCACTTTGTACAGCAGTTTTAAAAACGCTCTGAGTAACGTTTGCTATGCTTCCTGCAGCCTAATCTGCCAAATAATTTAGGTTATCCATGCCATGGAATTGACTTAACACTGGCGTAGAAATTAGCCCTGAAGTGCTGGAAGATCTCAGAGCTGCTGATTAGGGGTGTCTGATAAAAGCTCAGGCCTATAATGATTTTATACAATGTTTTCATGTGATGGTTCTTCTGGTTTTGAAGGCAGTCAGCATTTTGATCATGGAGATGCACATTTGATCCTCGCCACCAGGAAAGAGCCACTGGAAAAGCCACTCTGGCAGGCTTTGCAAGGCTCCAGTATTAAACAGCAGATCCTTGTAGCAGAGCTGTGCCTGTGGCCTTGAGTCAGGCAAGGTCACTCATCATGGTAGTGGCAGTAAAAGACCTAAAATTTGTTTTTTCCCCCTTCCTGATTTCCTAGGTGGTGCGAGGGCACTGTGGCCTCTCTGCAGTTGGGTGATGTTTGTCTGTTCAATCCACCTCTAGATCTTTGTCTTCTGTTTCAGGGCAATATTCCTTTCCATCAATTCCAGCTTTCTTTTTTTAGTGAATCTGCAGTAAACCTTGATAGTGTGTCTCTTTGAGGGTGCCTGGTTTTTGCATATGCCTGGCTGGAATGTACCCTTCCTGCTGAACCTCAGTGCATCTAATCAACTTCTGTGGTACAGGGTTCCACAGGATAATTAGGAATGAGCAGAGAAGAAGTGATCTGGAAATTATTATATACCTTCTTGAAGGACTTTCTATGGAAGGAGATCTTTTTTTTCTTGAACAGAGCATTAAAATCTACAAGATTCTTCCACGGGGAATTTTCCACGTTTTCTTTTTCCACGCTCTTGTCTTCCTTTCCTTTGGCCAAAGGACATACCATGACATTTGTATGTGCTGTTGCAGCACACAGCTCTTCTGATCCCTCATCAGGTGTCAAATCTTTAATATGATTTCCTACATGTTTGACTAATCAATGCAGAACATCATCATGAAAGATAATTTTACCCTCTGGCACTTCAGGGACAGGATAATGAGGCCTGGTGTTTTCCATTTTTTATTCTTCCACGAGAATCTACATTTTTTAGTCCCAGCTAATTGATTTAAGTTCATGGAGGAAGGTTTTTTTCCCTTTTGCTTCCAGTATCTTGGATATTAATGGATTCTAGTGAGCTGGCAGAGCTGTGTGATCAGTATGTTTAGAGATTCAATATACTGCCATTCTGACCTTTCAGAAGCCAAGGGAAAAACATCAGGCCCAGCATGTTGATCCCACATGAACACTGAAATCTCAGGCAGCTTGGAGCTTCTTGAGCTGCCTGGAGAGAGGGATTTTCTCTGGGAAGGGAGGTCTGCCCTCAAATTGTTTTCCAAACAGGAGGGAACTTGCTCCCACAATGCAGTGAGAAGTGGGAGATTTGAGGCAGAGGTGGAAGGCAGAGGGGTGGAAACAGAGACTTTCAGAAGAGCTGGGCACCCAGGCATTGCCCTGGAGAGCCTGGCACGGTGAGTGATAAACCATGGGGCCTCTGTTCCCCCAGCTCCAGCAGGAAGTCCTTATCCCCTTGCTTTCAGCAGGCTGGGAAGCCTTTTTGGCCAAAAGCTGGTCAGGTACCGCCCTGATCATCTGTGGAGCTGAAGGAATGGGACAAAGCCCTCTCCAGCAGGAGCTGGAGTCCATTCATCTCAGCAAAAATATACCTTAGTCTAAATATCCTTCCCAGAGACAATGGGAATTGGCAAGTAAAAAGCTCTTTTGCTTACTGATATGACTGATCAAACATTTCCCAGCCAGTGATGTTGTCACTGTTGGCCATGGATCCACTAAATCCACTGGATGAGACCCAAAAGGGAGTATATTCCTGCTGCACCATGTACCTGAGGCTCTAAAAATTGTGAGCTAGACATGTTTTTATGAATAATCCGTGTATTTCTTCAGTATTTTACCACCATTAACTAGAGTTATTCCTGTATTATTATTTTTTTTTTAGGGATGGCAGCAGCTTATGACAGATTTGTTTAGGGTTAGCCCTATACATAAATTAAGCGGCAGATAAAATTTAATTTTTCTTATAAGAAAAGCCTATAGCTCCTTAAATTGCTCATTTAACATCACTGAAAAGTAATACTCCACTTTAGAATGGACATCGTATTAACTTTAAAAGGCCTATTTAAAGTGACGGTTGTCAGTGAGTGAAAGCCAGATATGGTAATTTCGAGTTACAAATCAGAGTGAGGAAACTGGAGAATGGACAACCTTGTTAACACAAGCGCGACGGAGGAAGCACCGGGGTCAGAGTGCCAGCACGGAGAGGAATAAAGACACAGCACCAAAAATATGTCCTATAATTAGGGCAGCTGTAAGAGTCAAGGTTGAAGATTCTTCACCATGACATGTCTGATATAGAAAAAGTGATAGCCAAGAGTAATCACTTACAGGCACTGAGCCTTAAAGGAGCAGCACTGTGCTACCCTGGCTGGGGCAGGCGAGCCTGGAAGACAAAGAATGGGGGGCATGGGGTGACTCTGAGCAGTGGAAGTGGGGAAGGGGGTAGGGAGGAGCTGGAAATTTCAAGGGTCAACACTCAAAGGAACCAAAAACTAGAAAAAATTGCTCACTCGGCAGAGAGGTTTCTGATCATGGTGTGGAACAGTGGTGACTCAGAGAGCAGCATGGGTTATGTTGTCATGTTGGGGGGTGTTCTGCGTTTAGATCCGAGTGGATGGGCACAAAATTACCTCTGGGGGGAGGAAGGTGGCAGGAGGAGGCTGGAACAGTGTGTTTGTAAATGGGTGGGCACAGGTACACTGGGCAGTGGGAGAACAGAGCTGGGGAAGGGCCAGTTTGGTGGGCACAGTCACCCAGGAGGCACAGAAAGGACCCAAACTCTGAGCAGCCAGTAATCCGTGGGCACACGTCCCCTTGGAGGGGCAGCAGAACACGGGATGCAAGGATGCTTCCTCCACCCCGGCCTTGCCCAGCGCCAGGTACTCATGGGCACAGAACATGGGGGTCTGGTCCAGGCTCTCCAGGTCAGCCTGCAGAGATCTGCCCCTTCCTTTGGGTAAGCAGGAAAACAGGAGCTGCAGCCAGCGTGCTGCACATTCCACACTTCCTATGGAAACCCTCATGGGCACAGGGCACGGACACTGGAAAGGAGTGGGGAGTTTCCTCAGCATCCTGGCCGAGGGAAGCTGGTGTGACCTGACCTGTGAGGCTTTGGGAAATGATCTTTTGTCCTGGCTGCAATGCTCAGAGGAGCATCCCCAACAGCCAGCTCAGAGTGCAGCAGGGAACAAAGCGACATTTCCATTAGTGAAGAATATCTCGGTGTTCCAGTTTTCTGGGAATCCCTTGGGATCTGTGGAAACCTTTCAGGCTTTCTGCTTCCTCCATGACCCCCTTTGGGTTGTGTAAAAGCCCCAGGAGGCTGTCACAGGAGAAGCCTTCTCTGCTGCTTTTCTGCTGTATTTCCTTGGGGAACGATCCAGTCCAGGCAGTTAATGTGGAGTGACATGGGCACATGCTTTTCCTCCTCAATCCCCACCTCCTCCGTGGGATCCATTTGAAAGGATAAGGAGATTCAGGCTGAACTAAGTGCCTTATCCCCAAACACCCTCTCGACATTAAAGGGTATTCCACGACAACAGCTGTAACGTAACATAACCCCCCTCCAGCTGAGCTCCCCTGTCCTTCATCGGGGAGCTGGAGCAGACACTTGGGGTCTCTGGGAGCTGGGCAGGGCTCACCCTCCGACCCCACATTTCTGAATAACCCACACCACCTCCAGGGGCAAGCCCGTCCCTCACCTAGCCTGGATCCTTCCTCACGGTATTTAAAGGCTGGTAAATAACAAGGATGAGCCCTTCAGAGAAGGACTCTCTGACCTTGCTTTAGGCTACTGCCTCCCACTGCTATCCCAGATCTGGTTACCTGATATCCACTTTCCCCTGCCAGCTCGTAGAGCCAAACCTTTCTTCAAGGGCAGGAGGATCAGCCTGCCCCTGTGGACGTCTCCAGCATCCATCCTTTGATTTGCAGCGTGCTCACCACGGGGTTCAAAGGCTGAAGGGAAGAAGAGCATTTCCTCCACAGAAAAAAACCTGGGAACAGAGTCACTGTGGCACCAGACATGGAGTTTCCTGGCGGATCAAAGGCCAGGAGTCCTTCAGCCCCTTTGTCAGCCAGTTTATTTTGCCTTTGTCTTTGTCAACCTGTACTTGGGGATGCTAATTCGATTTTCCATTGAGAGGTGCGGATATCTATATTATTTTCCTAAAACTCCAGAGAATATTATAAATTTCTTTTTATTGCTTCCAGCCATGTTATTTAAAGTAATTAACCTTAATTTATAAATTTTTATATCAAACTGCCTTTTAACTTTTAGAACTGGCAGGAGAAGTCCATTTCCCAGGGCTCCTAATAGTTCTCCATTTAATCAAAATTCATCCATCAGATTCCAGTGTTAAATCATCTTTTAATTGGGAGTTACATTCTGGTTAATAGTTTTATAATTCGCCGCCTCTAATAGTTTTTACCACAGGGATCTACTCCATTTTTTCTCACTCTATTATTCCTGGTGTTCAGCAGGGACATTTTAAAAACGTTCACTTCCCCTGCCTGTTCTTTGTGATCTCATTAATTCTTGATAGCAAGTTCCCTTTCTCCTCATTACTGGAGCATAACTACCTTTATCACTAGGTGAAACCTTACTCATTTCTACAAGTGCTCTCCAATTTTATTTTTTTTTTCTCCTCTTAAATAAAATAACAATCTGCAATTTATTTCAGAAAATAATATTCTGTGTACTGCGTATGGTCATGGTGCTTGACACTGCAGAGATTTCAGAGTGGAGATTCTTGGGGCAAGAACTTGCTCTACCTTTGTGTTCGCAGTGTTTCTCCCAGCAGGGCCCTGACAGTAGCTGGGTTTTCTAGGAGATATTTCCAATTAAAAATACAAACTACTGATGCTAGTGGCACGAGAAAACCAAGGAACTGATTGACAGGAATGGCAGATCTTTTGGAGGGGATCATTCCATGTGACCCACGTGCCTTTTGCCTGCCCTCATGTTCTGCTGCAAGGGAGGAATTGGGCCTCAGCATTGCCACATCACGTGCTGGTTTTACTCCAGGTGAACTCCACAGTGTAACTGTGAGCCAGGGCCTCACTGATGCAGCTCTGAGCAGTCAGGGCAGTGTTGCATTAGCCTGGGATCCTCCCCAAACCATAAAAACAGCCCAAGGAGAAGTAAATAACCTTGTATATGAGGCAGTAAAGCCAAGCTTGTTGTTTTTTTAAAAAATGCCTAGAATTAGCGTAAAATTAAATTTGAAACCTTAATCCTCCAAGGGCTGATTCTCAATTTGCAGATCCACAAAACCTCTGCAAATTACCCCACCAATCCTACTGACAGTCTTATAGGAATATGTTATATTGACTACCCGAAGTCAGGCTCTGCAAAGGAGAGCACATTGTAAAGTGCTGTTGGAGAGAGTGAGGAAAAACAATCTCCAAAGGTTTATATCTTAGTCCCTTGAACAGTCCCATAGAATCATTTCATATATAATTTTCTGTAAGAAAAATAGGATGGACAAGTGTAAACAGAATTATTATACAATTATAGTGGTCCTTGCAATAACTGTAACACTGTCCACTGTAATTTTTATATCTCCATAAACTACCAGCACTGCAGGATTCCTTTAGCCCTTCTCTCACCCCACGTGGCAGTGTAATAACTTTTCCTAGTTAAAGTATGCATCAGTGCAGTAATTTGATATGACAATGATTACAAAATACTCCAGCAGTTTTAATTGACTAGTGTTGAGATCATATCACCAGCAACAGACAAGATCTTATCTCGTGTATGACTTCCATCCCGCCTGACTGGGACAATATTTATGTTAATAAGGATCGCAGGCATTAGCCAAGTATTAAGTCCTCAGCTGTGCTAACTACATTTAGATGCAAACAATAATTTCACAGACTGCTGGCCACCCTTTCCTACGTGTGTAGTAGTCCTAAATAATTAAATATTTAGGTTTTTGCACAGTACAAAATCTATCGAAGGAGTTGTTCCTCCTGGAACCCAGATTTCAGGATTCCTTGGGAGAAATAGGGCTGTAATTCAGCAGTTAAAAAGTCGCCAAAGCTTGATACTGTATCTGAAGAAATTACCATAAAAATCTGAGGCAGTATTGTGCCTCCTGTATGCAGAGCAGGCAGACTATTACCTCCTCTTTTGTTGCTGCTGCAAACATTTACTTGGAGAGACCTTATTGTCAATGAGTTTTTGACAGAGGTCAAAGTATTTCTGAGTGAAACTGAAAGAGGTCTGGGACTTATATCAGACAGCTGACAGCATCAACAATAGTGTGTTTACTCATCCTGCATGCTGGAAAAATTAATTAAAAGTGTTTGTGAGATGTTGTGAGCTGGCAGAAGCCTCGTATGCTTTTGGTAATGAGGATGCTGGTCTTGTCTGTGGGAGGAGGAAGCCTTGTGAAGGGGCTGGAGTACAAGGAGGAGGCTGAGGGAGCTGGGGCTGTTCAGCCTGAAGAAAGGGAGGCTTCAGGAGGTCCTTGTTGCTCTTTGCAGCTTCCTGAAACGAGGTTGTGGTGAGGGGACTCGGTCTCTCCTCCCAGAGAGAGGATGGCATCCTGACAGGATGACAGGAAATGGCCTGAACTTGCACCAGAGAGGCTTAGATTGGATATCGGGGAAAAAAATTTCCATGGAAAGGATTGTAAAGCTTTGGAACAGAGTGCCCATGGAAGTGTTCAAAAAACATGTGGATGTGTCTGAGTTTCTCTGTCAGCCAATGCCAGCTAACTGAAGCACCTTACAGACTCATCCCCTAAATCCAGACAAATTCAGACAAATCCCAGCAGTGATGCAAATTACAGATTGGTTGGACATTAAAACCAGTGCCTTTGGTTTTGTGAATATATATACACACACTTTTAATGTTTGGCCACTTAAAATATTCATCAAGTATTTTCATTCTGTTGCTCTTCACTAATGCATTTTTAAATGCATTTCTCTCAAATCAGCCCAGTCTCCTCTTTCATGAATCCTTATCTCTGTCCTATGGGCATCTGTATCCCTGCCCTAATGTTCCACTGTACAAGAACTGAGCTGCTCATAACCCTAATCATACAAAAACAGATGATTCATTGCTGAAGTGGATGAAAGGAAGCATTAAGTATTGGCATAAAGGAGAAAAGATAAACTGGTACCAGAAGGTTCATCTCCATTAGCTAAAGTGTTTGGGGACACCACAGAAATAAACCCAGGGTTATAAACATTGCCCTGGATTAGGAACATGGAAGGAAATCTGGGACAATGAACTCCTGGTGCCCTGTTTTGTACAGGGGTCTGCCTGGGTGGCTCCCACTGAGGGATCAGGGCTGGAACATCCTGGGTGCAATTGTGAAGGATTTGGGCTCAGTGTTACACTGTTGGTACCTGCGGGCATTCGCAGCCGTGAAATAACTCAGGAATTACTGAAAGCTAAAAAAACCTCATGGGCTCTTTTGGACTGCAGTCTGCATGTCAGGGATCTTTATCTCTTCCTATCAAGTAAGAAGATTAAGGACCTTCTTTTTGTTTTTTAAGGCAAAATGCAGTTGAATTCGGTGAACTTCAGGAGCTTGGACTTGAGGAGAAGATCAGGTCTTGTAAAACTTCTGACTGAACAAGAAAAAGAGGGAAGCAACCGTACAGAGAAGAACTGCACAGCCGTAGAAGGACATGAGTGAGTTGGAAGGTGATAAATACAGCATTGTTCACCACACTGGTCTCAGATATGAGCTAGGAGACACCATCAGGCCAATACAAGTTATTCTTTGATGCACTCTCAAACCCTGAGGATGGGCCTTCAAGGAGAGGCCAGGGGCTGGGTGGGCAGCAGGGAGGGCCCACACAAAGCTGTTCACACTCATTGTCGTGGGGCCCCCAGATTTGGGTGGCTACCCAGGAAACACAAGAGGATCTGGGGGGGACCAGCTTTCTCCTCCAGCGGGGTGCGGGGTGCCTGTGCCAGGCTGCTGCGATGTGACCTGTTTGGGGTGTGCGTTGGAAAGCTGCTGCCTTGGCTCCGAAGCTCCCACGTGTGGTTCATCCCCCAGGAAAGGTAAGACATTCCTGCTTTCTTCTCTGGGGCTGGGATGTGGAGGAGGTGGGCGAGGATGGGACTGCAGCAGTGTGGTGTTCCTCAGTTCACAGCAGGCTGTATTTGGCTTCTTGTGTTTCTGCCTGGTAAAAAGTGAAGAGTTTTTATGGCTATGATGGTTTGTTCCTCCTTCTCTGGCCTCTGGGGATGTGCCTGGATGTGTGGGGCTGGATGTGTGGGGCTGGCAGCCCTCTGCAGCAGAGTGGTCTCTGTGTCTGGGCCTCCTCTGGAGAAGAGGAACGGGGTGGAGTTTCCAGGTGGAAAGCCTCTGAGTTCAAAACAAATCCGTGGAAGGCAATTTTATTCCCTTCTATCACTCACGTGGTTTCTGAGCAGTGCTTCCCTGGAGCCCATGTCCCAGAGTCCGTGAAATAACAGTCCCTCAGGCACAAATGAGCTGTCCCTGGAGAGCCAGAGAATCGGGCAGTTGGGAAAACAGTCCTGAGCATCCTCTCTCCCCGCCGATGTCGTGTTCAGCTACGTGCTGTGATGTAAGGCAGCCCTAAATTACAAGCAAACAAACACAACCCCCCGTCGTTCCTCATCTCTCTGCTGTGTGGGCAGAAACTCATCTGGTAGCCTGGAACAAAGTGCCGGGGTGGATGGGAGCCAGGGAGGCGGCTCGGACCACTCCTCCTGCGGAGATGCTGCAATTTAGTGAGTCATTAAGAAATAATACGGGGTGTATCGCTCTCTCTTGTTCTCTCCACACACAGTCAAACAGAAAATATGCAACATAATCTCGTGCATTTATTTGGGGTGAGGGATAATGGCCCTCAGAATTAAACACCAGCTGTCTTTAAAGGAAGCAAAACGCTCTGGCCGCCCCTCCTCTGTCCCCTGGCTGACTGCTGTACTTTATGCCAAAAAGTGGCAGTGAAGGGGGGAACCCTTACAGAACTAATTTAGTTAAAATTTACACTCCTTGATTTTGTGCCTCTTCTTTTTCCCTCTTCTAGTTTTGTAGCTATGATGCAGTATTGATCCAAAGATCTATAGGATCGTACCATGGCTGCAGGTGGGTGGCAGAATTGAGGCTAGGCTCCATTTCCATCTGAATGGTGCAGAAAATAATTCCACTTTCCAGCTTTTATTGCTCAGAACATTGCATTTCTCTCATTGCAGTGTATGGGAATTAGCTCTGGAGGAAAGAAATGATTTTTTTTTTCCTCCTCCCTTGATGTAGAGTGGAGCAGAAGGATTCAGGAAGAAGTAATGTAGGAAAGCAGACAGCAAGCTCATTGCTGTTTGAATTAGGTGCTGCTGGATTGCTCTAACGAAATGGGACTGCTCATGCGGGGTTCAAGTGGTGTTTCTGTGCAGGGATGGTCTCCAAACTGCAGATGCCTTGTCTGGCTGGGACAGCTCCCTGCAGCACTGATAAATGAGGGACAGCAGAGCAGGCAGCAGCTCAGCTTTGTTCTAGGGGTCGGTGTGAGAGGATGCACGGTGGAAATCTGGTTCTTTTCTATCCCATCCTGATGCAAAGGCTGAGGAGAGCAGCTGAAATGATGAGCCAGCCTGGACTGGTGGAGTTGCCAGAGTTCATTCAGTTTGCTGTGTGAATTTAGTGCATCAGAAGGAGTTTCCCTGCCAGAGAAGTAGGCTGCCACCTGTTCATCAACTTGGCCACCTTAAACTCATGCCTCTGGTATTGCATCCTGCTAGAAGAGTTTTCCACTGTTATTTCCTGCTAGAGGGGCAGGAAGGAGAAGTTCAGTAACGTGCCAAGGAAATACTGCTGTCTGTGCACCCAGGGAAGAAAGTCACTGGGCAAAGACTTCCAGAATCCAGTGGCATACACCAATAAACACAGCTCAGAAATTGTTACCAGCATGCTATGACTGGTTTCAGAAGCACGGGTCTTGGGAACTCCATGTCAGTGCCAGTGTCTCAGGCAGGAGTCGAGGGGAAGTAAAAAATAATCTACAAGGGTTTGGGATAATTTATGAATGTTCCTGTAACGCTGCAACGTGCAAGATGCTAAATGTTTCTCATACCAGAGAGGTGCTCTCAGGAGAATACCTGTCCTCATGAAGCATTTACTTCTAACACAGAATAGATGCTGCAGCAGCCTGGTGTCACTTCAGTCACGACACTTTACATGACAGCAGTGGGATTTTGCAGCCCTGCTCACCCAGCTGCTCCCACCCACGAGGCTGTGCCTGGGCAAGTCTCTGAGGGTGCTGATCTCATTAGCACCCTGAGCAGTGCCTGCTTGCCTCAGAGGCTTTGAAATGTGCTCGGGCTCGGGCCACAGGATTTGTGCTTCCTGTCAATGACAAGTGGAGCAAATATTGACAGTGCTCTCAGAGACTCCAGTTACTATTGCTCTTGTTAATTCAGGGCAAAATTTATCCTCGTGCCACAGGCCTGTGTTAGTCTGTGCTGTTGAAACAACTGGACTGCCCGCTCCCATTTTTTGCTGTGTGGGTAATTTAGGGAATAAGTGAAAGATCTGAAAATACTAAGGGTGTGTTTGGTCATCTGTGGGGTTTTTTTTACTTTTTTATCCCCATGCTCTTCTTTTCTGTTTCTAACCTCGTGTGTGCAAAGGTAGAACATGTGTTAACGTTACTTCATCTTGGGAGAGGGGGGAGATGGAAATACAGAGAGCAAAATAGTAATTTTCCTCCTGAAGCTGGTGAACTTTTGGGTAATACCCTGAACATCTATCACTTTTAAAGACTCCTACATTTAAAGAAGGAAAAAACCCTGTAAAAAACAGACATGGAAGAAACCTGGATTAAACTGTCACTCATTCACAATCTATCCAGGAAACTCATCCATGCCCCTACAGGTAGCTAGTTATCCCATCAGGAATTTCATATTCTTGTCTGAATCCTGGAACACAAATTGCTCCAGCGCTATGGGTCTGCCTTGATTAGGGTCTGCTGACACAGATGTCCCCAGCATGTGTTCCTAAAAAGCCTGCTCAAATAACTGCTTCTTTCCCCAAAGGGATCAAAGGTTGAGATGGTCTTTCCAGAGCTTTAGCCAGGCTCTGCAAAGCATCTGCAAAGTTTAATCCCTTAACCTTTCCTTCCCTCCCTCCTTGTCTTTTTTTTTTTTTTTAGGATGGTATAAATGGAGTTTAAGGGTTTATATTTTTTTTTTCTCTATAAAAACAGCTATTACTTGTGAAGAACCCGTGGAAAAGAAAGTGTGGCCTTGCTTTTTAGCCAAGAAACAGTTAGGTTTTGGCTGTTCTGTCAAGGATAAAGCCCAGAATGCCTCTGTACACTTGTGCAAATATCTGATGTTGACATCTTTTGCCAGCTGCTGTTGTGGCTTCTTTTTCTGTGATGAACCAAATCCTCTCGTGATGTGGCCTCTGAGCACCATTATAATTAAAAGAATTAAAATTCAATTTGAGCTATTGTCGTTACACAATGCAAAGTTCAACACCACTGAAGGTTGATTTTATTGATTCCGTATTGGGCACTCCATGGAAATCAGTTACCTTGACACAAACATGGTATTGGCAGTAGAAGGCACAAATGGTCCAGCTCCAGCCCTTGCTCACTCTAATTTACTGTTAGCAGCACCTTTCACAGTTGAGGCAGCATTTCTATCTTAAAACATGTTATTTCAACATCACTTTGGTCCTGGAATTATCTCCAGCTTAAATAGCAATATAAGATTTACAGCCTTGGCAGAAAAATATATGTATGAGAGTTAAATGCTACAAAGCTTGTTAAAATTGCAGCTGTCAGTGGCAGCAAGGAACCCTGTTCTTCCTGAGGGCTCACGTGGTTGCCTGGCTTTTTTTTGCCCCTTGCAGTCCTACTGTTCGGGCCTGCATATATCTATTTTCTTTATTTATTTTAAACCACAGACACAAAGTTTATCTGAATTTTTCCAAATCTGTTTCATTAAGAAACAACCAACTGTCACCATCAACTGTCTCTCTATTCAACACAATTATTTCCAAGAGACTGGATATTGACTTGGAATCAGCTCCTCTGAGTGTGAGATGCTTTTAAGCCCTGATGAGAATTGTTCCTGCTCTCTGAAACCACTCCTCTCAGCGGAGCAGCTGCAGCTCCTGCTCGATGCAGCAACGGTCCCCTCAAACATGACAGGGGCTGGGCACTGGGAAGGTTAAAGCTGCTGTGATAGGGCTGTGAAGAAACCTCTCTGGAAGGTAGGGAGGCACCTGGACAACAAGACCATGGGAAAGGTCCCTCTTTGGAGCCATCTTTTCCGATCTTTTACATCGGCGTTCTCAGTTTGGTGCAGAGGCATAAACTCTGCTTTTCCCTCGAGTGCCTCTTGCCTCAGAGCTGCGTTGTGGCGCAGTTAAGGGCTGATAATGACCGAGGGGTGAATGGAGATGGGAGAGGATTCCTGGACAGCTCCCTTGCCTCCATGGGAGGCTCCATCCCCCTGTCCATGCACTGGATCAGGAATCAAGGAGCAGCTTGTAAGACTGAACCCCAATATGAGAGACACCAGAAGCTGCGGTCTGTGTGTGCCTGAGCTCTCTCTCCAGATGTGTCACCTGTCCTGTTGCACTGGTTTCCAGTCCTGGAGTCTCGTGCATTGTCCTGTCGTGATGACACCAAAACGTCCAGGCCTTGTCCTCCCTTCGGTGGGAGCTTCCCTTGTGGAGGAGCCAAGGGATGACGAAGGCGTTGGTGTCTGAACGCTGTAAATCTGGTTCCTGCCTCCGCAGGCGCGTGGGGTCTGCACGGATCCGCACGGCTTTTCTGGAGGGGCTGAGAAGCGGCGCCGCTGGGATGGTGCTGACCCAGGGGCGGGGCAGGGACAGCCCAGCCTGGGGCTGTTCGCACCGCGTTCAGCGCATCCCGAGCTGCGGCTGCTCTTCGGGGGAGGAAAAAGCTCTTTGGGAAGGAGAACTGTTGCTGGTTGTTTTGACAGAAGTCGCAAACTGCCTGGGAAGACCTTGTCTGCACGTTCTGTGACTGCTGCTCAGCTTATAGCTACCTCATTAGCAAGGAGACACCTAATTAGCGAGGCAGGCTGTTAATTATGTGTGTACTGTGTTAGCTTTAAAAATGCTTTTAGATGTTAAATATTTTAGTGATAAAGAGTGGCCGCTAAATTATTTTCTTTCTGTATGGATTTCTTTCCTCTGTCAGAAGGGAACAAATCACGCACTGCTGTAACCACCACAGGCTGGGGAAAACCAACTGGATTTCTTCTGGTGGAGTTGGCACTAATGAACAGAAATAATTTTTTGAAATAAGATAAAATGGCAAGGACTTGGTAAGGTTAATAAGATAGTGGAACACCCGTGTGTCCAATCAGTCTTGATAGGAGAACAAAAGCTACATGTTTGCTAAAATAACTTTAAAAACAAGTAACATTGACTTTCCACACCTAGTGGAGACCAAATTTTCACTTGCCTGCATGCCTGCTCTCCCGGCATGCTCGGACCTGTCACCGTTCCGGCTCTCCCCAGGACAGTGTGACTTTGATTTTTGACTGCTGGGCAATCTTTTTCATCAGATGGAGCTGGATTGCAAGGTGGAAATTAGGTGTCCCTGCATCTTCCCACTCTTCCAGCTCACATGAAAATTTTGTGTCGAGGACATGGATCCACTTCCTACCGGCCCCACCGCATGAGGCTTTGATTAGCAATTATTTCTGAGATATTAAAAAACACAATAGATGTTGCAGGGCTCTGGATTTTCAATTAGGATTAAGGGAAGGGAAGGGCTGTGGTCACAACTCGATAGTTGTTTCTCCATGTCAGAATGTGAGTTATTGGCACTGCCTTATGATCATGTGTGCTCATGTACCAACACTTTTGTGTGTTAACTGTGTCTCTTTGCATCGATTCATTGAATTCTGACTCTCATTCTTTTTTTTTTTGGTGGGGGGATGGAATAAACTAAGGCAGACAGCACAGAGTGCTTTGTTCTTGATCTCTTAGCAATGTGTCTTTACCCTCACCCTGCTCCTCCCTTCTGTATGTGAAGTGGGATAAAAAAAACCAAAAAACTTTTGATTTAGCTTTAGAGAGGAATGAAACCACTTCAGCCATTACTGAGTAAAACTCAGATGGGACCTCTGACCTGCAGGACTATTATACCTTTTGGCTGATGCCTTGCAGATGCATTGCAAACATGCCACAAATGGCAGTGCCCTGGTGACAGGACGTCAAATGGTGCATTTCCCAAAAGCTGCTGGCATTGGGTTCTTGAAAAACTTCTTAGGAACACATTCTGGAGCTGAGCTAATCCAGAATACTGAAACACTGCACAGCCAAAGACGTGCATTGCCTCTAGCTGTCAAATGACTGAGAATTATAAACAGAAATAGAAACCAATACCTGGAAGTACAGCAGTCAGGAATGAGACAGAAGTGCAGAGGAATCTCAGAGGAGATGCACAGCTTCTGGGGGACAGAGCAGGTACCCCACTGTGTGCAGCTGTGAGGGCTCCTAGAGCTCTCCTGAAACAGTTCTTCAGACACAGATCAGGCACAGTGGGGTGATATCTTTAAAGTAAGTGTCCACTCTAATATTTCAAAAGGGCCCTTGGGTAAGGCAAAATAAACCTCTCTGTGCACAGTTTGTCTTGGGGTGAAGCTAGAGGCAAAGAAGAAATATTTGGGGCTTCTACCACTGATTGCACTATGGGTTTAAATTCCTATTTGATAGTCAATAAAGACAAATTACACTCCAAAATAGGCTCTGTAGAGGAGTGAGCTGGCAGTTTGCAGAAGGGGGTGTGCGGGATCTTAACGTGCAGTCGCTTGTAAAGGCTGGGGAAAAAAATTTTCAACTGCACATTATCTGAGTGAGCTTCCATATTTTACCATGACACCGACTCCGAGACTCATTTCCCTGGGTTAAGTAGTGTGGGGTGAAGTATCTGCCTCCGTGCCTCTCCCGATCCATCTGCTGCGGGATCCTGGGCATTTAACCTGGAGCGCCTGCTGATGTATGACCAAATCAGAGAAAAGAGGCCGCGCTGTTTAACCCTCTCCCTTTGTAGCTGCACTTAATGAATGTCACACAGGCCCACTATAGAAATGATGGAACATCCATTCTGGCAGCAGGAACAGAGCCCACCGTGCAATGATATGGTGAAACATGCTGAAAATATTCACAGGAGCCCGGGAACATAAACCCATGATTATTTTTTTCCCTTAAATCTCAATATTTTAGCCAGTTTCTCCCCCCACATAGTAAAAGTGCGGTTCTAAACAACATCTACTTCTTTTGAGGGGAAGAGAACTCTATTTTCTTTCTAATGTGGCTGTACCAAAATTGCTAAATTGTGCTAACCAAAATGTAATTATGTTGTCAGTGCAGGTCTTTTTGTCTTTCTAAAAAATGTCTTATAAATAAGATCCCAGATCTTAATGACTACATCCAGTAATTCCTGGGCTAAATTCAAAGGTGATAAAAGTAGGGCTATGCCTTTTTTAGCATATTTCTTCATGTGCAGGTATGCTGTCTGCTGGCCCAGTTCTTCTCCCCTCACTCGTGGGGAGTCTCAGGTGGATTTTAAGAAAATTCACTCCTTGCTGAAAAGTTTTTGCTCAACATCTTGGAGGCAGCGTGAGTGAGCTATGAGTGAACAGGAGGAGTTTGTAGCTGCAAAGCTCCTCGTGCCATGAACTGGAAGAGTTTCATCCTCATTCCTTGCATGCATCTTTTTCCCCTGACCTGTCTTTTTCACCTTTTTGGAATATAGTCTATGCTTTGCTTCTTCTCACCTCTAAACCTTGCACCAGATTTCTTTCTTTTGGGCTTCATTCAGGGAGAGAAAAGAGAGTTCATTTTATGACTGTACAAAACCTCCTTCAGTGGCTTCAATTTCCCTAAACCACCATCATTCATCAGCCTAATTTAAAAATAAATAAATCGGGTTTTTTGTTGCTTTGGAAGAAGAATATAAATTTGAAAAGCTGGTGGCTAATTACTTCTGTGAGACTCAGCTTCATGCTGGCAGCAAATGCCTGTCAACTGTTCTGTCAAAGACTCGTGTAATTGTCTGCATGTCCCTGTTAGAGGATGCTGTGTTCCAGGGAAGCGTTTTCGTGGAATTGCTCCCCAAATAAGGACACCAGCACCCCTGGGTGCCTCAGAGTGCTTTCCTAGTTGATGCACTCTCAGTTTACAAAGACTGTGTTCGCACTGGAGCAGGGAGACCAGGAGAAGCTTGGATCTCAACCTTTGCTTTTCCAAGATAATCAGCAAACAGTGCATGTGTGTGTGTGTGTGAACACGAGGTATGTAAATAAATGGAGGCAATACTATCTCTGGGACCTTCATTTCACCCAAGCTATTGAATCATCTCATCATAACTGCTTGTTATTAACCAAGTGGCATAATTCCAACTTAAACTTCCCCTTTGTTTACTAGAGACTTGCTGAGGAGCTTGTGCTGAATACTTAATTTTCAACCTTCTAAATGCATGTGTTCATAGAAGGACCAAGCAGTGTTTAACTCAAAGATCGAGAGCTGGGTGTGAACTTCAGCTCTATTTTTAAAAGAAAGTTTCAGGTCTGTGTTTTAACAGAGGAAAAACCTTGTGAGCATGATCCATTTAAATACTGGATGATGAAAAAGGAGGAGGCACAATTTCTAATATTTACACACACTTTAAAGTGCCATTCTTTTAACTTTCACAGATTTTCCTCAGGAAGCACAGGGTTTATAATGTCTGTTTCCCCCAGTCTATCAAATTAATACCATAGCTCCAACTGAACCTTGGTTTCTGTTCCGATGACACTAGGCAGGAACTTGGCCTGTTGGAAATGTACAGTGTCCAAAATACCATTTTTGCCATTGTTACAAATTCCTCCTGACATTAATACAGCACTGAGGGGCCCTGGCTCTTTTGTTGAGTCAAAAAGGGAAAATACCCCAAGTGTGGAGCCTGTAGGAATAGTCCTAGTCAGGTGTTACTCGGAGGAAATGTTTTAGCCTTCCTATTAAATGTCAGGGAGATGAAATAGTGTTTACATGGAGAAGTTTAGGGTATGCAGCCAAGCTTTAAGGGCTGTTAGCCCCTGGAGAACCAATTGCTTTCCCACTGCATGGAATACAGGATAAACAGCCCAGGTGAATGGGCAGGGAGGGAGCCTGGATTTTGGGACCACAAGCTCCTCCTGCTGCCTACAGGCAATTCCATGAGTGCAAAACAGGAGAGGAAAGTATCCCACCCTTTTTCTACAGTGCAGAAGATGTGAAAGCAAGCTGTTAATCACACATGCTGCTGTGCATCTTAATATTTAAAATTAGGATGGAAAGGTGCCTTGGAGGCTGAAGGGCTGTGCTTGGAAAAGCAACAACAGATTTGTGGAGCAGAGTGAGGGCAGGGAAGCTCCTCATGGAACAGGGCTGCTGGCAATTCTCTATGGAAATGAGAAAAGGGTAGTAAAGACACCTCAATAAATTAATTTCGATGCTTAAGTGATGTTGTTAATCCTTTCTGTAAACAGGGCTTTAACAACAAGCTCTACCTGCGCTTTCTGTTTTCAAATGCTCCTCCCTGGCCCTGCCTCTGCCTGGTGCAGAACCACCAACCTGATTAACATATGAAATGAAGCAGAACCCGGTGCTATCCCTGCGCATCGCTGCTTCCTCCTGATGTAGGAGCAACTTCCACATTCCCAGTTGCAGCCATCCTTCACCCTCCTAACCCAGAACACCCGTATTTTCTGTGTCTTGCGCCATGTGACAGAGAACAACCGCAACCTTCAGATTTTGGGTTCTTAGCCTTCCAGAAAAGGATTTTTCTTTGAAAAGTCCTTAACTTTTCGAGTCCCTCACGCCGTGTGTCCTTATCTCCCTGCAGAGTTTTTGTCTCACCCTCTCGCGGCGCAACTCTGCGAGCGCTCAGTGACACACAGAGCCGCTCTCACCCCACCCCGGGCAGCCTTGACAGAACGGGTGCCCCAAGATAAATAGGCACCTTCTGCACAGAGCTGAAAATCGAACCGTCCCCGTGCTCATCTGGAGCTGAATAGATTGTCACAGAGCCTGGGGACAAGGGCAGCGGCGCGGGGGGGACGGGGCCGGTCCCTGTGCGGGGCCAGCGCTCCGGGCCGGGCTGGGGAGCGGCACCCGGCAGAGCCCGAACCCGGCCCAGCCCGAACCCTCCTGGGCCCGGCACACAGAGCCCGGGCTGTGCTCCGGCCATCTGGGGCACAGGGGGGACCCCGGGGGCTGGCGGAGGGAGAGGAGCGCATATAAATCATTATTGGCGAACATCTCAGCTCTTGAGCCAGGCTGTCGCTTGCTGCTGCTCGTGGTGCAGCCCAGACATAAATCATAATTCCCCTACAATAGATCCTTTTGCAGCCGCCATCAGGAAAAGTGTGTTGGTTTTATCGATTTTTTGACACCAGGGCCCTGGCAACGGCCGCTCTGAATCATTATGAAATGAAACTGATTAGGAATTCATGGAATACTAAATAAACTTTACGAGCCCGTTGTAAGTTTTTTGATGCATGGGGAGCGGAAAATGAAAACTAATGATATAAAAATTACACAGCGTGCTGAGTATTATTATACTGCTATTGATTTGTTTCAAACTGTACATCAAAATCGAAGTGTGCTGGGTGTGCTTGGCTGCAAGGCTGATGCTCAAAAGCTTTTGAGGTTTTTTTTTTTTTTTCTAAATGCTGGCTCCAGCATTTTTTGCCAGTTGGAGAAGGTTGTGCCACTGCAGGATTGCTCAAGTGCTCCCTGCACCTGCCTGTCCTCCTGCAACCACCCTCTGCATGGTGATCACGGATTTCATCCTCCCGTTTGCACGGGGATTCTCCTGAGACAAAAATATATTGACGAGGATTTTAGCCTAAGTGGATAACTCCCCACGCACACTTCTGCTCCAGGGAATTTTACTTCTGTTCCTTAATAGCCAACGTTGTGAGGGAAGCCCAAGACACTTGACAAACATTTATGCAAAACTGCACAAAGGGATCATTTGTTCTGCCACTAACTGCAGCCACCTCGGGAGTGAAGGGGAACAGCTGGTTGTAATGCTGCCCATCGCTTTGGGTCAAGAACAGATAACTTGCCATTTTTAAAACTTTTCTTTCTACAAGTAGACAATTTGTAACATGATAGTAATAGCCCTGTCCAGACTTAAAATCAGTGGAAATAATGAGTGGAATCGAGGTGATCTATTTGCTTCCTATTTACTATTTTTGACAGCAGAATTTAGCAAAATTAAGTAAGGGGGGAAAAAAAAGGTAAAAAGGCTGGGATTGTTTCAGTGTCACCATGAGACAAAGTGCTGAATAAGAGCAGGGGGGTGTGGTTAGATGTAGTGCTGGTGGTGTCATTGCACGTTTTTGTTGGAACAAAAAGGAACCTCAGCTGCAGATTGCCCTGCTACCCTGGAAAGGTCTCTGTCCTGGCTGGAGCAATGTGGTTCTGTATTGCAAAGTGCCCACCCTGGCTCTCCTCTGCAGGCAGGATGCTGGAGGATGCTGCAGCAGCCCATTTTATGATTTTCTTTAGGAAAAAACCCCTGCCCTGAAGTAAATACCTTTCTTCTTCATGGCATCTGTTCTGCTTGAGTTCCATGTGTTGCAAGAAGAGCAGTGGGATACATGCAGTTGTGTCCAAAGCGTTATTGGGGAAAAGCTTTTTGTCATTTGAGTGCAAAAGCGAGGTCAGATTTAGAAAAGTCTTCTGGTGTAAATGGATTTGGCATGTGATGGGAGCAGCAGTAACAAGTATGGCTGTAACAGAGTGAATCAGGTGCAGAACCAAACCTCCTTCCCCCTGCAAAATGAACTCCAAAATTAACCACTGCTGGCATAAACCCTGTGGGTGCAAAGAGCTTTGGTGTCCTCTGCTGTGGGACAGCACTTGAGCTGTGCAGAATGTTGCAAAGTCTGTGGCTTTGGGGTTTTGGGAATCTTGTGAGCACAGCTGGAGGAGAGCTGTAGTGATGTGATGGGGTTTTTTGGGGAGAGAGCAATCCCAGGGCTGAGAGTGTTCCTGAAAGTCCCCTGCCAGGGCAGGAGCTTTTTTTGTGAGCAGGTGACTCTATTGTGACAGCTGATTGTGGTGTCCCATGGCCTCAGCTCCCTGAAGTGGGGTCTTGCAGGGCTATGGCCACTGCTGTAGGGTCATCTAGCAGCTGAGCTGAGCTTAATGCAGGGGATTTCTTAGGGTCAGCTCTATTTCTAGCTAAACATGCTGGTGATCATCTCTGGCCTAAGCACATTGCCTGTAAATGAAAATGTAATACTGGTGAGTAGGGAGAAAATCCAACGGAATCAGCAACAAGAGAGGAGAAGAAAATGTAAGCAACTGGAATTAAGCTGCTGATCCACAGAGGGCTAAGCTGCCATGTCCCTCGGTAGTCCCCTGAGACTTTCTGTAAGTAAACCTCGTGCAGCTCCTTCTGTGTCTGTGACAAACTTGGATGTCACTGCTCCAGGCTGCGCATCAAGCACGAGATTGTAAACTGGGATCTCCAGTTCTTCATCCTACAAACAGATCCTTGAGCTCCTTTCTCTTCCCAAGCACAGAGAGCTGAGCTGCAGGGTGTTAGTGGTGAATTTTGGTGTGCTTTGGGCCAGGAGGGCTTCGGTCAGGGAAGCTGCTGTGCCTGCAGCCATCGTGGTGCTGTTCCTGCCAACTCTGCTGTGCTTCTCAAATGTGGGCTGGAGACAAAGAAGCTGTTAGCTTCAAATTCCCTGGAAAACAAATCTGGGGTGTAAGGCTGAGCAGCCCTATTTATTTGGAAAACAAATCCCTTATTTCCAACAAGTAATGTTACTTCAAGAGTGCGCTCCTGCTTCTGGTCCATGTCTGAGCAGTCTAGGAATTTAAAAATATATTACATTGTAAATGAATACAGCATGTATTGAAGGGAAAACAGCTTTATTTCCCGCCAGGGCTGTGTTTAACTGTGTCCCAGACCTTGTGCAGGCCCTGGGGTAGCTCCAGGAACTCTTGCACGTGGGGAGAAGGCTCTCAATTCCCATCCTCCCAAGCCCTGCCTGGTCCCAGCTTGCCACAGACTCCCATAAATTCTTTGGCAGCTGTGGGCTTGTTACCATAATCTATGGACATTTGGATGTTTTGTGTGATGCAAGCAGGGAATGCTTTCAGCTGAAGGCAGTTTTGTTTCCCTTGCTCGCGGGGCGATAGCAGTGCCCGCTCTCTGTGCCTCGTCAGCACGGGCGCTGGGGATTTTTCTAAGATATGTATATTGAATTTAGATTTGTGCTCTTAGTACCTTCACTCATTCATTCAGAGCCATATTGACTACATAAATTGAGTGTTACAAGTAAGAGAGAGTTTAGCCATTATTTTCTCAGTGATTTGATTTAATGGCCTGGCTGTTTTGGCCATTACTTCTGGCTTTTCATTTGCATGGATTCTTGGCTCTGCTGATTAGCATGTTTTTTATATTTGCCATTTAATTTTTTTTCCCCTTTTGTAAAGCTGAGTGTTTCATAATTAAATAAATTCCTGCATCTGTTTTGTATCTTCATACAAACACAACACATATATAGTACTATATACATGTTATATATATTTTTTTTTCCCCCCATTTCTGCTGATTATACGAAGTTAAATGCAGCTGTCTGTGTGACAGGAATATTGTGTACAGTGTGTGGAGTGATATACAGGTCACTATATTACTGATGAATAAAAGTTTCCTCCTAAGGCAGCTGCTGCAGATTACTTAGTGCTTGACATGGCGTGTCTTTGTGTCACTGTTACCGGGTGAAATTAAATCAGAACAGGAAAATATTAATTTAAAGTAGGGGATAGAGGCCGCTCACTTCCAATTACTCTCTACCCTGTCAGCTTTATATGGGCGCAAACAAGGAAGGAGGCTGGATTAATTGCTTTGGACTCTGCCCCACTACAGGCCCAATTATAGAAACATATTGGCTCCCAGCACTATTATATACACTGCTGTGCAGGAAATTGTGTGAAATTTTAACGGATTTCAGACGTAATAATAGAGAACACGATTCAGGACAGCATTAGCAGGCTGGGTGGAATCTTTACGGATGGGTTAAGGTTAAGCTGTTTGGGGGTCCTTTGTGTATTAAAGGATCATCTGGTTAACCCATGTACTGGGAGCTTTTGATACTGGCCTGGGAGCAAACAGAATAAAAACATTCATCCTCTGACAACAAGGAGCTAAATCCTCAGTTGGAATGAGGGCAGGAACATGCAGTGTGAGGCTGGGGAGTGAAGGGCTGAGGAAGAGGCATGCATGGCATTAAACACGCTGGTGTTGGGAGGTGCTCTTTAGAAACCACCCCTGGGCGGTGTCAGCTTGGTGTCAGACCCACCTGCAAAGCCTGGGTCAGAACAACCAGGGTGAACAGCACTGGCATCTGAAACGGGCACGGGGTGATTGTTTTGGAAGTGGTTGTAGGAGCAGTAGTCAATTCAATATTTTAGTCAGAATTTGTTCAGGCTTTGCTCCTCTCACTGTGAATTCCACCCACTGTTTCACTCCTTTTTCTGTGTTCAAACCCATGTGTTGAAAGCACTTGGTAATTTGTGTGCCAGATCAAGGGACTTACTCCAAAGCCAGAGGAACTCTCAGGACTCTTGAATGTCCTGTCAAAGCCCCTGTGTGTGACCATGTATGTAGTGTTGCA
Organism: Monarcha castaneiventris obscurior; assembly: GCA_026261815.1. Taxonomy (NCBI): domain Eukaryota; kingdom Metazoa; phylum Chordata; class Aves; order Passeriformes; family Monarchidae; genus Monarcha; species Monarcha castaneiventris. Next base: position 9,706,864 of record JAMPIT010000343.1, read on the forward strand.
CATCCACCATGGGCTGGTTGCTTTCTGAGACATTTAAGATATTAAAAGCGAGTAAAGAAATTCTGTTGGCTCTCTGCTTCCTGCCCAGACAAAAGTGTTGTGACTAGAAGCACTCTTGATCTCCTGCCCACCAAGAGTGTTGTGGATTTGGTTTCACAACAGCCCAGCTCTGCAGAATGAGAGCAAACTGTGAGTTTAGCAAGTGTCTACCACGCTTCCTTGTCAGCCCCAGAACAAGCTCTTCAGTCTTTGACTTTGTGACCTTTCAAACGGTGTGACTCTGACACTTCACAGCATTTCCTCTTCCTCACTTGGGGTATGTCAGTGACAACAGCTGAGGATTTTGGGGGGATGTAAGAGGAGGGCCAGCTGGTTGGGATCATAACTGAGGTACATCTGGGTTCAGTTGGACTTGTTTTCAGCTGGTTTAACTGGGTTAGATTGTACTGACTCTAGAAAGCCACGTGGATGAAAACACAGAGCCCTAAGGAACATGAAGTGTGACTTCAACCGTTCCTGCCTCCTGAGGTATCCAGAGAGGGACCTTTAGGGAATCCCAAAAGCATTAGAAATGGGAATTTGTCTTAAGACACAGTATCTAACAGCAAGTGTGATGGGACTGGGGAACTCTGTCCCCCTGGGTGGGAGCACTGTGTCAGTGGGGCTGAGGCTGGAGGCAGCCCCATAACCTGGGTCAGGGGCTGCTCCCTTGGCTCTCTCCTCAGCGTGGCTTGCACATCAATGACAGTCTGTGCCTGTGAATGGGCTACAATAAAAGTGTTACAATGGAGGTGGTGATTTAGGGTGGCAGGGGAAATGCATAAAGAGCAGTCTGGAGGATCCAGGGTGGTAGAAGCAAAGTAAATTCTGACTAGGAACGGTTTTTGAATGGCAGAAGCTTTGCTGTTTTGTCTGAGGAAAGTCCATTTAGTTCCTGGATGATTATTTGGAGGGAAGCTGCATCTCCAGCTCAAGTTCTTGCTTCCCTTTGGTTCTGCTCCCTGTTCAGAGAGCCAGCAGGACCTGCAGAAGCCTCCAAGTGTCATTTCTGTATTTGTGCTGGTTTTAAACCAGGAGGGCTGAAGGACTGAATTTATGATGTCTGGTTTGGGAAATCTATTTTTGTTCCCTCTAAGTGATTGTCTTGTAACCACATCTGTTCTGAGTGGGGAGCACTGTATATAGAGCAATGTATAGATATAAATCTCAGGGGACACGTGTGGGATCTTATCACCACCAAGGGACACTGAAAATTCTTTTGGCACACAAGGCACTCTGATATGGTGATCTGGGGAGGAGGGGGATGCAGGGGAGGCTGAGGTGGTCCAGCTTGGCCTGAGGTTTCCATCTCTTTGGAAGAGCAGGGAGGGTGCTGGAGGCACCAATGCCAATGGACTGCAGCTCCTGCTGCTGCCATGGTCTGTCCCAGCTGAGAACTGGTGTTGACATAAAAACTTTTGGTACTGACCCAAAATCCTGTGCTATCTGAGAGGGCAGTGGGGAGTTTTAGATGGTACTTCCAGCAGATCAGTGGCTCCATCAGGAACTGGGTTCTAAACTGCTGGAAGAGCTCCCCTTGCTGCTGGGTCAGTGGGGTCTGAGAGCTTTCCATCCCCAGGGCAGGTCACCTCTGCCTTTCTGGCTCGGGGTGCCGAAGTGGTACCAACACAGGCCCCTGCAGCACTTGGAACTGTGCCTCTGGAAATGAAAAACCAGCAGAAAAGGTGGGGGTGGCTGCCATGGAATGGGACAAGGAATCACAGCAAAGAGTGACCACAGGGTAGCTGTTTGGCAGAGCTGTCTTCCATCCATGTCCCCTGGAGTCCCTGGCAACCTGAGACACACTTTGCCCTTTGAGTGGGAGCCACTTTGCTGGTTACAATAATTATCAGCTCCTTTAATTTTTTTTTCTAGAAGCTTGTAAGAATTGGTTTGTTTTGGGGGAAAAAAATTAAAGTGTTGCCCCTAAAGCACATGAGATGGATTTACCACTTACCTTCTGAACAGAAATATTTTAAAAATGCCTGTGGAGCTGCAACAGCACAGAGAGGGTTAATACTCTGCTTTGTTGGTTTTGACTAGGGCCCACGGTTTTACTGCAGCAGTAAAGTCACTTTCCTTTTATGTTTAAAAGCCAGCAAGGAAAAATTGCAATTACAAAGACAACTAAAATCTTCACTGGTACTCAACAAGGTAATCAGTTCAATTGATTTTTTTTCCCTAGCCAGAAAAGTATTTAAAGTTAAATTCTATCTGTGATTTTTATATGGAAAAAAAAAAATCTGTTCTCTGAAATGCTTCCTGGTTTTAAAAATGCTCTATTTTATTTGCCCTATAAATGCAAACTTATAAAATGCGATAAGGGATCTTTCTCTTCTCCCTGCACAGACAAGACCTGAGAGAGCTCCCTGCTATCCCTGCATGGCTGCCAATTGCACAGACAGATATCACTCCATTAGTCATTAGCATCTAAATCATCCCACTTCTCATTCAGGTTTACTGGGCTGTGATGGCTACTGGATTCATAGGACACCTGAGCCAGGTCTTTTGTACAAGGTCTCCTGGAGCAATTGATTGTAAAAAGACAGCAGGAGAGCAAACCGCTGGTTTCCGTGCCCTTTTGAGCAGGGAGGATGGGCTGTGCTGCCATGTGTTTTCTCTATGAATTATTAAAGTTTTTTTCTTCTTGAAATATTGTAGGAGGGTTGAGCTTGTGTTGTGCATAGTAGTGCAACACCCCAGTGCAAAAACACTGAGGATTTTGGAAAAAAAGTAAACTACCTGCTTAATTTTCAAGTGTGATACAATAGGAGCATCCCTTCCCTCTCTTTCTGGAGTGGAAGGGGGATGGGGATAAAGGAGCTCCACGGCAGAGCAGCTCCATTAGAGGTCTGTTCTTGGGGCATTATAATTAAAATTGTAGTTAACAGTATAGTTAAACTTGTTCTTTGTAGAAGCCAAACCTTATTTACATGGATCAGGCTTCAAAATCTAATGTGTGAATATGGCTTAAAAATTACTGGGGAGTTCAAGGGGGTTTAATAGCCAAGTACTCTGGAGCATCTGGCCTGGGCAGTGCCTGAGCTGCCCTGTGCCCATGGTTTTTATGGCACATCTGTCTTTGCTTAGGGGTCAGAAGGTGCCTTTCCTGTTGAGGGCTACAAAAACCTAACCAACAAACAAAAACCCCATCCACTGAAGTCCTTGGAGCTTTCTAGGGCAGGGAGAGAAGAAAATGAAAGTGGAAAGCAGTCTGTGATCCAGCACTTGCTGTGGAGGGACTGGGGAGAATCCATGAGGAGAGAAAGGAATGCCCATCACATGTTCATTTTCGCTTGTTTTTAGAGGAAGTGGCTGACTTTCCATGAATATGCTGCTTTGGGGGTTAACCCTCCCAGCATCCTGTGCCATTCCTTTGCCTAAAAACCCTTCATTACAAGCAAGCTCCCATAAATTCCTGGCAATGTTATCCTTCCCAAGCCCTCGGGCTACAGGCATCTTTAGTCACTTTGGATTGGACTGGATTTGAAAATAGGTCCCTAAGGTGAAGGGCCAATACATCAAACCAGTAAATCATGTTTTATACCAACACCTAATAATGAATGAAGTGCCATTTCATACAATACCTAAGTTAGGATTTTATTGATTAACTCTCATCTTGGTGTTCCACCCAAATCTAAGATATATTGCCTGCTGTAATTTTTACATTAGTTGTCAAATTCATCTTGTCTTCCCAGGGTTATGATGTGTACGGAGCAGACAATAAAAACCATCACAGTTTCAGTGTTTATCTAATGAATATACACAGGCCAGAGAGATTAATAATGATTTGATAGGCAGAGCCAAGAGGCAGGAAATGCCCATGTTCGGGGCTGGAGCTGGGGACCAGGATTTCAGATGAAGGCGAGGGCTGGAGGAGGATGATGCTCACTTGTCTCGCCCCACGCCGCCCTCCTCCCCCTGCCAGGCTGTAATGGATGAGGGGAGTCTCAGGGAAGCAAAGATGATGATTTTTTGTGCATAACATGAAGGAGCAATGGGGGAAAAGCTGCTGGTAAACACTAAACTAATCCTCTGAATGACTTGCCAAGGCAGAGCTCTGTGCCGGTGCTCAGAATCCAAACGAACCTGTGCTTGCTGGCATTTCACCCTGGCATTCCTGTCCAATGGAAAGAAGTATTTTCGGGATCTTCTTCTTCATGTATTTTCTGGTTAATAACCACTCCAGGTGTTGAGCAGAGCCCTTGGCAGCACTTTCCCAGAATCCTGCATCTTCCTTTGGGATGCGGCGCGGCCTTTGAGGCTTCCCCCAAAGGCAGAGGTGGCCGCGGTTGTGACGGGAGAGGGAGCCCTTTTCCCGGGCATGGCTCCGGCCACCGCTGTCCCCCGGGGCTGCGGCCACCCCTGCTGCCGGCCACCGCTAGAGGCTTTGCCTCCGGGCACCTGGGGAGAGGAACACACGAGCTCCCTTGCTGGAAGCGCGTGGGATTCAGCCTTAAACCCCTGCGAGCCTTGGTGCTGCGGTGTGTGAAACGGGGAGATTTGTGGCTCTCCGGGAGAGGGGCGGGGGAGGTTTGCTCTGCTTGCCGAAGCACTGGGCTGGAAGGCGCTGGGAAAGTGCAAAGGGCTGCGGTGTCTGCTGAGCGCAGCCCCGGCCGGCACGCTCCGCTTCCTGCGGGAGGACGCGTCCGGAGCGCCGGCGCAGGGATGCGGAGCGGGAGAGGTTTTTATCATAACGCCGGCTGTCGGGAAGCGCTAGCCCCGGCAGGGCTCGCTTAGGTAAATATGTGCTGTTCTGCCGGCTGCGGGCTGCCCGGAATGTAATGAGCATTAAAGAGAGCAGCGATGTGCTCAGGGGTGCAGGGGGAGCCGAGCCCAGCCTGTGCTGAGTCAGGCTGACCTCGGGCTCGGAACCAGGTAGCCCCTCGCTGTTCCTGCTGGCCACGGCAGCCCCCAGCTGAGCCCTCCGTCATCCTCCTGACCTAGCAATGCCTTTGCCAGTCCGATACTCGCTGTAGTTTGAATTGTGAGCTCCTCAGGGCAAGGACTTTTCCCTCTGTCGCTGTTTCCCGATGGCAGGAGGGACAGCAGAGTCCTGAATGGGGCTATGACGTTGAGCAGGTGACTTTTCCAAGCATCCCGTGCCATTCAGCTCTCCAGCCAGGTTTGGTGCACGTCACATTTTACATCCCAACCTGTCTATTACCCGGACAAGCAGTCAGATCATAACCTGTTGAAAAATCTGTTTATTAAAGAGAGTAACGAAGCCTCAAAACAAATGCCTCCGTGCCTCCCTCTCTTCCCCTTCGGTCCGTGATTGCGTTTTTCTTTTATGCATCCCAGCATGAAACAGTAACACATTACAGCACAAAGCAAAACACCACTTATCTAATCTCGGCTGTAATATGGGATAGGCCCCGGGTAGGAGGGGGGCTGCAGCCAGAGCCAGGAGCGGAGCTGGTTGGCAAAGGACAATGGATCGCTGCAGATGCGGATTGAGTGAGACAATTGAACCAATTATACTATTCCGGGCACTTCAATGAGATAGCAGAGCATTTCCTGAGCTTTGGTAGAAGTAATCAGCATTCCTATTCATCTCTGGGCCATCCTGCCTGCCCTGCGCTGTGCAGAATGCACCTCCTGCACTTGTGGCCCTCGGACAATTCCCTGGCACACTTTGCTCCCCTATCTCACTCTTTGTCCTGCTCAGAATTTAAAAATCACTAAGTACTTTTGCCCGCTCTGTCTGAGCTCATGTGATCATTTTACTTGAATAAGTAATATTTTTGAGTCTCCCACTGAAGTGTTTGGTCCTGTCTGGAAGCAGCTGGTTTTTCACCTCTGAAATTGCTGCATTTTGGCAGCTGCTGGAGGGAGCTGCAAGTCAAACCTGAAGCTGGTGGGCACTTTACAAAGTGCTTTGTAACACTTTGGGTGAGAGGAAGCAGAATGACCTGTGCTGTTTCCTTTTAGCACCGTTTAAGCTGTAAAACCAGCCAACCAACTCTCTTCCAAATGTTGGCTGCTGAGATTGACTGCACTCATGAAGATAACAGGGGAAGTATTTTTCTCTTAAGTCCACAGCTGTCCTAAATCAGCCGGGGATCCTGGAGGGCCGCTGAGCGCCTCAGAACGCTCAGCATCCCAGCCAGGGACATAAAGACACCAGGCAAAATGTCACTTGAAGTGTTGCCTCTTCTTCAGCAGTAACTCTGCTCCATAAATGCAATTGATCTCCTGAGAGAGGAGGGATTTCTTCAGCAAATGCAAGCTTTGTGAGGAAGAATATACGAGCTGTTGGGCTTGTGTTCCTTGTGTGTGTGCTCCAGATCCAAGGCCCCGGAGTGTCACAGCAACTGGGGGATCTGGGGGTTGCTGTGTGTGGGGTCACACACTCCACATGGGGCTGCGGGGCTGAATTAAAGTTGTGGCCAGATTTAAAATCACTTCAAGCAGTTACTGCAATGTAAGCTGAGCAGTGAGGGTTTATGTTTGATTTCATTCAGGTTTTTTAGTACAACATTGTTGCTGTGGTCAGATTTGGGCTGGATCACAGCTTTAAACCAACAGGAATAGGAAGTTTTGGTTCAAGCAGGTTTAAGTCTTGCCCTACCTGGGCTGAGAAGCAGCTGAAGCATCCTCAGCTCCAAGGACTATTTTGCAGGAGGGGCTGGGGGATGAGCATGTAATGGTAGGAGTTTTACAAGTGTCTAAAAACAGAAGCTTATAATGAAAGTGCTTCCTCAGCCATAACTATAGCTTGCTGGCGTAATTGGAATGCTGAGTGGCGTGCTGGGTTTAGGAAGGTAATAAGAACTGCAATCAGTATTAAATAAAATGTATCTTCCTTTAGGGGAAATAAATGTATATTAAATCAAATATTCATGAATCCAAGTTAGTCTTCATACATTACATAAACAGTTTTTCAAAAATGCAGCTATCCTGAAGGCCGGGTGTGATGTGTGTGAAGGAGAAGGATTAGCTTGGGGCTGGGGAGAGGGAAAGGGCCGGGCTGGTCACCACCTGAAGGAACAAAGCCCTCTGGGCCCCAGTGAGGTCTTGCCTGAACACCACATTTGAGAAAGTGGTTTAAAATGTGCAGAAGTGTTAAAAGAAGCAAAACTGCCTCTTTACAATATTTATCATCCCCAGCAAAAGCTGGACATCCACATGAGTCTTCCAAGAATGGAAACCTAAAAGGGGAGTGGGTTTCAGGTCACAGATATTTCAGTAAATGCTGATTCCCCACCAAGAGCAGGACTGAGAGGATTCACTTGCCTGTCCTCAGGGTGGCTTTTTAACTCCTGTGAACTCGTGTTTTCCTGCCTGCCCTCACACACACAGAGGGGAGGAGAACATCCTGCAGGAGAGGCACAGCAGAGCCCTCCCTTTCCAGCCAGGCTGAGGACTGTCCTGCTGCCAGCACCCTGGGATGAGGGAAAAATGTGAAAGACTCCAGCTTGGCACCAGCACGGAGTGTGGATAGCACACACGTGTGAGCTCAGACCCCACAGGGCTGGGACAGCTTCCTGCTTCTCACCTGGAGGAATCCTCTGTGCCAACAGGGGCTGGTGTCCTGCTCAGCTCTCAGAAAGGTGTTCCGTGTTTGTCACAAGGGGGCTCAAAGCTTCACAGCCTCGGTCCTGGTTTCAACACAGTGTGGTGCCAATTTGGCTAAAAGTGTGGGGCTGAAGGAGGTTTGATTTCATGCCTCTCAAGTCAGGCTGTGCTGTTAGCTAACACCTCTGTGTTTAGGAGCCAAGGTAGTAAAAAGCTCAGGTTGGTAAAAGCAGGGACAAATCCGTAGGTGTTTCCGGGAGAGTTTGTTAGTTTAATCAAATTGGACTCGTCTGGAGTTGTGTCAGCAGAATTCTTCTGTGCAGTTTATGAAATGTCAGTGCTTTTATCCAACAGCTACAATCAATTTGCTGTTTGATAAAATAAGCAAACACCTCCAGGCTGCATCCTTATCCCTGTCTGTATAAACAGAGGGGCAGGGAGACACGGGCATGGATTCTGTTACCTTCCTGGGGCGAGGAGGGTTTCGTTCCTGAAGGCTTCCAAAAGAGCGGCACACAGCTGTGGAGAGAGGGCTAATTCGTGTCATTTGCTGGAACCACTGGGCTCTTCCTCCCTGCTTGGGGAATTATTGATTTTATCACTCTCCGACCTTACACGTGTCACTGTCTTGTGCATGCTGGCCTGTAGGAAGTGCTGTCTACTGATTCACAGCTGAGGAATAATTCTGTTTTATTTGTGATTACTCTCCTATTTTTGGCTCATCAGCCATGTGCTCTTGTTCTTTTTGCCACGCTTAAATCTTCAGGAAAAATGTACCCAATAATACAAAATACCCAAAGAAAGCCTCCCCCCTTCCCTGCTACCCTGCCTCTGCGCTGCCACAACCCAAACACTTTTAGTCATCTCTGCACATGTTACTCTGTAAAGACTCATCACTGTCCCATTGATTTCATTGTCTGGGTGTCTTCAACAGTTTTCTTGGATCTCTGTAAGTCGGGGAGAGTGGAATATGATTGCAGATATCAATACCTGAGCATGTAACCCCATTGAAGAACTGTCAGGCTGGCTGAAGTGCACGAGGGGTTGCTGTGTTATTGTGCAGCTTCCCTGCCAAAAAACAGCCCCTGCTTTTGGAAGTGGAGGGGGGGTGACAGAGATGCTGTTAGGGAGGAGGGGTGGTCGTAGGGAGGAAATATATGGAGCATCTACTAGAGCTTGCATGGTACATTAATTGTCTGTAGCTTTTTCCTTTCCTTCTCAAAGCAAAATTAATTATGGGGAGGTGATGTTCCTTTAATGAACATCATTTAATTTAAAAAAACGGACAAGTATACTATCATTAGGTCTCTTACTTAATGTAGTGTGTTTTCTTAAGCTAAATCTGGTTACTGTGGCACTGTGGAGGTGAAGAGAATCCCCTTCCTCCAGGATCCGAGAGCGGCTCTTGGCTGCCGAGCGTCGCACAAACACCGAGTCCAATCTCTGCTTGCCTGTGGGGGACACTGCTTGACCGCTTATTGCATATTTGATCAGTTTATTTCTGCATCCGAGAGCTCCCCGGGGTGTCAGGGGGGTTCAGATTAATTGGCAGGGCAAGGAATGGGGAGGCAGGGATGTTCTGTGCCCGCCGTGCTGGACTCCCAGGCTGGAAGGATTCCCCCTTCCCCTGCAAGTGCACAAAGGTGCCCAGTGCTCTCTGGGAGAGGCTCGTGGGCTGACAGGAGCTCAGTAACATCTCTCATCCACGGTGGGGTTGGGTTTGCCCAACACTGGTGGATATAACCTCATAGGTGCCTCACAAAGCACCTCTGCTCCTCTTCCCGCTGCTGCCCTTCATCAGCTGAGCAGCACAAACATGGATCAGGCAATCCGGGCTGGAGGGACACCCCACAGGTCCCCCCTTTAGCAAAGTCTTATTTGAAAATAAGACTAAAAAATGGTAACAAGACTGAGAAGTCCAAGTTTTAGTTAAAAATACAACTGGTGAGTTCGTAAGTCAAAGGGAGTGGCAGCTGCTCTGGTTTCAGGTGTTCTGTTCTGCCACGTCGAATCATGGCTCTGAAAGGTTAATCTCAAAATGAAATAGGTGTTCCCTCTTAAGGACTGGGCTCTTGTAAAATCAAATTGTCAGCTAAAGACTACTTCAAACGTGCTTATAAATAAAATGGTCAAAATTAGGGATTTTTTCCTATAAGGAAAGCAGCATGTGGGGAAAAGAACTTGAGGTTTTTTCTATTTGCTTCAGTTTTTTGCTGGTTTTTCTGGTCTGATTTGTGGCTATCAGTACTTCATATGAAGTGTCATTCTTGATATCTGTGCTATCTCAATTTCCAAACGTAGGCTTTTTATGAAAAACTGGAACTTAAATTTCAGTGCATGGAATAGGAGCTATTCCACATAAGTTTTTAGGAAAGAAAAATCAAAATACCCCTGTACTGAGTCACTGCTGGAGCCTTTTGGCAACACTTGAAGGCCGAGGAGGAGGATCTCAAACATGTAGTGCCCATTTTTAGTGTTTTCTGCCAGGGCTCCCGAGCCTTTGCAAGCCCCTTCTCATTTGCTGTGGTGGAGTTTGGATCAGGCAGTTGTTGCTGTGCTGCCAAACCAAGCATCCTGATTTTCAGCTTTTTGTTTTCCTCTGGCCTCAAGTGGCTGTTTGTAAATGAGCTGTTGGTGGCACCTGAGTGACTGTGTTTGACTTAATTTTTTTTTTTTTTTGCCTTGAAGAGTTTTTGGGGGTTAGCCTACATATGTGGCCACAGAAAAACCCACTCTTTTTACTCTTACTTTATCCAATATCCACTTGCTGTGTGTTATTTGCTCCCACCGTTGAGGGGTTATTGCATTTGTCATCTCCTTTGCCATGTGGGGCGAGAGGCAGCGTTTGTTAATATACAGGAGAGCTGGCACTTCCACGTCTGTGGAATGATGTACTTTGGGGAGTCACCTGAGGTGCAAAGTGCCACGGGAGGGTGAAATGTTATGTGCCTGAAACAATGGCCGTGAGCAATGATCATCTGCAGCGCTCACCTCCGCAGGGCCGAGGTTCTGCCACCCAATCTCCCGTGCTCAGATTAACTCAGGAGTATTAAACACGTGCCCTGTGCTGGCTGTGCTTCCCTGTTATCTGCTCTCTGTGTTCTGCGCACAGAAATGCTCGCTTCTATATACTAAAATGGGATTTTTTTTTAACCTAAAGAAAAGTGTATTCCATTGTTATTACCTTCATTCCCAAGCTGTGTTTATACTCTGATAACTGCCAGCCTGGTTTCCAGCAATAGCTGCCGATAGAAAAGATTACCTCTATATTTTGAGCATTTTATCGACTTGTTCAATAGCACTTTTCTGTTATTTGCCATGGCTGGAGGGGCTGCCCGTGGGGCACAAGAGGTACCCGCAGCCCTTTTGCTGTCCCCAGCACAGCACTGACGTCTGGCTGTGGTCAGAGTGCTTGTCTGCTCCAAATTTAGGTTACTGGGAAACAACTTGTGCAAGTTGGGGCTCTTGATCCGTCTCTTTGCGTCTCTTTGCCACATCATTCCTGTGTGATGGGGGAGTTTAGGTTTATGCACAGCGTGAGTTTATGCACAGTTTACGTCCATGCACAGTGAGCTCTGTATGATGTGGAGGTGTTTGCGTGGAGCAGGAGCTTCTCCAGGACCCCCAGCCTGTGTGGCTGGGATTTATTTTTGCTCCTCACACTGTCTGTAGCTCTGTTTCAGCTCTGGCTCGGGGAACGCTTTGTTGACCAGGCTGCAGGAGGCTCTGTTGTGCTCTCGGTGCGCAGGCAGGGTACAGACAGAGCTAATCCCCTCAGTGCATCAGCAGGGTGGGTGACAAATGCTCCCAGTTCTGCCGGACCGTGTCCTTGGCCGAGCTGGGCAGAGGCCCAGGGCTGCTGGTGCTGGCCAGGAGCATCGTGGCCTGCAGGGCGTTCCCAGGGGAGGAGAGGGCTGCGGGCAGCCTGGGCCAGGCTCTGCCGTCACCCAGCGCTGCCCTCGGCCGCTCGCCCTCCCTCTCCCGTGTCAGACAACATCAGAGGGCGCTCTGTCATCTCCGCTCGTTTTCCACCGCCAGCCTTGCGTTTGGGTGCCGGGATGTGCCGGCACAGGGTGGAAGTTCTCTGCAGGCAGGCGGGAGGAAGGTGCCGGCGGAGCTCCGCCGTGGCCACCCAGCGCCCCCTCCCAGCCCCCGTGTCCCCAGTGCATCGCTTTGTCTCAGCTTTGGGGACAGTGCATGTGTAGCAAGGCTCCAGGCTGGCATTTTCCCAGCGCTTTGGGGGTGTGTGTGTCTGCTTTGAGCCGGAGCAGTGTCTAAATCCCCTCGCAGCTCCAGGCTGGCGGCGAGATGAGCCCCCGGCCCTGCTCGGCTGCGCTGTGTCCCCGCACGTCCTGAAAGAAACGCACTCACCTTGTCCGTGCCGTGCTGTGGGGTGCGGGATGAGATCTGCGTCCCCACCCGGATCAAACCCGTGGCTCTGGAGCGAGCCGGTCCCGAGGGGCAGGGGCAGCGCAGCCCCAGGGCCGGGAGCGAGCACGGAATTCGCCTCCAGCGGGTCCTCCCGAGCGCAGCAGCCTCTGTCGGCTCGAGCAGTACTTTTAGTTACTGGAGGAGGTTAAGTAACTCTGCTGATCCATCCTGTTGTTAAGTGAAGGTAGCAGGGTGCCAACAATTAAAGAAGTAATTGTTCAATTGGTTCTGCAATAATACTCATTGATTCTTTGTTTGAAGTGATTCGCTTTTCAATCCTCCTGCATTTAGAGATCTTGTTTCACCTATGTCAAGGCGAGTTCAGGAAACCTAATTAACTGGGTTTTGTTTTTTATAATTAGGTCCCTAAAATAATTCATAGGTGGTGTTAATAACCCCATTTAAAAATCTATTAAGCTTTTGGAAAAGTTGGACAGAATCCTCTGTGCTGATTTTTTTTCCTCCCTCCCCTCTTCCCTCCTCCTTTTCCCCTTGGAGATGTGGTGCTTCTTCCTTTTACAGCGCACTAATTAAAAACAGTAGGATTATGGTGGGAAATAATATGCATGTGAGGTTATCATCCACAGGGCAAGAGGAGGCTGCTGCCTCCCTTCCCCTGCCTCGCTCCAAGGTACACTCTCCGTCTTTAGTGGGAGCTGGCAGAGTTCATTAAAGGACAGATTGCCTGTGCACACCGCAAGGACCCTTGGCATTTGCGAGGCTGCGAGCCGGGGCCAGAAGGGAAACGACAGGAAGGGATAATCTGCGGAAAGCGCCGGCCTTGCATCATCCGCCGCCACTCCTGAAAGGCAGCTCTCCTTTTAGGGGAGACCCTCCCCAAAAGCTGTCTGCGGAGAGGGGTTTGCTCCACGTTCGTCCCGCTCGGCTGCAGCCCCGCTGCCCTCCCCAGCTGGCCCTGGGGGCCCGTGCTGGCTGTCCTGGCACGGTGGCCGTGCCGGCTCGGTGGCCGCCAGTCCCCGCCGTGGGCAGCCCTGGCACCGGCGGCCGCGCTCGCTCCCCGCGCCGCCCCCGAGAACGCGTTTAGTGTCCTTTTAGCGGCAGCACGGAACCAGCTGCCCCATTTTACACGAGCTGCTGGCTGCAGAGAGGCTTCTGCCGGGGGGATTTCTGCCCTCGCCGGAGCTCTCCCGGAGCAGGGCGCAGGGAAGTTGTCCCTCGGTGCGGCTGGAGCGCTCGGAGGCTCTGCTGCCATCTGCGAGCGGGGCCGGCTCCCTTCGGCTGCTGGAGCGGGGCAGGGAATCATGTGCCCTTTGGGATGCCAAGGCTGTCTGACATGGATCCGAGCAGGAATTCGGAGGAAGCGCTGCCTTGTGGCTAATGCACAGACATGTGCCAGCTTTGGGCCTCGGTGCTGCCAGAGTCGGGAATGCTTTGTTCTACCCCCACTTACCACTGTTTTTATGTGTATAACGATAAATACTCATCTCAGTAAGATTATGGAATTCCATGGGATGGGTGCTCACCTGCTGGGTGGTTCAGAAGGCTTTGCCTTGGAGGGTGAGTCCTGCTCTTCGCCCTGTGCAGGAAGATCTAGTTAAACCTGGTATTACCTGCAAGGGCTGCTCTCTGCATCCTCGGGGAGAGTTGCAAAGCCTTTTTGCCTGGCAGAGCTGAGGTGCTGGCTGGGAAGTGCAGTGTGACCTTCTCCGTGGGCCCTGAGGCATGGCGAGCGTCCTGAGCAAGCTCCAGCAGCGGCATTTTCCCACCACCGCCACATTTTCCTCCTGAAAGTCAAAATGTAAATTTTTTTATTACCCCTCATGAATGTGACAAAGTCCTACTTAAAAATGTAAAGATTCCCATCTTCCCATGCACCATAAAGGCCTTTGCGTTGCACGTGAAGCCTCCAGACTGTTGATTTATTATCGAGCCACAGTGGCTGGAGCAGAAGAGCAAAGTTATATCTACAAAAGTGGCTGATGTGACAAAATTAACAGTTGTCAGCAGAGGAGAGGGGAAGGCAAATGTTAATACTCAGCAAACTGGGGCCTGGGGAAGCAAAGTTTGACTTCACATTCCAGCTGCAAAAATCCTCCAGCAACAACAGGGAAGGGGCAGCACAAGGAGGATGCTGAGGGTCTGAAGCTGTTGGCAGCAGTGCTGGGGACAGGCTGCAAGGACAGCACGGCCTTCCCGAGGGAAGAAATGGCAATGGAAGGGGACAAATCCTGTGGAGCACCATCCTCTCTTGCTCCCACAGTGTGGAGTTATTTTTTTAGGGAGGAATGATTGCTGTACAGCGGGACTTGGGCAGTTCCCATTGGTGTCTGTGGTAGCTTGGGTTTGGACATGCTGAAGAGTTTTAGGCCCAGACAAGGACACGGTTCAGGAAGGGGATAAAAACCTCTTATTTTGGGTTATTTTTTCAGTTTGAGCCCAGCTCTGGCTCTTGATGTTATATCTGAAGCTGTTGATGGTGTTTTTCCAAACCAATAGAGGGGCAGATTATTGTCTTGCAAGTGGAGCTGAGATTTTGGGGGATGAGGTTAATTATGGGGTTATTTGTTATGAACTTCTGAATTGAGATGTTTTGCTGAGTGGGCTGAGTATGTGATGTGCAGCAGGGAAATGTGGAGCCCTTGTCTAACAAAAGGGTGAACCGTGTGTTTGGTGGAATTGTTTATGGCAGCCTGGGGTTAAAGTAGTTTGAGATGTTTGCTGTCACGTTCCAGGCTTCTTTTCACCTTGACTTGCAATTTTTAGGGGCTTTCTTATACACAAATAGCTGTGCCAGTCCAGCAGGGCCCCTCTTGGGTTATTTGTGGTGTTGCTGGCAGGAATTGGACCCTTCTGGTATCTGGGAGTTTTTCATGTGTTTCACCTGATAAAACAAATAACTTCCTAGATGGATATTTTGGATCCAAACCACCTTTTTTTCCCAAACATCTTGAGTTTATGAAACAAAACGTGAGAGAACTTGGCTGACCAACCTTTTATTGGGAGGTGTGGGTCATGGTTTGGATGAAAAGCTCCCTGCAAGGCTCCAAAGCAAGAAACTTCCCTGCTAAACCTGTCTGGAAAAAGGTTAACACAAGATGAATTGAATTATATTAGTGAAAATTGCATCATTAGAAGAAGCCTCTTCCTGCAAATGCACAAATATAGCTGAATTCACAGATGCATTTTGGTCTTCTGCACCGGGAATATTTGTCATCCCAGAAAAAAAGTGGAAGAGGCTTGTTCTTCAATGCCTGGCATGTCACTACATGCTGTGAAGTGCAAATAGAGGAAGAAAAATTAACACATAAAAGAAATGTACTGTTTCTGCAGGAAAATTAGCTAGTTAAAGCTGAGGGAAGTGGCTTTTTAATAAAATAAAATAGAAAAAAAAAAAAAAGAAACAAAACCACAGCAGAAAACAGCAGCATTTTCTTTTTGCTTGGCTGGGGGAAAAATAAGCATATTTTATACTGCAACTTTGAGCGCTCCGAGCTGGAGGAAGTAAGTCTTTGCATGAGAGGGAAAAATTGTTCCTACAAATAAATAAAGCTGGAACAATCCTGGAATCCCTTTTGATTCTCCAGAGCTGCAGTTCCCCACCAAGCACCAACTGCAAGGGACTGCGACTGTAAGGAAGGGGGAGAGAGGAGGAGCCGAGTGCTGTTGCACTGCATGCACGCATTTCTCCCTGCAGAAACACCCCTGCAGCCTGCATCCCCTCCTCCTCCCCCCTACCCACTTCCAGATAAGAAGAGGGTCTCAAACTGTTGCTCAGTTGTGCAAACATACTGAGTGTAAAAGAAAATAATCTAATTATTCAGTGACGAGGCACTATCAAGTGCTTTAGATCCATTGCAGGTCTATTTCTTGCCTTTGTTTCGTTTTTGAGAAAGATTTTGAAGGCTAATTGACTTTTTGACTCATCCCTTGATACTATCAGCCCTTATGGATCTAGTTGACTTCAGGGTGAGTTGGTGAGGTTGAGCAGGACTGGACTCTGAAGACGAGAAGCTTGTCAGTGGCTCATGTTCCCAAAAATCTGTGAGGGAGAGGAACGGGGCTGTCTCTGGGTTTGGTCAGCCAGGATGAGGAGCTGCCAGGCAGTGGAGCGTTGACCTTGCTCTTTGAAAAACAAACACTGTAAAGGCAGTGTTGTAGGCATTAAAAAAAAAAATCAACTCACCTTATCCTTGTTACCAGGAAAAATGGATCAGTGTCCTCTGATCTCATCCTGCGTTATGGGTTGGGTTTGTGCCCTCACTGGGTCCTTGGGAATAACTGCAAGGGCTGCAGAACTCTCCACCCTGATGCTGGAAAAGGAGATGAGCAGAGCCTGGTGCTCATCTTCCTCTCCTGCCCCCCGGGAATGTATTCACGAGGTGTTGGACGGCCACAGCCCCTGTGGCTGAGCTCCAAGGCTTCCAAATGTTCACCATAAAACACCTTGACCAGCACACATCTGAGGGGAGCATTAAGCCTGGTTCATTAGCTTTCTACACACATTACTGGGAGCAGGGAAGGCCTGGAATAGTCTCACTCCTGAACATCTGTGTGTTCCTTCCCAGCAGCTGTTTGAAGTCCTGACAGAGGTGTCTCAGAACAAGGAACACTCCTGCCTTTATTTCCAGGATTATCTTGTATATTTATATCAGAGAGATTTTTCTGAGTGAATCGGAGAGGACGTGTCTTTGGCTATGAAATGAACAAAGCACTCAGCTCTGGGCTGAGAGAACAAATCCGGGCACTCCTGAGTGAAACCCATCTGGTGTAATTCCAGCAGCTCCTGGTTACGTGTTCTTACAGGGGGAGGCTTTGTGTCTGACCAGCACCTTGGCCTGTAGACCTTTTCTCTAAGGCTGCAGGCAGACTTTAAGCTGCAGTCTAGCAGGACGTCTCCATTTCCCTGCTCCCCACATCCTGATACAACAGAAGCACCACCTCGTCCCGGCCCTGGTGTGATATCATGCCCGAAGCCTGGTCTTTGCAAGGCAAAGGGCACAAAGGGGCAAGGGAAGACTTGCTCAGACCTCCTTCAGGCAGTCGCTTTTAATTGCAAATGGTGTGATTTTGACAGGGGGGGGAGGGAGAGCCCTTGCTCCAGGCTAGGGAGCAAGAGATTGAAAGCTTGCTGCGGTGGTCATCGGAGGTGAAGAATAAGTCATAAATGATCCAAGGGCAAAGGCCAAATATAGACTGATGGCTGCTTTGTTCCTGCAGCCTTGGGAAGGACCTTGGTGCTGCACTGTGCTGGAGGCGCCCTGGGCTTAACCCTTCCCTTCTCAGGCCCACACAGAGGATTCCAGCAGTGGATGCTCTGTGCTGGTGTTTGGGTGCTGGCCTCCAGCCAGGCTGCTGGGTCCTGAATCTCCTGCAGAAAACCATAACCTGCTGAGAATTTCTAGGGGGGACGAGGAAAACAGGAAGCTCTGTCTTCTACCGCTTAAGCAAATGTGTGGGGTTGTGGTTCTGAAAATCCTATGAATATTTGCTTCAAAATGTCCTGTGGGAAAGAACTTTGTCCTTTTCCCAGGCAAGTTCATGTGTTTACCTTGGTTTATCCAATTAAAACGAGCACTGTAAAGTTAGGTCATGGTACATTCCTCAGAAGCTCCAATTCCTGCACTGAAGGCTTTGCTTTGGTCTGAGTGTTGGGTGGTCACAAGCCCCCAGGGTGACATTGTTCTGCCAGGACATGACCAGCATTTCCTTGTAACCTGGTGGCTCACATTCGCTCTCTTGTTTAGCTTCTCTTCTTCCCTCTTCCTTTTGTCAGCCCCTCCTTACACCAGTGTACAGTACAGATATTCCCAAAAATCTTGCATGCAACCTTTAAGGCCCCAAGCTGCTTGAGTTGCACAAAGAGACACCTGCTGACGTGGGAAAGCTGGGCAGGGCTGGTCACCTCCTTTCGGAGGCTCAAATGCTGCCCTGCACCCAGCGCTGCGCTCCCATTCCCGTGTTTCCCGTGGCAGCACCAAGCCAGGGTGAGGCACGCTGGTGTGGAGAGATTTGTCCCAACTGGGCTGCCTGCTCCCCAGATCCCACCCATTCCCCCAAGCACAGCAGCCGTGCTGGGCACCAGGCCCTGTCCCACCCTGTGGCCGGCTCTGCTCGCTGGCACGGCCGCATCCATCCGTCACTGTCCGAGCTGCAGCCGGCGGTGGCAGGCGGCCAGCACCACGCCAGGAGCTTCCGAGGAGAGCAGCTCGGTGGCTTCAGAGCTCCCACACCAGTGAAGGGTCTTTCATCTCTCAAAGAAAGCGGAAAGAAAGCCGTTCCCTTCAAAATCCAAACAGGCTGCAGGATTTGGCTCACCCTAAGGTTCTCGCACGGGAATGGCGTCCTCTGACAGAATCCCCTCAGCACTCTCCTGGTCCTTTCCCCTGGGACATGCACAGTCCAGTGTCTGGGGCTGGGCACTGCTGTGTGGCTTGGTGCCACCGGCACCACGGGTGTAACATCTCCCAGTGCCTCTGTTTATCCTTCTCCTCCATTTTACAGTTGGTAGAAGTTCTTCAGCACCTGGGCTTGTGCATTCCTGCAGTGGGAATGTGTAGGGCTGAGAAGGAGCAGATTTTACAGCCCGAGAGAGAAAGGATCCAATTCCTTGCAGGTGCTAAAATTCATTTTACTGTACGTGTGAGCGAGGCTCCTCTCGCCTGGGAATTAAGTTAATTCTTATCTGCATGGGGTTTTTTGCTGTGGCAATTCCATCGTGGGTTATTTCGTACAAATTTCAACCCATTGATTTTTTTTCTGGACCAAAATTATCTCGGCATCAGCTTCACTGAAGTTTAATGGAGGTGCACTAGGGAAAGGGAATGCTTTAGCCCATTATCTTCCAGGAGAGGCAGTGGCTGGATTTTCTCAGTTCCTTGCCAGGCAGACCAGAGGCTGGCTTCTGGCATGTTTAAAATAATACTAATAAAAAAAGCCCTTCCTGCTGGGGGTCAGCAAGGGGGACAGCAGTGTGAGCGCACATTCCTTTCCCTGCCATGCCTCGTGCTGCCAGGATTCTCACGGAGCAGGGAAGCTCTGTAGGGAAAAACAAATGCACACCTCAGCCTGCTGCCGAGCCTCGGCACTCCGCGGCAGTCCTGTGCCCGGCATGCATTATTCCTGAAATCAAAGGGGGAATCGGCAGCAGGAATGTTTAACTGGAGCCTGTGATCCTCAGGTGTGACACCGGCCCCGCCGCAATGAGATGCACAGTCATGCTCTCTCCCAGACGCAGGGTTAAAGATTTGCTTGGGGCCAGTCAATAGCACGCACTGAGTATCTTCCTCAAGAATGTGTCTGCTCTTTTCCTGCCTCCAAGTAGCAGCACTTGAGTCTCAGTCCCCTACTTGAATCACTGCACTATCTCCACTTCATCAGAAACCAGAGTTGAGTCTTTGATGATTGTTGTGACTCACGGTGTCACAGAACTACTTACCCTGTGATTTCAACTTTAATCACTGATCCACTATCTATAGAGCTGCCTGTGGAACAGTTCAAATTGTAATTATAGGAAGCTCATCTGCTGCAAGCCACAAAGCAGGCTTTACCATATGCCTTTAAAGGTGAACTGATGTCATGATGAAATAACTGTGTTTTGCTGCAGATTGATACCACTGGCTGGGAAGTTAACATACAGCATGAAAGCTGTGACATTTTGCAAGCCCCGCTATCGCTCCCTAAGTCATGTTAACCTAACATTCCCTGTTGTTTTACAAGGGATCTGCAGGTAACTGGGAAGTGTCCTCAGCTGCCTAAGGATGGGGAGGGGATGTGGTACTGGGGGAACGAGCTGAGGTGGGTTACAGAGCTCTGCAGTGCTACTTGTGTAGCACAGGTTCAAGAATATGGAGGGCTGTTTCTCCTTTGCCCCTCACCTGACCTTAACATTTATTTTGATATCTTTCCCTCCTTTGAAAGGTATTTCCTAATTTTCTTTTCTGGAGTTGCTGCTGTGTCTGTCTCAGAAACCTTTTCCCAGGGGCTGTTTTCTGTCTCCCCTTGCCTGAGTGCTAAAAGCCGTGGCAAAGCTCTGCCCTATGCTCATTGTTTCCCAATTTACTCATGGGAGTATTCATAGTCTAAAAAGCTCAGTGGTCATAAAGGGAGGGCATACAGGGCAGGACTTACCCAAAATCTTAATCAAAGTCCACACAAGGGTTTCTGCAGCACCTTACTTCTCAGAAACCCAGGAGAGAATTCCAGAAGCCTGAGCAAAATCACCTTGCTCTGATTATGTGCAGGAGGAAGCATTATTTGCTTTCTCAACGGCAAGGTGGGAGCTGCAAGGCACAAGGCAGCAGCGAGCCCTGTTTCCCAAGGCTCTGTGAGGAAGTTGGGAATGCTCTCCCAGGCTTTTTCCAGCCATGAAAAGCACAGTGCTCAGGCTGAGACCTCTCCTTGTTCCTTGTACCTGCAGCCCCCAGGGTGAAGAGGAGCAGTGGAGATGGCAAAGAGTTTCCTGTGGAAGGTCTTTGAAAACCCTTCAAGAGGAGTGAGCAGTACTGAGCTGTCAGGGATGTGGTAGAGTTGACTCCACCTCTAATTCTTTGTTCACCTCCTCCTTCTTCCCAGATGTGGCTGCATTTCAGCAGTGACACATTTGAAGGAATGTTTGGGAACTGGAAGAATCTAAGTCCAGTCCAACCATCTCTCAGTAGATTCTCTGCTCTCTCATTAAACTCTTTCCATGAAGCAGGGAAATGAGATCTGCAAGTCCCAAGTTGGCAACTCCTGACTCCTCCAACTCTCTGCCTGTGCTAGTCTGCTGCTCTGTTCTCCTGCAACTGGCCACATAAAGATAAGTAAGGGAGATGGTTTTATTGCAAGCAGCTGGGGAAAATCACGTTGCTTCAGTTTCCATAAAATAGCCGAGCCTCAGCTTTTTTATCCTGCCCATTCGCACATCCACTATAAAAGGGACATCAGTTATAAACATTTCCTGTTTGTGCATACACTCTTCCAGTGCTTATGATGTATAGACTGACAAAAGGCTTAATGCTTTGAATATATAAAACACAAGGCCTGTGCAATGGAGGGTGACAGTTGCCCTTTAATGTTCTGCTTTTTAAAGATCAGGGTAGAGTTCAGAAAGCATAGTCATGAGGTTTAATGATTTAATGGGGACGACTGGGGAGCAAAAATAGTTACTACACCCTGGGGAAAAGTGGTTCCTCATACATATTACTTTAGCCTAATGGCCTATGAATGCTTCCTCTGTGGCATAGGAGGGTGTCACGGTACATAGACTCTATAATACTGAATGGGTTGATTAAATGCATATTAAACAATACTAAATTGGGAAAAAAAAGGCGCCACCGACTGTATTTATTCTGTTCTTAGAAAATGTTGTTACTCATTCAATTTCATTTGTGATATTATTATAATTTTCCCCCCATTTCCTGCTCGTGGCAGAGCGAGGGAGCCAAGTGTAAACACCGTTGATGGATCGGCGGTGGCCGAGCTCTCGCCTCGCACTGGATGGGGAGTGGGGAGAAGGGTTCTGTGGCCCCGGTGTGCTGCTGATGGCTGCAGGTGGCACCTTCCTCAAAGTGCCAAACAAAGCATTTCTCTGGAAAATGCCTTTTTCCTCTGCCTCCACACTAAGGCAGCTCCCTGGCCTGCGCTTTGTGCGTCGCGCTCACTGTCCACCCTTGGGCCGAGGGCTTTGTGTGGGTTCTGTGTAACTCAGCAGTGCCACCTCCCTGGCACCCCACAAATGCTGGTTGATGGCACCAAACCCAAGTCATGTCTGACTCGAGGTGTGGAGTTGTTCATCCTTGGGGCACAGATGGGGCGAGGGCAGCCCCGGTTCCATGGTGCTCTCAGGCTTTATTTCCACTGCCTGTCCTTAACTCGGCTCCAGTGTCCCCATGTCCCTGTTAGTGACACCCTGCTCCATGGGAGCTGCCTGGGACAGAGGGAGCAAGGGCAACCAAGCCCTTCCTAGGCACTTTTGGAGCAAATGTAGACACTCCCTGCACCAGTGCTTCCCACTGTGTTTTTAGGACAAAAAGAAAAATAAAAGGACCATGTGCATTTGCTGTTGTTAATGCCTCCCTGTTCTGAATATCTGTGCAAATTCATTTCTGGACAGACTGTTTTTCTTGTCACAACCTGTTAATATTCTATGAACTGCTAGAAATTATAAGAAATCTTATTAAGTCTGATATTTTTGGAGGTCATCTGACAGTTCTGCCCAGGTATTTCTGTGCCACAGTATTGTCTTGTGTAGGATATGTGTTAATTATCACCTGTATTTCATGTCTGACATGTATATTCCCTCCCAAATCTTGTTACCTTGATGAATGAAGAATCTTCTTTTCTACAGCCCTTC
Source organism: Monarcha castaneiventris obscurior (assembly GCA_026261815.1). Taxonomy (NCBI): domain Eukaryota; kingdom Metazoa; phylum Chordata; class Aves; order Passeriformes; family Monarchidae; genus Monarcha; species Monarcha castaneiventris. The sequence continues at coordinate 9,729,149 of JAMPIT010000343.1, forward strand.
CACGGACGTGGATTTGCTCTTTTCTTTTTCCTTTTTACTGCTTCAATCAGTTGCTTTATTCTGCACTTTGTAGTTTCAAACACAATTTACAGTTCGCCACACTGCAGAAGTAGCTGGAGCACTGAGCAACCCCAAATTAAAGGGAGAGGAAAAATTGCCTTTGTAATAAGAATGGCAGTAGGGTTGCAACCAGCAGAAATAATAATTTGTCTGGAGGAAAAACAGCAGTGGGAAGGCACAAGTGGAGGTTGTGTGTGTGTCATCTGGGCTGTAGGGTTTGTGGGACTCTTAGAGGCATCTTCTCCCCCTCCGTCGTTGAAGTCCTGCTGGTTTGACAGGAGCAGTGTTCAAATATTTGCTCACATCCCCTCTGTGAACTGCCCAATGTGTTCTGGGAGCACGTGAATATGAGAGCAAGGGTATTTCAGGCAGTTTAATGGGTCTGAGATGACAAAGTCACAGGTTGTGGCTCCAGCGATGGCTCTCAGGTATCCACACCTCTTTCAGGTCTGGTCCTAGAAACTTGAGTTGTATCTCTTTATTTCGAGGTGGTTTGAAGCACAGAATCCCAGACTGCTTTGGGTTGGAAGGGATCAAAGGTCATCTAGTTCCAATCCCTGCCATGGGCAGGGACACCTCCCAAAAGAAATTAAATCATTTTCCTTTGCTTTCCATAGCCAGGAGCTTCTGTTCTCCAGACTCCTGACCTCTGTCTCTGGTGATATTTGTATGTCTTGGGCACCTGGTGATGCTGAGGGAGGATCCCAAGCTCCACAGGATGAGCTGAAGGAAGAACCTTCTCTTTACTGCCCATGAAATTCCCTCCAACATAAAATCCCAGCAGCCAGGGAAAGGACCTTCCCTCCCCCTCCCAACAACTTACTATTGATGGAAACATTTTATAAATAAACATCTCTAGGTAACATATTCCATAAAATATCTAATTATAGATTATTGGATTGAACATTTCTTGCTTCAATTAAGTGATAGTTTTTTCCCTCAGGAAGCCAGCTCAATGCTCTTTCTGGGGAAATTATGTGTATTTATTCTATGTTCTATAGGCAGTGTCTTTTTATGTTGTTAATAAATAAACTACAGTGCAAGGCTTTACCCTAAGTAAAACTAATGGAGGTCAGGCTTTGCTTTTTTTTTTTTTTTTTATTTTCCTGATCAGATCTCTCCTGTCTGGTGGTCTGCAGTCCTGGTACAGTGAACTTTGTAAGGAAGGAAATGAAGGGAAAAGGGAATGAAGAAAAATGCATAATGGCTTGGAGAGCTGCATTCCTGTACCTCCCCCAGAGCAGATGCCTTTAGATATTAAAAAATTATTTTTAAAAAAGGCTGAAAGTCCAGGGTTCAGCACTGGTGTTGAGTTTCAGCCCCATTCATCCTCTGGGCAGCTGTTGGAGGCTGTAGATCTGAGAGTTTGATTTGCACCGCTGCCAAGTTGGCAACAATTTCTCAAAAATTTGCCTCTAGCTCTGGGTCTGAACCCCCCCTAATGTGGCTGGGCTTGGCTGGGTTTAAACCCAGGGCTCAGGCTTTGGCCAATCTCTCCCAGCTCCAGAGAAGCCCAGAGGAGCTGGATGTGTGGCTCTGGTGTTTCTTGCAGGAGATGCTGTAGATCAGACATGCATCACCTCATGGACTGTCCTGGGCTGGGAGGGTCCCACAGGGATCATCCATGTCCAGATCCCGAGTTCCAGAGCAGGTCTCTGGCAGGGCATGGAAAGCCAGGGGATGTCACCGAGCACATGGTACCTATGAGCCACTGACTCTGTCATGGAATCATTTAGGTTGGAAAAGATCTTTAATATCGAGTTTAGTCATTAACCCTGCACTGCCAAGGCCACACTGAACCACGTTCCCAAGTGCCACATCTTTTAAACCTCTCCAGGAATGGGGACTCCACCACTCCTGGGCAGCCTGTTCCAATGACTAACAACCTTCCAGAGGAGACATTTTTCCATCTTTTCCCTGGGGAAGCTGCAGCTCAAGCTGAGCTTTCTGGAGGGACTTGGAACATGGCAGGCTGAGCTTGCAGGCTCCTACTGGATTTGCATGGAGTCTTTGAGATGGGCCAGCCTGGGATTTACCCCTTGGCCACCTTCAGAGCAGAGCAGTGGAAGTGGCAGGAAGGTGTCAGAGTGGCTCAGAGCTCTTCTGCACCCTCATCCCGAGCAGAAGGGGAGAAAACCCCAATCAGGGAGCTGCTCCCTTCCCCTGCTCCCTTACCTGCCATTTTAAACAAATGCAAATTAAAACCCTCCATCGGGTTGGTTCATTCCCTTCCTTCATGTAACTGATGTTATTGGATTTTTATGCAGCACATTACACCCTGAGCCATGTCTTCTACTATTTTGCTTTCAAATTGTATCTCCTGCCATTTGTGTCACATTTAAAATGCTAACAGTATAGAATGTCATTTACAGAATCGGGGCGTTTGCTGCGGAAAATTAATTTGACTTATTCCTTCTGCCTGTTCCTATCTCCAGGCCAATATTATGCTACTCATTCTACAAGAGTAATACTTAATGAATAGGACTATTAATAATGTCAAGGTCCATGGGGGTCTTATGGGTAACGGATAGGCGTAGACTGTAAGGGGGCAGTCACCTGACTTCGGTTAATGTTCCATGAAAATATCAGGCAGTGCAATGTAATTATGGAGCAGAGGATAGTAAAAAAGGCAGGGAACTTGGAGTTTCTTAAATATTTTTTCAAATTAGTCAGTGCTTTTTCGGGAATTTACCTGGAACCTTCGTCAGACCAGGTGTGAAAGCTGTTTAAAATTCCAAAGGAAAAAAAAAACCAACAACTGGGTACCTAATTCATAAAGAGGGAATAAGGCAGAGGAGTTTCAGTGCTAGGCAGGAACTGTGTGTGTTTGGTGGGATGTGTCTGTGTGTGTGATTCCTGTTTGCAGGAAATAGGAACGAGAGGAAAGGGGCTTTGGCTGTTGTTCGAGGTTTTTTTTTCGCCTGTACATGTCTGGCATTTAAAAATAATTCAAAACTATTGGGGAAAATACAAAATCAACATTTATAATGGAAAAGAATTATGAGTAGAAGAAACAAAGCTCCTCTTCCTGCTATTTGTAAAAATCCCAGGCAGGATGGGATGAGTGGAGGCACAGCCTGCCATGGACGGGCACGGCAGGCCAGAGCTCGTTCTTCTCCCCTTCTGTAAAACTCAGCCCTGATTTCCAAAGAGCAGCTGAAAGGCTGTGGAAAGCGTTGGTGTGGCACAGCAAAATCACCTCCTTTCCTGAGGAGTTAAATGTTTCCAGAGGTTTCCTGGGGGCTGAAATGGTGTTGGAAAAAAAGAGGGGAGAGAAAGCACCAGGAGGTGACACTGGCAGAGATTTGGGGTTCTGTTTCCCATGCCTGCTGTCCCAGGAGCTGCTGCTGCTGCCTCGCACGTGGCACAGGAAACCTCTCCAGAAGTGACCCTCGGGAGATGCTGTGCCTGGCTGTGGCACCTGGAGGACACCAGACCTCCTGGGATGGGGAGGTGATCCCGGGGTTATCTCACCCCGAGGCGTTTCTCTCTGCCATGGTTCACAGGACTGGGGCCAGCACACCCTTGGAACAGGAACACCTTTCCCATAACGGAGCCTTGGCCAAGCTGAGTGCGGCACATTGGGCTCCCCCTTGGCTCCTCCTGCTCCTCTTCATCCTCTCACTGTTATTTTTTCCCCTCGACGAAGCTTTATTCATTTCTGAGCGTGCCTTAATCCCGGCAGCATTAGGCAGCCCCAGTGTGGCTCTGTGCCTCACTAATTCCCACTATTAGGCCACCTGCTGGCACCTCCCGAATGGAGCCGGATCCTGTCACAGCTCGCCATGAATAAACATGAAAGAGACAAATGAGGCAGGGCTGTGGCAGCTCCACAGCCAGAATTCCAGAGGCAGGGCTCCCAAAGGCAGCGCTCCGCAGCCGTGCCATGTTCCAGGGGCCTCCTGGTGGGGTGGCAGCTCCTCGGGGCTGGTTTGGGGCTGTTGGTTCAGCTGCAGAGCCTGGACTCCTCTTGCTAGCACACAGGAGCTTCAGTTGGGAGCCACATTGGCCTAATCCAATGCTTGGATTGGCAAAGTAAACGTGTTCTCCTGGAGATTTCCTGTAAGGCAAAGGCAGTTCAGCATTTCCCAGAACCTGCCAGCTCCATACCCAAAAGGACTCAGGTGTCCCACTCTGGTCAACATTTAGGGCATGAGGGACCAGCTCAGCTGAAGGAAGAACCTCGAGAGAGATGGGGCAAAAAATAGTAACTGCTTCTTCCTTTCTTTTTTTTTTCTGTTAAATTTCCTTCAAATCAGAAAACTTAGTGTGGGACCAAATGCTGAAGTCTTTTTAATGGTTCTTTGCAGGATGTTAGTGGCTTCAGTATTGATTTATTAAAAAAACAAACAAACAAAAAAACCCATGAAAAAAACCTAACCTACTAAACAAACAAATGAAACCCAAACAAAACTCACCAAATATTGACTGAAAATTGAAATGAAGCTTACTTTAAAACTTTCCTGTGGTCGAAAATCCTCCTTTTTGTGATACAGCTCTGGGAGGAAGGAAACTGTCTCTGAGTGGAGAATTGGATATCTACGGATTTCTCTTAAACCTGCTCTGCTTTATTAGACAAACCAGCTGATTTCTCTAATGTTTCCTCTCGGCTCCAGGATGACTGATGAGTGTAACAAGCCTCGTGTGCACATTTTTAAGGGGCATCCCTGCTATTTTATCTATTCCACTTCCAAAGGAGCAGCCAGGTGTAGAATAAAGGCTGGTCTGAGCTCCTGGAAGTGTTAGGAGCAGCAGTGTGGCACGAGCAGCCAGCCAGGGGTGTGTAGGTGAATGCTCTAAATCCCTGGATCACAGAAGCTCAGGGGCCATAGCCACAAACCAACACAGCTCCTTTCCCTTCGACCCCCATCTTCTCCTGCCACTCTTTGATTTCTCCTCTTGCCTCAGATTTATAGCTACCTTGTCCAAATATATTACGGGAAATAAAGGATAAAATGCTTTAAAATCCTACCTTCCCAAGCCAGAGAACAGGCTTGGGTGAAAATAAACGAGCTGGTTTGTTATATTGCTCAGCCTCTGTCACGTGAAGGTGAGGCCTCCTTTTTTATTATTATTATTTTTTATTGCCACCCATTTGCCTTCATTATAATTTATTTGTTAATCCGTGCTCCAGCTCATGAATTTTGCATTTGGGGAGGTGGAGGGGAAGGGGAGGGGGATTCAAAGCACCAAAAAAGATGCTGGCCCACTTAAAGGTGAAGGACACAGTTGGAGGGCAGGGCTGCCTCCCTGGCCTTCCATCATCCTTTTAAAAAGGCAAATATGCAGTCAGCAAAAAGAGAAAAAGGTGGGTGGGGGGGGAGGAAAAAAGCCTAAAGACTTCCCAATTAATAATTACTCTGATGGCCTCAGTGGGATTCAGAACCTCGCAGGTCAGAGAGGACAAATTCCAACCCCCTGTTCCTGAGCTCTCCTCAGGTGAGCTGATGGCTTCGGTGCTGTGCTTCCATGTCCCCCATGCCAAGTTTCCTTCCTTCCTTTTCAGTTTTTTTTTTTTATGAGGCATCCTGAGTGTAAAAAATATGGCCTGCCTTTATGGTGCTCCAGCACGAATGAAGCTATAAAATTATGAACAGTTTTTATGATGGCTATTCAGGGGATGCTTTTATATTGATGGTGCACATGCTGTATCTATCTTTTTTTCCCCTTTCTTTTTTGCGTCCCTCCTTTTCCCTGGAAAAGATGGCAGGGTATGTGTGTGTGGAGGGGGAAGCTCTGGTGGGGGGGGCCCTGTGTAACTATTTTTCATGCATTTAATATATTAATTATCCGGTAAATGCTCCCTGGGCTGTACTTGGGATGCCGAAGAATGACAGCTTTTCAGCGAAGCTCCAAAGGCAGCCCATCAGCCCACAGTGTATTATGTCGGAGAGGTCAGGGTGGGGTTAATGTAACTTTTTATTTGCTGATTTTTCATAGATGGGAGCAAAGCTGGTAAGGGGAAAAAGAGAGAGAGAGACTGAAAAGAAGGTGCAAAAAGAGCAGAGATGATGGCAAGTCTGTTACGGCCCCCTCCTGCCTCCCAGCCCGCTCCAGAGGTTGATTATGCAAAGCACAGAGGTGCTCACAGCCTTCTTGGGATGCTCCTTCTCCAGAGGCTTCTCTGCAGGAGAGGGGAAAAAATGCTGCCAGGGGAAAGTCTGTCCAAGAGACAACAACAACGAGAAATCCCTCGTGCAATAACTAAACTTGAAATAGATCATCTGTCCTCACTGAAAAGGGAGAAACCAAGGCAAAAAAACAAAAAAAAAAAAGAGAAGTAGGAGGAGATCTTGCCTTGCCTGTTCAGGGGCTCCTAAAGCCAAAGGTGAATCTGAACTGGCTGTCAGGGAATCCTGCTCCACTGGATTTTTGCCTCTGAGAGGGTGATGGTCTTGGCTCCAGAGGCACCTGCAGGGGCCTGAAGCCCTCTGAGGACAATTGCTCCTTCTGCCCCTGTGCCCTTCCCTCCCCTCCTGCCCCGGAGGTCTGGGGCAGCCCTGCTCTAAACGGCTGCCTGGATCCAGTATTGATCTGGGAGGTAATAGGGGTTTAATTCTCATTTAAGAGGCCTGTAAATGATCTCAGGAAGGACACTTAAAAAAAAAAATAATAATCCTATCTCAACCAAGGTGCACAAGCTAAAGAAATTTGAAACCATTTAAATCTTTTAGAAATTCTCTAGCAAAGTCTGCTGTGACTGAGCAGGAGGGTCTGTGTTGCTTTAGCATCTGCCCTGTCAGGCAGAGGTAGTTGCATACACAGTGTGGTGCTGCTTTATTTCAGCTAATAAAAATAATCCTAGTGTTGCATATATTTGGGTTAAAAGTATATTTTGTGCCTGCAATATCCATTTGAATGAGGGGCGTGTGGAGGAAGGGAGTGTTCTTGTGTGTGCATTTACCCAGCACTGCTCCCATTACATTTGAATTGAGTACAATACGTCCCACTGAGTGTAATTACCACAGCTTTGTTCTTCTGGTTTTTCCATATTTTAACGCTCCAAACAATCCTAAATGAGTAGGATTGGGTTGTGTTGCGTTCTTTGAGAAACTGAGCTGGTCTTCATCAGCCTCCTCTCCTCGTACCCCTGGGCTGTGGGCACCCACAGGGAGGAGATGGTTGCCAGTCATATCCACTGCAGCAACTTTTGTCTGTGTCACCAAGAGAGGGATGCATTTTTCATGTATGGCTTTGACTGGGAGCCTTCCCTAGTGGCCTGCAGCCTCCCAAACAAGGTTTATGGCTCAGGAGTTGATTACAGCAACCTTTCTCCAACGAGCTGCTGGTGTAAAAATGGGCCTGAACCAAAAGTCACGTATCGAAGGCTCTTCCCAAGTTATGGAAGGGTTGGAATTCGAAGGCAGAAGATCTCATAAATGGGTTTTGCTGTGCAGCATAAGCTGTGGGTGTTAGAGGATGGAGAGCAGAGATGATGTGGAATAATGGGTAGGAAAAATCAGTGGCTGGAGCCCATGACCCGAAGGGCTCTGAACTGGTGGGAAATTCCCTCTTGGACTGGACACCAATGTCAGGACCTTACAGAGGGCCACAAGGACCTGTCAGCCTTTCTCCCGTGATATCTCCTCTGCACAAAGAGCTTGGACACAGTGCTCAGCTTCCTTGGGTCTCCCAGCTCCATCCCAAGGCCCTTCTAGCCTGGAAGGGTAGAAGATCCTTGGCTGGATCCATTCCTTTGACAGGAACAGCCCTGGGAGAGGTGCTGCTCTAATAACCACAGCTCAAGGATGCTCCCAGCTCACTTCCTCCCACGTTTTGCAAGATAAATTACATTCTGTATTATATTTTTTTCATGTTAATATTTCACATTTCAGAAATGTAAAATAAATAGAGCAGCAGTTGGCAGGTAATACAGGGCACACATAGAAACTTCAATGGGAACCTGCACAAAATTACAGTAACAGTATGAACTTCTCTTGCCTGGCAGAAATTGTTTCTGTCAATATTTTTAATTCCAGCTTCTGGAAGTGCAGCCTGACTGGGATGGAGAGCTGAGGTCTAAGCAGATGGTTATTAGCAAACTGATAAGCTTACTCTGCAGCCAGAGAGCTGAGCACAGAAATCCTGATGGAGATTTCTGCATGTTTTTCTGGGAAAACTTTTGCACATTTTAGAGCCACCTTGCTGATCAACTTATTTACCAGCTAGGAAGGGTGTTTAGATAACTGTGCTTTATTGCAAAACAATGGTATTTAAAAAATAAAGGTAAAAGATAAAAAGCTGGATTTTCAAACTGCCAGAGGCCCCTCCCTTTATTTTCTTGAGGTGTCTGTCCCTTCCTAGCCCTCCAAAAGCTTGCTGTGGGAAGCCCTTATGTGTTTTACTGAGTTGAGTATAAACAGAACAGTTTAAAAATTTATTTCACAAAATAATGCCTTTACTATTTATGGGCTGATGTCAGTGCTAAAACCCTGAAATGGACTGGAACCATAACTGAGGCCGAGTGACCTTTCCCCGTTCTGCTTCAGTAACTGCATCCACAGGGAAGAGCAACTGAAACATCAGAGCTCACTTTTGTTCCTCAGAGCTTTGGGCATTTCATGCAGGTGCAGAAATGGGAAGCGACAGGACGTGGCCCTGATTTTGGTTATTTTCTTTGCCTCCGGCTATTGTTTCCTTCCAGCGATTCCATGTGGCAGGAAATCTGTTTGTTCTCTGTCTGTCCGTGCCAAAACCATCCTGAGCTGGGATCCAAATTCTCCTTGGTTCTCCAAACAAAGATCTATGCCACTGCCAAGCCTTAGCAAGGTCGGCAGTGCAGCAGCACCAGGAGCTGAGCAAGGATTTACATTCCCAGCACAGAGAAGGGAAATTGGGGCAGGCTGAGAGCAGCTTCCCCCAGGGTCTGTGCAGCAGCTCCACAGGAGCCTCCAGGCACTGTGGTATCTATTCCCATTGCTGTGAGGGGAGATGGCTGTGAGTGAACAGCTCTAACACCAGCTTCAGGTGCTGTACAGGTATCAGTACAACTCCTGGTGAATGTTGGAGGTCTAAAGAAGTCTGGGTATGAAAAGCTCTTCCATGGAGAAGCGAGGGCGAGGAGCTGCCTGATGTGTTGGATGTAGGGTCTGGTGATGGCCCCATGGCTGTCTCAGGTGTCTGTGCCACCTTTCCCCACCTCCACCATTAAACCAGGGATGGGGTGCACTGATTGCTTTGAAACTCAATCAGGTGCTTTGGCTGAGAACAAACCGGGGTCATTGTGGCAGCTGCACTGTCACCCCTCAGTGTCTGTCTGGAGATCACACAACAGCCAAAGCAGGTCTGCTAAAACAGCAGGGGGACACAGAGCCAGCCCCCTCTGACTTCTCTCGGCATCTGTGACATTGTAGGATGAGACTGGGGGGAATTGAAAGCCCCTGGAAAGGGGAACCCTCTCAGGGCAGCCTGTGGGGAGCTGGTTCCCTGTTGGGGGTGGAGGGGGCAGCTCTGGGGTGTCACAGCCCCGCTGCCCTGGAGCATTTGACAGCCTCAGCCATGGGAGGAGTGCTGGACCGAGAGCTCTGACCTCATAAAACTGGATTGGAAATGCAGGCATGATTAACTTGCCATAGATTTATGTGGAATTAGTATGTGTTTCAACACTGGGGTTATAAATACAGGTTGCCCTCATCTAACCAGCCGGGCTTTACATAATTTCAGAAGGGTCCTCAGAGTGGCAGCTTTAAAATGACAAAGGAGGGAAGGAAGAGCTGAGCGTGGCAGGTGCTGTGTTAGCTGCACCCCAAATCCTGCAGGGGATCGAGGGGAGGGCGAGGGGATGTCAGTGCTGAGCACACCCTGTTCCACACGGTGCAGCTCAGATGCAGGGGCTGAAACCGGGCTGGGCACCACTGGACATGCTGTGGCTGCCCCAGCCCTGGAAGTGCCCAAGGCCAGGTTGGATGGGGCTTGGAGCAACCTGGGATAGTGGAAGGTGTCTCTGCCATGGCATGAGCCTACTGGACTCAGTGACCTGTGCAGGTCCCTTCCAACCCAAACCATTCTGTGATCCTGCAAATGACTGCTGGGGGCTGCAGAGGAAGGTGCTTCAGAGGGGAGGCTCAGGTCTCTTCACAGTCTGGCTCACAGGCTAGCACTGCTTTCCTTTTCCAAATAATCTTCAGCCTTAGAAGAATCATCCTTGGCATCCCCACACGACAGGTTGCCTCTCTGCAGAAGCTTTGTCTTGTGGTATGTTCAGGGGATGGTCCAAAAGCTGCCTTAGCTCTGGCTTGTGCAGCCACATGCCAGGAAAGACCTGCTCAGACCAGGAGCAGAGGGTCAGACTGGAGGGAGAATGGTGCTGGTGGTCACAGGAATGGTCATGGGAATAGGGGAACCCAGGAGGCTTTCTCTGTTTTCCTCTTATTTTTTTGGATAGTGATTTTTAGAGCTTCTGAATCTCCCAGTAACTCATGTTTTAGGGTGAGTGCCAACCATCCAGACGAGCTGCGGATGAGCGATCTATTTTTGCTTTAGCATATTTTTAACCTCTTTTCTTTGTTGTTCCAAAAGTATTCACGCCAGATTTAAAAACAAACAAACCCCACAAGGTGCCTGGTGAGACTTTTCCCTTTGTTAACACCTGAAAGAAGCCTGCTGTGGTACAGGGACCCTCTTGTTCTCTTGGGATGAGTTACCTGGGGAGCTGGGCAGGGACATGGCTGTGACCTGCCACGGTGTGTGCTGCCAGGCTGCTCTCTGCCCCTCCTGGGGAGGGAGGCCAGCTGCATGCCCCCAGCTAAAGGTATCTGAATAAACCTGCAAGAGCACCATTTAAAATTCTGATTGCTCAAACATGGAGCTTTCCAACCTGTTCACAACTTGGGGCAGAGCAGACTCGGCTGTGGGGTGTTTATTTTGCTCTTCCCACAGCACCCCGAGCTGCAAGAAGTCTGAACATGGGTCTGGGGATGCCTTTATAAACTTATTTTTTCTTGAGCACTCAAAATACATTTTTCTGGTGTAATATCCATGTATCTATCATATAGTGCAGGTAGAGCTTCCTTCAGTGTGCATGTTGGTGCATGAACAGCTGTGTAACTGTACATATATGGAACATCCTAGGCCTCAATCGTCTCCTGTGTGTCACAGTGTGAGCAGTGCAATTTGACTCTAGGATATCTGTTGGTGAAATTAACATTAGGGTTGGAGCGTGGGTTTAATTTTTTTCATTATTTACGTTCCCTCCATCGTGGCTCAGTTATGTAACCATAGATGTCACTGGGATTTCGGTGTGTTCCTTGTTTAAATCCAAGCAAACACCAGCATTGCCCCCACCAGTGCCCCGAACCTGCAGCTCCTGAGAGCTGCGGGGGGCAGGCAGGTGAGGGGAGGAGAGGAGTGGTCAGTAAAATCCAGACTATTACTGAAAATAATCAGGAGCAGTTGGCAACCCTGCTCCTGCATATTCGCCAAGTGCTCGGTGATTCAGCCCCTCTCCATTTTCAGGCCAGCGCGGCCGTCACTCTGAATTATTTTCAGTGAGCACTTCTATATCTCATGTCAGTTCCCAGTTCGAACCCATCACCGAGTGTCGAGGCTGCGACGTGCCGTCCATGCCGATGAGCAGCCCCCCTCCCCTGCTTTGCTATTAACCTTTCCTTTTACCAGAGTTACCCCTTTGTCCTGCTGCAGTTTGCAGTGCCTGATAGAAGCAGCTGCCTGTGGCCAAACGAACATCACATTTACATTTTCTTTCTTGAACCGAGGAGTGAGACGCGGAATTGCAGTAAATGATCTCCCCTTTCTCTTTTTTGCCTCCCCCCCAATCGTCTTTAATGCATTGCCTAGAAATCTATTTCTTATCTAATTTTACCGGATGGATCAACAGGGCTGAGAATGTAACCCTTTGTCATCTATGGAAATCTTTTTATCCCATAAAAATGATTAGATTTGATGCAATTAGGATTATGAGGAGGTGGGGGGAGCCTGAGACACTGTGCCTTGTCTACTGCTGGCTGCTGACACATTAACAGCCTGTTTATTAACTGCTTTACATTTGGGCTACGAGCAGTGCATTCTTATGCCTGATAAGCCCAGCACGTGCCCTATAGAAAATAGGAGCCTCACTTTTTCGGCTGGCCCCCTCCCACCTTTCTGCATATGAATCCAGGAGGAGGGATTTCACTGGAAACAAAACCTCTGCAGCGGGAGAAATGCACATTTCCATTTGCCACTTCTCCAAGTGCAGCTCATGCTCGCGTCTCCTGTAGCAGGGAACGTGTGACAATGCATCTTCTCCCCTCCCTCCCTGCCCACTTTGTACCACAGAATCCTAGAATGGTTTGTGTTGGAAGGGCCTTTCAAAACCATCTCATTCCAATATCCTGCCATAGGCAGGGACACCTTCCACGAGACCAGGTTGCTCATTCCTTTGGATGGGCTTGAGGGGGTTTGCACCAGAGAAAAACACTCGTGTGTTCTGTTCATTACCAGAGCTGGGGCTGAGTTCCTCATCCTCTTCTACCAGTGTGACTGGGCTACACCTCCACCTTGGATCTGTTCTGGGGCAAATTAGGATTTTAGTTTTGTGAGATAATCTCTGGTGCTGCCAGAGAGAGAGTATGTTTGGGTTATATCCCAAAACATTCACGAGCGCCCCTTTGGCTGCTTGAGTTCCTCCTCTGGGCTCACAGAACTTGGCACAGACACCAGTGGGTGCCTCAGCATCCACAGCAGGATGGCACTGGAACAGAGAAGGGCAAATCCCTCCTGGTTCCATGGGAAAAGCCAGGGAGGCTCATGCTGAGCTCAGAGAGGTGTTTTTGTACTGCCGAGGGTCCGTGTGTGTGCTGGTCACTGCTCCTGCTGCCCTCCCTGCCCTGGCTGTGGGGCCCTGGAGCTGCACCCACGGACATCCTCCCGTTACACTCCTTTACATGCAGCTTTTCAAAGGTTGCTCCTCTGTCTTCACATGAGGAAAATTTATTCCTCGGCTTCCCTGTGTGTGAATAACAACTTCTGGCTGGGAGAGAACAGGGTCTGGCTGTGAGTGATACAGGACTCAAAGAAAAATTTTACATACAAACAAAGGAATAAATTTACTGCAGGTCCTAGAAATTGATAAAACAATGCTAAATAAATCTGATACAGCACAAACTTTGTGCAGAGGCTTCCCCTCTGAGCAGCATCTCCCTGTGAGAGGCACGAAGCTGTGTGCGGATGCTAAAGCGCTTCTCTGACACAAGTCAAAGGCCAAAATCCAGCCTTTGTTTCTCTTGATTGCCAGCACAGTGAGAATATTTAATTTCCAAACATCTCTGTGCTACTTAATAGCAATCCTCCCCGGTTTTGTTTGCAGATCACAAACACTCTCATGCGGGCATCGCTCCCCACCCCGCTCCTCCCCGCCCATGCCGGTCATCTGCCTTTAATTGCGGCCTGTTTGGTGGCTTTAAGTGGCTGAAAATAACTTCAGGGATAAGTTGGAGCCCAGCAGCTGCACACACCGCTCCGTGTCACGCTGTGCTCGCCGTGACAAAGGGATCCCAGCAGTTGGCAGGGCCCCGCTGCGGGGATGCCAGCGCGGGACAGCTGCCGAGCCGGGCTGGCAGCGCCCGTGCCAGCAGCAGCCCTGACGGGGCCTGGGACATCCCTGCTGCTGCCTGCCAGGGAAACACGGCGTCACAGTTCAGCCCTTGCAGGGATTTGGGTTAAAACTCTTCTTGTTTAACAACTTCGCTTTGAAAATGGGATTCGGGGAGGTTTGCCAGCCCAAAGCTCTGTCTGTCCCATGACCTGAATGTGTCTGTGTGTCCTATGCTGAGGTTTTGCAGTGTTTTAGTGGCAGAAGAGGACACAGATCACTTTTATTCTAGTAAAAGAGGTGGAATATTGGCTATTGCCTTTTTGTCAATGACTAGAGGAAAGTGAGGCTGGCTCAGCTCCTTCCTGCTGTGCAAGTACAACCATCCCCAGGATTTTATGTTAACTGGGATAAGGCTTGTGCAGTACTGGGGTAAGCCTGATTCACGATCAATTCTCCTTTCTCTTCTCCTCTCTCTTCTTCCTTTCTTGTGTTTTTTTTTCACCGTGAACTGGAGAGGCTGGACAATGGTAAATCTCTCCATTTCCCTTGAACTGAAGGCAGGGAGCCCAGCAGCCTTTGTGAGCACCTCAGAACCAAGGCAGTGACCTTGCAGTGTGGCTCCAGCTCCTCTCTGCATCCCAGCAAAGCCGTGGGATGGGGGATGAGCATGTGGAGGAGCTGATGCTTATTAGCCTTCCTCCTGGAGAGAGCAACAGCCCCTCATTACCAGGAGCAGAGCAGTGTCCCCTGTCAGGCAGTGACCGAGACCTCGGCAACTTTAGCACGGGGGCACATTTGGTGATTTACAACTCCCAGGCAGCCTCGGCAGCGCTTCCACAGCCACTCCTTGTGCTCCAGATAGATAAGCCCAAATCCCTCATTTGAAATGCCAGCAGCAAGACCCTTGAAGAGTTTATGCAAGGTCTTCCTCTCTCTCCTGCCCTGCTGCAGCTCCCTTCCCTCCCGGGAAGGTGAAGGCCCAGCCTAAAGACACCTCAGGTTCTAAATGTGCCAATGTTGTGCCTCCCCCCTTGACTTCCAATTGAAAAAGATTACAAATAATGTTAAATAATATAGTTTATAACCTCAGGGCTGTTTTCAAACGTGTATAGACCAGTTGTCAACAGGCAGAGAGGAAGGGAAGGGAAATTATAGGCTGCACAAAAGAGGAAAGTAAAAGTGAAAGCTCCATAAAAGAAAGTGGAACTATTATGGAGCAAAATGCCAACTCATTACAAAACAGCCAAATAAGAGAGAAATACAGCTTTACCCGTAATAGCAGTTTACAAGGGAACATTGTATTGCAACATAACGGTGGTGCTATAATTTGCTCTAACAACTCCAATTATGCCTTTTATTGATTTGGCAACACATTTAATAGGAGTAGCCACACCTCTTGTGTTACAAATCATTAAAGGTGTTGAACAGTGTAATTTTAAAATTGTCCTTCTCCTACAGATGTCAGTGTGACAGCATAATTTCCCCTGATTTCTGCTATGTAAACAGTGCGTTACAGTAATTTCCCCCTTACAAAGCAGAAATGTTGTCAGCCTGGGTTTTTTTGTGCAGAAACATCCATTTAATATTTTCCCCCCAGTCTATTCTCCTAATTGCTGGGTTTTTTTCCCTTTTCCCTCTTTCTGTCTTTTTTTTTAAACTTATCTCTGGAAAATAAACACGCTGATTTGCCATCTTCTACAGCAACCTTAATTGCTACTTAAATCTTCAATATGCACTTAATATTGGGGAGGTAAAACCCTTTTAGTTCAATCCCATTCCACTTCACTGAAGTAGTGTTTCAGAGCTGGTTAAAAGGCGTGGATCTCCTGACAGCAATTTTGACAGGGGATCCCAATTCCTTGCAAAACTCAGAAACTGCCATGGAAAAGAATAAAAACTTTTTAGTTTTTGTATTCTTTGTCACAAAGTGTGTAAGTTTTGTGTAGGAATCGAGGAGAAACCCCTCTTATGCTCAAGTGGAAGGGGGTTGGAACGAGATGGTCTTTCAGGTACCTTCCAACCCAAACCATGATTCTATGATTCAAAATAGGCATTTGGAGAGACACAGGGCTGGGCTCAGTCACCAACTCTGCCTTCCCTAGACCCCAGAACAAAAGCTTGGAATTAGGAGAAGCAGGACAAGGGGTAGGACAAGCCAGGTTTTGACATTCGCGCTTCTGAAAAGCCGGTGGTGTTTATTGTGCTGGCAGAGGATGGTGGTTGGAGGGTCTGGCTATGCCTGGCAAGGACCTTTTCCACTGGCCTTTGCTTCTGGAGCGTGCAATGACCCGGGAGGTGCCTCCAGCTCCATCAGCCCATCACTCGCCAGGCAGGGCTCGCAGGGACCCGGCAGACAAAGAATGTGTTTCCCCTCTCCCTTCAAGCACATGCGGGCGCTGACGTGTGTAAATGAACCTGACAAGCTCTTTGAAAAACAAATAGAGGCCACCAACCAAGCTTTTGGCACGCCAAGGCGCCACATGTTTACACCAAAAGTGCCACGCTGCCCTGTGTGCCCGCTCCCAGCGCCTGGCCCCGGGCAGCCGCCGCGGGGCCGTCTGCATTTGTCTGGCTCCAGCAAACTGTCTCATTAACAGCTGTGTGGGGAAGCGGGAGGGGGCAAGGCAAGAAGGGATGAAAATCCCCCGAGCCTGAGCAGGGTGACATTTTTCACGCCGAAGTGAGTAAAGCAGCTCCGTGTCCCGCTGCCAGGGCTGACCCCCGGCCCTGCCCATCTGGCAGCCCCAGAACAAAGCGCGGCATTGCCGGCACCGGGGATGGGCAGCCGCGGCTGCCAGAGGCTCTCCGGGGCATTTCACACCCACGTGTGGCCCTGGGTGCCAGACAGAGCCGCCAGGCTCTCTCCTTCCCCACCTTTGGACGTTGATTTGGGTTCAGGCAGGTGTGTGTGAACACCCCGGCGGTGACGGCTGTGGCTGTGGGAGAGATGTCCCAGCCGCTGGGCAAGAGAGCTGCAGCCACGGTCACTGTGAGGAGACAAAGCCACAGGCACGGGGCTTGCTCTGCTGTCCCCAGGTGTGGCCGTGCAGGGCTGGCTGGGTGCCCCCAGCTCGGCACAGAGAAGGTTTTGGTTCTGGGCCATGGCAGCCGTGCGTGGCTCGGGGCTGGGACACCAGGCATGGAAACGCTTCCACATCTGGAAGGCTTTGCAGCCAAGAGAGCTGGATTGCAGCAGGCACTGCCAACAATCTGCAGGTGCATGGAGGAAAACAATGCTGGCGTTTGCCAAACTCACTCCCTGGAATTACCACCCGTGCCTGGTGCTTGTGTATTAAAGCGGAAGCCAGAGCTTCGACTCCAACGGAATCCGGGCAAATAATTAACTAAGAGTGACTTTATTGGATTAATTTAAGCTTGTTTGTGGAAATTTGGTGAGCAAAGCCACTCTCGGTTTTCTCAGATGTGTAAATGCATTGCTAAAAAACTGCTGGGAGAGGGCTGGGGAGGCAGTGGAGCATCACACGTGGGTCACGGCGACCCTTCCATGGGACAAGGAGCAGGGTCAGGGTTTTGGCACCAGCACCACATTTCTGTCAATTACAAGTAGCTTTTTTCCAAAAGTTCTCCACATATCCTTGGACAAACCCCCTGCTTATGCAAATGTCCACCGGGGGAAAGGACTGGGGGACAAGCATTAGTGAGGACTGGAGGAAACTGTAAATGAGGAGGTTCAAGGTGTGAGTGCAGCAGGAGGGGAGGACGGGGGCAGCCACAGGGACACGGTGTGTGCTGCCATCTCATCCCTCTGCTTCCAGACAGCCTTGGCTCACCCCAGGATTCCCAACGAGTGGAAAACCAGCTGAGCCCCTGGCTGCTGAGCCAGCCCACTGCAGGTGAAGGAGCTGGAGGGAGGAGCAGTGTGTTTTGAAGAGCTAAAAGCAGAGGAGCTGTGGAGCTGCCTGGCGTATCTGGTGTGGGATATGGGGACCAGGGTACCGAGCAGATGAATCATTTTCCTGGGAAGACAGTGGCAAAATTAAAACGCAACTCTCCGAAGGCATTAAACTACTGCTTCTTCCAAGAAGTTTGGCTGTGCTAAAAAAGCCAAATACAATGGGCTTTCACCCCTTTTAGTGAACAACACGTGCGGCCCCTGGGGCCCCTCGGTGGCTTTGTGAGGCAGAGACGGCCGGGTCCTGCAGGGACAGACGTGGGAAACCAGGAAACAGCAGCGTGGCTGTGCTGGGACTGGGCTGACGTGGGGCTCTGAGCAGGATTTAACTCCCAGCTTTTCTGGGAAGGAAATTTGTTTTGCTAGAACTAATCATTCGCATGCATTTTTCATTAGTGTTATTATCCCAAAGAAAGGCTGCGGTAAAGTACTCAGATATTTGTTACCTCTGGGGGAATTTTACAAGGGAGAAGGAAGGAGGGGAGAGGAGCTGAATGGCAGCTCCTGTTGGTATTCTGGTGTGGTGCCTCCGAACTGATCTTCCCAATCAGTTCAGACTTAATGCCAAAGCCTGCTCAAATATACAAATCATATGGAAACATTTCGGGGGCTTTATATAGCTTGGTTTGCGTAAGTCTTCTCTGGATGGAAATTTGGAATAATTTTGCTCTTCCTGGTTTATACAACCGTTATAGTGAGAATTATTCCCTGTGCCAGGTCCCTGGATGTCCACCAGGTTGGTGTGGGATGTGGCAGGGGTGTGCAGGCCCAGAGGGAGGCTGGAGGCCTCTTCCATGGCTGCTTTGAGGTCCCTTCCAACCCAAAGCACCCTGTGCTTCTGGGCATCTCTGATCCAAGGGATGTGGGTGTGCTGATTGCGGGGGGATTCGCAGTGGGGTGATAAATTGGAAGAATATGATCTGCTGGGTCTGGATGTGGAATTCCCAGGGCTCTGGCTCTGCTGGCCTCCTGCAGCACTTTCTGCAGGTGCCGTGGAAACCTGAGCAGTGAAGGCTGCAGGGAGGTCCCCAGGAGGGGAGAGGAGGCGATGGATGCACAGCAGTTCCTCTAGAAATGTATAGCACAGCAGAGATAATTTAAAAATAAGAAAAAAGTCTCTTGGCTTAGTGAGGAATCTTTACCTCAGCTTGGATATAAAACAAATTAACTGTGATGTAAACAGGAGGTTGGAGAGGCTGCAGCTGTGATTGCTGGTGGAAGGATATCGAAAGTAGGGTGATTCCTCTTTCATAATGATTTTGGTTCCATTTAAGTTGGAGATCAGATGCTCCCCAGTAAAGATATAAATTATAAAGGCACTAAACTTCAGTACCAATAAGCTCCCCAAATTTATTTGCATTTGTTATCTGGCAGTTTCATTTACAGTGAAGAAACTTTCACTGTGGATCAGATCTTTTTAATATTTCCTCATAACTTCCCAGTGACAATCAGTTTTTCCATTAGGAGAGATCAGACACATAAGTAATACTGAGAGAGCTACATGAATACCAAGTCATTCATTAGGAGCAATGCCACTGCCATGAATGCTGAGTGAATAGACTGTGAGGGGACACTGAAAATTAAAGGTTATTCTGGGTTCATTAACTTCTGCACTCCTTTCTAAAACAAAACCTTGGGTGAGAGCAGCCTTTGACTCCTAAACGGGATCTCCTTGTTCCCTAATTTAAAAAATATTAACATCATTTAACTGTCTCCCCTTTCTGCTTAATATGTGCAAGGAGAGAAGTGTTAGAATTGATGTTGGTGGAAGCGAGGAACAGACAGAGCCGTGTGTGGACATGGCTCTGCCTTCCTTTCCCTGGGAAGCCTTTCTGTGCACCCCACTCACAGCACCTTTTCCCTGCATTCCTTAGCTGTGAGGATTTCCTGGGAGCAGGGCCACCCTGCCCCAGCTGGCAGCAGGAGCTGCTGATGCCCACTGGGCGAGCAGCGGGCAGGGCTGCTGCATTATTTGCCCTAAATGCCCATCTTTGCTCTCCAACAAGGATCCTGGGCACCATATCCTAGTCCCTCACTTGACCTCCTGGAAGTGTTTAAAACCAACCTACAGCACTATCTAGGGGACAGCAGTCAGACTCATGCAGCCTTTAATATCCCATAATAGTTGGATAACACGGCCTCAGTATTGAAATACAATGTTTTTAACTGAAACACACTTTGGCTGCTCTCTGCTCTCATACTTAACCAAACAGGCAGAATCCCTCTCCTCGGAGCAGGGGATAAGGCTATTTCACACAGTGTCTCTAAAGCCCTTGGTAATTCCTGGATGGAGATATGAGAGAGCAGCTCTCAGCAGCTCGCTCTAAAGCCGGCAATAATATTTCTTCCTTACAGAGTCTTATGTTCCTACTATTTTATTCTGATTTTCTGTTTGTGTACACAGGCTGCCTTTAGTCAAAGAAAAGAAGTGCCATGGTACCAGCAGCAGTTTGTCTCTGCTGCAATCTCAAAGGCAGCAGATGCCACGGGGCTGCTCTGGGACTGGTGGCTGTTGGAGCCTGCAGAGAAA
The DNA here is from genome assembly GCA_026261815.1 of Monarcha castaneiventris obscurior. Taxonomy (NCBI): domain Eukaryota; kingdom Metazoa; phylum Chordata; class Aves; order Passeriformes; family Monarchidae; genus Monarcha; species Monarcha castaneiventris. Next base: position 9,749,186 of record JAMPIT010000343.1, read on the forward strand.
ATGTCCTTTGGGTGGTCAGGGTGAGCAAACTGCCCCTGTGCTGGTTCCATCCCAGGCACCACAACACAGGTTTGCTTTCCTGGGCTTTTTTTATGAGGTTTGGGTTGAAAGAGACCTTAAAACTCATCTCATTCCAACCCTCCCACCATGGGCTGGGGGCACCTTCCGCTAGCCCAGGTTGCTCAGGGCCATGTCCAGCCTGGCCTGGGACACTTCCATTTGTCCTGTAATTGTCACTGTTGTGAGAGGGATCCCTCCACGAGTGATGAGTGATTGGTTAAGGACCAACAGGCAGAAATGGAGCTTTGTGTGTGGATTGTTCCATGGGAGGAGCAACTGCACAGTCCAGCCCGTCATTGTTTTGCTCATTTATTAATCGCAGGCAATGGTTACCTCAGGTTCCTGGGATAATAAGTGCAGGTGATTCCATCCCTTTGGCAATGGAGAAGAGTGACCAGAGAGGAGCTTTAGTCTGGAGGTGAGGGAAGAGGTCCTGTGTTTTTCTGGATTTTTTTGGTTCAGTTGTGCTCGTTGCTGTGGTTGCAGAGCAGGAGTCAGTGAACTCCCTGGGCTGGTTTATCCTTCTTGAGTCAGTCTCCACAGCTCAAACCTCGATTTAGGAAAGCTCCAGAGCTGTCTGCCTCCGCCTCCCTCTGGCAGAGCGTTAAGCACATCCCTAAGTTCCTGGGTCCACCCAGCCGCCGCCTGGGAAAGCCCGAAATGTGGTGACCCAGACAAGGTCAGAGCTCATCCCAAGCCTCCTTCCCACCATTCCCAAGGGTCTGAGAGCCTCTACCACCTTCCTCCCATGCAGGTGGAGGAACGCCCTGGCCAGCCCCATCGCTGGCTGGCTCCCACCTCACCCTGCAGACGGAATTCCCGGCTTCCCGAGCCATGGACCTCCCGACTATCCTGCGTGGCGGGGAGCGAGGCACAGCCGTGTTGTGCTTTTGTTGCAGAGCCCGAATCCCTGTTCCGGCAGGGAAGGGGGAGAAGCCTCACGTCTCGTTTTATTTTTCCTCCCTTTCCCTACATGAGTTAATCTGTTTAGCTCTTTAACCTGTGAGCCGAAGGAATTCTCAGCCAGCGACAATGGGAAGCTTTTGAGCTGGGGATGAGGGAGGTGGAGAGGAGAGAGGCTGGGGAAAACGTCTGGGAGGTGGGGCTGGCTGGCGAGATAAAATATCCTCCCGAATTTCGGGCTGGAAAACCGTGCTGATGGTGGAAGGCGAGAGGTTAAACTGAGGCAGAAAAGTTTGTGTCAGCCCTTTTTCTGATTTTTCCCTTCTCCAGCTGCCACCTCCTCTCCTCTCGTTTCTCCCCCGCCCCGCCGCACCGTACCCCCTCCCCGGCTGGGAAGAAGGAGGTTTGCTGTCTTTGTATTTTAACTGTAGCAAAAAGATTAAATTGTTTACGAGCTGCGAGCCCCGGCTGCCTGGATGAGCTGGGAGAGACAAAGATAGACAGTCTAATTCTCCGGTGTACTTTGTGCTTCCGTCCCCCTGCGCTGCCACTAATTCTTTTATCTGGCCCCAACACTCCAGGCATTATGTGCATTCATAAAAAAAAAAAAAAGAAAAAAAAAAAAGAGAAAAACCTAAAAAAAAAATCCTAACTGAAGCAGGCAAAATTACTGTTCTCTGCGCTTTACCTCTGATAACAATCTCTTGAATACTGATTACTTTTTTTTTCCCCCAACACAAAGCGACCAACACAAGTTGGTCTTTAACCCTTTATCTTTAGCAAGCAGAAAGACACGAGGAACATCTTACTCAGTTGGAAAAAAAAATAGCATACAGAAGAATTACTGTTATCTCCTAGCCAGAAGAGGAACAGCAGAGATAAGAAAAGCCTGAAGAATTAAAAGGAACGTTGCATTTGGGCTGTAAATTCGTGCTGAAGCTGGTTCTATTTGTCTGTCACTAGGGTTCATAATTTTTCGAGGTTGTTTTGATAGACTTATTGTGAAGACTGCATAGAAAACTCATCAGCATTTGTTGCCTCTGAGCATTATTGTCAGTGGTAACCGCATGGTTATAGACTGGAGGAAGATAATGGTTGAAGTATAAAGGAGATAAAGGCAAAACCTCTTCTCATTAAGGGCTATCTCCACCTCTGCAGACTCTACAGTATTGAGTGACTGGCGCTGGTGCATTGGGCATAAATTATAGCAAAAAAACTAAAGGCAGCATCATTATTTCGAAAAAGTTATAATGACATGCCACGGGCTTAAGACCTATTTACACCACAGAGGGACAATAAATACAGAGGGAGCTCAGTGTGGAGTGACCAGCACTGCTTCCCTATCGATTGCACCCCTGCACATCTTTCTGCAGGGAGGCTGCTCTGAGAGGGGCCAGATCCACCTTCCATCGTACCTACACACCCCAAAGCCCACTGGTGGAGCCTGGGAAGGGACCTCCGGAGCAAAAATGTCATTATGGGTTGTTTTAACTTGTTGTTTGGGGAAACCCACCCTGGCCAGATCTTCCCCTGGGGGTTTGTGTGGTGGAGTCACCTAAAGGGGTGAGGCAGGGCTGTGGGAGTCTCTCCATGCAGGTGGTGGTGTCTTCACTGGTGCCACTGCATTGCTGCCCTGCCCTTTCCATTAATTTTTTTTCCAGATTGCTGTTCTGCAAGGGGATAGAGTTTCCTTTCCATTGCTCTTTCTGGGTGCTGCTCTTTTCCCTGTGCATCCTCAGTTGCCTATGGTTTGATCTCTTTATCTTCAGTGTGTTGGGGGAAGAATTATGTCCAAGCTGGAGCCAGGCCCACAGCAGATAAAGCACACTCCTAAAGTTGCTTTTATTGGGCTGGATTGTAAAGAACACTCTGTACACCTGCAACACTGGTTATCTGGAGCTTTCACGGGTGCTTTCTAAATTGGAATTAGTTTCCAGTGCCCCTCTGAGGAGGAGGATTTTTGCACTTGGAGAAACTGAGGCTCAGAAGAGGCTGGGTGGAGCTGGGAAAGTTTGCTGGCAGCATTGCCTTGCCTGGACCCAGAACCCCTCTGTAATCACTAGCCCAAGTGCCTTTTTAGTGATTGTGCTGGATTAGTGGCCCCAGAGGCTCCTAATCTGCTCTCCATATGGCACATGGAGGGTGAGGATGCACCCGCTGCTCTCCCATTGTGTTTCAAGGCTGATTAGATGGGATAGTCCCCTGGGATCCAACCCGGGATGGGCTCCCCAGCCCATTCAGTTCAGATTTGCTACTGCAGGGCCCAAACGATGCAGCTGCTCTTGCTGCTTCTCTCCCCCTCCATGCCATGGACCATGCAGGGCTGTCATCTGTGGGTCACAGCCCACTCAACACACTTGTAACGTTGTGACATTCAGACGAATCTTCTGTTGTCATGGAATGCCAGAATCCCAAAATGGCTTGGGTTGGAAGGGGCCTCAAAGCTCATCTTGTTCCACCCTCTGCCATGGGCAGGGACACCTCCCACTATCCCAGGGTGCTCCAAGCCACGTCCAACCTGGCCTTGGGCACTTCCAGGGATCCAGGGGCAGCCACAGCTTCTCTGGGCACCCTGTGCCAGGGCCTCACCCTCACAGGGAGGATTTTTTTCCGAATATCCAATCTAAACCTCCTCTCTGTCAGTTTGAACTCACTGCCCTCATCCTGTCACTCCATGTTTTTGTAAGTAGTCTCTCTCTATCTTTCTTGTAGGCTCCCTCTGGGTGCTGGGAGGCCACACTTAGGTCACCCAAAGCCTTCTCTTCTCCAGGCTGAACATTCCCAGCTCTCCCAGCCTTTCCCCCCTGTGTGAGGGGGTAGAGCAGGTCTGTGCTGTCCTGGTAAAGCCTCTCACACTGCAGGGAGGGAAGGATGCCCCTGCCATCCCTCCCACTGTGCCTGGGAGGAGAGCGACAGACACTCCTGGTATTTGTTGTTTAATCTGGTGTGATCCAGCAGATGCCTGGCAGAGTATTGGCTCCATCCATAATTCTGGGAGAAGATTGTGAGGAAACGTGAGTTCTGAGGCTGCCTGTGACATAGTGCCTGGTCTGCAGGGAGATAAGGGCAGCAATAAGGCTGCTGCACTTGATTTGGAGGTCGTTCTGCTGTTGCCACCAACTTATTGATAATTTTGAGCTTCACTACAAATCAAGGCAGGCCCAGGAGTTGGTTGTTGATATCCAGTCAGTGTTCCTGGCTTCAGCTTTGTCACTGGCACTGAAATGAGATCGTGGCTTTGGCCTCCAGCTCTGAAGCAAAGTTGTGCCAGCTCCTCCTGACACACCCGGAGTGAAGCAAAGGGGAGGTGGAAGGTTCACTCTGGTTTGGGGACAGTGCTGGGCTCAGTGACAGGGTGGGGCACTGCAGGAGCTGAGAGTGAAGCTGCTGGGATCAGGGCCTGGAGGAGGCATGGGGGACATGTTCCCACCATTGGAGAAGGCAGATGTGCAACTCCACAGGGACTCAGGCGTTTGGGTGAGAACTCAGGGAAGCTCAGGAATTTCCTTGCAGTGCCTTTCCCAGGGTGATTGGCAGCTGGCAGGGAGGAGGTTGCTCTGCAGATGCAATGTTTGTGTCTCTGTCCTGAGTGGGCTTTCCAGATTGGTGATAACCCCAGGGCTGGCTGAAGAAATGTCACTCTAAATACAGGTATCGACCTCAATAGAAATATTTTCATTTTACAGTGTGAAATGCCAGCAACGTTATCTACCTGATGGCTCCCAGATTATAATGTCTGTTCCTTCCCAACACAGGTACAAACCTTCCATTCAGGCTTACAATAAATACAGACATGGGTTGCAGTAATATTTCATTTTTGATGGCATAGCCGTGGGTTTTGATTATATAAATCAGGCTTTAGAAAAGGAATACAGCGTTGTGACTGACTGAATAAATAAGTAAATGCAAATGTAAAAGTCCTTACAAATAATAATAATAATAATAATCATGATAATAAACCCCACAGCTTTCGAATGGACATTCAGGATCAACTAGAAAACATTGCACTCTTGGTGTGAATAGGAGAAATCAGTTGGGTGCAGCATGCAGGCGGGTTCCTGATAAACTAATGCTCCTTCACACAATTTACAATCCAACTGAATTCATTTGCATGACAAAATTGGCTCGGGTATTCATGTGTTGCAGCAAGACAAGTGTAACATTACAAAGAACAAGTAACCATGGGGAAGGTTAATGCAGACAATAAGGAAATACAATGACATGAATCGGGTTCTTCTTTTGCCAACCTTTTATCTGAAATAGAAAAATAACAAGCTCCCACCCCCCATTCCTCCTTGGGAATAAAAGAGTTGTTTTATGGAAATGGGGGGAGGGAGAAAATGTGCAAAGTTGGCAAATAAAGATCTGTAATTTCTCTTTTCCTACCTCATGGATTTGCAACGTGTGTGCAGGGAAGGTGGGAGAGAGGAGGGATGGGATATTGTTATTTTGGAGGAGGTGATGTTCAGCCAGATGCAGTCGATCCATCAGTGAGGGACACGTGCCTGGGAGCTGCAGTCAAACATCCCAGGTAGTTCATTGCCCTTGGGTTGAATCCCATCCTCCTGGAGCAGAAAACTCGAGGTCTGTCAGCTTAGGCTGAGCTCAGCTGGGATGAGCTCTGCAGGACACAGGATGCTCACTTGTAAGGACACTCTGATGGTGCTGAGCATTCCTTGCAGTTGTTTGGGTGCCTGCCTGGCCGTGGGCACCTTCTGAAGGTGAAATTCCCATCTGGCCTCTCAATACTCAAAACCCCAGGTCACTGCACAGGTTTCTCTGCATGCAGATGTTTTTCCCCATGTGAGGATAAGTCCACATGGGATCACTCTGCCATTAGACACAGGATGCTTGGGGATAATCTAGTCAGGGTTTTGTTTGGAATGACGTGGGCAGAATCCTTTATTGCAACCCAAAAATGCACTACTGGTTACTTTAGTTGAATTAAAATAATTTAAAATAATTTAATTTTAAAAATATCCAGAGAGTGGAGAATATGTTAATTGTTGTGGACTCGTGTCTTTGGGATGAATCCCTGCTCTTGCAGGGTGTGGGTTTGCTGCACAGTCAGGAAGCTGAAGGGTTGTGAAGCTGCTCCAGTGGTTTGGAGATTCGTGTCTGTGTCCCCTTCCCAGGAGCGTGGTTTGGTGCACCTAAAAGGGGTTTGGTGGCTCTGGGCTGGAAGAGCTGCCTGGAGAGCTGGACTGGGGGACCACCAAGGCTCATCCCTGCAGGGTTTCCCTGTGCTCAGAGACCTCTCTGCTCCTGGGCACTCTGGGCTGGCGCTGCCTTTCCCTCACTGCTTCACTCACGGCTGCGAGCTCTGGGCAAACCTCTTGCAGCAGGAGAGGCTCCACTAAGTGCAAATTCTAATTATTCCAGCCCAGAATTGCTGGGAGAGACGAGCTGTGCTGGCTAATTGGCTAAATGGTCGGAGCTGGCCGGGAACAAGGACCACGGCACTGGGAGCAGACGGCTCCTTTTCCTCATTGTTCTCCAGCTGGAGTGCTGAGCTCCCTTTCCAGCCGGGATTCGAGCTGCCACGGGCTCTCACCGGGCACCACGGCCCCTCTTTAGATCAGCTCTGCTCGGCTCCACAGCAGGCTTGGCCCTCAATTGCCTCCTGCAACAAATCTCTAACAAGTTGACAAACGACTAATTTTAATTTAATCTTTCAGTTTCCAACTTAATGATGAAAAGAAAAAAAAATGCAGGGGAAGGAAGTGCTCCCCCTCATCTTCCCTTCACACCGTTGGCTCGATGGGGAGTTTCAGTGCTAAACTGGAGAGGAGAGCAATAAGAGCCTTACGTTTTTGAATTAAATTTAACCCTGGGGTGCCACTGCTTCAGAGCCTTTGGAGGCAGAGTTGTAAATCATGGCAGCAGATTCTGCTTCTGATGAGCACTTCCCATCATGATGACATTTAAACTATTAATTAATTAGGAGAGAGCAAGATGAGAAGATTTGGAATTCTCCCCTTTGGATAATTACTGTCGAACACATTTGTTACTGTAATGAACGAACAGGATGTGACTTCAGCCCTGCGTGTGGGTCTTTTCACATTATTATTATTTTAGTCCACCTTAAAAGGAGAAAGAGAGGGTTTTTTCCTTGCAACCCTAGATAGAAGCAATCTGTGTTGTAGCATTTTAGCAAAGCTGGAGTTGGGAAGGAGGAAATAGATGATGGGGTGAGCTGTGAGTGTCAGATATCCCAAGGCCTGGAGTCTGGCAGGGGTGCTGAGATCTCCCAGAGCAAATCCAACCTGGGACTTCCCCTGGGGCAGCTTGAGGCCATTCAGCTTCTTCCCGTGTCCATCAGAGCTGGGGGCAGCCCTCTTCCTGAAAACTTCCAATGGACAGAGACCCTGAGCCAGGGGTGTGCAGGGGGCTCCTCTGGCATGGGCTGTGCAGTATCCCAGGTGTCCAGGTGGAATGATGGAGATCCTTCCCAAACCCTGGGAGGAGCTGTGGACCCTGTCAGGCTGAACCATGACACCAGCACTGCCCTCCTTCCCAAGCCATCCTCCCCACCTGCCTTTCGGGAAGATTATTCGGAAGTTTTCCTGGTTTTCCCCGTTTTCCCAGAGGATTTTGTCCCTGCTCTCTCTCGGCGTCGCTGCTGCCTGCCAGCAGAGATCCTTGTTTACCTCTGCAGTGTTACTACGCCCTTTGCAGATAATCAATCTTGCCTGGCAGGATCAATTAAAATGAAGTGGGGATGTTCCACGTACCTCGGTGTGGAAATTTAACTCCGCTTGTACTCCCACCTCCAAAGGCACATTTTCAGAAGTGCTGGGCACGATGAGCCCTGTGTCCAGTGGCTGTAGCAGCACTGACACTTTAACCAAAGGAACATGTCTGGGTTGGCTCCTCGAGGGGAGTCACTAATTACAGTCATCAGTAAGTGCAAGGTTCAGGCAGAGCCTCCTGACTGAGGACACTGCGCTTTTGTGTCATGGGTTGTCATCTAAACCCCTTTCCCTTTTGGGATTATCTGGGATGTCCAAGCAGATAAATCAATATCCTGGGGAAGCTGGGGCTGGGCTCTCCCTGCAGCCCCCTGATGCCCTGGGGTGGACAGGTTGTGCTGGTGCTGTGTTTTGAGTCACCTGGAGCTCCCAGGCACTGCATGGGCCTGATTTTCCAGAGGAGAGAGCTCTCTCCCCGTTTTTAGCTGCAGTGGCTGGCCCTAGAGAATTATCCTCAGGTGATCCAATGATTTTTTTTTTTACACAGAAACATTTACATTTGTTATTTTAAGCAGAACTGTCTCTAGATACTCCTTTGTCATCTTACTCATTTTAACTTTCCGAAGAGTTCTTTTCCTCCTGGATGTTTCCATGACCTATTGATATTTTTCTGTTTAAATGTCTCCCTTCAAAGTTGTGGTGGTTTTCTGGTGTCCTAAATGAAGTGAGTTTGGGCTCCCTCTCAGTTCCTGGTGTATAAAAATCCCCCTGGAAACAGCCGCCGTACTTTAACCTGGATTTTTTCCTCAGAACTTTTGTCACTTGGGACACCAGTCTTTCCATAGACAAGCTGTAGACTTGGTACTGTTAAAAATAGAAATACTAATTCCTTTTGTGGAAAATCAGATACTTTTCCCAGTGGAAGAAGAAGTATTTTTAATGTGCTCCTGCAGGAGAGCGACAGCAAAACTCACTGGGTTTTAATCTTTGCTTGTTCTTGTCACTGTGATTCAGAGCGAAGGGTTCTGCCTTTGCTCTTATTTCTGGAAAACCCAAACAAAAACATTTCCAAGACCTTAAATGACATTGCTTTTTTCTTTTTTTTGTTCTCCCTGCAAGTACAACTTGTAAATTATTTTGCAGCTCCGAGCTCCCCCGTAGCTCTGTCCCTCCAGGTGGGGTTGGGCAGTGGGTTGGGGATGCCCTTGGTCACACCTCGAGCAGAACAAGCTCTTTGTTCCCCAGGGCTGGGGTGTGGGGCTGGGGCGAGCAGGGCTTTGGGGGCTGAGAGCCCCAGTTCTGCTCCCCAAAGAGGTTTGTAATAAATGGGTTTAATCGTGGATCTCTGCCAGTGCCCACGTGAGACAGGGACCCAAAATGACACAGCCACAGCACCCTGGAGGAAATTAATGCCAGAGGAAAGGTCAGCACAAGGTGGGATTTATTTTGTTTCATCATCAGTGTTTTAGGTTTTTTTTAAATTTTAAATTTCTGTGATTTAAAAAAAAAAAATTATAATGAATTGGACTAGAAATATCGGGTGTTTGTGGAAAGGACTAAAAATTAAATCTAACTCAAAGAATATTTGAGGGGGGGGGATAGAATTAATTTGTTTGTGCTCTGGTATAAGCCAAGATGACGCCAAAACCCTTTGGAGACAGATAAATGCTTCATATGGGAGTCAGAAAACATACAATCAGGCAGCAACAATCATCTTTCTGGAGATTCCAGATAATCTGGGCTTCAAAGCAAAACCTGTGTTTTGGAATATTCATTCTCTGATATTCAAACATCCAACTTTGTTCTTCTAATTATTATTATTCTTTTGATGTTATATCAGACAAGTGCTATAAGGGTCTTAAAAAGGGCAAAATAATTATTTCCTTTATATCTTAATACCCATGTGATGCAGAGGCTTTGGTGGAGAAAGGAATATTTTTTTTGACAAATCCAAAGGGGGAAGCTTGGCAACATGGTACAGTTGAGTGTAACCATAAATAAAACCCTGTGTGAATTCCCCCTTGGAGACACCACAGATCTATTGAACAGGGCACCCTCTCTATAAAAATTGTTCTTGAGAGGTAATAGCAAGCTATACATTATGAAAAAATATAGCACAGGGATTTGCTGTACTTGGAGCAAAACTATGAGAAAAATGGTGGGAGGTAATAAGGGATTGTCGTTCCATCCCATTAGAAATGTGTTTTATTCCAGACACCCAGATTTTATCTTTCCCCTGCACCTGAATTAGAAATGAAACTGCCAACTTTCTAGGATGTGCAAGGATCCACACAATAATGTGTTTGGGGTTTTATTCTTTTTTTCTTTTTTTCCCTTTTTTTTTCCCTTCCGTTTTATTTTTGGGAAGCTAATTAGGGCCAGCATAGATAAAGCACACTGTGTGTTACAAGACTGTAAATAACAGAAAAGGGTTTTCTTAGGAAATTAGCACTAGGACACACAGGAAGCTATGAAATCAAATGCCACAAATATATACTGTATTCTCTACATAGATTAAAATAATAATAAAAAACCTCTAAACCCAGCCATATACAGGAGGGAATCCTTGAGGATTGGACAGGCACAATCCTGTAAAAGAAGAAGTTCAGTAAAAAAAAATCCACTCATTTCTAAAGAAATTTCCCAGATTAGATTTGTAAATCAAAAACCAATATATAACATGCAAGAATTGATCTGTTTTATATTCCTCAGTTACATTTTTGTGAAGCACATTTAGAAGATTTAGAACGTATTTGCGCCTGCTGGTTGAGCCATTATATGCTTGAGTTCATACATCTATTTGTGAGGCTATAAAACAGGCATCGACTACCCATGTAAATTGTGTTCTCCACAATAAATTATATGCATACTTGCAAAAATACATAACTGCTGTTGGTTGGCTTACGTAGGCTGAATACTAATGATGTTTAAAGTTGTATTGTCCCTCTTCTCGGGCCTAATTTAGCCTCTACATCAAAAATTATGTAGGAAAAAACACTTTATCCTCTCACTGAGAAATAAAATGGCACTTACGGGCATCCACATATCTTTCTTTTATGAAACACCACCATTTTCATACTAATTTTAGCTGCAGAGGGTTCATGGCAAAGTCTGTCTCGTGCAAGCCTCTGAGGAGGCTTCAGTGTGTGCACACACACAGAGCTCTGTAAAATGTGCTTTTTGGGGGTTTACAGAAATGGATTTGGGCTTGTGCACATGAGACACGCTCCCAGACAGCACAGTCCTTTCTGGCAGTCGGGGTATTTTGAATTCCTGAAGTTCAGAGAGTTTTTTAGCCGTACCCCGGGGCTCAGGGCAGACACCCTGGCACGCTCCGTGTCGTGCCTCTTGCTCTGCCCTCTGCCTGCTGCCCATCACAGCTTCATTAGTGGGGTTTGCTCCTATCTCAGGTGTCCCAGGAGCTGGGGAAGGGCCTCCTCTCCCAAAGGCCGGACCCAGTTTGGGACATTTGCTGTGGCAGCCCCTGCGCCTCGTGGGCACTTCCCATTTGCAGCGGCAGGGAGCAGGAATGGCTGGAGGCGCTAGGGAACCTTCCCCCGTGTTCTCCTCCCACCTCAGCCACGCCGTGCCCTCCCCTTCTCGCTGCACTCCGGTGATAACATTTCCTACCACTTCTCAGCCTCCCCCATTCACCTGCTTTATTTATTACTTTCACCAGTTACTCTTTCCTTGCTGTTTTTGCACAGATCTCTCTCCTTTCTGGGTTTTGCCTCCCTCAGTGTATTCGCCCCTTTATGCCTGTCTCTCTCCATCCCCTTCCCGCTGTTCCAGTCCTTCCTCCAGCACGGATCCCGTGTCTGCTGCTGCAGCCCATCTCTCCGGGAGCGATGGATCACTGCGAGGCGCCCGCGTACCCCGACTATGAGGGAGAGGAGAATTTTCCCGTCCTCCTTCCCCGTGTGGGGAATATGGAAGCTGTCACACACTTCCTCTCCTGCCCAATGATGTGTAGGAGCATAATATATCCCCTTTATTGGGCTCACAGCCGGGCAGAGGAATGAGAGAAGCAAACTAGCAGCCTCCTTCCTCACCCAGAATATCCTGACTCCCTTTTATCACCCCCATCCCGGCTGGGATTTCGAGGAGCCCTCTGGGCAGGCTTAGGCTGTGTCTCTGGGGACAGAGGCGGTGCAGACACGGGGACAGCACTCTCCAGTGACACGGGGATGTGCTGTGAGGCTGCAGGAGCTGCCTCCAGGCACAGGGGCGGGCTGGAAAACTCAGTGCTGCTTTTCCAGCCCAACCTGGGCCACTCTGGTGCTGAAATTGAGGTCGTATCCCAGGACTAGCACAGTGAAACTCTCCAAAAAGCAGCTCACAGGGTTTGCTTTGCCAGGGCCCTGAGCTGGGAGGGCAGGAAGGGATGGGTGAAAACCCACTCAGGATGAGGGCCAGAAGGGCCCTCTAATGAAGAGCCGTGATGTGCACAAGGGTTTGTACGTGGTTTATAAGCATCCATATAATTTTCTTAGTTGGTTTTCTTGGCGTGTGATTAAACTTTTAACTTCTGGAGGAAAAAAGTCATTCCTGGAAGGGCTCTGAGGTGTCCAGACAACGGGGGGGGGTTGTTGGGGTTTGTGGGCAGGGGCAGTTTTGGGGAAGATCAGATCACACATGTGATGACAAAGAAAGGTGCACCCCGTTCACACCCTGCACTGCTGATTTATTTGTTGTCATCATCCTGGGAATCTGTGGGGCAAAACCTCAGCACCGAGGTGATGCAAGGAAGGGGTGGCAGACCTGCTTTTGGAGGCAGCACTGGGTGTTTGTGTCCTAACAGAGCAAAGCTCTGGAAGTGCCTGGAGTGCAGGAAATCCTCCCGGGACAGGGAGGTGGTCATGGCCTGAAACCCATCCTCAGTGGGCAGAGCAAAGCACCCCTAGGATGGGTCCCACCACAGCCCCTCAGACGAGAGTGTTGCTTTAACACCACAGAGTCTCAGAGTTGCAGTGGCTGACAAAGTAACCCAGATATAATTTTCCTTTGTGTCAGTTCTAGCCACTAAAATTAGTATTAAGAGACACAGAAAGCTCAGTGGAGTTTTCCCAGTTTATCCTGCGGCTAATCTTTTTATATCTCTTTTTTTTCCCTTCTTTAAAACCAGGGGGAGGGGAAGCCCTTTCATTCCCTGCAGCTGGCATGTCTAAACTCCTAACATATGTGCTTCTTATCCAACATACAGTAGCTTAGGACTTTTCAAAAACACAGAACCCCTGAATCCAATAAAATTGCAAATTTCACTGTATTTCACAATATCCTAAATAAACATGAACAGCGTGCATTTCTCTTTCTGGCATCAAATATTAATCTGTCCGTGGTCGGAAATGTGCTTTCCATCTTGTGTGCGCTCACATTGGGTAAACACTTGGGAGATTGCTATTCCAGACCTTTCATTCTCTCCTAGAGTCAAGAGCATGACAAATTTTTCTCCTAATTACACCTGCCACTGTTTGCCTTCTAATACTGTAAATCCTCCATCACATAGTTTTTCAGATTCAGGATTAGGTTCCTTCTCTGTCATACAAATGATTGGAGGTGCAGTGTGCAGTTAGCAATGCACATTAGGAATGTTTAGGGTGGGCTGTCTCTTTTACCTGAGTGAGGAATCTGCGTGAACAGACCTCGACCCATGTTTAAGGCATGGTGTTGAACCAGGACCTCTGGGCTGGTTTTTCTGGATGTTTGGAACCAGCAGAGCCCCCTCCCTCCATCTCAGAGCACAGCCCTGTGCTTGGCTCTGCCTTCCACTTTATTTGGCTTTGGCTGATACTGGAAATTATATTATTGCCCTGGTCTCCAAGAGGTGCCTGGCCTCTCTCTGGCTGCAGGGAGGAGGTTCAGCAGAAGGATGTCAGCACACGAGTGATTTTGAGAAATGAAGTAGCCCTGGGGGTGGCAGAGGGTCCTGCTCTGCCTGGTGCTCCTGGGCCACAGCGGGCCCTTCATGGGCACTGTGCCCAGAGCGGCCGTGGCTGTCCCATCCCTGGGAGTGTCCCCTGCGTTGGATGGGACTTGGAGATAGTGGGAGGTGGAATGAGATGCCCTTTAAGGTCCCTTCCAACCCCAACCATGATCCCAGGGCATGTGGAATCCAGGGATGCGTTCCAGGGGGTTGTGCTGTGTTTGCTTTATTTTGCTTGCGGCTGTGACAGTGAAAGCAGTGAAGAGCAGGCAGTGGGAATGTGTGGAAGCAGAGAACAGCAGTGGAACATGAACCCCAGGCTGCCCTTCCCTGGATCTCTCCTCCAGTGTGCAGGTGGGAGAGGGATGGAGGCAGCAGTGCCTGCTGGATTTCTCCTGCTCTGGCTTTATGTTTAAGTGAAAGCCTCTTGGGCAAAGAGGCCGTTTCGCTTTGCTGCTGCAAATCCTCCATTAACGCGTTGCAGCAGGGGGGCCCAGAAATTGGGCCAGCTCCGAGCTAATCGAGAGTTAATACACAAATGATGAGCTGGGAGAGAACCAGTGCTTGTGATATGGGTGAAGGACACGCAGTGAGGAAGAACAGCGGCAGAGATGGCCACGGTGTTTGTGTGCCTGCGCTCCAATTGGCCGTGAAAAGAGTCTGCACATGACCCTGGGGTGTGTGGGTGTCCCAAATGCAGCGTCTGTGAACCAGGGACAGGGGACACACATCGTTCCTGCCCTGAGGGTAAATGACACCAGCGTTTTGGGGGGCAGCTCCAAAGGTCAGGCTGGTGCTGTGGGAGCAGAGGAGAGCTCGCAGTGTTTTTGGGGTGTGGGAGCCTTGCTGTGCCAGTGCTCAGGGTTCCAATGTGGGGAATAAATGGAGGGCTTGAGCCTGGAGGAGAGAGTGAGACAATTCTTTTGATTCCTGGGTAAATAAGCTGAGCTCTGTGTGGATGGATGGAGCAGGAACCTCTCTGTTCCTGCCTCGCAGCACTTGTTTAGCTGAATGCCAACGTGGCAATAACTCCTTCCCTCCTTGCAGGCTTCCAAAAGTTACATATTTTTATTGGAAACCTGGGCAGAAGGGAGGAATTTGGTTCATTATAAATCAGTCTCAATTTTCAAAATGTAAGTGACAAAATTACCCTCTGCCTGATCCATTTCACAAGACTTTTTGGCTATTTTGGATTCTCTTTTTCTCTGAGAAGCAGGAAGATTGAGGAAATTAACTTTACTTTGTTTGAAAAATTCTTGCTCACAGGAAAAGCTTTTTATTTACTCCTTATATAAAACCCAGTCTTTCTTCTGGCTGTATCTGTTCAGGACAGCCCCTTGAAGGCAGCCTGTGGAATGAGCTCCTCCAGCTTTGGATGGGGTGCTCAATACATGGGATTTAGGCTACAAATACTGGATTATTCCTGCACGGAAATACTATTTTTGTAGTACAGTTAAAGCTGCATTTAAAATCAAAAATCCAAAGTGCAGCTTTGCTCCCGGGGTGATCCTGGGGTGGATCAGTCCTATTGTAAATCTGCCACAACCTCAGCCGCGGGCCCACTGATGGAGAAGTGCCCGCGCCACTGCAGAATCCGTCCTGCTCTGCTCTGGATTTCTCCCAGTTCTCCAGGAGCAAACGGCAGCCACTGCCACCACAATCCCATTTGTGCCTGGTCACCATCCCAGCACCATTTCCAGGGGTGAGAGGCACTTTGGGAAGGGCTGGTGGAGGCCAGCCGGGCACGGCCCCGGTGATTTACAGCGGCCGGGACGGGTTGTGGCTGTGACCCGGGTGTGACCCCAGCAGAGAGCGAGGCAACGTTTGGGTGAAACACAAACAAAAGGTTAAATGCTCCAGTTCCCCGCTCAGACAGAGCCAATCATTCTGGAGAGTCTGTGTCCCCCCTTTAATTGGTTCTTTATTTCATGTCATATTTCTTCCTCCTCCTTGCGTGCTCTCTCTCCCTCTCCCCTGCACTTGTCCACGCAAACTCGCCCACTCGCCCTCCTTAAAACATCTTCACAGCAGCCACTTTAAAGCCGAGCCGCAGCTCTTTCGTAGCCCTCTTTAGCGGGGGCTGGATAACATCTCCATCACCCGCGGCACGTTTAATGAGTTACATCTCTCGAGGGCTCCAGCGCTCGCTGCCAGGGCTGCGCACAAGGCTGCCCTATTTTTCCGTGGGTGGAGAACGCGGCGCCTGGCACGGGGCTCTGCCTTGGCAGCGCGGGGACGGCCGAGGCGTCCCTCCCTCCTCGCAGCGTGTTCGCTGGGCTCCTGGAACGCCAGTGAGTCACGGACAATATGCTGCGGATCAGCGGCGCAGGGAGCGTGTGCGCCAGGGAGCCGCGAGTCGCGGGAGCATCCCTCGCTTTTGTCTCCTGCCCGCAGCGGGGAGAGGAGAAGGAGAGATGCAGGCACCTCCCAGCCTGCTGCCCCCTCTCCTCCTGCACTTCCCCAGCAGGAGGAATCCAAAACCCAGCCAACCTGTGTGCTGGAAAGCTTCCAGAAAAAGTTACCTTCTCACTGTGCCTACTCTTGCATCATCGCCCCGCTGTGGGTTGTTTTGAAAGCACGTAGGGTAAAGGTAAAATGGACGTGTTCAAGGTTTGTCCTGGCAAAGAAGGATGCCAAAAGTCCCAAGGCAGATGGCTCGGCTCCCAGCCCTGTGGCTAACCCTAGGAAGGGGTTAAAATAACCAGCATTTAACTCGGCAGACACAGCTCTGCATGTCACACATCCCTCCTTCGAGCTGATCAACTGGCTCCCAGGCAGGTTGGTGACATGCCCGAGATCAGACAGGGAATTTGAGGGGTTTATGCTAAACAGGACCAGCTGTGCTGATCCAAACTGGCTCTCTGTGACCAAACTTCGCCTGTTCTGCAGAGCTGGGAAAGCAAACCAGAAGGAAAAGCCAGGTGTCCTCCCTTGGAGTGGTGTTGGCTGTTCCCGCTGATGAATGAGCGCGGGACAGAAACGTTGAACTTTGATTAATTCCCTGTGTCCACCGCCCGCTAGAACTTGGCCATTTGGCCTCATTGAAAGCGGCACTCAGATGTCACCGTGATAGGAAAAGCAGAAACCACCTCCAGCAGCAGCAGCGGCTGTAAAACATCGGGAGGAGGAAGTGACAGCTCGGAGCCATCTCACTTCCCATCCCTGCAGGGCCGTGCTGGCATAAACCCGCGCGGCGTGAACGGCCCCGCTCCCGGTTACAGCAACAAAGCCGTGATGAACTGAACTAAATGAACTGAGGCACTCCATAAAAAGTGTTTGCCTTCATTTTAGTCCCGGAATCGGAGTTTATGAAGTCGTTGTTGAAGATAAATAGGAGCTGCTGCGATGAGTTCAAACGAGTTTAGAAAACTGTAGATCCCTATCCCAGAAAGGGTGGTTTTCTCACCTCAGAGCACTTCTGTTTTCCTTGGGATTGTTTATGGTTTCAGGCTCAGGCTTGACCTGAAGCATTGGCAATGCTAATGACATTTCAAAGGAACATCGTGGATTTATGATCCTGTCATTTCATTCAGAGGTTTCCAAATGCCAGATCAGACATTAATTCTGTTATTTGCTGGTGAGCAGGTCAGTGGGATCCTCGGAATGTGCTGAGAGCCAGGGAGGGGATGCCCAGGCTCCTGTGTAGGTTCTGCCTTTGCCCATCCTGCCAGGATGCTCAGATATTGAATTTCGTACAGAGAGCTCTACACACTTTACTCCCTGTCCTATACCAAGCTCCAGAAACCAGCACTGAATCAAACATGAGAAGGGAAAACCTCAGTCTCTTTTCAATTTGTCCCCTTCAAACCACCTGACAAGGCTGTGGCTGAAGTGAGGAGTTGGATTTGCCTGTTTAGAGCTGAGGGTTCCCACCTTCGCCAGCACAAAGCCATTGCAATTCCCCAGGTGAATATTTGAGATAGATGCACATATGTACAGAGCTTTTCAGAATATTGTAATTATATTTATCTTCCTGCACTTGCTTGTAATTTTTTTTTTTTTTTTTTTGTGGTGGTGGAAGATTAAAGCCGGTGTTTTATGATCCAGGCTGCTCCTCTCCATCCCCTTGCAGCAAACTGGCAAGATGTTGTCACTTGTGTCACTCACATTTGTCAGTTTAAAGGTGTTGCCCTGCCCATAGCAGCAGCAGCCTTTCCCTGCAGTAAATTAACACTGAGGCATCACTGAGCTCCCTCCACACCTCAGCACCGGCCCCAGGGACACTTGGCCACTGCTTGGGCTCCAACTGGTGCTGCAAAACCTCTCCCAGAGCCTCGGCACCCTGGGCAGCCTCAGGAGCACCCCACAAGTGGTTACGGGGTGCTGGGGTCCTTCTGGAGGAGAGGACGGGAAATAATTGCGCTTCTAAAATAAGCACTCGCTCGCTCGTTGGTGTTAATGAGTGAATGGGATTTAATTAATTTGGTCCAGCAAGTGGGTCACCGGTTTCCTCAGCCAGAGAAAGGTGTAGTGGATGAGGAGCACAGCAGAGGGTGCTGCCCCTTAAATAAGCATTTCTGGTTTCATACAGAGAGAGTTTCCTGGGCTTTTTGGTTGACTTTATAACCTACTGAAGGCACTTGGCTGCTGCACCTTCCAGATATTGTCAGGCCAATGTGGTTTGTGTCTGGCAGCCAAACTCTGCATCACCCAAAAAACCAAAATCCTCCTCTTTAGAGCCCCATTGCAAAGTAACAAACCACCCCCTGCTCCCAGCCCTGTAAACAGAGTTAATGCAGCCACAAAAGCTGCTTCCTGAGGATCCCCAGTGGAACCCAGGGACCAAGGGATGCAACTCCTGCCTCAGCTGAGATTTCTCACTTCTGCTCAGTGTTTCTGACTCGAGCTGGTTTGTATCCGCCACCTTTTATTTAAACATAGGAGGTTTTTTAAAATTTAAATTAGATCTCGGAAAATAGATACTGTGCACCTTTGTGTTGGTAAGAAAAAGAAGTGGTGTCATTCATGTCAGATAATTGGTGGTTTTAGCTCTCTGCAGAATAAATTACAGCAGTCATATAATGGCCTTTCATCCAATCACTTCTCTACTCCAGATCTAGACTTGAAATGAGGTTTGTTGAAAACATCATTTCAGGGATTATTGACCACAGCAAAACCTTGTTGTACATGTTCTTTGTATGTATTGAAAATGCACGAGTTAAAAAGGTAATAGTTGGTGCTTTGCCAGTGAATTGGAAGCTGCTCCCCGGGATCAGCGGGAGGGATGAGGCTCTGCTGGGGGGGGACACATCCAGGCTCTCCTCTGCCCCCAGAGAGAGGATGGGAGCTGGGGCTTGGGGCACTGGGAGTCACTGGGAAAGAGCCTGTGCCATCCTTGGGATGGTTTGTGGGCTCCAGTGCTGCATTAGCAAGGAGGACTTCACTGAGCCCATTTGTTTGACCAACACCCAAACTACTGGGGGGTGTTTTGATGTCGTTGCCTTCTAAACCCTCATCCTCTGTGTGTTTAAATGCCCGTGGTTCAGGCAATATGCAGAAAGGCAGCGTGGATACGATGACAGAGTTGTACAGGTCACTTTTCAGGGCTTGATTGCCTTTTTTATATCCATACAGCCCCTCATGTCTGCAATCCCTGTCCCTTTCTGCGGCCCCTCGGCAGTGCAGGAGTGCATTAGGATAATCTTTTATCAGGTGCCAAGGAGTTCAAACCAATCTTTACGTGGGAAAAGGTTAAAAGACAATGTGGTCATAATCTACAAATACCAACTCAGGGAAGAATAAGAGACAGTAAAAGACTCTAAAGCTGAACAAGAGAAAAAATAAAATATACAGCAAGGTTCCGTGGTTGGGAACTGATGGCAGAGAAATTCAAATGAGAATTGAAGTGTGTGTTTTCACAGTCACAGTAATTAACCATTGGAGAAAATTGCCAGGGGATATGGTAGATGCTCCATCACTCACAAGTCTTATAAATAAAGGCTGAATGTCTTTATAAAACAAAATGCCATTTATTGGGGGAAAAGAGCAACGTTGTGGATGAGCCACTGGAACTGTGTCTGGTAAATTCCCGGGCGTGAGGCCGGGCTGGAGGCCAGGCAGGATTAGCTCAGTGGATCTTGCTGGCAGTTAAATCCAGGGATCTGCTGGTCCAGAGGTCTGGATTTTGGGCAACACAGACCCCAGTGGTGCCTTGCACTCTTTCAGTTACTTCTTTTTTGCAGGAATTCAGGGACTTGCTGGCTCAGACCTGAACTAAGCCCTGGTTGAGGAACATGATAGTTCCCACCAAAGCTGAGCTGGTCCTGCAGCACTTGTAGAGCCGGATAATTGATCATTTTCTTGTCTAAGGATCAAAGTACCTGAAACTTGGTCACCTCTGCCTGCCGTAGCCTGCCCTGAAAGGATAAATTCCTGAAAAATAGTATTTTCCATTTATATTATTTGCTCCATTTTCCCACTTATTTCAATCTCGTCCGTAACCTGACAGCCCAGGTGATGGTTCTGGAGCAGTGACCGTTCTCTAAAGCAAGCCAGGGGGGCTGCATTCCCAGCTTTGCACAGGGATGATGGAATTGAGGTTTGGCAGGCTCCCGAGCAGCTTGGGGAGCTGCAGCTCCTCCTGTTTCTCTCACTGTTCAACTTCCTGCACTCCGGAAAGTTCCCTGAGCTCCCGCCCGAGCCCAAGAGGGAAGAGCCTGCCCAGATGCTCTCCATCATTTATTTCAATTTCCCTCTCTGACAATTTTGTGCTGGGCTGCGGAAGGGGAGGGGACACCTCGCGCCTGTCTTTGTGCTGGGGAAGGGCTTTTCTTGCCTCCTTGTTTTCCTTCCAACCAAACGATCCGACTCCTGCCGGGAGCTGGATGCAGCTCGCCCCAGAGCCGCGCGTTCCGTGCTGCTCTAAACGAATCCCGTATCTTTTTATATCCCTGCGAGTGCTGCCTGCTCCGCGCGTGTTTCAGCACTCGATTGCTGTCTTTTATGTGGCTGCTGCTGCTCCTGGAGCTAACGGGTCCTTTGCCTCTCGTCTGCCAACCCACCGTGGCTGCCTCCCATTTCCCTCCTGCTGCAGCCTTCAGCTGTTTGGAATTTGCTTCCAAAATGCACCGAGTGTATTTTTTTTTTTTTTTTAAATCTCCAGATGGATACTCGCTGTTCCCAGTTTCTTTTAAAGCTGTACCGTTTGGGGAGAGCAGCTTGTGGCTCCGAAGGAAATAATAGAGACAGGGTGAAAAAAAAAAATAATCCCTGTCTTTGCTTCTGGGTGGAGTTCACACTCAGCAGATCAAGAGTAAAATCTCAGCACTCAGAATTGCAAAAATCCTCCAGAAACAGAAAATATTTTTCTCTTTTCTCCTTAGTCTGTAGTGTGTGGCTCTATGGCAGGATGTATGGCGGGATGTCTGAAACAATTATTCCTCATATTCCCATTGGGAATCAAAGGGGCTTCTGAGATATCTAAAAAAGCAGTGGAACAGTAAAAGTCTGAGAATTACCAAAAATCCAGCTATGCAGGTTAACCCTTGTGATCGTGGCATGGTCCAAACCTTTTCCTGAATGGAAAATGCTGCAGTTTATTGAGCAAAGAAAGGAGTGAGGGCTTTGTTGGGAAGGAGCCCCAGTGACAGGTCTCAGGTGCTGATGTGTGTGTGGACATGGAAGGGAAAAATACCCCTCCAGGAGCATCAAATATGGTCCTTTTTGCAAAGTCGGGTTTGATTCAGAGGTTTAAAAAGGGCATAAATGTAATTTTGGAAGGTGTGAAGAGTTATGGGGTAGGGCCAGAACCCAGCTGGGAGGGCCCCAAGCCAGAGCAAAGTTATAAACCCTGCAAAGAGGGATGGAGAGGAAACCTTGACCCTTTCTGAGGCTTCCAGGTGCTGCTCTGGCGACAGGCTGGTCCTGCTGTGGACTTCATTAGCCAAAGGGAAAACGTCTTCATCCTCCCCGGCGCTCCCGGGGGAGTCGGGTTAATAGGAACCAGAGCACGGCAGCGCCGGGACTTTGTCAACTCCGGAGAAACAAACCGCGATTTGATTGTTCCCTCCACGAGGAGATCAGGGCGGAGATAGGGTCCAGCTGTCCAGCCATCTAGGAGACTAATTAGTCCAATTAATTAAGAAGTTGCTCCGTGTTTCCCCAGTGTCACACGGGGCTCTGAGAGAGAGAGTGACAAGGGTGTAGAGAGCGAGAGGTCATAGGGAAAGCTTAATGTCTGTTGGGGTAGATACACAGTAATTAAGTGACAATAGACAGGAACTTTGCTGCTAGAAGAGTGCTAATTAAAACCTGTAGGGTCCTGTTCTCCCTCCGGGGATGCAGCATGTGCTCCTATATCCCACTGGCCTAAAGGGGACCTGTTTTTAGGACCAATTTACTCTGTTTGGGCAACAACAAGTCTTTCACTCCATAGCTCCTGCACTGGGGCCATTTAATCCATGGTGGACATGCCCAGGATCTCAGGAGGCTTCTTAGACCTTGGGAACATCTGTGGGGAAGTGAGGGTAGGTCCATTATAGGGGTGGGTAGATGAGGCCCGAACAGGGCTCCTCCACAGCCAGGGATCCAGGAGGGAAGCTCAGCACCATCCTCCAGCAAGGAGGGTCTGACTTGCTGGGGACCTGCCCAGTGAGGCTTTCTGTGGGGAGCTAACTTGTGCTTTTGGTTTATGTGCATAACTCTGTGTCCCGGTTCCTTCTTACGGCCCAGGAGGATCCTTTCTTCCCCAGGGTGAGGGTTGGAGGCACCCCAAGGCCATGGGCAGCCTGGCAGCCAAGAGGACACCCGATGACACTGAGCAGGATATTCGCTTTTCCTCTGCCTGTGCTCTCCGTTCTTCACACCCACAGCAGGGAGACCCATCCTCGGCTGAAGCCTAAGCAACAAATGTTAACATTTCATTTTAAAACCTAAGCCAATCCACTTTATAATCCAGACACGGCGTCCTGAGTGAGCATTGCTGTTGGATAATCACACAGTGGTGTGGCCTTTTGCCCCCGTGCCTCGCACAACACACCCGAGGCATGAGATTAGGCTCCAATAATAACACACCCCGTTGTGCCTTTTTGCTCAATTGATAAACCTGCTGTATTAGGAGATATTGTCATAAAACTGAATGGCACCCTGTAAACCTGAATCACTCTCTCTTCCGTGTAGCCAGGGAATTAGATGTTCCAGCTCCTGTCTTGGCTTTATTTCATGTCCCCAATATGCAAGAGACTATATAAGCTGCTGCTTTATTGTTTTTAAAACACCATGAGCAACGCTGGTGCTGTATAAATATCTATTTTATATACTTTGATTCCTGTCTCACTCACTGCTGTGGAACCACGCAGGTCGTTTTTGGTTCAAATCTTGCCTGGGAAAGGGAGAATTTCCCCCTTTTTTCTGCAGAGAGCACGTGAGGGGAGACGCTGCTGCTGTGCGCGGAGCTGAGTGCTTCCTGTTGCGATTCCAGGTTACAAATGTGCGAGAGGAACATTGCCAGAGGCACTGTCCGTGCAAGGGGCAGGTTTTAGCCCTTTCCCTTTCTCGCTGCTTGAGCTGCAGTTCCATAAACGGAGCAGAGATGGAGAGAGCGCTGGGGCTGGGGGTGGTGCTTTGGGAAGGCGGCAAACTAGAAACAGGCTGGTTTTTCACTATAAACACATCTCCCGTCCGTCCGTCCATCCATCCATCCATCCATCCATCCATCCTTGCATCCCTCCCTCCCCACCTTGTGAGTTCCCCCTCCCGGCCGGGACGCGTGTGCCGAGCCGCGGTCGGGAGCGGCGGGATCGCGGGGATCGGGCGGATTTCCATGGCAGAGCCGCGGCTCCGGAGCGCAGGATTAACAAAGCGGGGGCCGCCCGGGGCTCCGGCGGCACCGCAGAGCTGCGGCCACTTCTCCCCGGGTCCGGCCCTCCCCGGGCTGCGGATTAACCAGGAAGTGATACAAAAGGCACATATGCTCCTGTGTCCAGTCCTGTCTATTCATATGTGTGTTACTTAGCCTAATAAGGATTAGACTTAATGAATTGGAAGGAGTTAACAATATAAAGAGGCAATAGAAAAAGGCCTAAGTAGTCGTAATTCCATTTCATGTAGCTTTGGTGTTGCTTTGCTTTCAGCGAATAGGTGTAATCCTCTTTGAAATCAAAGGTGGTACAAAGTATGAATTTAAATTTGACATTTACAGCTCCTGTAAGATTTAGTATTCCAGAAAGGTTTGCTCTTCAAGAGGAAAAAAAAACCCCGTGCCATCTGCTCTCCAGGACTGTCCCTCCACACAGCTCCAGCACAAAAGTTTCGTGGCAGTGGGGCTGTTCCAGCAGGAGAAGTGCCGAGGCCTGGGGATGGGCAGCAGCTGGAGTTACACCTTTACCCTTTGCTTTGAGGATTGATTTGGGTTGATTTGTTTTAGCTCCATTAGTTCGCAGAATGGTGAATGTCACAGACTGCTGTGTGGGCAGGGGGAACTGCAAGCCTCAGCCATGACTGCTACTTTCCTTCCATTCATCCCCAACTTCCATCCATCCCCACCTTCCATCTCTCTGCAGGCAGCAGTGGCCTCCCACTCTGTGTTCCCAGTTTGCCCCATGAGTGACACTTTGGCCACTCACACAGGTGATGTTTCTTCTGGCTCTAAACATGTTATCCCACAGTGGGGTGACCACAAGTGGTTTTACTGAAGAGTGGAGGTGTGTGGGGGGAAAAACAGCCTGAGCAGAAAATGCCCTGGCAGCACTGGGGCTCCCCCGTGCTGCTAAAATCAGCAATACTGGAACTGCCTTGCTCTCACTTGCAGGATGGGATGCACAGAGTAAACCCAAAGCTGATGCAAAGCATGGGCCTGTTGTGCCCCAAAAGCTGCAGCAGAAAACATCTCTGAGAGCTTTTAAAAGCACAGTGCTTTTGGACCTTGCAGCACTTTTGCTGTGTGCGCATCTTCAAACACATCAGCTTCCCCATACCTTTGGGAGCATCATCCCTGGGGAAAGCCCAACGTGGCACTGTGGTGGTTGGGAAACAGGAAACTGAAGCGGGGGGAGTTGGGGTGTTTGAAGTGGCAGAGATCGATGGGCTGGGGGTGCTGGCCTCGCTCCCCCTGTACAGTGTGTGCATCAAAGCTGTCCTCCAAGATATTTTTTCCTTGCTCCTGAAAGCAGACAGGCTCTGCGTGGAGGTGTCATTTGCTGCCTGTCCCTTATGTCATTGATTTTTAAGTCGTTAATTAACGCTAGGTGTCAGCCTGGAAGATGAATTCTGGCCCTACTCTCCCTTCTCTTTTGTTTTTTGGATTGTAAATGTTATAGATCGACCATGATGGAGGGATGAGGGGTCAAAGGACATGAGAGCATCTCTGCATATGTGCACACAGTCCTCCCGAACTGCCCATCTGTATCACTCAATAGATGGGGACGGGTGGCGGGGGGGACGTCCCTTTTGTTGCCTGTGTCACTTCAGATAGAGACATAGCAGCTCGGGATGGATGGCGTGGCCCTGGGTGTGTGCACATGCGCTGCAGGGGAATGTCCTCGCTGCCCAGCTGGGCCAGATTTGGGGTTGGGGTTGGCATTTCTCCCCTCAGTGGAAGGAGCAGGGAGGAGGCAATGCCACTCGAAAGGCAAAGTTAAACAGCCGGAGCCTGCACAGCCCCTGGCCAGGATGCTGAGGATAAGAACAGCAAAGCATCCAGTTTGTGTGGCAGGAGCTGTGTGCTGGGCACGAGGGCATTCCAAAGGTTTAAGGAAGCAGGTGCTGCAGGATTTGGGGGTTTGTGAAACCTGATCCATTCCCAAAGCCCCAAAATAGGGTGTTTTTCAAAAGTCTCTTTAGAGACCCCAAGGGTAAATGTTATCTTTACAGGGGGCTGCCAGTGGTGTTCCCTGGTGTCATGGTTTTTCCTTTCTGCTGTATTTTTCTCGCTGACCGTGGAGGAGAGCTGCATTCTCCCACTTTTTCTCCTTCCCACCTCCTTCAGCTCAAGTTCACTGCCTGCTCCCTTCTTCCTTCGGCCTCTCCAGAAAACATCTCCCCTTGGAAGTAACACAAACAAGAGGGCTGAGCAGGAGAAGCTGTGCTGCTCTGTGGAAGTTTGGGATGTTTGACTTTCTGGGGACTGTTGATTGACTGATTGATGATGCTGTAAAAAACCCCACAGCTCTGGGAGTGTAAATTGCAGATGAGCTTTGGAGGGGGTGGTGCTGAATTTTCCCACACACGGATCCAACCCGGGCTGAGCTTGTTTTCCACCTTGGAAGCTGATCCAGCCACACACACGCTGCTAATCCACTGTCCCCTCACTGTACTGTAAATCAATGGCAGGTCACTCGTGCAGTGTCTCTGGACTCTGGGGTTAAGAGCGGGCTCAGCCCCGGTGGCTCCAGGTCACTGCGGCGTCACAGCCTCCGGGGTGATGCGGTCCGGGCTGGGATTTGGGGGTAAGCTTCTATTAAGTGGGAGAATAATATCTGCTGTGGTCAGAAGGGGTTTTGTGGGAGAGCTTTGGGTTGTGCAATTAATCATTAACTGTGTTTTGCTGCTTTTTCCTCTTCCCACAGGACACACAGAGCAGAGCTGAGGTCATGGAAAGTCCTGTGCCCACCAGCCAGCTTTCACTGTCCCTCCTCCTCTGCTCTTTTGGAAACCTTAGGGTATTTCGATAGTTCTGATAATATTTTCTCATCCTGACTCACTTTTTCTCCTGAGGATTTCTCATTTTCTGCATATTTCCTCCTTTTCCATGTGTGTATCCATGTGAAACAACACAGATGCACAGAAAAAATATAGAAAGTTCTTAAATCGCTGTTGTTACGAACTTGAGCTGTGGCTCCTCTCGGTCTATAAAGATCACTCAGGTCTTGCAGCAGGCTCCCGGGGTAAAGTCTGAAATTCGGGAGCAGAGAGTTCAGGTGGGATTGGCACATCTGGGCATGACAAAAATCCACACACAAAGGAAATGTTTGACTTTGGTTCAGTCCCAGAAAACACAAACCTGGCTGAAGTCCTCACTCCTTTGGACTTGTGTGTGAGCTCGTGGGTTTGGCTGAGAGCAGAAGTTCATCCCCATGCATAAATCTCTGCAAAATCAGGTCTCTGCTGTCTCCCAGCCTTTGGGGACACTGATCTGAGCCGTGGGTGACCCTGGGGACGATGTGTCCTGTCCTGTGTGAACATCCCACAGCAAAGTGCTGCATGGAGAGAGGATCTCCTGTAAAGCCAAGGAACAGAGAGCAGCAAGGGACACGTTACCTTAAATCAAACGTGAGCACACAGCCAGGCCCCGTTTCCAATAGGACACTGGCTCTGGAAAATTTACAGTATGCTTGGTTAAGGCGAGCCATTTTATTCCGTAAGCAGCGCTGCACCGTGGGGTTATTGCAGTGCTGCCAGCAGAGGCTGTAAATATCCCTGGACAACAAAACTATTCATTAAAGAAATGTACCCTCAGCCGTCCAGCCTTAAGTTTGCTGACACTTAAATCCCCCTCTCTAATGGTGCTCGTTATTGAGGCTGACTGCAGCCAGAGCCCTGCAGCTCCTGCTGGACAGGAAGATGGGGGATGATCTGTGGGATGGTGTTACCTCTTCCTTAGCTGATTCCTCCCTTCTCTCTGCTTTTAGCTGTGCATAGCAGGGTGTCCATGTTACCCCCTGCACCCTCCAGCCCATGGCACGGGGTTCATGCTGATCCCTCAGCCCGGATCCTTCATCCAAACCTTTGCTATTTTCCCTGTTCAGTACACGCTATTGTTGAAGTGACATCTTAATGCCGGTTATCTGATGGATCTGTTACCTACCTCCCTACACAGGGATGAGGGAAAGGAATGAGAGGATCCTTTAATTGTTGGAATTGGAGAAATACAGCTCAGGCAAACCCCTAACAATGAACAACAGGGACAGGACCCCAGGGAATGGCTGGAGCTGTGTCAGGCAGGGTCAGGCTGGAGATCAGGGAAAGGTTCTTCCCCCAGAGGGTGCTGGGCACTGCCCAGGCTCCCCAGAGCATGGGCAGTGCCCCGAGGCTGCCAGAGCTCTAGGAGCATTTGGACAATGCTCCCAGGGATGCCCAGGGTGGGGATTGGAGCAACCTGGCATAGTGGAAGGTGTCCCTGCCCATGGTAGGGGCTGGAACTGGATGGACTTTAGGGTCCCTAATTCAGCACTTTGTACCAGTTCCAGAGCAAACAAAATTGTATAAATAATAATAAACAGTAACAAATGTGGAGATTTAAGCAAGACATGCAGGAGCAACACTTAAGGGACAGACAGGGCATCTTTCATGGGATGTGTTAACGAGGCAAAAATTGATTGCACCGCAGCCTTGTTTGGGGTGGACGCGCCTTCCCCGGGCCAAACGCCTTTAACGATTTTTATCCTGGTCTGGAAACAACTTCCTGCCCTTCCATACTGCGGCTCTCATAAACAAGTGTTGTGTTTAAAAAGCCTGTGTTAAACTGTGTAAAGTAATGTAAGCAAACAGCACCCGTGCTGCACGGCGATCCTTGCGGGGCGCGGGGTGCTCTGCATGCTGATTTGTGGCTCTGCCTCCGCCGCTCCTGGCACCTGATCTTTCTTGCAAACGAGGCTATTTTGCCTCAAGGGTTCTCTACCGATTAAGTAATAAATAAATAAGGATAAAATGGGCCCAGGCTTGCCTAAAATAATTTTGGAGGTTAAAAACGAGAAAGATGGAGGGGGTTGCTATTGATCCGAGCTATTAAAACATCGCGGCTACTTTTCTACATTAAATGGCGATAGGTTTGGGAGGGGAATATGGAGGGAAAGAGTGAAAAATAACAACAGTGCATGAGATGGAGGGCTTTATTTGCTAGCAGGGATTGGTTTGTTTGTTTAGTTTTTTCTTGGCTATTCCTTACTACCCGCCGTGTGCTTGCAGCAATGTAGCAGATTTCCCCGAACTTGGCTCCCTCTAATGAATGTTGCTTTTTAAATCGGGCTTGCAGAAGTTTGTTTCTGGAAGCCCAGAAAGGAATCCAGCCCTAAATCCCTTTCTTCTTAAACTCTCAGGTTGCAGGGTCTGGCAGGCCAAGCGCACAGGTTTGTCTGATGTATTAAACCTGACACCCTCTTATCTAACAGCCCTCAGATGGTCCCTGCGATAGCCCTTGCTGATAAGCTGCCGGGGCTGGCGCTGCTTTTCCTCCAGTTCCTGTGCCCTGGCATCTCTCACCCACAGCCAAGAGAGCAGAGAGCTTCCCCAGAGAGGTGGGTGAGCTGCCACCAGCCTTTGCAGCTCACCCAGAGGTGCCTGATCCATGCAGGGGGCTCAGGGAGGAGAGGGCTTTGGGGCCATGCTTTTTGTTGTGTCTCACCTGAGATGTGGGAGGTGTTGCTTTATCTGCCAGAGGGCAGGGGGAGATTAGAGATCAGGAAGAAATCCTTTCCTGTGAGGGTGCTGAGGCCCTGGCACAGAGCAGCTGTGGCTGCCCCATCCCTGGAAGTGTCCAAGGGCAGGTTGGACGGAGCTTGGAGCAACCTGGGATAGTGGAAGGTGTCCCCGCCCATGGCCAGGGGTTGGAATAAGATGGGATTTAAGATCTCTTCCAACCCAACCCATTCTGTGATTCTGTGAACTGTCTCACATGAAAAGATGCTCAGGCACAGATGTTTTGCCCAAGGTGCTGCTGTGGGCTCATCTCCATCCCATGTTCCCCTGTCCTCTGTGCCCCCAGCTGTGACAGCAGCTCAGCTTGAGCTACAAACAACTGCAAAGCTCTGGCAGTGTTGGCTGTGATCTGTGTTTGGAAAATAAAAGGAAAACGAACTCTATAATATTTTATAGCTTCTGCCATGGTAGTGTCACACCCCACTGTAGCAACCGCAGTGCTCGGCTTGACGTGAAGGGTAAGCCAAGGGCAGGCAAAAAAAATCCTTGTTTTTTAATATTATTAAACTTCAAGTATTCCAAGTTGCTACAAATAATAAAGAGTAAATTTAAAAGGGACTGTGAAAAATGGGGCAATGAACATCTGTGCTATGTTGATTTATCTGGCAAAAATAAGCAGAGGAGTGAAAGCAGGAGCAGGAGCAATTTCTCAGGCGCATTGGGTTGGTGCAGGGACGTGTTTGCTGCATGGCAAAGAGCAGCGTGGGGCTGGGGTGAGAGGCCAGACCCCAGCCTCTGCTGCTGGAGCCTCTGATGTTAATCTTGGTGATGGGGAGGGAAATATTGACAGCAGGATGGTGCTCTCTGCCTTGAATGACAGGCCATATGTTTGTAAAATAGTCTGAAGTACCAAATAGAAAAGGCCTGGGCGAGTGGAGAGAGACGTATTTTCTCTTTACATGTAAAACTTCCAACTCTTGGCAGGAGCCCAGCAACAATTAATCAGCAGGAGCCTTTTAGAAAGGCTCTTCCTAGGAAATAAGGGTACAGAAAAATCCTTTAAATTAAACATAATTTAAAACAAAGTAGTGTGTCAATAGGGGGAAAAAAAAAAGAGAATGGACTTGCAATAAATACAGATTACTTGGTATAAATCCATCAGGCCTGATCCTGTCTGTGCCGCCGTGGCTTTCTTGCCATCGGATTTTTGGCAGGGATGAGCAGGATGGGGGATCCAGGGGTGCCCCAAAGGACTGTGGGCACTGAGAGGTGGGAGCAGAGCGGGGTGGGAGCCCCAGGAACCCCCCAATCCCAGGAGCTCCCCAGTCCCAGGAGCCTCTGGAAAGGAGCAGTGCTCTCACCATGCAGCAGTGAGCAGGAGAAATGCTGCTGGGGGAGGGAGGAGGAGGAGGAGGAGGAGATCGGATTTCTAAGCACCCTTGAAACCGAAGCTGCACTGTTTATAAACTTCCATAAATATTAATTGATATTTAATAAGGTAGGCAAACACAAGGGAAAGTATTGTTTTGGCCAACTCCTACACAGCGATACCAGCCAAGCGTGAAAGAGTTTGTGTAACTTTCCTCGGGGGTTAAGAGCAGGTCACGGAAGGTCCTTTTTCCTGGCCGCTGTCCCAGCTTTTTAAGCTATAAGGGAACACAGGAGGCTCCTGGGAATTGGACCCAAATACCTGCTGGCTGCAGGGTGAAACTCCTCGGCTGCAGCGAGCGGGCATCGCCGCCCCGCAGCCGGCCCTGCCGGGGCTTTCCGGGGGGATTAGGCTGGAAAGGGGGTGACTGTTTTGTCAGATGGGCAGGCTGATGAGCTAATCACGGCTGTTAATTGATATGCTTTCCCACATAACTTGACAGATCAAACAGGTGGTGGATGGCCCTCACACTAATTCACATCGGGCTGGCGTCCCGGATCCGGGCTCCGACTCGTGCAGATAAAATGACAGGGAAATAGGTCAATGTGCAAAAAGGACAGGCTTGGCGCTCACCAGAGCTCCTCAATCCCCAACAACCCTCCTGTGGAATACAAGTCCCTTACACACCTTCTTTATATAATCCTCACTACCAAAGGGTGGAGCAAAATTCAAGGGAATGCGTTTCCTCCGATGATTTTCGGTGACTTACTGAGGTTTTGCTGCCAGCTCCAGAGAAAAGAATCATGAAAGTATTTAAGTTTTATTTCTCATTCTCCCATCGTGCATGGGCTGATTCATGGATTTGCACCGAGACTTAGCGGAAAAATCAATGTCAAATAGAATGGAGGCTGATATTATAAAATTAAGATCTAAAATTTTCTGGCCGTAGAGCTACACTCGGAGTCAATCTGTTACAGGGACTTGCAGAGAGTTCATGGGGGAGCAGGGGCAGAGAAGAGTCTCTTCTTGCCAGCTCTTCTTCCAGAAATGTGGGAATGCTTCTGACCTTGCTCCACACCTGGGCCAGCACCCAACTCCTCCTTGCTGCTGGCGAGGTTGAGCTTCCGAAACCACTGCCCATGGGATATTTCATTACTCCTGTACATGTGGAATAGCCAGTACTGTAGAGAAATATCTCCTCTGAACCCACAGCTGGAATGTCAGGGCTCTATTCCATGACAAATCTCATTTTGGAGTCAATAGATGCAACATCTCTTCTGGTTGTCCATGATTTCAGCTCGTTCCTGTGATTTTTGTTCCCAGGGGGGAGGAATGTGTTTGTGGCCAGGTGCTGAAATGGCCTTTCAGAGTCATTCCTCAAGCACTGAAAGCAGCCAGGACCCTTCTCCCTGCAAACTGCAGGATTGTTGGAGTGGAGGGAAAAGTAGATCTGTTGGAAGAACATCACAGCTCCTGGGTATCGAGGAAAAGTTGGAGGCTTTACGGAGTTTGGGGTGGAGTTATTTTTTGCCTTTCCCTTTTGTTTTCTATTTCCATTTTTGGAGGGGGAGGAGGAGTATCCTTGTCATTTAGGCAGATGCACTTCCCAAGTGGTGAGCACCTCTCCAAATTGTACCTCCTTTGGAAAGCACATCCAAAACCCAACGCTGATTGCAGAGCCAAACACCACTGCCAGTACTTGAATTACAAAGGCAGCTCTACAACGGCCTGTATCGAGTTCACCGCTTTTAATTACAACACCCCACAGTGGAACTTCCACAGAACATTTTATCCGTGTGTAAAATCGAATTAAACCAGCAGACCCCTAAAGAAAGCCCCGCGTTTGTCCCAGCGGAGTCTGCAGCGGAGCCGGGCGTTCCCTGCTCTTCCACGTGGGTTGTGTCCCCACACTGACAGGGGTTACCTTTGATGCGAGGCAGATGGAAAAGGGAAATGTAGGGATTAATCCCTCTGTCCCAGATGATGCAGCAGCATGAGCAGGTGGCGGGGAGGCCGAGCCCTTTCCATCTCTCTTTGTGCCGCGGCGCCGGCCCAGCCTGCGGCAGGGCTGTTATGTGATATAATGGCGAGATGGGAACAGCCAGGGAACTTCTTCCTTTGTGTTCCAAAGGCCACGATGGCATCTTTATTTGATAAAGGAATTGGATTATGTCTAATCCCCGCACTTGGAGGCGTTTTATTACTTAGAAAACACTTCCTTCAAGGCGCCTTGGCTGTCGCAGGCGGGGTGTAAAATACCGCTAGCGGGAGAGGCAATGCCAGATTTTCCAGGGATGAGCAGAAATCCTCAGATCCTTTCTTGGGGGGCTGCATTCAGATTTAAGGCATTTTTTGATTAAATTCTAAAATCGAAGCCAGGCTATGCCTTTTAATGAGCATCTGATGAAGAGTCCAGAGCTGGAGCCACCCAGCCTGTTCACCAGGTGCTTAAACCAGTTTATGCTCCTATCCAGGATATTGTGCAGGAATTTAGATTCTTTCATAATGAATAATACATCCATGAAATGTGAGCCTTGTAAGTTCAGGGAAACGAGCTGTCAAGTGACCCAAGGAGTAAAATTGAGGGGGTGAGTGCCATGAGCACAACACAGAGCACATTGTCTCAGGAACTTCCTTTGGCACCAGTGACGGGACACACTTGGCAGATCAAAATAAAAGCTCAAAGTGGGGAAGAGGAATGATATGGCCGGAGAGCATTCAGTGGTTTGGATCATTTCTAATGCCATGACAGGCCTGTAAACCAGGAGGTGAACTCTCCTGGACCTTGGGAGGCTCCTGCGGGCTTTTTTGAGGAACATGGGTCACAGAACTCCCAGTTCCACCAAAGCAGGCTCAGCAAACTTCCTCAGAGCTGCAGGTCAGGTCCCTTTTTAGTCCCGGCACTTTTCTATTCTCTGTATCCTCACAACAGAAGTGCTCCCAAGGGTTGTCTCATTTCGGTAGTCAAAGTTCCCAAGCCAAAATATCTGCCGAGTTTTGTTACTTGTGCAGATCAGCCGTGCTGGGAGAAGGATCCTCCCTCACCCCGGGGAGCTCCAGCCTTTCAAACCAAGGTAATCCCTCCCTGGAGCCACTGAAACCAAACCCTGTGACCTCAGCAGACATTTATCACCACCTGAGGGCTGGGCAAGGTTCACTGAACTTCAAGCAGGGCTGGGGCCGGGTGGGAGCTGGGAGAAACTCTCTGGTTTCATCTAGGGCTGGCACTGAGTTTGGAAGCTGCAAGTTGCAAGTTGTCCCAGGCCCCAGGAGAAGCTAAACGCTGCTTTTTCCAGAGGAGGCACAAAATTGGGACCATGTTTGAGGGGACTCATTTCATCAACTCCCTCTTAAATCAGTGATTGCTTAGGGAATGTTCTATGCCAGCTTCTCCTCTACTCATGGTGGAGGAAGGGGCAGTGGGAGGTGTCCCTGCCCATGGCAGGGGCTTGGAATGAGACAATCTTCAAGGTCCTTCAAACCCAACCCATTCCATGATCCTGTGAAGAAGGAGGGAGCTTCCGTCACCCCAAGGTGCCACAGTGCTGTGCTGGGGTCCAAGCCCACCTTTCCAACCCTTGGAACCAAAAGCTTCTCCTTGCTCTCCCAAGCTCTCCCTGCCCTCATGGGAGATGTGGAGCCTTCTCCTCGCTGGCCAAAAGCAGAACCACCTTTTATTCCAGAGTATTTCACTATACAAGTGCTTTTGAAATAAGGAAGAACGGGGGGAAATTGCAGTGGGCTTAGCAGACAAAATTGAGCAGTTGACTGTGGCAAGGCATACAGTACTTAAATGCAAGAGCTGATCTAATCGTTGTTCTCGAGGAAGCTTTTTGCTGCATTTTAGCACACAAAGCTTTTCGTTTTCTCTTTTGTGGCTTGAGCTGCTATTTAAGAAAGCAAAAATCAATAAACCTTTCCAGCTTTCAATCTTTTGCCCCAAAAGGTGTTTTTTTGGGTAGTGTTTTGTCATTCATAAGCTGTGGCGACAAATCCTTGACATCATTCGTGGATAATATCGATCAGCTCTTCCGTTGCGCCAAAGGACAAATAGAAATCATTTATCTGTCTGGACTCCAAAACAGCAAAAGACAAAGGGCTCTGCCAGCCACCCATGACAATCAGCAGCTGAAGGTATTAGCAGGAGGTCAAGTTCAGAGGTCAGCGGTCAAACAGGTTGTCATCAGTTTCTCACAGGCAGCAGAGTGGAAAAAGCCAGCTGGGTTTTATTTGCCAAACCCGGGAGCCTGGTGGTGATGGGTGCTGGTGGCCCAGGGGTGCTGCCTTTCCACAGGGTGTGTTGTAGGTTTGGGTTAATTTCTTGTGAATTTGGGGTCTTCACTCCGCTTTCCCTCTGGGACTGAGGGCCAGGCCCGGGCAAACCACGAGAAGCTGCCGTTGCTGACATTGCTCTG
Source organism: Monarcha castaneiventris obscurior (assembly GCA_026261815.1). NCBI lineage: Eukaryota > Metazoa > Chordata > Aves > Passeriformes > Monarchidae > Monarcha > Monarcha castaneiventris. The sequence goes on from JAMPIT010000343.1 coordinate 9,783,839, forward strand.
AGCATTCCCAAGATCCCTTTGTTTTGATGTTGTTACATGGTTTTGTTCAATTTTCTGTTCATCTTTTGGGATTTGCTTCTTCTTGGGCACAGGGTCCTAAACTTGCTGCTTCAAACTTGTCTTCCATGAAGGTCCTTGCAAAAACCAGGAGATTACTGAGCAAGCTGCTGCATCCCATCAGTGTTTCCTTGGATGTAGGGGTAGCACTGAAGGGAAGCATCAGTTCTACCCATGTTCTTCTTCTCTACCATCAGTGCCACCAAATTAGAATTAACAAACATTTCAGCCAAGATTAAATGGGATGCTGTATGGACTCAGTCCCAGAGGGAAAGCTTCCCTGGTCATATCTCCCTAAACCTGCCAGTGCTGTGCCTCACACACCCAAAATCTCCTCATGCTGTACTGAGAAATCTGCAGCGTCTGTATCAGCAGGAAAAGCACCTAAAGCAAACTTGCTGCCTCCTTGGGTTTATCTGCAATGCAAATAGACACCTAAAATCCTCCTTTCTCCAGCCTCATAAAAAACATGGGCTGCTCTGAGCTTTATGGGAAACCTCTGATCCATCATTCAGGCAGGACAGCACGGCTGCTACGGAAATCCCTTGGGAAGCCAGAGGGGAAGGGTCCAACCAGAGCTGCTCGTCTGATCCTTGGCTTTCCATAAACCCGGGCACTCAGGGTGTCCATCAGTCAGTGGGGCACTTCCAGAATTACTGCAGTGAGGGGAAGAGGCCATGGCAGTAAATAAGGGTGGATAAAATATCAGCATGAGCCCCATTTTCCCACATTCTGAACGCTTTCACGGGCTCTCTCCCCCTCTCCCATGTCCTTCAGCACAGTTATTACCAATATTCTGGCAAATTCTGGGGTCTGGCAAAAAGAGATCCATGCTGTGTTTAACCAGGAGCGCCTCGGAGTTTCTCTGAGACTGTGCTCACACAGGATTGACACCTGGAGAGGAACTGCACACACATTCCCAGGAACATTTTATTTAAACTGGGACGAGTTTCCTCCTATTCACCACCAACTGGCTGAGGCAACAGAGACTTTCTTGCGAGAAGCAGCACTGCAGAGAGCTCTGAGCAGGCTCTCTCTTTGCATTTCACACAGATAGCTGGGGAAGTACTTGTGCAAACACAAATTCCCACTGGATAAATAAGCCGGATGCGCGATGCCAGCAGCCACAGAGTCCATGTGGTAAATGTGGCGCTTTGCTTAAATTCCTTCTGGCAGACGGAAATTCTGCCTTTTATTTTATTTTATTCTCCCAAGGACACTGTCAAGGTCACCACGAATCCTGATGCTCCAAAGAGTGTATCAGGGATACAAACCCATTTCACCAGGCTATTGTTGTATGTATCCTCCTGTGCATCCAACTTCATTTCCACTTCAATTTTATCAACCTTCCGCTGGAGACTCAAGGAGATAGGAAACAAGTACTGACACGAATTAGCCCGGAGATTGACTGATATAGCTCAGCCCAGGGAACCCTGGGTAAAACCTTCTCTGGGCTCTTTCTCTCTTGCTTTCTCTCTGCCTTTTTTTTTTTTCTTTTCCTTTTTCCTCCCCTCCCTTTTTTTTTTTCCCCACTACAACTGTCTTTGTCAGTCACCTGTCAGAGATGTCACCAGTCCTGCCCGAGATGACAGACAGGGCAGGAAAGATTTTGATGGGGTAATTTGCCAAAAATACCCAACGTGGCATATTAAAGATGGCAGCTGGTGGCAAAGGCTCCAGGGAGGAGATTCCCTGTGGGTGAACCCAGCTTTCTCTTCTCAAACTGCTGTCAACTCCAAAGGTGCTCTCCCTTTTGTTCTGGGGAATCCATGGAAGAATTGGAATGAAATTCATGGAGCATTGCTCCATGCATTGACCTCTTGGTGTGTGTAGGGTTGGCTGGGAGGACACCCAACCTCTCCCTCCACATCTCTGCACCCCAGCCCAGGGCTGGGGCATGGGAAGGCTCCAGTAAAAGGGGTCCTGGCAGAGGCAGGGATTGTTCCATAGGGTCCGATCCGTGCTCCAAGCAGGGAGCACCCGGCTCGAGCAGGGTGCAGAGAGAGAAGCTGGCTCCTTCCAGGGGGGACAGGGCTCCACAGCCTGCCCTCTCCACAAACTTCAGCCCCTCTTCTTCCTCTGTGCAGGAAATTTATGCCCTTTGGGTTCAAAAAAGGCTCCTAGAGGGAAAGAGAAAAGAGAGAGAGAGAAAGAGAATGAAAATGATTTTAATTTTTTTTTTGGCGTAGAAATGAAGCTGATATTGAAAGTGAGTAAATTTTAATGAAACGGTGCAAAAATGACATCATTTACTCAGAAATCATTAATTTGTCAGCATTAATATTTCAGCTACAACATTGCCTGTCATTCTGTGCCAGCAATGACTGATAAATCTATAAAAGTGTGCTGCTAATTTACTGAATATTTATGTGCAGTGTCATTTGCAGAGTAGGATTTGAATTTATTTCACTCAGTATTCAGCTGGAGAACATTTCTAACAAACCTAAAATGAACAGCACCAGGCTGTGCAAAGTAAAGCTGGCAAAACTTCCCAAATAACATTTTAAAGGCAGACGAGCTCGGGCGGGAGCCGCGGCGTTTCCCGGGGACGAGGCTCTCCCAAGGCCACATCCCGGAGAGGGTGGCTCGGGACAGGGCACGGCAGCTGCCAGCCCCGGGGCTGTGCTGACACATATTTGTCACAGCCACACCATTTCTCATCTCAGACCTCCTTAGAGGTGTCAGCTTATCCGTTCCACCTCCCAGGAGGCTGTGCACGTGTCGGGAAGGAGCCAGCGCTCCCCTGAGCAGCGGCTTGGTGGGAATTTCTGTGTCAGGTTGGAGCACGGGGGGAAAGTTTGCAGAGCTGAGGTGGGAGGTTTAAGGAAGGGGGGAAGGAGAGGGGAGATTTTGCCAGAGCTGTGCAGCCCAGGTGGAATGGGGCTGGTGTGGTCCAGCCCTGCCCCATGTGACATGGGGCCACCTATCCTGGGTTCCCAGCATGGAGCAGGGAGGGTCTGTGGCCCTGTTGGAGTGTCCATAGGTGTTGTTGGAGTGTCCATGGCACTGGTTGCAATGTCCAGAGCTGCTTCTTGTGCTGAGGATTATTTTTATCACACCAGAACCTTCCCACAGCTCCCCAAAGTCCATGCTCTGATCCCTGCAAACCTCCCAGGAATGCCCTGCTCCGGTGGCTCCAGAGAGTTCCGGTGTTTTCCGTGGTGGTCTCAGGATGCAGCACAGCCATCAGCTGTGTTTTGGGAAAGGGAGTTCTTTGGATGGATAGCTTGGTCATCAAAATGCGATTCTGGGATGATAGAACCCTTTTGGAAGTTCAGGCTGAGTTTGGATAGTGCTTTCAGGCAGAAAATGAATGAAAAATATGAAAAATCCTGCTGGCTTAAGCCCTGAAATTGGGTGTTCCACACTGATGGGGAGGAACTTCCCAGGGCCCAGTGACCAGAGCCCTGTGTGCGTTCCCTGGGCACCATTCCCACTGCGTATTCCCAGGATTCAAGGTGCTGGTGGCTGCTCCTTGTCCATGCACCAGCTCCCAGAGGGGTTATTCCACCCCAGTGTCACTTTGGGCTCTCCCTGAACCTCAGGAAGCTCCTGAAGGCGAGCCCCAAGCGCTGCTCCCGTCGGGCTGCAGACCACAGGAGCTGCTGGTAATTAACGGGCGTATTAATCCAAGTGGAGCACGAGAGCCTTATTATAGTCACATTTTTCACTTTCATCAGAATAATATCATATTATATTAATATTTATTTCTGGCTAATGGGCTGTGAAATGAGCTGGGGGATGCTCCTGGTGGGGTTGGGGGTCCCTCCCAAGAGCCAGCAGGGCCTGTGCCCCTTCCATCCTCTCCCTTCCATGAGTGTTGGGAATTTCGTGGAGGGTGGGAATGGAGATGCCAGTGATGCCAGGGGCTCTGTTTGCACCGTGCCACTGCCCCTGCACCCTTTCAGGGCCCAGGGAGAGGGAAAACAGCTCAGGACAGAGACGATGCAGAGCCTCCAGGTCTGACAGATCTGGGCACGGCTGTCAACAAGATGGAGATTTACTTTAAAGGAGGGGAAAAAACCTTGCTTACACTTCGTCACTCGCATCTATTACTTGGGAAAATAAGGATGGTGTGAGAGGAAGGAATAAATCCCTTCTAAAAATATATTGGGTGAATGCATTAATTTTCCTGTGCACGTGGAAGAGGGTAGGAGAATGAATTTTAAGCTCGATTCATTCTCCAAAACGAATCTTATGCCTTTTAATTGTTGAGTGTTGGCATAAAAACATATTATTTATGAAGCTGTGGCTTGGTTCTACATGGCCCCTGTGCCTTTTTCCTTCTTTTAAAGCAAATCTCATTTATTTCTTCCTAAAAGGTGCTCTAGAATCTAATATGAGCATTATGAATATTTAATTTTCCAAGCAGGGTTTACACAATCCCCGAGTGCCTGGAGGCTGGGCCGGTCCTTGGTTTGGGGCTCTGCTCTGCCTGCCTATCAATTCCCCAGCAGGAAAGAGGGAATGGCTTTAAACTGGAAGAGAATGTTAGGAAGAAATTCTTCTGCCCCATCCCTGGGAGTCTTCAAGGCCAGGTTGGACGGGGTTTGGAAAAACCTGGGATAGTGGAAGGTGCTGGGGTTGGGACTGGATGGGCTTTAAGGTCCCTTCCCACCCAAAGCATCCTGGAATTCTGTGGTTTACTGCCCATCCCAGGCTGCTCCACTCCCTGTCCCTGGACAATCTGTGTGTGGCACAAAGGGAGGAAGCTCCAGGGACACCCCACAGTTGTAGAACTTCAGTGGCTTTCTTAGAGGGAAGATGGTAAAAACCATTCCACAGGAGAGGGAAGCTCCTGGTCTGCGGCTTAATCATTAGTAAAAAATTATTTCCTACAGTGTTAAAGATCTAATTGGTCCAATCAAAAGGCAAATTAACGAGGGCTCATTTGGAGAAATCTGCATGTGTTCCAGCAGAGGCTGCACGGAGGAGCCACGGCGTTCCCAAAGCTGGCAGAGCCGGAGAGGGAACGCTGTCCCCTGCAGCACAGGGAGCATTCCCTCACCAGGGACTTGGTGCTGGCTGGGATGTGGGAGAAAGACAATAAATTTATTTGGTTTTATTTTTTGTTATGCTTCCAACATGCAGGTTTTCCCTGTCACTGCTTGGAATTTCCCTCTGAAACCAGAGGAATGGGCTTGTGCTGTCAGACCAGACAGCCCAGTTCCCAGATCCACAGCAGACCAAACCCCTTTGCTCCTGGGAAAATGTTTTATTTTCCAATTTGTAAGTGCTATGTTTTTTGAATAGGGCAAGGAGCATTTTCCTGTCTCGCAGCCTGACTTTCTGCAAACCACTGAAAATCTGTCCCTTTTCTGTTGTATAAAAATCAGAGTTCAAATCTAAGGATGTTCTGGGATTTTAGGACGGACTCCTCTGGACCTGTGCCGTGGTTTATGTAGGTTTATCTCCTGCACATACCTGCAGGATAAAGCAGCCTGAGGCACCACTCTCCATCAGCCCCCACTCCTCAAAGCTTTATTTTATTAAAAATACATCGAACACTTCATACCAACAGGTTCCCACAAAACACCCACCTGTATCTGTGCCCAATAACCCAAATCTTCTATATCAGAGCTGACAGCAGATGGTGTGACCCCCAAATAGAAAGCAAAAGCACTTTCCAAAGGCATTTGGGGCAGCCTGGCCATCTCCCTGTCCCCAACTCCATCACCCCTGGCTCACAGAGCAGGCACTGGCAGCTGCTGGGCTCAGTGGGTTTGCTCAGGGGCTTTCTGTGCTCCTGAATATTTCCCACTGCAGGGTCCTGCTGGGTGCTGTCCCCACGCTGTGGCTGGCTGGGCACCAGTGCCTGGATGCTGGTGGGGCAGGGAGGGTCAAAGCCCCCTGGGCTTGGGCAGGGGCTCCTGGCACTTCCACCCCACCCCCAGCACCCGGCTGAGCATCTCCCCCTGCCAGGGCTCTCCCTCCCGGGGCCTCCTTTGTGCTCCCTCCCTCCCTCCCTCCCTCCCTTCCAGCCCAGCCCCAGCTCGAATGTTTTTCCTTGCCAGCCATTCCCTGCACGGAGCTCGGGCAGCCCAAATTGTCTCACCTTTCCCCCCGCTCTGATAAATGCTCCCTGCGCAGTTCCTGTAACCTCCCCGAGCGTCCTTCATTTGTCAGAGATCGCAGCCTTTTACGGCGGGTCATTATTTCACCAGGAATTCGAACAGAAATATTTCCAGTCCACACCAAGCGATCTATTTCGCTTCCCCACCCACCACATTAGCCTCTGAATACTCTCATTATACCATTACTAATTAGAAATTCTCTCAAATTGGCGGCTGCATTAAAAAAAAAAGACAGTGTGCTGAGCATATGGCATAATATCCTATTAATGAACACTCTAAATTCAAACTCAGGTCAGCTGTTCATTTCTTGCTCATGACACCCAGGCAAGGGGGAGAAAAGCAAAGCTTCTTTTTTTTTTTCCTCCCCTTCTAAAATGCATAATACGGAATGCTGGGATGCAGTGGTGCCTTAGGCCAAGGCTTTATTTGATTTGGATAATTTTTTTTGGTTGTAGAGTTGTAAAAAAAAAAAAAAAAATTAAAAAATTTATATATGTACGTGCATTCATAAACCAGAGTGGAAGACACTTGCTGGCCAGTGCTCACCTGTGTGGTGCCTCTTTTAAAAGAGCAGAACAGGCCAGGTGCCCTGCCCAGATCCCCGTGAGCACCACGAGCACAGTGAATGTCCTGTGAGGTTGTGTTTGTCCTGCTGGCACCAAGGGCTCCGGCGCAGGGATGGGTGAGGACAGGAACTGCGGCACACACACTTTTTTTTTCCCTCTTTCTAGTTAAATGGGCTAATTGTAGCAGGCACCTGCACCGTGGGAGTGACTTCTTGGGCTGCCCTCACCTTGTCCCGAATTGGCGGCGCCTGAGCCAGGGTGGGATGCGGAGCTGCTGCCGCAGAGTCGGAGCTCAGCACTCCCCAGCATCGCTGCTGGGGCTGGGGCTGGGGCACTGGGCACAGCTCCTCTCTGAGGGGCTCTGGGGGCTCCAGAGGGGCTCAGCAGCAGGGACAGGACCCCCCCAGCCGCTGCATCCCAGCCGTCCTACCGGGGCTGGGGCAGCCCGGCCGCTCGCTGTGACTTGCTCCACTTGCAGTTTTTAGGCTGGGTGGAAAGGTGCCAGCGAGTGGGAGGGCTGGGTGTGAGCATCCGTGTGTTTCTGGGGACAGGCAAAGGTTACCTGCCTTTCCAAGGATTATTTTATTGTGGGTTTTTAGTGCCCTGAAATTCACAGTACAGTAAAACAGCAGATTCCTGTACCTTCCTCTTTTCTGGGCAGTTGAGCTGTCAGGGCTTTAGGCCCCATCAGTCTTGTTGTCACTGAGGTTTATAAAACCACCAAATGATATTATGTCAGCTGATTCTTTAATGGGATAATCATTAGCCAAGACCTGAGTAAGGTGTTTTTTTGCCATCGCTAATTTCACCTCAAGGTGAACGCACAGGCAGAGCCCTCGGGCGCGGGGCCTGCGCTGATCTATGGACTCGCTTCGCTCCGTGCCACTGCTCCAGCCCCAGCTCCTGGGACACGCCGGGTGCCCTCAGTCCCCCGGCTTTGTCACAGTGGGACAGGTCACAGCATGAAGGTTGTGGCTTCCACAGGTGTCCCAGAGCTCCTGGCTCCAGCCCGGAGCACCCAGGATGCTCCTGTGTGGCTGCCTGCACTCCTTCCCTTTATCGGGATAAAAGATGCACGAGGGCGACCGACAGCTGAGATTTGACCTTTCAGTAAAAACTGGAAAAGTTTGGGCTTCTCAACAAAATGAAACTTTTCCGTTGAAAACAAATATTTTGCCTCATCAAGAATCCAATTTTCTGTCAAAATAGTTTTCATTAAATATTTCCAAGCAGCCCCAGGTTAGTATTGATTTAAACTGTTGCGAGGGAGAGAAGAATGAGGCTTTGTCTCTACAAACATCATGTTTGCCCACCAATTAAAATTACAGTAGAAGTGAGCAACCGCTGCCGCCTCCAAAGGGGGGCTGCTTAATGAAACACTCAGTAATTATTCTTGTTAGAGTGCTGAGTCCAGCATCACATCCCAGGGAGTGGTTGGGACCCCAGGAGCAGTGGGAGCTGCAGGCAGAGGGGCCGAGGGGTTTGCAGGGTGTTGGGAAGGGCAGCTGAGGAAGGGAGGACTTCTCCTGGGAGGGCACCTGAGGGAAGGCCTGGCCTTCACCCTCGTGTTGCCCCCTTGGTTCTCCAGGTGGCCAGGACTTGCTGCAGCTCGTGAGGGACAAAGTGTGGCTCGTGGCAGTGCACGGGAACCAGGCGCTCCTCGGAAATCCTGGAGCTGGGACGTCACTCACCAAGGGGTTATTGTGTTGTTGTGCTGCTCGTTTAGGCTTTTTCCAGAAAATCCAACTATAAAAGTTGAAGTGAGGTGCAGGATTGTCCACTCAAGGGGTTTTTCTGGTGCTGTGGTGGGGAACTGGGAGCAGGGTGAGTGATGGAGTCACTCAGCCCCCGGGGAGGGCAAAGGGGCTGGAAGAGGCAGGGAAGAGCACCTGGAGCCAGATCTGTCCCTTCCAGCCAAGTTTTGTGCTCCGAGGGTTAAAGCCGAGCTGAGTGCGCTGGAGCCCAGGAAGAATTGAGGTTTTATTTCACTGGCACCGGGGTCATTCCTGATTTAATTATGTAAAAATTAATGTGAACGTCTTTCCTGGTGCGGATAGGCCAGCCATGGAAATTGAATTGGGTGAAATGCTGGTTAAGCTAATCACTCACAAGTCATTATGATGGCTGAGCACAGGGATGCTGTAATCTGTTGGGACTTCCCAGAGACCTGATTGAAGACCAAGTGTAAGACCCACAGGTTTAATCAGATGGGATCAGTGATGTTGCACTGAGGTGATTTTCCAGCAGCTCCGAACCATTTCTTCCTGCTGTGAGAATCCATGTTTTAAGTCTTCCTGCACTCTTCCCAAACCATTCCCAGCCTGGCAGTGTGGGCAGAGAGCTGTGCAGATCCCAGGTTAACCCTGAGCCCCTGGGGAAAGCTGTATCATGATATTAACACAGGAATTCAGGAAAAATCCCAGCCCTGATCCTGCAGCAGCCTTTCCTCCCCTCAGCAGAGGGCTCCTGCTGGAGGAGCTTCTGCCAGGGATGCTGGTCCTGTGTCCTCTGGCTGAAAGGAGTCATTTTAAGGCAGTAACAATAACTGGATTTAAAATGCTGCTGTTACCTGTGTGCCCTGTCACTCCACACCTGCAGCCGTGTGTTCCTATACCTGGTGGGTGATTTGGGGGCAGGCAGGGCTCAGGTGAGATGCAGCCTCCCATTTGCTGCTCTGCCAGAGGTTTGGGGGCTGTGACCCCCCATGTGGGGGTCTTACAGGGCCTCCTGAGAGCTCCCCTTGCCCCCACAGCCATTAACCATCTTTATTCTGTTTTTATAACAGTTTATATACATTTTTAAGGGATAAAAACTCCCAGTCAATATTTAGAAGAGCATGAACAGCTTGCAGAGCTCTTTACCCATCTGTTCCCAAAAATGACCACCTTTGTAGGTGCCTGGAGGGTGCTGGGCCCGAGCTGCTTCCCAGGCTCAGTCAGGAGCCAGCTGATGTCCATAGCAAATCAAGATGCTCGTTGTAATGTTCACAAAAATGTAATTTGATTTGCCTTTGTCAACAAAATCTGCGGAAACATCCCCTGCCTGAATAAATATCCCTGCAGGGTAGCACATGCTTTGTAAATAATTTTCATTGTAGCCCCCTCTTCCTAGCAGGGTGGAGAGTTGAGAACATTCATCAAGTCTCACATTAAGAAAATCATTTTCTTGTACCTAATTTGTGCAATAAATAAAGTCCACAATTTCTTGCTTCTGCAGCAAGGAAATGTAAAGAGCTGAGACGGGGGTTTTTTGACACTGGGAGTTTTTTTGATGGCTACTCCCACCTCAGGCTTGGTGCCAACAACTCCCCAAGAGTTTGGGATTTGGGGCACAGCATCCTCTGGGCACTCCAGCACAGAATGACCAGAGGAGCTTTATCTGCCAGCAGTGGGGTGAGAGGCTCCTTTGCAGGGCACCCCAAAGATCAGCAGTCTCCCATCCCTGACCTGGAACAACACCTTGGATGATGCCAAGCCTGGGTAAAGCTTTACCCAGCTGCAGGGATCTTTGGCCAGGCCTGCCCAGCTCCCAGCTGGCACAAAATTGAGGTTATTTTTCAAGAAACTTGGAGAGATTTGCTTGTTTGCAACCTGTGCTCAGAACTGACTGCAGAACAAGGGGCAGGGTGCTGCTGTTGTTTAATCTTTTATTCTGAATTATCTCTAGAGGTGGAGGCTCTGCTGTCTGCTCTTTTCTCCTGCTGCCAGTAAAGGTTCCTGCAGAAGGAGCCACAGCAAAATCACAGCCGTGTCCCCGCTGTCCCCAGGCACTGACTCAGAGCCAAGCCAAGGCAGCACCGCCCTCTCCAGTGGCCTCAGCTGCCTCTGGCCAGGCTTTGGCACCTGCACCAGGTGCTCTGCACCTTCAGGGGTCACCTTCAGTGCTCCTGCCCCTCGGGCACCGCTCCCGAGCAGCTCTGAACGGGCACAGGACAAACCTGCAGGACAGGGCTCACTGGCTGGGAAGGGAGCAAGGAGGACACAGGAGCTTCCAGACTCTCAAATTCCTCCTTATCGATCCCATGTCTCATTGGGGAACTGGAGCTCAGGTCTGTCCAGCTGGGAGGGTACCAAGATGGGAGCATAGCTTTGTTTTTTTCCCTTGTAGAAATGTAGATCTGTTATTTATATATATTTTATGGATGGCATGTTCCTATCCCCAGGCATTTTGCATTGGAATTCAACTCATTGCAAGCCTATTACATGTTCACTAACTATAAACCATCTGATTTATATTCATTAACCAGTCGTAGACAGCAGTAGTGGCATAACTTTAGCACTGGACATGCCTCAGTCGACGGGTGAACTAAATTTCAGTTAATTAAGGTGCCGTAATTGTTGTCCAGTACAAGTGTCTTCAGGGCATTCACTTTGTAAATAATTTTTCACCCCAACCTTTTCTGCATACTTGGTTGCTGCTCTGCAACTTTGTTGGAGCTGTAAATTATTAGGAAATCTGTTCTCCTGCCTTTCTGGTAGGAGAAAGTCCCTTTTCTGCGCCTCGCCAAGGACAGTGGTGGCATTAATGATTAGCAAAGTGCAGCGGGACTGTGGAGAAAGCAGAAAGATCATAAACCCCTAAAACACAGGGGGATCTCATCTCCAGGAGGGGTGTGAGTTCAGGGGAGCTCTGATGCATTATCCACCCCCCAGACAGCAGTCACCCTGGGCTCTCCCTCCCTTGGAAACTCCCTAGGAGGAGCTCATGAGGCTGAGCTCCACCTAAACACAGCCTGGCTCAGGGGTGGCCGGGAGTGGGCCCTGGGACAGGTTAAATCTGGTTGCCAGGAGATTAAAAGTTGAATCCCCCCTTGCTTATTTGCTTTATTTTTTCAGAAGTTCAGGTCTGGGGAGGACCATCCTTGTGGAAATGGACGTTCCCTCCCGTCCTTTTACACCCAGTAGGTGAGAAGCAAGATGGAAAGGAGTTTGGTGTGCTTGATGTGGAAATAAATGTGGGGCAGCTTTGAAAAGGACTGGTGTGGAGGCCATAGAGGAGGGCGGTGCCAAGGGGGAGGGCCGTGATCAGCACCAGCACATTTTCCCTTTCCTTTTTGGAAATAGGGTGAAAATTATCCTTTCTCTAGCACTTGCTATAGGTTTGGGCTCCCTGGGTTTGGTTTGTGGTAAAGGATTTTCCCTGAGTTCTCAGGGACTGGTGTTCCTGGTTGGGCTGGGATTTCTGGATGTGTATTATCAGCACATGTGTCTTGTGGTCAGCACCGTGGTTTTATTTCAAACAAGGGGCTGGATTTTCACCTGTTCTTGAGAGATGGAGCAATGGCCAAGATTCCCTGTCTGCTTTCACCCAGGGATTCAGTCCGAGGCAGCTCTGAGCCTTTGTGCACGAATAAATTCTCCTGCTCTGCTGAGACACCTCTGCTGCATGTGAAGGGGGCACTGGAGCTTCTCCATTTGTCTGCTCGAGTTTCCCCTTCATCTGACAGCTCCTTGCAGCCCTGCCCGGCAGCAGACATATGCCAGTCTCTCTGATAGTTCATGTTCACTTATTAATATAAAGATTCAACTTCCCACTCGCTGGAGTAAACCTTGCATGATGCCTCTGACAGTAATTCAGTTGTAGCCTCAATCAGCTGCTGGATCTCCAGGCCATGGCTATCCCGCTAGCCTTTTCCAATTTTTCACTACACCAGTCATGAATAAATCTCCAAAACACATCAGATTGCTGAAAATGGAAATACCAGAGACAGGCACCAGTTCAGTAGTCAAAGAGCATCACCTTCCTGCAGCAAGCATGCACGCTCCGTGCTCCCTTGTCTGCTCTTCACAGCCCAGCCCGTCGTGCTGAGGCCCCAAACACCTGGGAGCCATCAGAGTGCACCCTGAGCATCCCTGCACGCGTCCTGCTGCCCAGGAGTGCACCCTGAGCATCCCTGCACACGTCCTGCTGCCCAGGAGTGCACCCTGAGCATCCCTGCACGCGTCCTGCTGCCCAGGAGTGCACCCTGAGCATCCCTGCACGCGTCCTGCTGCCCAGGAGTGCACCCTGAGCATCCCTGCACACGCCCAGGACAGGTGATTTCCAGTCCCCTCCAAGAGCAGGGCCTGCCCTCTCACACGTGCTGCAGGCAAGGGCTGGGCATTTGCAGTGCCTGGCAGCACAAAAAGCAACAAAACACTCGCTTTTCCCAGGCTTTTCCCCTGCCCTCAGTGAAATGCAGTTTGCAGAAGCCTGGAGGCTCCAGGCTGAGCACAGCAGCCCCGAGCCCAGGCAGGCAGCTTGTCCTGGGCCAGCTCCTCCGTGGATGGGTGCTGCCAGCACGTGGTGCCCTGAGCCCTCAGCTGGCACAAGGCAGGGTGGCCCAAGGATGTGTCCCTTGGCTGCCACCTTCCCCTGGCTCCCAGGGAACCCAGGGATGCCGGGGGGACGGGAGGCAGGAGGATGCTCACCTTCAAATGCAATCCTTGGGTTCATCAGTTTGGTTTCTGCTGGGCCTCTCTGGCAGGCTGTCACTTTTCTGTGCCACGATCCCTTCGGGATGGGGGTCCCAGGTAGCCCTGGCAGGGCCCTGGTGCAGGGGGCACCTCCCACAGGGGCTTCCCTGCGAATCCCAGTGCCCCTGTTTAGTTACCTGCCCCATGCTCCCTCACTCCCGGCGTGCTTAACCTCTGACCCCTCCCCTGGCTCCGGTCTGGAGGCCTCAGTGGTGCCCTTTGAGACTTGACCCAAAGGGTAAAATCTTGGTTGTGTCCAAATTGAGGGGGCCTTGCTGCTGACGTGGGTCTGCTCACCCTTAATCTACCCATTACAAACACAGGCATGGCACTGCCTCTCCCAGCATTGTTCTGGGAGAACTCCACAGAAAAGCAACTGCAAACCAGTATTATTTAAATCACTTTAGGTCAGCTAGAACTTTAAAAGAAAAAAAAAAAGTCCAAATCACCAGTCATAAAATAAATCAATTTCTTTAAAATTAGCCTCCTTAAGTTTGACATCAATTCTGTTTCTGTAAGGTTTGTCTGTTTTGTAATTTTGTTTTTTATCTGTGTTGTTATATTAAGCCCCCCGCTAATAAAATGTCAAATTAAAAAAAAAATTAGTATCCCTGGTATTGCACAAAACCAATAAAATAAAACCCTACAAGAGAAGCAAAAGAAAATTTCCATCATTCTCTCCTTAACCGAAATCAAAATTAAAGTGTTATTAGAAATTTCATTAGGATGGAGCAGATTGGTAATGAAATTACATTCCAGCTTTCCACAAACCCAGTGTATTAAGTAGGTTTGATCAATGATGTTCACACAATTAATTTTGTCTGATTGCTGAGGATTACTTTATCGACAGTCACATTTCACACTTGTGGGGTTTTTTTGTTTCCCCGGTAAATTCTCCACGATGTCACATCACATGATGGTGAGGCAGCTTTGAAGCCCCGGCTCTCCAAGTGACTTCCAGCGGACCATGACGGGAACCGAGGTAGGGATGTCACTGCTCTTAATTGTGTTCCTCGTGCTGGGGCTTGGGGACAACCAACCTCGGGGCCGAGGGGTGCTCTGGAGCCCTGGGGAGGTTCCAGCAGGGAACTGATGGAGGGACACCTCGTTCCTGCTCTCCTTGGGCTGCCTGGAGGCTCCTGGCACTCTGCTGTGATCTTGGGGGGTCTCAGTGCCCATCTCAGGGTGGTTCTGTGTCTCTGAGCTGTGGTGACAAACTGGCACCGCTGGTTTTGCTGGGTGCAGAGCCAGGCTGGGGTCTGGCACCGCTGTGGGAAGGGTTGGAGATGGTGCCAGGCTGGGACAGCCCTGCCATGTGGTCAGATGCGCTCGTTCAGTCTGGGTGCTGGTGTTGGCACAGCTGGCAGCACATCTGGAGGCAGGCTGAGGCAGGAAGGGGAAGGGGAAGGGGAGGGCAGCAGCTCCAGAAACCACGGGTTGGTTTAAGTGAGCTCTGCTGCCGGTTCCAACTCGGGTTGTTCTGGCAGCACCAAGGTTTCGCCGTCCTTGTCCGTGGCTGTTTCCTTTGTGCAGGCAGGGGATGCTCCTGGAGCTCTCTGTGTTACTGTTTGGTGCTTCACAACATAATTAGGTGACTTTTACGTGCGAAAATGAAGTCTGTGATCTTGTGGAGGCAGAGTGAGGTTCACTTTTAAGTTGCAGGGAGGACCCGATTCCATGGTTTGGGTCTCTGTGTCTTAGAAATGACCCTGGAATTCAGCTGCTCCAGCGAGATTTTACCCGCAGGACTCCATGGAAAGCTTCAGTAGTTCAAGACCTGGGAAGGGAAAGCCCTTTTCCTTTTCCTGGGGATAACCTTTGCTGTATTTTGGGCACTTTCTGCTGAGTCCCCAGCTGTACATTTTCAGTGCCAGGGAAGGGGAGATGCCCCACGGCAGGGTCGGCTGCCTGCCCAGGAGGGGGGTGAGGCACGGGGCACACCGAGCTCCTGTCCCAGCCCCTGGAAGCTGTTTTCCTTCTGTACAAACAGCAAAGATACCAGGATCTAATTTTTAGAGATGAGGCATCTCATCTGTCAGGAGCTGAGTGAATTAGAATAAGAGTGTGCTTTTTTTTTTCCTTAAAACAGCCCAAAGTTTTTATCAAGATGCCATTTATCAGCAGCACTACCAGCCGCTAGCAGTAGGCATCCTGCCAATCATTTTATGGAAATAGGGAAGGACTTTAATGTTTGGATGCCCATCTGAATCGACTCTTGTTCATGTCAGCAGATCTGATGTGAAAGCAAAGGTGCCCCTATGCAGTCTAGTTACCATCAAACCTGTAAGTGTCAGCATTTTAAAGGCAAGGAACACAATGCTGATGGTGGGCAATGTCACTGGTTTAACCTATTTCAAAGACATCAGCTCCCGCAGTCTTTGCCTGCTCCTTGTCTCTCAAGGATTAGTTATGCCCGAAGTGCACCTGCTCCGTTAATCTCTGCAAATAATTATGGAGATACCTGCTTATCACCAGCTTCCCCTCTTAACAAATTCATCCATTCATCCCTGCTAGTTACCTGCAGGAGCAGCCAGCAGCTACCACACTTGGTCTTTAAGCTCTAGGATCTCACATGATCCTTTAAAGCAGCGTTTGGATGGAGCTGCTGAAGTCACCGTCCTCTGCAGGGTCAGCAGGCAGCTCTCCCCAGCCTGGGGATGGCCACTGTGGCTTCTGCTGCCCAAACTCTAGGGGCAGGATCCAAACTCACCCTCAACCTGAGAGCAAACCCTCTGGGGATGAGGCGGCCTTCAGCCAGGGGAAGGGACACTGGTCACACCCGAGCCACCCCCTGCCCAAACCTGGTTAAAGAGCCAGGATGGCACTGGCTGGTCTGGGCAGTGTCATGTGCACTCCTTGGCCACCATCTCGTGTCCCTCTGCCTCCTTCCCTGTTTGTCCTCTCCATTTCCCTGGTGTCCAAGCTGTGTGTGATTTAGAGCAGGGATTTCTGGTGGTGCCTAACACCACTCTGCCACTCCATTAGTGTTTCCTCCCCCTGGTATGTTCCACCACCATCTCAGGGATGCAGAAGGCTGAGCTGGGCACTGCTGCTGTCGGGGATAGGGCTGTGTGTCCCCAACATCCCTCTGCTCCCTCTCTGTCTTCTGTTTGCACGGCATTTCCATCATTTTGGAGGTCAGGGGGTTTTTGGAGGTGACCCCAAGGGATCCTGGTGTGAGTGGGCAGGAGGTGCAGGCAGCACAGGCAGCGTGGCCCCTCACACGGGCACTGCTGCTGCTGCTGCAGCTGTTGACACTCGAAGTGATTAACATGGGTAGGACAGTGAGAGGGAAATAAATAACACCCTAATCTCTGGCACCATCATTCCTTTGATGAGAACAAAAAATATGAAGACTGAAAGATCAAAATAACTGTATTAGAGCATGAAAAGGGAAATGCTCTTTTAACCACCGCTGTTCAGATATATCTCCTCAGATCTGACATGCTGTAATATATTTGTAACACAGATATATATTAGGGGGTAAAGCTGGTGATTAATTTGCTTTACCTTTTCAGAGCATATACATAAAAACCTACATTAGCAGAATTAGCATTTTACCTGTCTTTGAAGATCTTTGCTTTGAAATGTATAAAGTCTTGTCGATTTTATGTCTCTCAGAAGAATAAGAGTTGTTTTTTCACGAAGCTTCCCCCTGGCCCACCTCCTCCCTGCTTTGCCGGCTCGGTGCGGGCAGAGATGCTCGAGGTTTGTCTCTAATTACTGCATCAGCACCCTCCGGGGCATTGCTTTAGCTGCTGCCCATATTCACCCCTCTTGACTCATAATTGCTGCTGAAGCTTCTGAGACTAGAGATCAAAGTATTCATGTCATTCATGTTTCTGTCAAAGGTCTTATCGTCAAAGCACCAACTATATTTCGAGAGACATCTGCTTTTCTCAAGAGCAACACACAAACTTGGCTTTGCTTTTTTTTTTTTTTCCCCTCCTCCTTGCAATGTTGCTGCAAGGAAGTGCAGGTGAGGGGAGGAGGAAGCAGCAGGGGGTTGCCCAAACTGCATCCCTGGAAATTCAGTTATTGATTGTTAAGGAGCATCGTTCCCACCAAAACTGCTGTTCCAAATTTCTTTCTTTGCCTGACATTCCCTCTGCCCCCTGCCTTCACGTGAGGGATGTCAGAGCTGGATTTGTCTCTGCAGTTTGCTGCTGGTGTTTGGGTGGTTCCTCAGGCGTGCTGGTTGGCCGGTGAGGTTTTACCTCCAGCTCAAACCCCAGAGATAAAAATTTGTTGTTTGTGGTTTTTAATGCAATCGAAATTTGGATTCAGACAACTAAGCAGAAACGTTCAGCTTGGTTTGTCCTGTTTTCCTTTGGGAAAGAGGCCGTGGGTCAGGAGTCACTGGGATGCCCAGTGGGCAGGGGATGGCTCAGGAAAACCTGAGTGGGTGCAGGATCTGCCCCAGTGCCCACCAGCCCAGCCACACATGGGGAGCAGCAGAGCCTCAGCACTCCCTGCCCACCACAGCAACTTCTGATGAGTTTCTCTCCGAGTCTTCAGAATTGGGAGCAGGAAAAGAACTTTATAAAATTCTCCACAACCAGTCGAGCGGAACCTATTTTCTCTCACAATGCAATTAACGGCACCAACATTTACAAAATATGATTACAAGCACTTTGGTTAAGTAGAGGAAAGTATATTAGATAGCAGCGAGGGGTTGATCTTAATGTGCATTTTTTCGAGAGACTTGCATTTTCTTTGTGCAAATAAAGAGGCCCTAAATTCTCCATAGGCACTAAAATCAATGCAGTGGAACCATGATAACAAACACAGGCTCCACTTTTTGCTACATCCCCCAATTAATTAAGCCTTTCACGGGCATGTAATTAGGAACATTAGCAAGTCATAAAATTGCCGTGAGTCTCTAAATTATGTGCTGGCCCTCAGCAATTTGTTTTTAATTCCTTTTGAAGACAATGGCACTGCGGGGTCCCATAGATCTTCATAGCAGCCTACTGTTTACTTCTTTATGGCTCTATGAAGATCTAACTGTTTTCTACTGCTCCCAGATGCACCCGCACTATTTTCTTGTGCGTTTTCATTACCTGAGTGAGATTTAAAGGGAAACGGCCTCGGCCGGCCCGCGCCCGCCCCGCCGGTGCCGGGAGCAGGGAAGGAGCGGAGCGGAGCGGAGCGGAGCGGGGATGCTCGCCCGGAGCCGGGGCTGCTCAGCAGCCGCCAGCCGCCACCGCAATTTACGCACTTTCCTGTAGACTGGTGCGAAAAAGGCAGATAAATAAATAAATAACCGGGAATCATTTCGGGGGAAGGTTTATTTCCCTGTTACTGTGATTTACTCCTCCTTGATGAGAGCGTCTCTTTGGCAGCGGAGGCGCGGGGAGACGTCTGTGCGCTCGCGGGGTCAAGAGCGGCAGAAAGAAGTAAATAGTGGAAGCAAATTGTTTTTCCTTCCAAAATATCCTGGCTCGTTCACAGCTGAGGGGTCACCAGGATAATACCTGGACACGTGTTCTCCTAGCGGGACCGTGCCGTGGTGGGCACACAGGGAGAGCTGAGTGTTTTAACCCATTTGGGGTTTATTGCCTCGCTCTGTGGGCAGAAGGAGTCGATGCCCAGCTCGTGGAGTTCTCCCTCCTGCCCGGCTGTGGGCCTGTCCCGCTGCTGCATCCCGGGAATTCCGGCAGTCTCCAGGCGGGTGCTGCCTTCCAAGCCTTGCTCACCACGCTTGCTGGTTCCCCCGAGCACAGGGGATCGGAGCCAATTAATGCTGCTGAATTACAAAACGGGTTTAGTGGTAATAATAATAAGCAGAGATTGTAGTAAATGAGGTGAATTCTGGCTCGTCTCCATCCAGCTGCCGTGACACCGGAGCTTGTGGCCATCCCAGGACTCCTGGCTGCCTCCTGCACTGTCCTTTGTCCTTTCAGGCATCCTGGAGCTGCCCTTCCCTTGGGGTGGCAACAAAACCTCTCTGCTAATGTCCTTCTTAATGCAGAGTGGAGAACGTGTTACTGCTGGACCAGGGGATGTGTCAAAAAGCAGCAACCCAGAAGGGAAACCATCCCCAGATTCCTTCATCTTCACCAGTGCTCTCACTGCCTGATTAAGCTTTGTTTTGGGGCTGGAAGAAATATCAAGCCCAGCGTATTATAACACTGTGCCTTGTGGTGTGGAGCAGCAGCTGGACAGAGGGCACAGACATGAGTCTGGTAGTTGTCAACAAGAGAGAGAAAAGTGGGAAGTGTTTGCAGCGTGGAGCACCAGGATAGTCAGGAATACGGTGATGCTCAAAGCGCAGGAAGAGGGGAGTCCCAGCAGCTTTTAAAATCAGTTTGCATTTCAGTGAAACCCTGACTCTGGGGGGATTGCAGCCTCCAGCTGGGGCAGGGAGGAACAAGTTCTTCCCTCAGCCGCTCCCAGCACCTCGTGCCCCGCCTGGAGGAGGGGAGCAGCGTGCTCTGTAGGTGGGTTTGTGTCTGTCTGCTGCCTTGGGAGCTGCGCCGCCTCATGCGCGAAAATTTCCGCTTCCGACATCCAATGTTTTCCGTGTGCCTGTGAATTTACTGGATGAAGAGGGAGGAATGTGTGTGTGCAGGGCCAGTGGAAAAAAAAAAACCCAAAAACCAGGTTGAGGGCCCAGTCCCGTGGCTGAGACACAGGCTTTGAGCTGAGACGGGCTCCCGGCTTTATGCCTGGTGTGCGCCCTTTGGGTTTGCGTGGCACAAAGCCCTGCATAGATGGGGGCGATGCGGCTGCCCCTGGCTCCATCCACGGTGCTCCCCCAGTCCCAGTGACGGGAGGAGGAGGAGGAGGAGGAGGAGGAGGAGGAGGAGGAGGAGGAGGAGGAGGGCTGTGCTCCTCCCGCGTTATCTCTGCCGCTTCCAGCGGGAGATGCTCTCGGCGGGCCGGGAGCGCGGTCCCCGCCGCGCAGGGCACGGGCAGATCGCGTCTGCAGCCGGGCAGAGCTTGGCACATTTATCTGCGGGGACAGCCCCGTGCTCGCTGGGATCGGCCTGGCCGGCCACGAGGCATTTTGCTTTAAAACCAAATCTTTTTGTCTCGTTGTGGGCAGCGGTCTCCTTTTAATAGGTACGAGCGGTGCAACCGCCGGCTTTTGTGGCCGCGTTCGAAGTTTGGCGGTGCTGTCGGTGAACCCCCGGGGCAGGCAGCCCCTGCCCGGCCAGAGCTCTGCTCTTGCTCCTGGGAAAGCTTCCAGAGATGGGCAGTTCATCAGCCCGGGCCCGGCACAGTTCATTGGCATGCACAGCCAAGCAGAAACAAAGGCACACAGAAGGATTCTGCCGTGCCTCTGCACGTCCAGGCGCTGGAGTGGAGTTTGCCTTATTTCACGGACGCAATCCCCCAGGATAGAGGGAATGGTTATTAAAAAGCCCAGAGAGCAGTGTCTAACCTTGAGTAAGTGTTTTCTTGTTGTCATCCCAAGATCTAAAGAAAATCCTGAAGAGAATACACGGTGAAGACATATATTATAGTTGGAGCTTTTTATCTCACACATGTGACTTTGCCTATCATGAACTGTACGTTTTTATTCTCACTAGTGGGACAAAACTATATCCCACTGCAGCATATATCAAGAGGAAGAACATTGTACCTTCTTTGCATTAATATAAATAGCTGTTTAGGACCGATTCCTTGGCCAGATACTACCATCTCACCTGTCCTTTATCTAAGATATTTGGCATGTAGCTCAAGTTTGGTTTATTTAGAGTCAGGATGCAGCAGCTTTTACATATTAAAGGTGCATTTTAAAAGAGCATTTTCTATTCTAATTTGGGGGGAATGGAGCTCTTTAGGGCATTCAGGGAACGATGTCCATCTGATTTACATTTCCCTTGTTGGAGCAGAGCTGCGTACGCATATTAGGATGTAAATAATAGTGATGGATACATGTATCTTTAAAAGATCCATTTTCTCTTTTGACTAAGGCATCCAGGAGAGGAAGGAGGATGTAGATCACTTTTACAGGTGGAAAATCAATCTTCTAAGACAATGTGCACGACACAGGAGCCAACCCCTCCTTTCCAAGGAACTCGGTGCCAGGGTAAGAGGTGCAAAGTTCCACAAGAAGTCGTGTCTGGCATCCAAGGGCAGGTATTTTGCTGGCAAATTCCTTGGCCTCTGCTCTCCCAGATGCCCACCCACGAGAGTTGGGCTTGCCCAGCACAGATTTGCCAGCACCACCAGTATGCTCAGGTCTGATTTGGGCTTTCAAAGGCTCCCAGTCCCCATTGTCTGAGCTGGGAAATGAATTCAATGCACAGCCAGTAAAATTACAAATTGTAATTGGGGTCCTGCTAAAGAGCATTATTTTTGTTATTTTGCTTCTCTGTGGGGACTTGGCAAGTGCAGGTTTGTGTGTTCCCCATGTGATAGACTGTGGCTTGAGGAATTTCCTGGGCTTCTCCCAGATCTCACTGCAGCACCACTGTAATGCCAGGATCCATCACATCCCTGACGCAGCCATGCACCAACACGAGCAAACATGGGAATGAAAAGTTAGAGAAAAGGTTACCCCAGGAGAGGCTGAAATGGAGCATGAGTTGAGCTCTGCCCTGGCTCCCTGCTCTTCTGTGAGTTCAGCAGCAAATTGCTTGAGGAAAATGAGAATTAGGAGGGTTTCTCCTCTGTGTTGGCATTCCAGAGGTGGCAACGGGAGCCCTGCAGCAAAGCCACTGCTGGATCTCAGCTGTGAGCTGGGAATGCTTGTATTGTGCTGAAGGCTTTGCTAACATTTACTGACCCAAAACAAGGAGCATGAGTTCACTTTCCAAGTTTGCTGCTCGTAAAACTCCTGGGAGATGTGGGTGCCCTGGGAATGCGGGGTTAGTTCGGGTCTGATTTCAGGAATACGGGGTGGCAGGCAATCATTGACTGCAGCAGGGAATGTGCCTCTCGGGCTGGTAGCACTTCTGCTCCTGTGTTGGATTAACCCAGAAACTCCTGCAATAAAACCTTCCCTGGCCAAGGTGATTTGTGGGGAAATCTGGAACCTCCAGTGAACTTTCTCATTTGTCTTTGGCTCTGGCTATTTTCCCTCCAACTTCAGAGGTACCAAAAGGAAAAAAAAAAAAATAAAGTCCCTTGATCATCACAAGGGGAAATTAAACCTCTGGGCTTAGCCCTCATTTCCCTCAGCCTTCCAGATTGTCCAGTAATGGAAGCAAAGCTAATTTCCTCCGGGATCCCCTTGGAGCTGGTCGCTCCAAGCTGGTGAAGAGGGGAGGGAGCTGGATGAGTGAGTGATTGCTCCAGGAGATGGGCTGAGATACTGGCCTTGTGTCAGAGGGGCATGAAATTAGGCAATCAGGAGTTGGGGGAAATTGGGGTTGTTTGCAGACCCAAATAAACAAACTCTCAGCTCTGGAGGGCAAGGCAGGAGCAGGGCCCAGAGATTCTTTTATCCTCTTCACACCTGAGAGCACACCCAGCCTCTGTGTGGGAAGGACTCTCAGAAGCCTCACTTGGCGTGAAGGTCTCGCTGGTGCTGTCACTTTGAAAGAATTTGTTTCCAAAACATCTTCGGTCAGTGTTTCCTGCCTGTCTCTGACTCGGCTCCAACCACACCATTTGTGGCTGTCCTTGAGCAGGACCCCGTGAGCTCTGTGGTGGCACCAGAGGGGACAGTGACCCTCAGTGCTCTGCTCTGGGTGACAATGTGGTGATTGGTCATGGGTTGGACTCAATGATCTTGGAGGTCTTTTGCAGCCTAAACAATTCTGTGACTCTGTGAAGTGACCAGGACTGAGCAGGAGGAGAGGGAAGGAGTGGTGGCAGCTGTGTCCCAGAGGAGCAGCGGGAGCAGGAACAGGGTCCATCACCCTGCTGGTGTGAGGGAAGAGAAGGGCACTGAGGAGCAGCAAAGATCTGGTTCCCTTTGCACCATGAGGCAAAGCCCAGAGATGGAGTTGAACAGGGTAGGAGAGATCTGGGCTCAAATCTGGCCCTTGCTAATTGTGTGTGCATTAATGAGTGTCAGCTACAGTTCTGTGCTGCCACATAAGGGAGCTCCCTGCTGCCCCATTAACCCCTGCAGGGCTGGTTTTGGCAGCCTCCAGCACAGCCTGTAAGGTGCTGTTCATTGGGGTTGGATGAGGAGTGAACGCCGAGGCCAAGATGCTCTTCCAGCTCAGTTTGAATATCGTTATTTTGATTATATCTTTACCTTGGTAATGCCCCAGTGAACGCTTAAAACCCAAACAGGCAGCTATTAGATGTGACTTCTGAAATCCAGCCTGGGCAGCGTTGCTGATCTCAGCTCACTCCTCTGGCACCAAAAGCAGTGGCCAAGAGCTGTGGGCAGGAGGGAGTGGGATTTCAGAGCCGCCTCCCAAGCCGTGTCCCTCCCTTCCAGCCCCCGTGCTTGGTTTGTGCAGGGAAGTTGCTTTGGGTTTGGGAATGGGAAGATTAAGGAATCCCAAACTGCAGGAAAGAAGGGAAAACGTGTCTCCCCAGGGAGCAGAGCCATTTCCAGAGCCAGGTGGGCTGAGCTGGGCTGAAGCAGGACGGGGCAGCCCTGGGTGCAGGCCGGGAGCCCACGCAGGGAGCAGGTGACACTAACACGAGGGGACATTGCCCAGGGGCTGAGTGACAGCACCAGTGAAGCAGATCGACGTCAGGCGTGAAGGCAGTGCCTTCCTCTGCTCAGATCACAGTCACACACCGGCTCTGAATCATGAGCCTTGCAACCAGCAGGCATAAATTTATACTATACAGATGAGAACTGTGCCTGGGAGACAGAACATCTATCTCCTTTGCACTTATCTGCCACCGTGACACAAACAATCAGAGATGATTCTCTGGCACAACAAACAGCAAAGTGTCTTCTTTGTCTTTGCCTCAAAGGAAAACACTATAACACATCTTTTTGGCCCGTGCTTTTATCACTTACTTTTGTTCAATAATCTCCCTGCCCAATACACAGGATTTGGCCGCGTGTGTGCGTGTGTGTAATAGGAAATCTGCCCTGTCTGAGCGCCGGCGTGGGGAGGGAATAAATACACTGTCACTGGGGCTTACAAAGGCTGCAGCAGCCCGTGGCTTAACCCCAAATCTCTGCACTGATGCAGGATTTTCTGTAGTGCCACAGAGCCCTGGCTTTCTGGGGATGTGGAAGAAGGAGCCTTAAATGATTCACAGGAGCTCCGAGTCGGGTGCTGGGCTGGGCACTGTGGTACCATGGATGTGGAAAGAGTAATTCCAGGATAAAGCACTGTCACCACAGCACAGCAAAGTGAACACAAAAACACCCACGGGCGTGTCTTACCCATCGTTTGGGGCAGGTTGTTGATTCTGGACCCTCAGGACAGACAGTAACAGCTCACAGGGACCACCGGTCACTGGAATGCAGTGATGGGGCTGTGTGGGGTGGTGGCTGTGCTGGGATCTTACAGAAGGACACTTGCTTTAGGTGTTGTTTGCTTTAGTTGGAGGGGCGATAGGCAGAAATGGAGCAAAATATTTGGGACCTCTCTCAATTCTGCTGAGAAATGTTTCCTGAGGCTCCAGCAATGGATTGTTTGACCACCAAAGCACCGTCCTGTGCAGGAGGAAGGGCCAGGCCTGTGGTGAGGGGTGAGCACCCAAACCCTGACCCAATCCCAAAGGTCCCAGCTGAGAACCAGAGCAGCCCCAGGCGCTGCCAGGCACAGATCCATGTGGAGCCTCCCAGCCCAGCATCCCAGGGATGTGAGTGGCCTCAGCAATGCAGCCGTGCTTCAGCCCCGGGGGTCGCCACACTTAGGAAGAAAAATTGTCTTTCCATTTTACATTGTGCTGGTTTGAATAGGGAAAAGAGCTCCCCTGGCCTCGGGCCGTGGGCAGTGCTGCAGCCCCCACGTGGCAGCAAGGCTGTGGGAGCTGGTGGTGTGGGTACATTCCTGAGCCCGGTGCCTGGTGACAATTAGGGATGATTCCACCTGGGCATGGGCCAGGCTGGCACAGCCCCCTCGGCCGAGGGAGCCAAGGGAGCCGTGGGCTGTGCCATGATTTTTTCAGGCATTAGCAATGGATTTGCTGTTCCCTATTTCAAAAGGAAAAATGGAATCCGATTGCTCCTCGGATGCAAACAGTCCCTCACACAATATTTCCTGCACCTCCTCTCCAGATAAGCCACCTTTTAAGATGATGTATGGTAGCACTTACCTGTTATAGTGTTCCAGCGAGCGAGGGCTGGGGAGATCCACTCCGGGTTCAGTCACAAGGAAACTGATCCATTTCAAACATAAAGTTGGATGAATGGGGCAGGGAGAATGGGAGCCAAGCTCCTAATGGGAAGATTTCACCCCCTAAAGTGTTGTGATGGAGCATTTTGGAGGGGAAAATTGGGGGAAGAACAGCTGGAGGTGGGCGGCAGGAGTAGGGCATGGTTTGCTCTTTTTTTCTTTTCCCCAAAGGCGAGAAGGGGAAAATGGTTCTGGTGTTTGTTGCATCCCTTTTAGATTGAATTCCAATTTGTTATTAGCATTTTATATTTTCCCTTCAGCTGATTATGTGTGCAGATTAAAAGTGCCTTATCTCGGAGGCGCCCCAGCCCGCGCTCCGCGGGCTGATCCGGAGGGACGCTATCGTTTACACGGGGTGCTGATAACACGGAAATCTCATCCACTGGGGGCTTTATATTGTGTGTTTATTTATTTGGAGGCGCTGGGTTTAGCACTGCTCATCATCTCCAGCTCTGTAATCTGCATTCCAGCGTGCAATTAGAGGGATTCTCTGTCTCTCCACGCCACCCCAATATTGTGCATCCATCATGCGCTTCCCGGGCTCCTCTTCCAGCACAGGGTTGAGAGCGCCGATGCAAATCACTCCCCTGCAACCCTTATTGATCCAAATGTTTGTTGATTTACCATGAGTTTTAACCCTCAGAAAGTCTGTGGAACAGAGCCAGAGGCACACGAGGTGTTTTCACTGCTTGCCCTGCAAACTGCTGACCCAGCTCAGCCCTCCCACCCCGGGGCCACCCCGGGAGCAGCCACGGGCACCCCAAATTCCAGCTAAAGCACACAAATGAAGGATCATTTCCTGACTTCCCTGAATCAATACCTACTTGATGGTGACTTAAAAACACCAGACAGCTTTCCTAGACCGAAGCCCTTGGATAAATGAAGTTGTCATTGACTTCTGGTGTATCTGGTTGGTGTGAGATCCTAATTAGGACAGGATCATAGTAGCGGGGGGAGATAATAGACCCATTGGATCAGGTCTGTCTGCCTGCAATTGCAGCATATTATCCCCCTGATACCAACTGGACCCAGTGTTCAGGAGTGAATTGCTCAGCTCTGGGGTGGATTTCACTTGGGATTAAAAAAATGCACAAAACTAGTGGAAGTATTTCCTGGGAATTTATCAGGAGGGCTTTCGGTTTCCTTTCTGGTGCTCTTTCTCTGCTCTAGGAAAGAGAAGACTTTCTGCCGAGGAATCCAAGTTGCTGAGTAAAACTGTGTTTTCCTACTGCAGAATGGGGCTGATTATGGTAAGTTTATCATAGAATCACAGAATCATCACAGCACTGGTGCCATCAGACCTTGCAGCTGGCCTGCTTGGAGATCAGAACTCACAGAATAATCCTTGCAGCAGCTTTAGTCCAAGTTTGGGGAGTTCTGAGCTGCTCTAAGCTCAACCCTATCCTCTCTGTTATTCTCCCAAGCTGTGTTTTGTCCCTGCATCCAACCCAGGCTGCTGCTCCTGCCCTGGGAAGCTGCAGGGATCTCCTGGAGCTGTGGATGCCCAGCAGCTCCAGCACTCGGCAGCCTGGGGAGCTGCTTTGTGCTGCCCACAGATGTTATTTCAAAACCAAACACCCTCTGGCCGAGCTGCTGGGAGCTGGGTGTGCCCTGCCCTTCGCCCCGCTCCATTTCCACCCCTCCTGCTCCTGTGAGCCCCCTGTCGAGTGCAGAGCTTTGGGAAGATGGCAGTGCTGGGAGAGCGGTGGCAGCGGAGAGCTGTTTATTTGCTCTGCGGGTGCACAAGGCCCTGGACACATGGAAAAGACTCTTTGATTAACGTCGGCTTCCTCTTGGCACTGTTTGACGGAACAAGGCTGAGACACTCCATTTCAGTGAGCCTGTGTCGAGCAATGTGTATTAGAGAGTCCTCAATTTCACACGTGCTTACTCCTGAGTGAGTTTCGCATAAAAGGATTAAGGAGAGAGGAAGTGCAGAGGAAATGGGATGTTAGACACCTTGTTAAACGGGCTGTCAGGGTTTCTGGAGCGTTCATTCTAACTCTATTCCACTCTGCATAGAGGGCAGGCCATTACCCGGGGATCACAGGGGCCTCTTCGGTGCTGCGAGTCACGAATTACTTTTAAAAAGAAGAAAGCAAAAGCAGAGATGAAAATAGTAACGTGTGATTGTTGTCCTTGTTGTTGTGTTACTCCGGCGGATGTTTCTGCCCCGGGGGGGAATCTGGGATGCGATTTGCAGGAGCTGCAGGTAGCAAACCTTTAGCTGCCCTTCCCCAGTTTAGTTCAGTGCCTGGAAGATTGGCCAGGGGAAAAGTGGGAGAGGAAACCCTGGGGCAGGTCAGGAGGGGAGATGGCCCAAGGAGAGCAGGGGGCACCAGGGCACCTCCTGTCCCAGGCAGGGACAGCAGCTCCCCCCTGCCCCATCTCAGAGGGATGCCCAGAACGTTCCCAAGCTGGTGCTGGCCCGGAGGAGGTTTGGCACCGGGGTTTCCGTGCTGGGCGGCTGCTGCAGGGATGCTGGATGGGCTCTGGCAGGTGCAGCAGCGTTTTCCAGATCTCACCCCGACCCGTGTGGCTTAGACAAGGTTTCCCATGGGAAAAGGGAGTGTGGTTCCCAAAGCAGGATGCCTTTTCCAGGGGCAGAGCACTCCTGCCCAGCAAGGGATCTCACAGGGCGGCTGTCAGGGGAAGCGGGTGCTGTGTTCGAGTGGGGTTTATCAGTAATGCAGCCTCACATCAGCTTGTTTCCTGTAAGTCAGATCCGTTTTAAGAGCTGTGATGAAACAGAGCTTCAGAATCCACTCTATGAGCATCCAAATTAAAAGCTAAATAGGATGTAGCTTTCAGTTTGGCTGTATCTTCATATGTCAACACTCATTATCCTCATATGTCAGCACTCGGCAGCCTTCCCTCCGCAGCTCTGCTCTCTGCTGGGAGCAGGGATGGCCTCCTCCAGTTCTCCTCCCACTCAGCCCAGTGCTGGTGCTGGGAGCTATGGGACAGTGCTGGGTCATGGCAGGAGATCCACGTCTGTCACATCTTTTTGTTCCATCCTTTTGGGCCTGGGTTTTTGTACAGAAACCGCTGGGGTCTACACTCAGGAATAATTTGCCAGCATGGCCCAGCCTTTGCATGGCTTGTGGAGGAAGCAGCCAGGTCCTGGTTCTCCACCCTCCTTCCCCCCAAAACCATCCTCCTTTCCCCCGCCTCACAGCTCTCTGCAGCTCCACATCAGGGTTTATCTGGGAGGAGGAAGGAGAACAGCAATGGGGGATTTGGGGCAGCAAAGAGGAGCTCTGACTCCAGCTGAGCTGCCAACAGTTTTGGGGAGAGGCAGGAATTTCACTCATTCCACGTGGCTTCAGGAATAAGAGATACTGACAAAAGGTGATGTCATGTACAGCGTGTCAAAGCAGTAGGAGCTGTAAAAAACCCTCAGGTGCCCCTCAAACTGCCCTTCCAGTGGGGAGAGGGGACAACTCAGGCGTGGGACATCCCTGGGATCCTCCAGCATCCCAGTGCTCCTCCCCACTGCAGCTGCCCCTGTGCTGTGCTCCCCCACAAAGAAACCTGTCAGCCTCCAGGCTGGGTAGGAAGACAGAAAGTCCAGATAAAATTATCATTCCTGACTTAAAGCTGGTGGTGAGGAAGAAGCAAGTTTGGCCATAAATAATCCCACACCTGGCCTTTTAATTCAGTTATCTCCTGGTCGGGAAAGTCGGATCTGCCGTGTGCTGTGGTGGTGCCAAGTTAATTACTTGAAAATGAGTGCCTGGGGTTGGACCAAGAATTTCTCATCAGCATTCAGCTCCAGTGCCATGGCGTGAGGGAGAGCCCGGCGCATGCTCAGGAGGATGAAAGGGAAGGGGAGTGGGGCACTGGTGGCTTTGCTTTTCTTCTGGAGAGCCTGGAGTTTGGGGGAATGGCAAAAGCCCTGAGCGTGGTGGGTGCTGGGTTTGTCACTGCTGAGTTTGTGGCTGCTGGGTTTGTTGTCCTCAGGCTGAGTGTGGGACTGGCCTTATGGGGGCAAGGCTCATTTTTGGGGTGGAGCTGGAGGGTTTGGGGTCAGCAGAGCCAGAGGGGGGCTGAGGTGGGTGACAGCACCCTGAAAAGCAAGGAAGGGCAGCAGGTCCAAGCCACACCACCGAGATGCTGCTTCTTCCCCTGGGTCTGGAAATCCCACTCCTGGTGCCTTTTAGAGGGTGGTTTTGCTGTGGCTTTGGGGTTTGTGGGCTGGGGGCTGCTCAAGGCACCGCCAATGTCCAGCCCTGCCCTTGCCCACCCAATACCATCGGGGGCATCCGTGCCCCTCCAGCCTGAGGCAGCCCCGGGTGGGCTCTGAAACCCGGAGCTCTCCCTCCCCCTCCCCACCCCCGGCGCTCGCCAGCTGAATACAAATGTGGATATTACAGGGCAGGGAGGGAGGCGAGAAGGTGCAGCTCCAATACTAAATAGCTGGGCCCTTTAAGCCGTTTGGCCAGACCTTATCGGTGAAAAGGAGAAAAAAAACCTCGTCTCTATAGGATTCTTTGAGTCATTGCTTCTTATGTGTAAACAGAGGGCGGCAGCTTACACAGCAAACTCAGCCCGGAATAGCTTGAGGTGATTAACAGTTGTTTGATTCCTCGAAGATTTCCACATGCTTATGCCAATCCAACTGGGAAAGGCAGAATAAATATTTTGAAATATGCCCCTTCTTTTGTAAATTAGGCATGATGAGTGCTGCTTAACTGTTTAGCTCGGAGTTCCAGCGTGGGTTTTGTTCAGCAAACAGCAGCAGAAGGGCAGCGCTCACTGCCGGGAGCTGAGCCGGGGACAGAGGGTGGCAGTGCCCAGGAGCCCCCAGGCCAGGGCTGGTCACTCTGCCAGGGATGTTCCCTGGTGTCCATACCCCAGTTTACCGAGGGAAGCAGCAGCTGGAGTGATCTGGCAGCATCCTGCTTCCCAGCATGGCTGTCTCACCTAAATCCCCCCAAATCCCACTCCTCCAGTGATTTGGGTGAGTCTGTAAATGGCAGCGGGTTCTGCCTCTGCCACAGAAAGGTGCTCAGGTGAGCAGGGGCAGCTTAACCCCCTGTGAGATACCTGGGGTGGAGGAGATGGGTGGAACCTGGGAAGGGCTGCTGGGTTGTTGGGGGTCACAGGCACACCAGAAAAGGGAAATGGGAAAATCAGGATGGATGTCTGGCAGCAGGCACCTGCCTGGGCTGCTCCCTGTGCAGGAGGCCGTGGTGTGCAGCAGCTCTGCCCCTTCCCCAAGAGCTGCTGCCTACCCAGGGCAGAAATTTACATTTTATATTTGTGGCAAAAGAAAACTTTTTCTTTGAAATGAGTTCTGACATCCATAGTTGCTTTTCTCTTTGCTTATCCCCAAGTGCTGGGGCAGTAAACCACAAAGAAATCCGGAATCACTTGAACCACAGAGGGTCTGCAGAGCAGTTCTCTGTCCATTCCCATTACAGGCAAGGAGAAGAATACCTCAGATTTAGTCCCAGTTTTATAACAACACTTCCCAACCCACCTGGGGACCACAAAAGTGCTTTACATGCATTAATGAAACCACCAGTGCCACCTCTAACAGGACAGTTAGGTTTTATCTCCCCTTTACACGTGGCCAGACTGGGAATCACCTCCCTCAGTGTTGGGATTTTGGCCAGTGACCAGCGTGTGTTGGGGTCTCAAATTCATCCTGATGTGCCTGAAAGATACCTTCTGCTGTCCTTCACTTTGATTTTAAAAGTTTTTGTTTTACCTCAATCTTCTTTCTCCCAACAACCAACCCACTCTCAGCTTCCCTAAAACTGCACTTTCTTTGTGAAATCTACTCTCAAAAAAATCTCAGAACTTCTGGACCATACAGCAGCAGAAATATTAAGGCTGAAGGGAAGCACTTTATTTGCCAGATAAATAGGCTTGGTGACACTTTGGATATGTAGAAGGTGGTGAATAATTTCTTCTGCTTGGGCTATATATCCTTAGAGGACTCGATGAATTTTTCATTCTGGAAGATGTGTTCAGGTCATTAATTGCAGTTTGCCACAGGTCTGTTCCACTTTTGTCTGGGTAAAGCCTATCTCCTTCAACATACAACTCATTTACCCTTTGTAAGCTGTGTAACATTTGCATTGTAAATTGGTTAGCTTAACTTAATACACGAGTAACCCCAGGAAACCTCCACAAGGGATCTTACGTGTGCTGCCAGAGAAGACAGGGCCTTTTCCCGAGCTGGGGCTGGCCAGCCTGGCTCGGGGCTCAGGATTCTCCCTCCCCACAAACTCGGGGCTCCTGCAGCATCTCAGCCCTCCAGCTGCAGCAAGCAAAGCCCCTGTGCTGAGGGCTCCCCTCCCTGGAGCTGCACTGAATTCTATTCCCAGCCCACTCCCAGCTCCCTCTGGAGCCGTGCTGGGAGCCCGTGCCTGGGAATTGTCCTCTGAGCCCCACACAGTCGGTGCCTCCAGGCAGTGCCACGCTCGGGGCCGTCTGGCGCTGTGGCCTCGTGCCCAGCCTCGAGTTCTGCTGGAGCTCTGCCCCAGGGCACAGGTGCCAAGAAATGATGGCTGCCAAGGTGCAGGATGCTCCATCCGCTGTCCCAGCTCCCTGGGAAGGGGTCACAGAGCCACAGAATGGTTTGGGTTGGAAGGGGCCTTAAAACTCATCCCATTCCATCCCCCTGCCATGGGCAGGGACACCTTCCACTATCCCAGGCTGCTCCAAGCCCCATCCAGCCTGGCCTGGGACACTTCCAGGGGTGGGGCAGCCATGGCTTTCCCGTGCCAGGGCCTCACCATCCTCACAGAGAATTCATTCCTAATATCCAACCTAAACCTTTTTGTCAGTTTGAAGCCATTCTCCCTTGTCTTGTCACTCCATGCCCTTGTCCAAAGTCCCTCTCCAGATCTGTTGATCCCCTCTAGGTATTCCCCAGGCACTGATCTCCCGAACAGGCAGGACTGCAGGCAGGATCCCTTGAGCTGCCCCTTCCTGCTGCCTGCGCTCCCAGTAGCCTCTATTTGCATAAAATAAACCCAAATAATTTAAGCAGCTTCAGTGCCACATGTCACTAATTCCTCAGAGTGAGTGACATCTCTGGGGTTCCCACAAGCAGTGCAGAGAGGAGCAAGACACAATAAGTATAAATTGAGTGAACTCCAGAGACTGGAATAAGAGCTGTGAAATATTGCTCAGGGCCCGAGAAGCTCCTTCAACCCATTTTCCGAGCTACCTGAGGGACAGGGGCCGAGACTGGCAGGCGACAGCGCACAGGAGTCGGGAGCAGCTGAGTTAAACCTGCTGTCCCAGTACTTGTGGCCTCGTTGGAGGCAGGAAATTTCTGAAAGTTTCTTTTTGTCAGGTTTTCTGCCCCACTTTTTAAACTGAAGCAGTCCGGAGGAGTTCAGCCCGCCCGGCAGCAAAGCCTTTGGAATCTTTCCCTTGCAAGAGGAGATGCAGCAGCGTGGGGTGTTTGACCCTCGGTCCGTGCAGCAGCAGGACCACAGACCCCCAGCTCGGGGGTCCCTCCGGGCCCTGTGCCAGCCTGGCTGTGCCCACTGGAGCTCAGGGCCACTGGCACTGCTCGGAGCAGGTTCTGCCTCCTTGCACGGTCCCTGGCACAGGAGAGGAAGGAAAACCAGCCATGCAGTGAGGCTTTGTCTCCTGGATTCCAAAAGGGATAAAAAACTGCCCAGGAAAGGTACTGTCCATTGCACATCTCTGTGGTGGCTTGCTACTGCCCGGCTGGCACTGGAGATGTCCTGCCTATTTACTCATGACAAAGTGACCCATTTGTGTGTTTTTACCAGGAAAAAAATCGTGTGAGAATTAGCACAGCCTCCCCCTGCCGTGGCCGTCAGCACCTCTGCCTTCCGGGGAGCTTCCCCGAGCTTGGCACTGTTTTAATCTCCTCAATAAGAGAAGATAAAAGAATGGAGCAGCTGATCCGATAGGCCCGGGGATAATGGCTGGCATTCTCTGCCTTCAGATAACAGCTTGGGCTGGGAAGGAAATCACCCCTGCAGGAGGAGGTGTTGTGTACCGAGGACTGCGATTGCCCCGAGGCTGCCGCTCACCCCGGGCAGCTCCAGCCTTGGCTTTGTGCTCTGCGAGGTCCCTCCTGCCGCCTCCCCCAGCAAGTGCCAGCCTGGGCGCCAGGGGAGCCACCGAGGTGCGAACGGGCCTTGCTGGTGACCCTGCAGCTCTCGGTTTGCTCTCGGCTCTCTCGCCGAGCTCGGCTTTGCTGCGGTGTTCGGGGTGCGGTTGTTCCCTGCCCGCGGTGACCGACAGCGCTGCTGCTGCTCCCACAGCTTCTCCAAAGGGTGACCCCCTCACCTGGAGCTGCAGGCGCTCCCTGCTCTCCCATGGAAAGCCACGGGGAGGGAAAACACCCAGGATGCTGGGGTTGCACAGCCGCCTCTCCCTGAAAGGAGAGGTTTTCCATCTGGCTCCAACCGCAGGTGTGGGTTGGGAGCTGCCAGGTCCCACCACCCATTCCCAGTCCTCAGAGCCAGCCAGGCTTTTCTAGGAGCCATTCTGTCCCTGCCCGTGGCTTCTCTCCCTGCAGTTAGAGCTGGTCTCACCTGAAGTCGATCTAAAAGGTGCTTCCATCCCATCACTGCTCAAACCGGGGCTGCTTTGTTTCCACCCTCACCATCCCGGGGACATAACCATGTCCCAGCTTTGTGCTCACAAATAAAATCCTCATGGAATCGGTAAGGCTGGAAAAGACCTTTAAGATGGTCAAGAAGCAGCAGAGGAAGAGCTGGGGGCTGTCACCATGGCCCCTCTCTCCCCTGTCCCTCCCTTCCCCTCTCCTCCAGCACAGCCCAAGCGCTGACAGCACAAACCCCACTCCACATCTCGGGTTGTAAGTCAGTGCAAATGGGTCTCAGAGCTCCCACCCCTAAAATCTCTGAAATATGCGGCAAAGAGCAAACTTAATGAGTATCAGGGAGAATCCATGGGGAGCTGTAATATTCTCAGTGTGTACAAATCACTGTTTAGGACGTCTCAGCCCGAGCATCCTTTTTCACCTGGATCACTGCCCAGTGCAGGAGGCTCGGCCACCGTGTGCTCGGCTGGGGCTGGAGATGGGCTCGGTTCCTGCCATAAAAACATGGGGAAAAGGGAGGCTTTGTAGCACCAAAAATCTCCTAAATCGCTGTTTTAAGTTCCTTTTCTTAACACGAACCCTGTTAAGCTGGGGATGGCAGCAGGATGCCTTTGTTGCTTTAAATCTTTTACTGCCCTGCAAACCTGGGGTGAAACAGGAACTGCAGCTCTGCCCCCCAAATCTGAATTCAAACCCAGTAAAGACATACTGGGATTTCTAAAAATTAATATGGAACCTGCTTTGGCATCTAAGTTACTGCTGTCCCTTGCAGAGATGTGCAAATCACATCCCAGCAAAAGTCTGGGAATTCATTTGTTGGGCAGTCCTTTTCCCCTCAGTAACAGATAAGTACTAAAATGCTCTGATCAGTAAGTTCACTCAGCTATGCCAAAGCACTATGGAAATACAGACTGGGATTCCTGGGACCTCTGCAATAACCAGAGTTCCCTGCAAACCAAGGGTCAAATTCAAAGGGTCAAAATTCAATTGGAGCAGGCAGCAATTTGGGACAAAGCCCCAGTACTGACCCTCATAACTGAGCTGGTATCATCAAATCTGTGTTTGCCATGAAGAATATCTCCAAGAGGACCTCTGTGGTTCAGAGCTGTGTGTCTGCCTCCCCCCTTGCTGCCCATCCATTGGATCTGTTACGGGACTGGGATGGGGAGGAGTGTCTGCAAGGTGGCGAGGAGGGGAGGGTATGTTAAGTAGTACCTTTTGCTGAATAAATCAGGGAGGTTGCCAGCAGCCTGCCACAGTAAATATGCATGTTAAATCAAATCAGATCTGCTGCAATAGGAAAGATTTAATGGTAGGGGTTTGTTTGCTCCCCACCATAAACACGGAGATGTGAGCACTTCATGGTGAGAACATCTGCGGACTGGGCAGGAGGTGTCAGAGCTGGATCTAACATGCAAGGCTTCTCTTCTGTGGCCAATTAAACAAATTGCAGCAAAACAGCATTTTATTAGTATTTGCCCATAGCAGTCGCCTGCTGCAATAAATTTCCTTCAGGCGCTCTGGAGAAAGGGGAGGGAAGGATTGGCAGGGAATGGTGGGGAGAACTCACGGCGGCGCAGCCTCCGGGGCCGCGCCGTTCCAAAGTGCCTGTCTCCAAAAACAACTGCTCTGCTTTATCATAAACATGGTGAGTTATGGGCTGCTCTGCAGAGAACCCTGCACAAATAATAATAATGAGGAGGAGCTGGGAGGCAGGGCTGCTTTCCCAAAGCAGTGGGACAAACAGGTCTGGGAACAAAACTTATCCCACTGCCTTTCCAATTCCCTTTGCTTTAATTACAGCTTCAATTGTTTTAGAATCCATCCTTGCCCATTTGGCCTATCCCACCCTCTTACTGCCATGTGCTTCTGCTTTTAAGCACAAGTTTTGTCTCTTTTGCAGTTTCTTTCCTTTTATTATTAATTGCTTTTAAGGGAGAGCTTGTCTTTATTTTTTTCCCACGCAGATGGGGGCTGCAAAGGCAGCCAAATCCATCCCCAGCATCGCTTTGCTGGCAGTTCCTGGGATTTCTCAGGTCTGAATATGCCAACACATTTCTTGGCTGAGGGCCTGGCACAGTTACAGGCAGGGGCTGATGTTTCTCAGTGTGGTATAGCCGAGGCACCTTCTGTGTGCTACATTTTTTGGATGATGGAGAGCTCGAAGGAGCGATAGATGTGATTTTTTTTCTTTCCCCCTTTACCTTTTCTCTCTTTCCCTTTTCTATTCTCTTTCCTGGGCCAAAGCACCACCATCCAGTTGATGGATGCCCCATCCCCACTGATAACCAGCCCTCTCATCTCTCTCACACTCCAAGGGAGGAAGCACTTCAGAGCAAACCATCCTCTCCAGAGAGGTCCTGGGACAATGGCAAGCACCAATAAATACCCCAAATCGCCGAGGTTACAGCAAACAGATGGTGTTCTGCTGCACAGACACTCTCTGCCGGGGAAGTGCTGCAAGAAATGACCTATTTGTTGCTTGGTTATCTCCATATTTTACGTTGGAAGCACCATTCATATCTAAGTAGTGTCACCGTAATCCCGGGAATTCCTCATTTCCCGGCGCAGTTATCGACAGCCCCCGTTCCCAGCAGCCTCCTGTTGCTGTTTGCTCTTCCCCTTCCAGCTCTCCAGCGTGATCAGGAGAAGAGATAAATAACTCCACCTGCACTGCTGATTGAGAGCAAATTAATGTTCAACAATCACCCCCTTCAAAATACACCACTTAAAACCGCCTCAAAATGCGGAGTTTTTCTCTTTTTCCTTTCTCAAGAACAACAAAGCCAGGGCAGCAGGTTATTAGTGGACATTAATTATCTATTTTTAATGAATTAGCTGACCAGCCTGGCTGCTGATGGATTACACCTATGAAATTATATTGCTGTTGAAACACAGGATATGTTTAGATGGCATCAGCCTCTTGACTTAAGGATGGATTTGATTTATACTTCATTAACATAATTCCTAACGCACCGCTTCTTTGGGAAAGAAAATTAGTGTCTAACCAGGAGCTAACAAGTTTAATGGCTTGCTTGAAGGAAAACATAACCATTGACTGTGAATAAGCAACTAGAGGCATTAATATGTTGTTGTTGTTGTTGTTGCTCTTGGGTTTATGAATCTTTATTTGTAGGGAAACATTCCTACAGTGTGGATAGATGGGAGAGGGTGGAATTTCCTTGTGGGTGTCTAACTTTGTATCAGGCAGGGAGGCGTTGGTGTCGGTGTTGGCCAGGCTGCTCAGGGTGCAAAATGGCCTTCCCAGTGCTTCCCAGTAACGACTGGTGATGGCTGGGATGAGAGGCCACTCCAGCATTCTCTTGGATTTGGATAACGGTGTCTGGACACTGTGCATGGAGAGGGAGGCGTTGGGCTTCCGGACACGATTCCCATTTATTTCCAGGTTGCAGATGCTGGGTTCACTGCTGATTGCCTGCTCAAGTTTTCTATCAAAGAAGGCTCAGTTAAATAGCTGGGGAGCCTCTATTCTTCTCTCCTCTCAAAAATGAATTGTCCTTTTTTGTTCTTTAAACTGTACCCTGTTAGCAGACAAACACCACAAAAGCAGTCCAAGACATCCCAGTTGGGTACAGGAGTGTAATGAGCCCTGCCAGTGAGAGCACACCCTCAGAGGAATGAGAACTTGAAATACTGGGATGGAGAGGGCCAGATGAAGGAGAAGGAGGATGGCTGCCCTGAAACCAGAAAGCACAAACCCTCCAGAACTTTTTAGTTTGTTGGTGATATTTTAGAGGGTTTAATTGTGTTTTGTACCTGCCTGATCCGGAGGGCTCTCGCTCTGGAGGACCCTTCCACTCCCTGCCGGGGCCTGGCAGGTTCTCCTCCTGTTTGGCATCCTGACACCTTGGGCTGTGATTAATGAGGTGCTCTTCCCTGCGCCGTACGAATCCCTGTTAGATTTGGTGCTTATTAATTACAGCACAGCACCGTCAGCACATTTAGAATTGGGGTCCCTGCTTTTCTAATTCCCTTCTTATTTCACATTCCTTTTTTCCCTGGTTCCCTCTCACCTGTGTCTCCTCCCGCTCAGGGCTTGCTGATGGATGAGGTTTCAGCAGCAGTGGATTCCACGCTGGCTGAGCCGAAGGTCAGCGCTGGGAATGGCTCCAGAAAAAGCAGCTGTTCAGCAATTCCCACCTCAAATGCAGTGTCCAGCTCCCTCCACAGCCTCTCACCCCGAGCCAGCTCCCTCTCTCATACCCAAGCCAGTTTGTATTTCTTCCTAATCCATGTTTATCTGGAAAAACCTGATCCCTGTGATGGGAAAAAGTGAGGGCTTGAGGACAGCGACCAAAACATCAATGGTATTAACTGATAGTTGGGTTGGGGCAGGTTTGGATCGTGTGCTGGGCATGGGACAGCCAGTGAAGGACATGGTTTGGCCAGTAAAGGACACGATTTGGCCACTGAGGTGTCGTAGAGGCTGTGCAAGCTTTGGTTGTGTTCAGGCACAGCCATCGATTGGGATTCAGGGTGGCTGCACCCAAGTGACAAGGACCAGGCTGTGCCACCATCCCTGGGAGTGCTGGGGGACTCTGGACACCCCGGGAGGGTGGCAGTGCCAGCAGCCCCCCGTGCTGAGCCCCAAGTGCCCCCGAGCAGTGGGGACATGGGGCACTTTCATTTACCTGTGGCTTCACCTCTCTCAGGACCCAGACGTGCTAACAAATGAGCACACACATCCCTGCCTGGAGTCACTTACCTGATAAACCCCTGGCAGGAAGGGGCAGGCACGATAACGATGCAAACACAGCCCCCTTGCTGTGGCTTTAAAACTTTTCCCTGATAACAGGATTGCTGTTTTATCCCCAGTCACTGTTTAGCTCCTTTACATGACCGAGGTAAACAGCACAGTAATTTATACTGTCCTCCCCGATCAGCTTCGCCCTCTTTTACATCTTGCCTTGCAAATAATAAGGCAGCCCACAAAGCCATTTGTTTCCTAATGACAGGGGTTTCCATAGTGAGCAGATTAAGGAGGAGGAGATTAGAAGATTATACACCAGGCAGGACTCACAGGTTTATGGGGCTTTGGAGATCCAACGATTAATGCATTTCATAAATGAAACTTTCTTTCGTGGCAGGTAGAACAGAGAGAACCGGGTGTTTTAATTGGCAAAATTTATTTAGCAATTTTCGTTGAGGACGCTTCAAGCACCCAGACAAGGCTTGTACATTGTACAATTATCGGGTCCTGCTGCTCTGATGTTGATAAGGGTTGGTGCATTTGCTCCATCAAATTTGCCTTGGATGAACCCTGAGCTCTGTGAGCTGTGTCTGCCCAGGCTGAGCCTGTGCCCTTTCTGCTAAGGGTGCCAGGGTGCTGGGATGGCATTAATTGCTTTCTGTCTTCAGTGGAGGAAAGAGAAAAACTCCTTTTGCATCAGAGGAAGGAGCAGAGCTGCTTTTCCGTGGGGGCTGTAGGTGCCAGACGTGGTGTTGTTTTTTATCGTGGCACTGTGATCACAGCCCAGCGTCTTTGTGCTGGGCAAGGGGTGCCAGGGGATGTTCATGATCTAAAATACAGCAGGAGAGGAAATGGAGATAATGTCTGGGACATGCATTGGGGCAAATATCTGCAGTGGAAAGACTTGGAGATTCAGGAAACCCCAAATCCACATAAATCCTATGGAAAGCACCATAGCTGCTAAGGGTGAACACAGCAGTGTGTCCGTGTCCTGGAGCAGAGGGGTGCAAGTAACCAAGGAGTGCTTTCAGGATGTTTTAGTTCCCCACAGAGAATCCCAGGTTTGCATCAGGAAGCTGAAAATGTAAAACTTGAAAAACTGTGGGAGGGACCCAAAATATCTTTTGTAGCCTTTGGCCAAAAGAAACTGAAAAGGAAAAAGAATTGGAAAAGAAACTGTGACAGTGTTCTTCTCTTTAATTTTCTGATGAAAAATCAAAACAGCAGGAAAAGAAAAAGGACTTGCTTTCATTTTGTTGAAAACCCAATTTCCCATGGAAAGTAGGTTTCAGTGGAAAATTTCCACCTCTCCCCTCTCCCTTGTGAATTGTTTCAGTGCTGGCCGCCCTCTCCCCATCAAAGCCCGTGAGGCTCCAAGGGCCACCTCGGAGCTGGAGGAGAAGGATGCAAAGAGCCATTTCCAGTGACCCAGGAGGACAATTCCTGATGAGGTGCCTGAAACAGGCTGTGGGCACTCTGGGTTCTGGCACACTGACCCACGTCCAGCCAGGCCAGGAGCTTGCCTGGGTTCCTCCGTGGTGTCTGTGCTGCCTCTGTGCTCACCTGGCAGAGCTCAGGGGCCAGGGCAATGTCCTGGCCTTGCTGTGGCTGAGGAAAACCTGAGGCTCAGGAAATAAGGGACTCGTTTGGGATCAGCCCAGCTCCTCCTTGTGGAGCAGCATCCAAGCTGCTCCTCCTCCAGTGCCATGGGTGCCACACACCGGGCAGGGCTCGGGGCAGCACTGACAGGGTTTGGTGGCTGGGGCTGACTCGTTCTTCCCTTAGTCACAAAGAAGTCATGGATTCCACAAATTCTTTTGGAAATGCCCTTCCCCTGGAGGTTCCTGCAGTCGGTGCCTGCCTGTGCCAGGAGAGACCTTCTCCATGACCATCCTTCTGCTTTCCCATTGCTTAAGTTGTTTCCAACTGAGTGTTTAGAGTTTATAAAAAGGCCTTAAACCAAGCCAGTCTGGGCTTTTTTAAGCCAGGGTGAGTTGACATCCAGGCGTAGTGGGAGCCTGGGCTCCAGAGGAGGGGCTGCAGTTTGTCCTTCCAAGACGACTCAATCAACTTTGGCTCCTCAAACAAACCCCAGCCCTGCCAAAAGGGACAATGGAGACAGGACTCCTGAAGCACAGGGCTGGGGGAGCCCTGTCAGCCTGGATTACAGGAATGCTTAAGAGTTAATTAAATTACAATTTGCTATGCTGCCAGTTCACACGAAGCTGCAACATCTGTGGAGGGATGGAGGGCTGGGGGGAGCTGGGCAGGGCGATGCTGTCCTGCCTCTGGGCTGGGATCTCCACCTGCTCTCTGGCAGGGCTGCGCTGCAGCCAAGGAGAGAAGCACAGCATGAATGAAATGAGCCTTATTTCTGGTACAGTAATATCTGTGGCTATTGGCTTTAGTTTTAAAAATCTTCAAGTGGAACAGGAGCTGAGTGAGGGCAGCTGTTTGCCCCAGGTCCCAGGAGCTAACTGGTGTATCAGGTAAAGTTCAGCAGTGCCAATTGGTAAAATGATTTTTAGGAAATATGCTAGAAAAATATTTTTAGGGACTTTCTGCATTTTCCTTAAGCTCTTGAGACTTGTTTTTTTAAGACTTTCCTCCGTGACCACTGGTTTTATACATCTATCAAATTCTGTTATTTTCCCTTGAATGCAGGAGCAGGAGCTTTAGGAAACTTGTAGAACTCTCACAAGGGGACAATGGTTTGGAAGTCCATAGGCAGGATTGTTGTGTCTCTGTATCCCTGGACTTCTCTGCTTTCAAGGCAGAGGGCTCTGAATCTGTAGGCCTTTTGATTCTGTCAGCCAGCCTCTCTGATTTTTCTTTCTGTTTTCCTGCTTGCAGCCAAATTATTAAAGGCTGAGAGCAGGAGCTTCGCTCCAGACAAGTGCAGGCACATGCTCACAACCTGAGGAGTAGCAGGCGAACACTTCTGCGGTAATAAGCTCCATGCTGTGCTCAAAAAGGGCACTTAATTTTTCATTCTTAAATGCTGTGATGTTCTTGTCTTCCGGCTTCACCAAAACTCCTCCATGGAGATGGATGGGCCATGCAGAACACAGTTATCAGAAAGATTAAGCCAGGACTTGTCATTTTTTATATCAGCGAGCAGTCAGGTTGACGAGTGATGTCCTCTTAGCTCCTGGGATGCGTCCGGCACCTTTAGTGCCAGTAGTAAAAAGGACTATAAAAAATACCATAGAAGAAAGGGTAATGATGAAATTTAACTGCTCCCTAGCACACACCTGGGGTCTAGTAATCTGGAAATGGGGGGTTCAGGTGCTTCATCTTTTACTGCCTTGTCCTTGTCTGTAAGTTTAAGGTCCTTCCACTGAACCATAACATATTGTGGTCACTGCCAAGAGCCAGTCCTTGGCCCCTGGGCAGCCCACGCAGGCAGGCAGGAACAGCTCAGCACAGGCAGGGGATGCTGAGCACTTCTGCCTCCAGCCAGCTGGAGGAGGAGGTGCTCAGCTTGGAGGGCTTCACCCCAAACTGGGACATTTGTGCTGGGGACATCCTCACAGCAGTTTCCTGCCTCTCGCTCGCTTCTCGGATCGGTCA
Source organism: Monarcha castaneiventris obscurior (assembly GCA_026261815.1). NCBI lineage: Eukaryota > Metazoa > Chordata > Aves > Passeriformes > Monarchidae > Monarcha > Monarcha castaneiventris. The sequence continues at coordinate 9,826,065 of JAMPIT010000343.1, forward strand.
GACCCAGAGGGTGCTGCCAGCTCTGCCAGGGCACCCAGGGTGGCACAGACACCTGGGCAGGTGAGTCCCTCTCACTGCCTGAGGCAGCATCTTGCAAAGGCCGTGGAGGCAGCTCCATGGGCTGCACACACCCAGTCAGCATTACTTTATCATATCTCAGGACTGCGGCCCAGCCCGGTGTTATTAATCTAGGAAACAACTGATACTAAATGATCATGCTACATTAAATTTATAGACCCTTGCATATAGCTGCTATTGATCTTTTCTCAAGCATCATAAATATGTGATGGAGTGTGGATGGCAATGCTTTCCCCCCTCTCCATTAAAGGTGGTTAAACTTTTCATCTCTGGGGCGGAAATGGGCGATGGGTCTCTGCGGGCAGGGGCAGCCCGGCCAGATCATTTGTATTTTAATTACTGGGAGGTGGAGAAAGCTTCGGCAGAACAGGAGGGAAGAGCTATTGCATTCCTGCTTTCCCTAACTTGCCTCTTTTCCTCTCCTTGCCCAGGATGTGTCACTTTTCCTTATCCACCTCCTGTGGGATGCAGTGGTGCGATTGTTCTTAATCCCACCTTGCCGACCCTGCCCCTTGCTTACGGCACCAGCAGCACGTCAGAGCAGGGGGATCATTTAGAGGAACCCAGGCAGGGCTTGTTTTGGATCCAGGAGAGCAGCTTTCCCACACACAGGTGCTATCCAGCACCTCCGAGGCTTTCCTGCGGTGTCCGGCGTGTGCCACCCTGCCGGGGCTGGGTGACACCCGAGGGGCACAGGCTGTGCAGGGGCCTGGGGCAAGGACCCCCGGCACCTCCAGGGAAACACCCAGACCCTCAGGCACTGCTGTGATACACCCAGGGAAGGGAGATTTGCAAACCATCCTTCAGCATAGCCGGGAACAACTTATATCCTAGAGCCATCTAGGGGCGAAATCCCGGCTCCATGGAGCCGAGGGGAGCTGGGTTCAGAGGGGTCAGCGCCGGGGAAGCAGTGAGCTCGGAGCTCTCGTATGACCTTGTGGGTGCCCCAAACTCGTGCTGAGCGATTGGCACGGTGGGTATCTGTCTGTTCTGAATATCTATCTGGCACTGGGGAGCAGCAGCGCTCGGAGCAGGGGCTCTGCCCAGTCTGCGCCAAACAAAGGCCCTGGAAAATCAGCTGAAAATCTTGTGGCTTTCTTGCTTCTGCTGATAATTTGTTATGTTTTTCAAGTGCACATCAGGAGGTTGGTGCTTGAAAGAGCCTTGACAGGGTGAGAGGTGCAAAGACCAGAATCTGGGATGAGTAAAGAATGTCTGTAAGTTCAGAAACAAAAGCGATCCTTGACTGAGCCCAGGAAACACCTCTGGCTGTGCCTGGGAGGGCAGGGGGACAGCAGGGCTGTCCCTGCCCCGTGCCTGGGTGTCACTGTCAGATGCCCAGCTGCTCTCTCCTGCCTTTCCTGCCCCTTTGGCTCTTTTCCCTGCAAATTCCCCAGGAGCCTGAGCTCGGATTCAGAGACATCCCCCAGCTCTATTGCACCGCTCGTGTCTCAGTTCCCTGTCTGAAAAATGGGGTCAGTGCTGCCCCTGCAGAGGAGCTGAGAACACGGGTGAGGGACCTGGGGACGCCGGGCTGGGAGGTGCCACCAGTGTGCCCAGTGTCCTCCTGACAATTAGTTCCACTTGCGATGGCAGAGAGGGGATAACTGGTGAGCAGCACAATACCCTCGATCTAAATTATTCCTCCTCCTCCTCCACAAATGTCATAGCAGAGATTAGCCATCATGTGTCCTTAAGTATCCCATTTATCCCAAATGACTCTGAGCATGTTAACTGCATTTAGATTAAAATGAGCCTTTTTACCCACAGCATCTTCCCGGGCTGGCCCAGCCCCTGGCTGGCCCCTTATTCCCCTGTTTCAGAGCTGAGGATGTGGGGGTACCTGGGAGCACAGCGCTGGCACAGCAGTTCCATTTTCCCACACAAACATTTTTCTCCCTACTGTTCCAGGACAACTTTAATCCCTACAAAATTCTCTTCATTTTGATTTGCCAATCATGGATTCCTTTTCAATTAACCTCCAAAAGCACCAATTAAAGAGAATAGTGCCATGATCACATAAGAATAGGCTATGCCAGACCCTCTAGAAGTGTTCTAGCACCAAAAATTAATGATGAAGGTCAAAAGCAGGTTGCAAGGCAGACTGAGCTTTGCATGGGAAACCCCTGAATTAATGTAAGCACGAGCCCAGAAAGTCTTCAGAAAATTTGAGGTAGATTTAATTAAGCTCCTAATTATACAGCCGAGTTTGTCTCTGCTAAAGAGTTTCAAAAGTGTTGGAGTCTCAGTTTGAAGGCAAAGTCTGCACATTGAACCCCAACATCTTCCTTGGCTTTGTGACTCCCTCCAGGGGGGTTTGCTGGTTCCCACTGGTCCCAGTCCAGCTCCCAGAGCCCCGTCCATCCCAGTGGGAGCACCCAACTCCCAAACTGGCCCAGAGGCCAGCTGGGGACCACCACCACAGCACGGGGTGGCTGCTGAAGGCCATCGAGCCTCAGGAAAGCCTCATCCCTGCTCCCTGGCCCTTTCCTGCCACCCACCCCTCGACACCCGAGGGCGGCGAGCGGTGACGCTGCTGCTGGAGGGGACAGAGGAGCCGTGGCCACGTCAGGGCTGTGTTGGCGTGGCTGAGTCACCAGCACTGCAGCAGCGAGGCAGAGAACCAGGTTAGGCAGCGGAACACGACAGAACTTGGAGGAGCTCGCGCTGCTTTTCTCCTCTCGTTAACGTCCCCCGGGGCCCGCGGTCTCTTTAGTGCTAACACAGTAACGAAGGCCACAGCCTATTAATTGCAGTGACAATGATAAAGGAAGAGTCAGAAGCAGCTATTTGTCTTTCATGTAACCTCGTGCATCATCACAAGATAAATGAAAACTCATTTTCTGCTTTGATTCAGTCTAATTTTTCAGGGCCCCCGAGGCAGGTTACAGGAACTGTGTCGCTTCATCCCCATAAAAGTGCCGGCCCCGGGGTTCAGGGGTCAGGGAAAGTGCACGGCCGGGAGCGCCTGGCTCTCCCCAGCCTCCCAGGGGTGACGTAAAAGCAGGAAGGGGTCTGCTGCTCATCATCATTAAATCCCCATTGGAAGGCGTTGGCCGGGCCCTGATGGATGAGCCACGTGGCAAAGGGACTCCCTGTCCCCAGCACCCCTGGTCACCTTCCCGGGGGAGCTCGGCCAGACCTGGGCTGTGCCCCTGTGTCCATGCAAACAGGGCAGGGGCAGGCTGGGGAAGGATCTCAGGGAAAACACCTCATTCCAGCCATCTACCCAAAATTACTGTTCCCAAGGACGTGGGGGGTTTGGGATAGAGAGTGGGATGATACTTTGAAGTCATTGATACTTTGAGAGTAAAACACACTCAGGGTGCTCCATCTGTGCCATGACCTGCTTAGCAAGGACTTGTCATTCCAGAAACTTCAGTATTGTGTGAAGGGAGCAAAATGCCCCAAAATTACATCAGCAGCTCTCCCCATCTCTCACCCAGCAGCCTTGTCCAGCTTTCCTGCCATTTCACATCTCCTGTTCTCCCAGGACACCTCCTGTGGGAGCACAGAGCCTTGAAGCTTCATCTCGTTGGCCTCAAGGGATTGCTCCAGGCTGGGAAGGAGTCTGAGAGCTGGGCAGGAACGTTTGCCAGAGATACGGAGCAAAATACCTCACTGAGGCAGAGAAATTAAAAAAGAGAAAGGGGAAAAAAGGCACGTTTTGTAGGGAATTAGCCCATTCTAATCCAGAGGAATCAAACCCCCATCACACAAACTGGTCATGCCTTTTCTGAAAACTTTAGTGTTAACAGCACACAGTACATTAACTTGATTAATCAGAATATAATCTTGCCTGCATGCTGCACTGATGTCTTCTCCAGCAATGCCCAGAACAGCTCTCCCCTTTCACACTGCGTAACACACGTTTCCCTCCTGGTACCGACAGCGCCGAAAATAGCCTCAGCCTTGGCCATGCTGCTCCTGCCGCCCTCCTGGCTCGCAGTGGCACGGACAGGGGCTCCCATATGTCCAGGTTTCCCAGCCTGGAAGTTCTGCCCGGCCAGGACTCGTGGCCGCTGGCCCCGTGCCCGGATTTGCGGACATCCGGCAGCCCACTCGTAGCGGCAGCTCCAACCGCGCTCTCGGATGTCGGGACAAGGGTCCAGAGCAGCTCCCTCGGAGGCTGGGAGTGACAGATCCCTGGCTGGAAAGGGGGGAAGCAGCTGAAGGGAAGGTGATCCTGGCTGTACCCACCCACCACCCCCAGCCCAACGCAGGCCTGGCTGCTGCTCCTTCCCAGGCAGTGCTGGGCTGATCCCCAGGCCTGGAGCCTGCCAGGGCTCTGCCATACAAAGAGCCCTGCGTTTTAACTCCCCATATCATTGGCTTCCTAACTGCTGGCTGAGAAAATACCACCAGGGCCTTTCCCCAGTGCTGATTTGCTGGTGTCTGCTCCAGCTGAGGCCAGCAAGGAGCCTAATCTGGGGGAGATTTGAATGTTATTGGCATTCATGAATTTTTGCTTTGTTTTTGTTTTGACTTTTTTTTTTTAAGGCAAAACAAAACTTTGAGAAATTTTAAACTCAGCTGGGAATATTTCATAGCCTGGGATTTGGGTACAGCAGCTGAGCAGTCAGGTTGGAGTTTCTCCCTGTGGCATGGGGACATCCCTGTCCTGGAATGGAGCACTTCCAGCAGTTCCCTGTGCAGTTCCTGCCCCAAAGCTCCATCAGGATTTGCAAACTGAAATGCTGACTGGCAGGTGACCATCAGGGCCATTCCCTCTGAAACAGGAGCTCACCTGCAGGAAACCCCAGCTTTGTCCAGGTAAAAATCCATCCTTGCTGAAAGCAAGAGGGTTTTCTGGGGCTGGGATGTCACTCACCCATCTCCTGGGCAGAAAAGCTCCTTTTTTCTCCTGGAGCCTCACACCCAGCCCCACAAAGTGGTGTGCAGGGAGATTTCCAGGGCTGTAGGTTTGGTCAGGAGGAGGAGCAGAGTCAGGGTCAGTCCCAGCTTCCCTGGCCTCCTCCATCCCCAGGCTGTGCCAGTGGGACATCAGAGGAGCAGCAAGGGGGTTGTTCCTGAGGTTTGTTTCTATCAAAGCCCACAAACAGTTTGAAGAAGAAAGCCTAATTTCCCACACCGGCATTTCCTGAGGGAATTGCGTTTCATTTGGAGGACTTTTGGCTTTGCTTTTCACCCTTTTGAAGTTAGTTATTATCAGGGTGCTGCGGTTCCTTAATTATTCTTCTCAGAAGCACAGAGAAAGAGGCATTTTTCATCTGAAAAGAAGGCAGGAGCCGTTGTTATTTGGCTTTTCTCCTTTGTAACTTTTATTTAAAGAAACAGAGAGAGAAGTGGGCCAGCAAAAAGGGACTTAGAGAGCAAAATGAGAAATAAAGACCAAATAAACACAGATCCTTCAGCAGCAGGATAGGAAATGTGTATTTCTCTTCCGTATTCTGCTGTTCAGGAGGGAGGGGGGCAGGCTTTGCTAACACATTCAAATGAATTTGATATTCAATCAATGAAGATTAACTTGCCCAAGGTAAGATGGTTTTTACATTCATAAGGAAGTCAAATACGATTATGCATATGAGGAAATTATACAGAGATGAGTAGAGTATAATGTATGATAATTATTTGAAAGGATATACTTACACACTGATTAGCATATCTTGAAGACCAGACAGAGATGGAAGAATAGAAGGTAAAGAGATTCCTCAAGATGAACAAACTGTATAAAACTCACTCCCCAAAAATCATAGAAGTTGGTTAGAAATAGCATTTTCTTACAGATGGCAACCTTAAAAAAAATCCCTCACAAGTTCACCTCTTGATTAGTATTTTTTAAAAAATTATTCAAACCAAGCATGTGGGACTTGGCTGAGAATATCCCTCTGCAGAGGAAGGATGGACACAAAGAGATGAAAGGGGAAGGCCAGCAGGACATCCACGTGCCTTTCCCAGCGTGGAGCACACGTCGTGAGCTGCCTCTCCCACCAGAATGGAACAGCAGGAATGCTTTTCCCAAGGGAGGGCAGGTCCAGCTCTGCCAAAATCCAGCAGCACTGGCTCCATCAGTGTCACACTGGCTGAGAATGGCTGGGCCCTGCACTTTGGCATGGTTTGGCGTTTCCTTTCCTGATGGGAAAACAGCATTCCCATCTTCCCAGAGCCAAAATATTTCTCCGTACTCAGAGGAAAAAAAAAAAAAAAAAAAGAAAAAAATCTATCATCTGAATTTGTCAGCAGGACCCTCGTTGCGTGGAGGTGTGGAGAGAGCAGCTGAGGTGGGGTTTGTGTTAAACACGGGAGGAAAGTTGGAGCTGCTTTAGCGAGGGCAAAGCTCCATCAGTGAGCCCCAGGAGCTCCCGTGGCACAGGGAGTGATCGGAATGCGCCGGCCC